>OX392510.1:15754609-16982219 GCA_947623375.1 Apotomis capreana | reverse complement strand
CGCCAAGCTTCTTGGAGGCTAATTTAGCCTTACCCTCTAGATGTCCGCGGAATACGCGGAACACGCGTATGCGTGCGTATTATTGTTGGCGGTTCTAGGTTCATATCCCAACAAGTCAAGTACTTGTGTTGATTATTAGAAAGTGCCCGCGGACCGAGGTCGAGTAAAAAGTATCCTTTAACCGTCTTTAATATTTCTTTAGCATTTCGGACTAACGTCTCCATATTGCGGGAACTCAAAATCTCCTCGCGGCTTTCATCCGAGTGTCTCCGCAGAGTCTTGGAATTCTTCGGACACATCGCAAGAAAAGGCGGAGGCAACCTTGAGCGGCTTATCGTGACCGGCAAAGTAGATGGGAGAAGGCCTCGTGGACGCAGCCCAATACGTTGGTCCGACCAGATCCGCTCCGCTCTTGACTCCACAGTTCACAGCGCCCTTCACACCGCCGCAGACAGAAACAGATGGAGGAAGGTCGTACGAGAGAAAGTATTGCAAAGGGGAGGTCACGACCCTCAGCTATGAGGAAAACGACGCAAGGAGGAATATTTCTACAGATTAATTTTAAAATAATCATATTTATTTACAGTCGTCACGAATCATCACGGCATGCTCAAAGGATCTAGACTTCTAGAGGATTGGCAGTTTTAGAGCCTCCCTTCCTACCTTCCCAAGCTCTTTCGACTTCATGTAATTATTCACTACTGTAGTTATGTCATGCCGATCAATAACATCGTATGTGTAATAGAATTTCCTTGCACTAACGCTCTTGTAGATTTACCTTTAGTATAACTGTGACACGCGATTCTTTCTCGCGCGAGATTGTATTACCTGTCACTCTCCTTTCAATACTGTACGAGTGAGACAGGTGACGATGGGTCGCACGACAATCGAAGTTGCGGCAAGATGCGCTAGCCCTGCAGTTAAGATAGAATAAGGAGTCTGAGCTGGAATCAATTAACCTGCCAAGAGCAGGTGAGGACACGTTTTATAAACCATTTTAAACCTTAAACCCCATCATATAGGTACGTTCTGGAACGTATATTTTAGACGAGATCGTGTAAATCTGAGGTGAGGTGAGGTGCAAATTAAATCGACAAAGGCTTTGGTGCTAATGAAAATCTGGAAAGTTGTTGTATTAAGCGGTTTACACTCACGTGAAATTGTCAGGAACGGTCCGACATGTTTCAAACTCGTATGGAGCTCTTCATCGGGGACTGCTACCCATACACCGCTGCGGCAACTTTGTCACTGATAAAGACTTTGTTTGTGACAAAGTTGCCTCGACAATTTCACTTGAGTGTTAACCGCTTAATACAGTAATTAAATATGTCTCACGAAAGTTTTAATAAGATTATCTAGAAAGTTCCAAATGTTCCAATGTTTCTTACGAAATTATCAAGGAGACCCTTAAATTCTTGGAAAATAGCTTGTTTCCGAAATTTTGATGTCATCTGTTGCTGCTAAGTGCTGTGTATCAGCCACCAGTCGTAATTAATTTTGAAATCAATCAGCTATCCCTGTACCGAAATTGGTTAAAGTTTAGTTAGACTTTGCGGACATGTTCTAGTACAACATTATTTTAATATTAATAGCAGCAATTTACAAGAATTATAAGGAGTAAAGAAGCTAGTGTTTACTTCACCACAGACTTCACATAGAAAATGTTTACTAAGAAGCACTATAATTTGAACTGGAATCCTTTGAGAAGCCGGTGTGCCTTCGTCGGCAGATATTAAAAATTAAATACCTGAAGAAAATTACGGAGTGTATGTACCTATGCTTGCCAGTATACTTAATATATTTATCTTTCATAAAGGTAGCGCATGCAAAAAATATTGGATAAGATTGTGTAAAATGTGCAGAAAAAACTAAGGGTCCACCCACATTAATTTGACTAGGTGTTGTGATGAGATATCCTCCAATTACAAGTGTCCTAATTACATCGACGACGACGACGCGGTTGGCTCAGTTTGTAAGCACCTGCCTACTGAGCCGGCGGTTCCGGGTTTGAATCCCGGCCAGGGCAAATATTTGTGTGACGAACTCGAATATTTGTGCTTGAGTCATGGTTGTTCTATGTATATAAGTATATATTTATTTTTATAAGTATGTATATCGTCGTCTAGTACCCATAACACAAGCCTTCGTGAGCTTAATTTGGGACTAGATCGATTTGTGTGAGGTTGTTTGATATTTACTTATTTATCTACCTACTTATAATACTATAATTTTCTAGAATCGTATTGAAAATATTTTTTCTAAGGATTTGTCATTATTTAAATAAAACAATTTAAACGGATTATATCGCGTATATTAATTATTTGAGCCTCCCTGACGTTTCAGTACCTTTACAGATACCGTTGTCAAAGGTTGACTGAGAAAAACACAATTTTTCTCTGTAAAAGTTACATTTGTGCAAACTACCCATTTTGTAAATATTAATTTAAAATAAAGGTGTTCATACATGCCAGATGGGCCTAATGTGTAAAGACAGTTACGCATGTGCCAGAAGGGCATTTATTATTTATTTAAAATATCTACCAGCGGTTCACTAAAGGCTTACTGAGGAGAAAGAACCGCCAAAGAAAACTCCCAGATTGCCTTATTTATTACTATAAAATACTTTTAAACAAAAACTCTACATATGCTACTTTTAACACTAATTTGTTTAGGTCTGCAGTCTGCGAGCATGTCATGGACAAACCAAACCATTCAATTAAGTTTGATAACACTTCAATCCTTGCCAGAGAGAAACGATATTTTCCCAGAATGTTGCGCGAGGCTATTGAAATCAAAAAATATCCCAATTTCAATAGAGAAGATGGTTTGTCATTACCACCGGCTTGGGATCCTGTTGTACATCTTATCAAGGATCAAGCAAGACACAAGACTGGAAACCTTGGGCCTCGAACGGTGTAAAACAAATTAGTGTTAAAAGTAGCATAATGTAGAGTTTTTGTTTAAAAGTATTTTATAGTAATAAATAAGGCAATCTGGGAGTTTTCTTTGGCGGTTCTTTCTCCTCAGTAAGCCTTTAGTGAACCGCTGGTAGATATTTTAAATAAATAATAAATGCCCTTCTGGCACATGTGTAACTGTCTTTACACATTAGGCCCATCTGGCATGTATGAACACCTTTATTTTAAATTAATATTTACAAAATGGGTAGTTTGCACAAATGTAACTTTGACAGAGAAAAATTGTGTTTTTCTCAGTCAACCTTTGACAACGGTATCTGTAAAGGTACTGAAACGTCAGGGAGGCTCAAATAATTAATATACGCGATATAATCCGTTTAAATTGTTTTATTTAAATGTGTGACAGTCGCGGAAACCGAAGAAAATATTATGATTTGTCATTATTTCAGGAAAAACCTTAATAGAGTGAAGCAGGATTTGTATGGGCACCAGTCGTGCAGCGTCATCTGTTGGATATAGGACACTTTAACCCAACTACGGTAAAAATAGGGTTCCGTGGACAAATCGTGTATTTATTATTGTGTAGTAATAATATTAATTGTATGTTTAAGCAAACATTTGGCAATGATAAAAATAAATGCCATTTCAAGACACATATCTCTGAGTTAAGCTAGCTATTTTAGTATAGCTTAGTATACTTGTTAAGTTGTTACATATAGGTGTGAGTTACAACTCCCTAAAATACAAAAATAAAAGCCACACATCAATAGTTACTCATAACTTAACCTACTCAGCACTTGTAGCGTCACAAACTAATTTAACTCTGACACTACAAACTCAGATTATCGCGACTGGTGTCGTGTTTGCCATAAATATGTATCTTCAATATTTAGAGTACGAATTCAGATGTTTTGTGTTATTTCTGTATCTTGTAGTTTTGTATTTTTTCTTATAGTAGAGGATCCCGATATAGAACGACCTTCACCGAGATGTATATTTGCTGAAATGTATTTTATATTTAATTTAATATGTAAATAAATATATTGCATATGGGTTGCCTAACAAATTTTAGTCCAGGGTATGGTTAATTTATAATAATAAAAAAATTATTATTAAATTATTGACATATTAAATTAAATATAAAATACATTTCATCAAATAAACATCTCGGTGAAGCTCGTTCTATATCGGTATCTTAGACTATTATTCTTCAAGCTGCGCTAGCCAGCCATTTCTTTCTTGGGCTTTTTACTTCACTTCTTGGTAAGACATTAGGTTAAAACCTTTTCTTTTTTAGGGTTCCACAAATCAAAGGCGAAACGGAGCCCTTGTAGAATCATCTGTTTATTTGCCAAGACAAGGGAATTAAAACCTATCAATAAAATGACATAACGGGTTCGCCACACACCACGAACCGCACTATCCTACACACCTACATACACCTGGTGCTTGCCTGCACCTATAGCATTTGTTTGATCAAAATCGGCGCGCGTTTAGTATATTCAGTCATAGCGCCGCACGCTTCGGTGAATACCGGAGTATGAGAGTACATACTAAAATTTCCCGGTTCTGCTGGTCCCGGTTCTGGGAGGTCGCGTCACTGCGCTTCACGAGTAGTGTACACAAACAACTAATAAATCGGTTCTCAGGCGGCCTTGTTAATCTTCTGTAGCGTTTTGTTGATGACGCGGTTGGCGCAGTGGTTAAGCAACTGCCTACTGAGCCGACGGTCCCGGGTTCGAATCCCGGCAAGGGCAAATATTTGTGTGATAAACTCGAATATTTGTGCCTGGGTCATGGATGTTATTTGTATTTAAGTATGTATTTATCTATATATACAGGGTGTAACCGACAGCGTACCGAAAACGAAAACTGTAGTTTTAGACCATAATCACGAACTGAAAACGAGTGTTCATTTTCTCGGAAAACTCAAGGATAAGATTTTCCAAAATAAATTATAAAACTCGACGCGCAATGTATTGCGTCCAATTCTCTCGGGTGCAGACGCGCGGGGAGGGGAGCACGCGGCAAGCATCGACCGGTCCACGCGCTCCCCACCCCACTCACGCGTCAGCGCAAAACATACCGTTACGCCAATGCTCATCGAATGACATGAATAAATGCAACCACAAAAACAACGCAACCACAGATCACAACTAGTGTACTACATAACACCAATAATTGGAGGGTAGATGGCGCTTTAGCCATGTAAACATTAGCTCCAAGGAGATATTCTGATTAAATTAATAAAGTGCAGTAAATTTACGTGTATTAGTGCGAATTCTATTGACTATTGACCAAAGTATATGTGTTATCGTTATTTATGTGATATGTGACTTTATTATTAATACAACGAGTGACTTATACACAACGTACACAGTGAACAATATTTGTGCATCATATTAACATTTCTGAATTACCCTGGACAGTGAAAAAACAGTGGCTTCAACATTTATAAATGTGAAAATCAATACAACGACAAATTAAAAAATAATATAGTATAAAAAGAATTCAGTGTCGGTTACATTTTATACAAAAACTGGACTTCGACCCCGGTCACTTAACTAGTAACCACTAGCGCCATCTATTGACAAGCGTCAGTACTCGGACGTCACTATAGATCGTGCGTGATCACTTAGCTCTATTAATTGCCGGGCCGTGCGCGCGACCTATGCTTGCAAGAAATTGCCGAGTAAACTCACAAGATGGAGCTACCAATACCAATACAAACACCGTGCTACAAATGCAAGAAAGTTATCAGGTCCAAACAACATCTTAAATGTTTTGATTGTAATTATTCATTCCATATTTCATGCACTACAGTTACGCAAATCAGATTTAATTCTTTTTATGCTGGAAATAAAGAACAAATGGAAAAATGGGTTTGTAACTCATGTATTGACAAAAAAAACAAAGGTAAAAGGAAATGTACCACCGGAATTGTCACGCCAAAACAACCCACGAGTGAACCCGATACCTCGAGGACACCCCAGGATTATGTAACACATAGGAATCGTAAAAAACTACCTTTGAAATTTGCTTCCTGCGAGAATTTGTCACAAACATTAAATGAAGAAGACATAGTTAACTCCACATTGAGAGATAGTACATTCAATAGTCCTAGTAGCCTTCCTAATATGTCAACTGTGGATACATCTTCAGTTGCAACATTAAAGGTACAAGTAGAAGAACTCCACGCCGAGCTGTCTTCCGCTCACGATGAAGTAGCAAGGTTAAACAGCGAAAATGCAACACAACAGAAAGAGATAGATAACTTGAAAAGAAAACTGAATGTATATATACAATTACTGAACAATGACTCCACAAGACAAACTTCACCAATTAAAATTTCAAATCACTGTGCGACAACAACAAACAACAGCAGTGCAGACAATGCGATTTTGGTCTATGAAAGTAAAATAAAACACTTAGAAAATGAAATTACATCTTTGAGACAAACAATAAAAAACCTCCAAATCAAATTGAGTAGGGCACTTACATCAAATAATGAATTGAAAAGAAAATCTGATACGGTGGTGAAAAGCGAGGCTGCTCTCTCTCGAATTCATTTAACTACTAAGTCATTACAAAAAACTGTGAAGCAATTAGAGAAGCATGTTAACTCAACTTTTATTGATAAGAGTCTAAAGTCCACCATACCCGCCGAGAAAACTCCAACCTCAACGCCACTAAACAGCCTATCCGAAAATAATTTAATTAAGAAGAAGCCAAAACTGTTACTTTTATCCGACTTTCATGGAGCGGACATGTTAAAAACTTTATCGAAAATGCGCAAGAACGACTATGACTTCATGGCAGACATTATTAATCAAGGAACCACGGAACGTGTACTTCGCGATGTAGAGATGAAAATCGTGAATTTCGGGAAAAGTGACTGCTTGGTCATCATGTGTGGGGGGAGCGACTATAACGTCACTCCGCTAAAAAAACTTATGAGTAACTTAGAAAACATTGTTAACAAATGTGCTCACACCAATGTAATTATATGTGACATTCCTCATAGCTCAAATAAATATGCAGGAGATTACAACAATTATGTCAATAGGTTTAATTCAGCGTTGCATGCGAAATATGTAAATCACTCTTATGTGTGGCTTCAAAAACCTAATAGTGTTTATTTTGGAATAGAAGATTACTACTTAAATGGCTTTAGGTTGAACTATAAGGGGAAATACAAATTAGCATGCTGTTTAAATGACGCTTTAATTAATGTAAATAAGGCATTTTATAATAGCTTACATTTTTTATCCATAAGAAATCTCAACAATCATGTAATAATTCGATAAAATTAATGGTGGAAGAGCCCGTTGTATATAACCATATTCATATACTACATCAGAATATAAATGGCATTATAAATAAATCAGATCTTCTTAGTGTTCACTTACAGGAGTTAATGGAAATGGGCAAAAAGATAGATATTATTTGTGCCACAGAGCATAATATGCAATTGGGTGATGAATATCATTTAGCCATCCCTAATTTTAAGCTTGTATCATTTTACTCCAGAAACAACCGAAACGGTGGATCATGTATTTTGGTTAGGAACATACACAAATATAGTAAGTTAGACGTATTAGGGAAGACTTTAAAAAAGGTAATAGGGAAGACTTAGGTAGCTACAGACCGGTGGCTCTACTATCAATTTTTTCAAAAATCATAGAAAAATACATTCATAACTGTATTTATGACTACTTCGAAGGCAACTGTTTATTTGCAAAAGAACAAAAGGGCTTTCGCAAAGGAAAATCTATAGATATGGCCATTTATGATTTTATGCATTTAGTTTTAACAAATCTTGATCGTAAAATCCCAGTAGCGGCTCATCTCTAGCGACATGTCTCGTGCGTTTGATTTTGTTGACCATAAAATACTTTTGGACAAATTATATACATATGGAATACGGGGAAACATACATAACCTGATCAAATCTTATTTAAGTGACCGTAGGCAAGTAACTCAAATCAATAGATTAAATAGTAAAACTAAAATCGAACTTGTCTATTCATCGAAATTGCGACACATTCGGTGTGGTGTCCCACAGGGGAGTGTTTTAGGTCCATTACTGTTCATTATATATATAAACGATTTACCAAGAGTAACCGAGTCTCCCATGGTTCTCTTTGCAGATGACAGTACAATAATATTCACCGGCAAAGACTTGAAGACTTTCGAAACTGACATATGCAAAACTCTAGGAAATATTATAGATTGGCTTACTAATAATAATTTGAAAGTAAATTTGGACAAAACTAAAATAATGACATTTCAACAAAGAGTTAATAATATTACAAATTTAAATATAAATTATAAGGGCCGGAAAATTGAACAAACTGACATTACAAAATTTTTAGGGATAAGTGTTGATAATAAGCTATCGTGGAGAAACCAAATCGACATAGTATGTAAAAAGTTAAATCAATTCTCCTTCGCACTATATCAATTAAGAAAAGTTGTTAACGAAAATGTAGTTTTAAATGCCTATCAAGCATATGTAACGTCAACTTTAAGGTATGGAGTTATATTCTGGGCAAACTCGGTTGATAGAGAAATTGCATTCAAAGCGCAAAAAAGGTGCATTCGATCTTTGTGTGGTCTACACCATCGTGATTCTTGTAAATCATACTTTATAAAATTAGGAATTTTAACTCTACCTTGCCTGTACATTTACGAAGTCATATTGTTTGTAAAACGTAACTTGCATTTGTTCCAGACCTTTAATAGTACACGTCTAAGGAATAAATTAGTCGCAATGTCCTGTAAAACCGCTCTGTGTCGTAAAAGTGTACTTGGTACAGCACCTACAATGTACAACAAGGTTCCAAAAGATATTATTAATATAGAAAGCACAGCTGATTTTAAAAAAGCATTGTTTAAATTTCTTGTTACTAAAGCCTATTATAAAGTGACAGATTTCTTAACAGACACCATGTAGTTAGTGGAGATGTGTACCACACGGCTCACACCAAATTACACATAAATTTTGTATGCCTGAGGGCCCAACATAGTGATACTGTATTTAAATTTTAAGACCCTAATGTATTTTAGCACCTACCTATGTTGAACAAATAAACGATTATTATTATTATTATTATTATAACAACTGACCGATAAATTAAAACAGTCTAACAAGATTATTTTCATTCAAGCAAGTAAGGCAAATAAAATGTGCGGGTAGGTAAACATTAATGCGGGTAGGTAATTAAAACAGTGCGAGCGCACTGGCCTGCCGGATCAATGACCGGCCAGTACCGTTATCTTTCCCACTCCACGCGCCTGTGTTGTACCGTAAAGCTTACATAATACCGTTTGTGATACATTGCGTGTTTTGCGGAAAACGCTATTTTCATGCGATTTTTCATGAAAAATTGTTACCGGTAGAGTTCGATTAACGGAAAAATAAAGAAAAAATGAAAACTCGCGAGGGAAATTTGTGAATTTTCTCAAAGAAATTTCCACGATTTTCCAGCCCAGAATAATGGTCTGAAGCCATGGTTTCAGTTTTCGGTACACCGTCGGTTACACCCTGTATAAGTATGTTTATCGTCGTCTTGTGTCCATAACACAAGCCTACTAGAGCTTACTGTGGGACTAGATTGATTTCTGTGAGGTTGTCCGATGTTTATTTATTTATTATGAGGCAGTACAGCGCAAACATTAGATTAGATACTCTGTTTTTTATCAATAATTTCAAGTTTTGCAGCTTGTTACACAGACGTTTCACGTACGCGTACTTAAAACCCCTCATTTTGCGTCGGACTTAAAGTAGAAAAGCCACGTTTCTATGACAACATGACTGAAGAACTACAGTTGGTATTGTTATTAAATCCTCTTACAAAAGTTCGAATGGTCGGCGACCAAAGCGGGAAAACTAAACCGCTTTGCGACTTCGTCTCCACTCCGAAAATCGGCTACTAACTCACCACAACTCCTTTCTACTTCAGTAACATTACTCCAAAATCAACCTAAGTTATTGAACGTAAAGATAACATTTAAAGGTACAGGGCTAAGGGTTCTGAGTTAGAGAAAGTGATTAATGAAAATCTCTTCGAATCTGTTATAAAGTCCGTTTTCAACAAGGGCCTTGGTAGTAATGTTATAACGGTGGACCACTTCGAAGTAGAGGTTTTCGTCGTGATAGTTTAAATTGAATTAAATATAAGTTAAGTTAAATATAAATAGCCACTTATGTCACATTAGTTTATTAAATTATAAAATGAAATATGGTAACTATTTTATGTTGACTACATAGACATATTAGAGAAAACAAAGAGATCTGGGCCAACCAACGCATACCCGTTGCAACTCCAGAACCTTGCATTCAATGTCTCAATCCAATTTACTTTGAAATCCTTTATCTAGCATTTCAGGGTTATCTTTATCGACCCGGGATTACCTTAAAACCCAATCACGATTAAGTAGCTCTGTGTAGCCCGATGCAATTGTTGTAATGCCCGAAGATTGAAACTCTAGATCGTAAGGGTATAAACGGGGAGATCTATTAAACCTCTTTACAGGATTTAAGCTACGCTTGTAACAAATGCACTATAATAACGCAGTATGATGACTCCACCTTCCGCTTTCATTTGAGCAAACAGCACGCGTTCGTTGCCACTAGTGCTGCAGTCGGTTGCGTTTTCGCACTCTCCACCAATTGATCAACTACCAATAAAATACATGACACTCGTCTTTTTCGAAAATTAAACAGTAACTTTCTAGCGGTCACACTCGGTTTGATCTATCCAATTTATTATTTTACCAAATTGATACGATGCAATAATGATCTGGGTCGCTAATACTATCATAAAATATGTTCTGCGTTTCAAACTCGATCAACATATCTAATAATAATAATAATAATTCTTTATTGCATTATCATGTAGTACATAAGATGTGACATTAAAAGGTTAAGTCCATAACATGAACCCTGTTGGGGCACAGCAATGCAGTTAGTAGTGGGTGTTAGCAGGTGCTTAATTAGGTACAGCGGAAGAGGTTTAAATACAATTGGTAACATTACATAATTAATATTGGAATTTCATTAAATATTTTTCACATCATTTCATAATTATTATTGTAACATAAATTATAATTTTACTTTTTAAATTTTAATATACATATTTTTAATGTAATCTATTAAATGAATAGATAATATTTATCATTTAACCTATTGACATAAAATAAAATAAATTAATTATAATTTTACTTTGGCAAGAGTTGATCATTTAAATTCTATTTCATCATAACCAAGTTGCCAAAGAGATGTGGGCCAACGCATACCCGCTATGCAATTCCAAAGCCTTGCATTCAATGTCTCAATCCAATTCACTTTCATATCCTTTATCCAGCATTTCAGGGCTATCTTTCTCGACCCGGGATTACCCGAGTGCCCACCTTAAAACCCAATCACGATTAGCTCTGGGTAGCCAGATGCAATTGATGTAATCCCTGAAGATAGGAACTGGTTTCAATTCAATTAATGCACTTGATTGTTAAGATTGCTTCGTGCTTTGAGAGTAAGGATATAAACGGGGTGAGCTATTAAATATCTATTGAGCTAAGCTCTATTTGATTCTAAAGTTATTTACCTACTAGCAAATTGAGTTGAAGCTGGATATGCTTCAATGGGTATGGCGTGTGAGTGTAAAAGACATCAAAGCCTCAATTCGATGTTTCTTCTATGTAAGTACATGCCAAGCCGATGCCAAGCCAATGTCATGATACATAGGTACTTTTAAAAACGCATTTTGAAAACTGCGTGACAGCACAGGTATTTTTTCCGGCCATAGACGGAATCTTGTGATTGATAAGATGCGTATTACGGCACTAACAGCCAAAGACGTACCGTCAATAGACGAATTGTCTTATGTTGCGATTCTTAAGACGTCTGCAGACAAAATCGCATCGAACCCTGGTCGTACGTCTATACGTAGCGTCACAACACGTCGTCGTTCAATGTGTGCTCGAGAAAGGAAACTTTTATAAACTTTCGTAGCAGTGTTTGCTGTGGTACTAGCGATTTGTGTCGAAGCCATAAACAGCACAGCGTCACGTGCTTCCTGTAGATGATATAAGAAACAGCCGGCTGATGATGGGTTGCCGTTTTTATTAAGGTGCCGTACCTTATTAAATTTAAAATAATCGGCCACAGACGGCCGTATCACAATAGTCACAATTTACGTCCCTCGACGAAGTGTTCGAAAAAGTTAAGTTTGTTTTTAAAAACATTCTATTTTAAGATTCCCATTCTGAAAATTCCATAATTGGAGCGGAGCGAGCGAAGCGAGCGAAGCTCCCATGGATCGACTCGAATGGACTTTGTAACAATGCGCAGATCTCAGCGAGTTCTCAACCAATTTTAGAATTTTTTTATTTTAAAATGCACAAATTAAATTTCGCTAGGTCGTGACGAAGAGAAAATTTCGAAAAAAAAAAAAAAAAAAAACCGCTCCAACTATGGTGCAAGCTTAGCCGGTGGCTGACTCTGCATCGACCTAGTTTATTATTAGATTATAATTATGTATTGGTTATTGCTTTTGTGGGAACACCGGAACACGTGTCGAGTGTCACTGAGTTTTGGCGGAATAATCTGAAATATTTTTTCTCTGTACAAACAGATGAGCGCCCCATTTACTTATGCGGCTTCAATCGGATTTAACATTCAAATGAATGCGATAAATCACGAGTAAAATTCGTATGTCATGGCTTAAATTCCGATGTGAAAAATAGTTTAATAAAATAAATATTAAAAATACATTTATGTTCGCATTAGTGGAGTAACTAAGTAAGTACTCGTAGTAAAAAGTGGAGTAAAAGTCATAAAACCTGATTTCCATCGGATTACGTATCGGAATACATTTGAGCATCTATTTGACGACGCGGTTGGCGCAGTGGTTAAGCAACTGCTTACTGAGCCGACGGTCCTGGGTTCGAATCCCGGCAGGGGCAAATATTTGTGTGATGAACTCGAATATTTGTGCCTGGGTTATGGATGTCATTAATATGTATTTAAGTATGTATTTATCTATATAAGTAGGTACCTATGTTTATCGTCGTCTAGTGTCCATAACACAAGCCTACTAGAGCTTAGTGTGGGACTAATATTTGTGTGATGAACTCGAATATTTGTGCCTGGGTTATGGATGTCATTAAATTTGTATTTAAGTATGTATTTATCTATATAAGTACCTATGTTTATCGTCGTCTAGTGTCCATAACACAAGCCTACTAGAGCTTATAGCGTGGGACTAAGTATTAGATTGATTTGTGTGAGGTTGTCCGATATTTATTTATTTATCTATCCCATCTCTTGAAGACAGCATAAGTCAAAATATGCCCCTAACTTTCTTATAAATTGGAGGCCATGCTACTACCACAGATTAAATAATAGTAATTTGGCCAGTATATTTGCGAACAAAACTTATTCTGAATATCACATGACTCGAATTAAGTAGGTAACAAACTGATATAAGCAAATAATTTTATTTAAAACTAGGTAACTAGGGTCCCTCTTTAGCGATAAGACCGCCTATTGTCTACCATTGTTTAATTTAAGATTTCTCATATAATATTTTTCTTGCTGGTGTGCAATAAAGTGTTGTTGTATTGTATTGTAACATTTCTCTGCTGAATTCATTACGAGAGATAAAGTTTTAAGTCTATGCAACTCAACTTATGCGTTTCAATACAGGAGGATAGCGATTTCAATACAGCGGTAGAATTCCTTTGATACCTACTTTGTCCGCCAACTTTGACTACGAGTCTAGGAAGTTTAGAGCATAATAGGCATTGAAATGAAATGAAATGAAATGAAATAATTTATTGAGTAAGTAGGCCACTTTTACAAGTCAGATTGTGAATCTACCGGCATTTCGCAAGAGGAGACCGCTGTTGAGAAGAAAGCCGGAAGAAACTCAACAGTAAGTCATTTTTTCGTAAATAATACTTAAAACAATTACATCATACATTTGTGTTATAACTAATTACACTGGTACACGTAAAGGAGATGTATAGATACTCCAAATCAATGTTAATTAGGAACATTAAAATGAAAATTTAACGATAAATTAAAAATATTAAATATATTGTGTGCGAGCAGAAGCAGTATGCATGGATTGACGAAAAAAAGGTAGATACCTGGATGGAAAGTAAGAAGTCCCAGGAAATATTATGTAAGCAACACGGCGATTGGATGAAGATATGTAAGTATGTTATGCAAACCGTTGGATTAGTGCAAAATAAGGCTGGTCATTGTGGAGATCCTTTGGGTGCTTGACCTGTCTCTAGTAAACAACTTTTGTCTGACATGATGATAATGACGAATAAGGCAAGCTATGTGTTATTTTTAAGCAAATTTTTCACACCATTTAAATGTCCATATATCAATCAATGCATAATATGTAGGTATGCAATCAAGTATATGGAAAAGATGACAGTCAGGAAAGAAAAGTGAAGCGTAGTTGGAAGGTAAAGCTTGAGACCGATCTCCATCCAGCTAAAGCGATTAAGTAAAGGCCTTTAATAAAGTATCCTCGATCGTAAGGGACGGTTTGAACAGAACAGTAGACAAATTATTCACTCCAAGTGTAAATCCCCCGTTGATGACCGCAATCCTCGGTCATAAAAGAACGCCACACGAATACGAAAAACCCTTCACCGTATCCACAAACAAAACGCCTCTAAGGGACAAAAACCAGAAGTTGGACGTCAATTAATGAGTCGCTACTGCTTGTGTGGGATTAGGTATTACAGTACGCCTGCGGTTGATTTCCCTTGGGCCCACACAATACACTTGCCCGACAACGCTTACTTTAATTGCAAAAGTATTTCAGTGGGACGGTTTTCATTAGGCTAATGCGCGCCCACATTAGACGACCAACTTTTGATACGAACGAATCACTGAGCGCGCCGTGATTAAAAAGGGTTTTTGGGGATCTGTTAAAACGTTCTTAACACCCGTTTTGTTGCCTTTATTCAGAGATGTACCCGAATAGAAAGGTATGGAATATATATACGGCTTTTTGTGGAACTTGGAGACTTGGACACCATTCAGACATTGTAAAGATTCAATGCTGCTTGCGGCCTTATAAGCTGTTGAAATTGATAACAAAGACGTGAATACATGAAAACCAGAGGCTGCAGCACAGGGCTGTAGTTTATGTCTACTTCAATTAGGTAATGTTAGATGACTAATTAGTCTACCCTCCAGCGCGCACCCAGGTGCCCGGCTCACCCTTCAGTCTTTGTTTGGACAAAAATGCGCCCGTTCGTAATCACATTCTTAGACATTCTTAAAAAAAGGACTGGTTGCACTCCGGGAGTGCCGACAGAAGTGAAAACCTTAACATCAACGTTGTGCATTTTTCAATATTTTGGAATGTTTAGGGAATAATCTTGCACAAATTGATTGTACACAAAAACAGTTAAAAAATACATCTATTACAAATAACATAGGTACAAAGGCGAACTTGTAAGTAAGTAAGTAAGTAAGTAAGTAAGTAAGTAAGTAAGTAAGTAAGTAAGTAAGTAAGTAAGTAAGTAAGTAAGTAAGTAAGTAAGTAAGTAAGTAAGTAAGTAAGTAAGTAAGTAAGTAAGTAAGTAAGTAAGTAAGTAAGTAAGTAAGTAAGTAAGTAAGTAAGTAAGTAAGTAAGTAAGTAAGTAAGTAAGTAAGTAAGTAAAGTCAGTAAGTAAGTAAGTAAGTAAGTAAGTGAGTAAGTGAGTAAGTAAGTGAGTAAGTAAGTGAATAAGTGAACACTTTATTGTACACAAAAACAGTAAAAAAATATATCTATTACAAATAACATGGTACAAACTCACCACCTACTATTTTCTGTTTAAATTTGTTTTCTCCGCTACCCAAAGGTTGTCTGGAAGAGGTCGCTCTTTAGCGGTAAGTCCGCCATTGTTTAATTTAAGATTTCTCATGTAATATTTATCTTGTTGGTGTGCAATAAAGTATTGTTGTATTGTATTGTATTGTACAAAGGCGAACTTATCCCTATAAGGGATCTCTTCCAGTTAACCTTTGAGCAATTGAGTGAGTACAGAGATGTGACTTATTTGAAATACTTGTATTTAAAATTCAAATACAAAATACATGTTTTATATTTTGAATTAAAATACTTTTTTCTTTAAACTATTTTGTATTTTATTTGAAATACTTTTTTACTGCTAAGTTTCCAAAGTATTACCACTCAAATTTTTAAGTGAAGGGGTCAGCGAATAACCACTAGCTAGAGGCGCTGCAACTTTGAAAGTCTATGTGCAAAATGACAGTTAAAACAAAATGAACGTTATTATCTGTGAACCATGTCACGTTTATATATTTTAATGGTTTTTTCATGAACATCTTTAGATAATCGCGAACAAACGTACCTACATACACGGTGCTCCTGAGCAATCCAAATAATTTCACCAGCGCATTCCTGAGTATGTGTAGAAAATAAAATGTCGTATAAAGTAAGCCGAATTCTGCAGATAGATATTAGCATTTTTTGTTTTAAAACATCTCCAGTGTAACTCATCCTTATCATTGCGATGTTGCGAGACCGTCACATTATCTGACAGACGTTTACTACCTAATGAAAACCGTTCCTGTCACGATCATTGTTTATGTGTCAATCATTACAAATGGTCACGCCCACGGTATATTTTTCTTTCAAAAATTCGGTTAATAAATTAATTATGTGGAATCTAAGTATAAATACGCCTAGAACGATAGTCTTCATACAACAGATGTGAAAAGTATGAATCCGGTTTTGATATTCCTCTTGATGGTGGAAAAGCGATGGCTTACGTTGTGAGAACTGGATTATCTAGTTGTCTGTCTATTAAAAAAAAGTGCCAAGCGCCGCTAAAGAAGTTTTCACTTCAAAAATAAAACTAAATGGTTCGTAATAATAAACGTAGTGTTTTTTACTGATCATATGTAATGTTGATTTTGTTATTGCCTAATTGGTTTGATTAAAGTTTGCAATAAATATCATGTTATTAATTTCCTAAATAAACAAACACAATCATTAATCAAATTATTCATTTAATACACTATGATTACTCTCAACAATTGCTGTATGCTTCTCACTGTATCAGCTACGTGTTCATTGACTTGAGTTCATTGAAATCCGTGGCCGCTGAACTAGAATCCGCAAAATGATTTTCAGTTTTTACAACCACCTTTGTGATATTTTGCACCGTGGAGTACTTAATAACATATTTTTCTTCAGCTGTTATAAAGGTTCGCTGTCTGAGCTAGACGCCTCAATTTCTTCGATGGCTAGTGCAATTATTTTTTGTAATAAGTAATGAGATTACATTCGCCACACCGTTAAAATCAATCACAACAATGACTTGTCATATGACTGAAGTCATTGTCAAAAGTAGTTATAAAAACGAGTCGAAGGGTATTTCTTAGCGGCCAGTCTGTATTATAATCATAATTCATGAAGTTTGATAGCAAAGCTATTAAAAGAGAGTGTGGAGCCGCCATTAGATAAATCATTAGATTCATGAGGAAGGAGTTTGGATCGCATATTTAAGTAAAGCCTGTTTTGAAAAAAACAATGCCCAACAAGAAAATTTGTTTATGACATTGACTTCCCTTTTAATGAAAAGAGATAAAAATAACAAACGTTGCCAGCTCGTTCTAATGTATTGTTTGGTGAAGTAAAGGTAATTTATTTATTATGTATGAAACATAAAAAAAAAACATATTTCGACATAGGTTCATATAAAATTTTTACTCCTTACGACCTCAGGAATCTGCTGTTGAATTCATTTGGATTGCTCACTGTATATACGGGTTATTTGAAGTCCGTTAAAATATCAAAACGGGAGAATTATTTAGAACCTTTGGGGGAAATGCATTCGTGACTCTCTTCATATATACGAAGTTGTTGGGTGAGGAATTGATTTTGATCGAGCTGTATATTTTGTAAATTTTGAGAAGATTGTTTTCTAAATTTCGCGCATTGCACAACATTCTCTTGGTCTTCATTGCTGTCCAATTTCTTTCTTTTTCTGCGAAAAAAAAAACAAAGAAATCATAAAAAGAAATAATAACAGTATGAATTTTTATATTTATTACAACATTTAAAATATGAAAATAAATTACATTTGCAAATCATCCAATTTCTTTTGGGACAATTCTTCGACATTTTTGTCATTTTTCTTCAACCCTTTTTTAAGTTCATAATATGCCCTTTGATTTTCACGATCTTTTTCTTTTTTCTTCTTCTTTTTCTTCCTTCGAATATTTTTTTTTAAATGTTTTTCTACTATGACGCCATGCACATTGACATTCCCGTTTTCTATTCCTTTTTTTTTTCTTTTTTTTTCTGAAAAAAACGAAGATTTTTTATTATTATTTTATTTTCATTTGAAATTATTTGTTTGGTATCGTATTTTTTATGATTTTATGCGTAATATGCAACGATAACGAAAACGTAATGTGGATGTATCACAATTGATACTCCTAATATCAAGAACCAATGAGTCACGCGCGCATTGCTTTAATGTATTATTGAAAAATAAACGATTTCCCTCGAATATATCGCACTTCTGCTGCACCTACTCTGTATTAAGTTAAAATTTTCATCAATTTCACTACTCAAAGGTTGTCTGGAAGAGATCGCTTTTTAGCGATAAGACCGCCTGTTGTCTACCGTTATTTACAAGTTGTTTTTGTCTTGTTTCCTTTTGTAAACTTTTATTGGTGTGCAATAAAGTATTGTTGTATCGCGTATATATAGGTTAACGCTATGAAGTATGAAACATATTACAAGTGCTAGATGTGCCCCGCGGTGCTACCCGCTGTTAAAAAGTAGCCTGTGTGTTAATCCAGGGTGTCAGCTACCTCCATACCGAATTTCATGAAAATTGGTCCAGCCGTTTGAGAGCGAAGAAATAACAAACATACACTCACACACACCCACACACACTCACAAACTTTCATCTATATAATATTAGTGAGATAATCAAAACCTGTTTTTTCACCACCTACAACTTATCTGCTTTGCTCAAAGGTTGACTGGTATTGATGCCCAATGGCATTAAGTCCGCCTTGTGTGCGTTTGAACTATCCGATTTTATTCTATCTCACTGACACTTGATTTCTATTTTAATCTGCATTTCTTACTTATGTAAGTTTATGATTACGCTTCACCATCTGTCACTTACAACATTTTGTTGTTCGATTCGAAGGCCCCCTTTCTTTGAAACAGACACGGTTGCTAGGTTACCAATTGTTTATACATTATTAAGAAATTAAAATGTCACAATGAATAAAAAGTGGTGTTTTGTATGGTTTTCCAGTTATTGTTAATCCGGATATCTAAGCTACATTACTGCAGAATTTTACGCAAATCCTTTGTGTAGTTTTTGCGCAATAGTGGAACGTAAAGTCACCGTCAATTGAAATTGCAAACAATGTAAAATGTAGCGACTTTACATACAAACATTCACGTTTTGTAATATATATAGGATTACATCTATTATGTGTAGGTAGGTACATATGTATGTTTTTATAAATTACTCACTTTTTTTCTTCCGCTACTTCTTCGTCCTTTTTTTCGTTAATAAATGTACTTTCTTCCATTTCCATCTTTAAATTCTTCGTCCCTTTTTTCGGTAATAAATACGCTTTCTTCCATTTTCATCTTTTAAGCACTTTATTTATATACACGAATTTCTCAAATATACAAACGATTGACACATGAGCAGTCAACACACACGCGCAGGCGCTAAGTATATTACCCATAAGCACAGACCATAAGAACCCATAAGCTTTTCGATCAGCACGTCTAGCACAACTTTGAAACGCGACTCTTTTTCGCGCGACATACTATACCTGCCATTTTCCTGTCAATACTGTGTAAAAAAGATAGGCGACGCTAAGTCGCGCGACAAGCAAAGTCGTGCCATGTTGTACTAGCCCCGGATCTGACGATTGACATTTGTCTGTCGCGAGTTTAACATTTTTTACCTACCCATCTAAAAAAGTGCCAAGCGCCGCTAAAGAAGTTTTCACTTCAAAAAAATCATTCCAGCGATCATTACTTTCCCAAGTTCTGTATGAGCCGGTAATAATGTAAGACATAAAAAATAATAAATTCATAGAGCTCTGCTCTTGTCGCGGCAGCAGTTTTTTCTTTTAATTTCATTAGACGTAGCCACTTTTCTGAGTCGCCAGTAGCGTGCTTTCATTTAGTATTCTCAATTTAAATTGCACTGAAATGAGCTCATTTTTCAGAGGAAAAAATGAGTTTCGTCGGAAATGCACACGCTAGATAATAAAAGTTTAACTTTCATTTAATTGCGCTTCATCCTGACAGTTGCCTGCTTAGCTTGACTGAGATGCATTGGGTAGCGAAATTGGCTATGTGTGAATTGCACGGTCATTCAGTACCTAAATGATCGCAGGGCAGGGAGTAAATACTTGTGTGGATTAAGAAGTGATTTTCATTGTCAAAAGTTCTTAGACATTCCTTCACGAATTGTATTATTTAACAATCCCTTCTCAAATTTACGAGTGCTGAAACACAAAATTTTTATAGATTATGTTTTCGTCATTATTTTTTTCAAAATGGCGGAAACATGGGGCTCAGGAACGTAAAAAAATGACAAATGTCAGCACTTTGGAAACAAACTCGCGAGGTTTACAGCTTAACAGATCCACTAGTTTATAAATCCTTGTGAAGGGAGCGCTTTAGTATTATTTGATCAAAGAACGGCATCCGTGATGTAAACAGCGATGTGTCGAGTTGCATTATGATGCAGTATCTGCCCCCTAAGGAGCTGTTAATTGTAGCCCGTTTCGATGATTACGCAGTGAATTGGTTGATGGATTTCAGGGTCTGTAAAATGCGAGAAAAATTCATTGAAGTCATTTCAATTGATTTTTCCCGCATTTTACGATCCCTGATTATAACAGAGCAAAGAGGTTTTTTTATAGTTTCGACAAAAACCACTCATTTATGATGTCAAAGTTATTAAGAACTTTTTTAAGTAATTCAAATGAAAGTAAGAGATGCGCATGTCATATTCGGGTGATTAGCCAAGCATTTTAACCGCCTTATTACTCATCTCCTTAGTATTGACCAATTCATAAAAGTAGTCAACTATTTTGTACCGTTTGGGGTCGTTTGGGGTCCATGGGGTCCCAGCGCCCGCAGCCGGAATATACACCAAAAGGTTAGCAGAGACGACTGGGGATTGAAGAGCTGGCAGTTCCTCGCACAACGTATCAGCATAGCTGTTCAGCGAAGAAATGCTGCCAACATATTCGGTTCCATGCCGAAGGGGAGCAATTTCCCAAATTAGTTTTAGTTTATTTTAATTTTAGCTTTTTTTGTACATGGTTGTTTGGTTAGTTTATGTATAGGTACTTTAAGTTTTTATTTACTACTTATTTGAGTTTCCCTTTTTTGTCGTTACATTAAAATTACAATTGCAAGGAGGCGCAACTTCTAAAAGTAAACCGAAAATGGCGCCACATTCAGTTCGTCAATATTCCCCAATATAGTTCCTTTTCCCAGACTATCAGGTTTACGTTAAGTTTGCACCTGGTTACTATGGCGTCGGATACAAATGAGGTCTAAACTTAACGTAACCGGCTTATACAAATCGAGGTTTCGTTCTCGTGTGTTTCTTCCTCAAAAACTTAACCATCAATCATTACGAAATTTTAGGAACTGAATAGAAAGGAAATATTCTGTGTTTGACCACTTGGACCGTTTCGATTTTTTGTGCAAATGAAACATCTCGGTGAAGGTCGTTCTATATTGGGATCTTAGACTATTCCTAAAATTTCGAGGAAACGGACGAGAGCAAAGCCTCTATTTGTATAAAAAAATGAGCAGTGATGTCTCCTCTTAATGCGATCAAATAATCCACCATTTTTCGTCTATCGTCTCTTGAAGAATCTTCTATAGCCATATAAACAATTGTATTGGCACGTGAATGTGCAAAATCTTATTTAGTTATATATTTTTAAATATAATAAGTCTATTTCTGTAGATAATGTGATTACTGCAAATATAAGAAAAGCCATTCGGATAGACCCGGTGCCTATATTTAAATTAGCCTCGTCTGCGGTGTAAAGATAGAAGCTTTGGCAGTGAGTTACAAACTGCTAAGTGTCCTTTAAAGCCTCGGTTTTCTAACTTTACACCATAAGAGACTATCTCAATAGAAAGTCCTTGGAAGTTACTCCCTTCTAGATTCGAAGCACGCAGTTCTGGACTAAGGATTAAGAATTTATAGTCCAACTATGACCGAAGTTCAATGGAATCCGTTTTCGTGTATCTTTATTCGTTTGTACAGGCACGGCTAAAATATTTAAACGTTTCGGTAGTTATTTTTGGACAGCAGGGTTCAAAATCGTGTACATATTTTTAGATTACTAGTTTCTCCGAATAGCTCCCAATCTAGTCGATGACAAAGTATCTGATTCCTTAACACTGTCACAATTGCAGCAAATAAAGCCCACAATACTATTCGAGAAGGCTCGAATATGTATATTATACGATGAATTTTTAGAGCAAATAAAGCACATTATTATCTATTAACAAATGTTACAGATATGTCATTAGAAAAGTAGAATTTAGCCCCTGATACTTATTTATAAATACTTACACAACTTTTTGAAAGAAACGTGATTTAAATTAAGCTAAAACGGTGTGTTCCAAATAGTTCATTACGTAACAAGGGTGGTAAACGGGGAGTTACAAACGAGTGTCTATTAGAAGCCTGAAGCCGAAGGCGAGGGCTTTAATGACTCGAGTTTGGAATTCCTTTACCACCAGAGTCACGTACGACGTTTTTCATCACACTTTGGAGGAATTAAAACAAAAGTAATTACCGCTCTAGGGCGTAATAAACGAGTTACCGCCCGGTTTTCTAGCATGTAAACCCTTAAAGTGTGATGAAAATTACTTACCACCCTAGGGCATAATTTACGACTTACCCCGTGTGATGAAAAATAAGTTATTACATAGTTAGTGTAGTATCTAAGGCGACACTGGTCTGTAAGGGTCCTCGTAGACTCCGCCGACCGGTTTAGGGCCCTCAGGGCAGCTCTTATCGGCACCCAATTGCGTCTACCAATTTGTATGGTTAAAGCTTACTGCATTGCGATGTTCGATCACAAACAAAATGGAAGGTCGGATACTATGCATTACAGTTGGAAGGGTTGTAAATCTAGTAAAAATAGTAAAGATTACCGATGTGTAAATTTGCTATTTGAAATGAGTAGGCGCTTAAGTTAAATGCTTAAATCCTTACCTAGAAGGCCACGATACGAATATAGGATTCAACCTTATAATTAACCTCATTTATCGTATTATGCGAAGAATAGGTACTTGTAATGAACTAACATTTCATATTTACAACTTTATGGAAAAGCACCTAGTATAGAAAATTAACCTAAATAATCAACATAGCTCACAGGATTGCTTGGCTTGAGCTTGAGCTTAACTTGGGCTTGATAAAACTGACTATCATAGTAGTCCCGGCTGCCTGTTTTAATGTATACATTTGTCTGAAAAGCGTTAGTTATAATTAGTTATATTATAATTCGTCAAATAAAGCGTTAGTTATATTATGATTCTGAAAAAAAGTTTTGAAAAGCTCATCTAGTAGAACTCATTAGGTTCAGCTACGTTTGTTTTATGTTTTTTTTTCTGTTACTGTACGGAACAAACGTGTCACGTTCTACAGAGTACGTATAGGTACATTTAAAAATCGCTGGTTTAGGCTGCTATTTGTTAACTGCTCCCGAGAATGGTCCAAAATATTAGAAATCGAAAATATCAATATAAAAATCGAGTTCAATTCTGATGTTATTAGAACCCCGAGCAATCACAAAGAGCCTTCCATGTGGGTGGTTTTAATTTCGAGACTCAAGTGGCAACAGAAGGAACGATGTGGGAACAATCCCGGGAGTCGTTCTATTTTATACCCCGCCATTTTGTTTTATTGTCACGCTTAGACCACGCGCTGAATTATGTTGTCACAAAGTTTCTGACGGAACGGCAAGGGCGTTATAGCCGCGGGGATCTGTATCTGTAATCATTTGTTTTAATAACAATGTTGCAACGACTGGACAAAAACCAGGACGCGAGTAAACCTTTACAATCAAGCGGTTGATCATCGCGCATTTTCATCATACTAACTCAAGGGCGAAACGTAAAAAAAAAACTTATTTAGGTATATTATAATATTTTTGACTAACCTCTAAAAAGAGGAGGTTCTCTGTCATTTTCATTTGCTATCCTATTCAAAATAATCCTTTTTTCAAACATATGCAAATAAATAAAAAAATAAACCACTAAAAAAAATCAGCTGTTTAGCCCGTTCATGACCACAGACGCCATGTAAAAAAACCGGCCAAGTGCGAGTCGGACTCGCGCACCGAGGGTTCCGTACAAACACTTTCCATCCCTAAGTGGTTAAGTTAAGTTTGCACCTGGTATGTATAGCGCCCCATATAAATTAGGTGCAAAGTTAGGTATTAAAAAAAAAAATTATGGTTTTCGTAATTTTTCCTTTATCTATGCTATAAAACGTTGCTTCGTACCAAATTTCAAGATTCTGAGTTCACGGGAAGCACCCTGTAGGTTTTGATTCCCTTGCAAGTGTCGAAAATTTGCGGCATAAACGGCTGTATCTTTTGATTGCGTTGGCTTAGAAGTTTGATTTTTTCACAGCTTCAAGCGACAGTAGACCTGAGTAATTGATATAAATTTCAGCTTCATACCTCCACGCGTTCCTGAGAAAAAGGGTCTTGACAGACGGACGGACGGACGGACAGACGGACAACAAAGTGATCCTATAAGGGTTCCGTTTTTGCCTTTTGAGGTACGGAACCCTAAAAAAACTACTTCCCGGCCTGGGCCTTCAATTTTGTATGAAATTCCTTTACAGTTCTCTCGAGTTGTTCCACCCGAAACGTGATATAGTGCAGTCATTGAAGCGAAAAATACGGTCTTACCTCCGAATTTTTTTACTGTGAACCGATTTGCATGAAATTTTGGAATTAGGCTCATCTTACCCTTAACTTCAAAAGTGAAAATGATCTGAACTCCGCCTATTATTTTTAAGGGGTGTAAACAACCCCTTAATGGAAAAATTTACATTGAGCCATTTTATCGCTAGAAAACATGTCTAATAGTAAGTGGTGAAATTGTAAAGTATTTTCTAACATAATTACCTCATATTAAAATCATTTTCAACCCCTTGAAAATCTTACAACCCTTGCAAACAACCCCTAAATTGAAAAAATCACTAAAAAATACTTTGGTATGACATAAAAAGATGTAAGTATAGAGTAAGTAATATTTTATATTCTCTATAATAATTATCAAATTTTTAACCCCCTTTCAACCCTTGAAAACTACCCCTTGATAAAAAATTGTTATTTTTTTTTTTTTGATAAAATGAAAAGGATTTAAACATTATTCCACACTCTCGAAAATGATTATCATATTCTTAAGCTTTTCTACCCTTAAAACTACCCATAAATTAAAACAGTAAATATATATGATTACATATTTAAAAATAATTTAATTTAGAGTAAAAAATTGCCATTTGTGTTAAATGTGTTATATATACATAAAAGAACGTTGGTATGTATTCATGCCCACGTTTCCAAAATATATGAGCCATATTATGTATATATACACATCACAATAGTTGTGGGTCTCTATTATACTGCGTACTTTCACATTGCTCCAAATATTCACACGCCGAAATTTTCAGTTACTAAGTAGAAAAAAATATGATAAGTTTTTGGACTATAACTCCTTCAATTTTCATGCTATCACAATTTATAAAAAACCATTATAAAGGTAATTAAGAGAGCTACAACATCCTTTATTGCAATATGTAGTAAAAAACCTTTTTCTAAAACGGTGAAGGGTTAAAGGGCTTAAGAGAGGCTGTGATTGCGCTGCCACGCGCTCTTTAAACAATCATATCTCCGTCAATTTTTGTTTGACAGACAAAACAAAAAAACCAAATTGTTTGTCAGAAAAATACCTAAATTTTTAATCCATACACTTTTATACGTTTCTGTCGTAATTTTTGAGATATTATGAAAAAAAGTGGGTTTTTTTTAAATTTGAAATTTTGTTTTTTTTTTTTAATCGTGACTTTTTTGAAAAATATGTGTCCTGAAGCAGCCAAACTGATACTATCTATCAAACTCTTCATAATAAAGTTAATTCTAGGCGGAATACGATTGATTTTAATTTTGGTGGAAATGGCACTTATGAAACCCATTGATTTTAAAGAATAGATGCTCCCCTTATTTGCAATACAGCTCACTTATTTTACGTGAAAAAGACTTTTAATAGTGCTCATTTTAAAGCTTATTTCAAGCACTACAAAACCTTTTTGTACTAGAATGCATAAAATGCATCTGCTCGCCGCTAGATGGCATTGACCACATCGATTAAATTTAAGACAAAATAAAAAACGGCTTTGATCTTTAATATCTAGCTTAATATTGCACTTAGAATACTTTATAAAAAACCAAATTGTTCATTGTTTTACCTGCTACAATTTTGCTCTTTATAAAATTTTCGATAAAACGTATATTTTTGGAGATATTTGCAAAAAACCAATGAAAAACGTGAAAAAATTGCGAATTTTCAATTGCCAATAACTTGAAAAGTATTGGATTTTTTGAAAAACTTTATAGATGATTTTTTGCTTAAAATTAGGCCTTCTATCGATATCCGAGGTTATTTTGAAAAAAAAAAAAATAACCCCCGAGAAGGGGTGGCAACCACCCCCAGGGTGGTTGCGGAGTTCAAATCATTTTCACTTTTGAAGTTAAGGGTAAGATGAACCTAATTCCGAAATTGTATGCAATTCGGTTCACAGTAAAAACATTCGGAGCAATAATGCTTCAATGACTGCACTAATACTCGTACCTGAGCTGGAGCCTGTTATAATGCACATTATGACGACATTTTATTGCATGCTTGAGAAAAAATCTTTTTAGGGTTCCGTACCCAAAGGGTCGGGACCCAATTACTGAGACTTCGCCGTCCGTCCGTCCGTCCGTCTGTCACCAGGCTGTATCTCGAGAACGGTGATAGCTAGACAGTTGAAATTTTCACAGATGATGTATTTCTATTGCCGCTGTAACAACAAATACAAAAAAAATATGAAAAGGGGGCTCCCATACAACAAACTTGTTATAGATTATGGTACGGAACCCTTCATGCGCGAGTCGGACTCGCACTTGCCCATTTTTTTTGTTCTTTTTCATCATAATTATATAATACTTGTCTACGTATTATTGATAAGTTGGTCCATACAGTTTTGATGTGAACATCTCATGATTTATGGGATATTTGGAGACTCTCGAACACGAGTACAGCGTATTTTCTAATACGATTTATAGTTTCAAGTGCAGCATTTTAAGGGGTACCGAAAAAAAACTCACCAGGCTCAGATAGGTAACAGAGTAGTTATTTAATATGCTAAGAATCGTTGACGGAGTTTACGATACATTCAGTTTCACATTTTCAATTATTTCACGTTACAACTTGAAACCAGTTTGAAATTGTAAGTAATTGGAACACAGCGATCCAAACCCGTAATTGGACGTTTTTTTTTATTTACGTCCAAAAAATAGACACCATTCGATCGTGTCCCGAAGTGTATGACAAACACTGCAAATTATTTTGCACAGATTCGAATACCTGCATAGCTTGGTGAACGTTTTATTTCCAAAAGAGAAAACATTACCGTGGAAGAAGCATTTTCGAATTCAGCGATATAAATTTTGCGAACAAGAAAAATCTATTCGATGTGGCCGAAAACTATACAAAATTGTATTTTATTATTTGAAAACTTGTATATAGGTACAACTAGCTGCGCCTAGCGGTGTTACCCGCACCTAAGTGCCAATCCAGTGTCCGCTACTTCCATACCTAATTATATAAAAAATGGTATATAGGTACCTACATACTCAACTTCCAAGCAAAGTCAAGTTTACAACTTCCCGTCTCATACTGAAAATTACTCCTTAACGAGTAATACTTAATAATATCCCTATTATGATAGTGTTTATCACGCGATAGATTGATAAGAGCTCTTGCACGCATATATTCATATCATATTCTTTATCATTTATCGTCCGATATAGGCGCGCCCACACAGACCGATAAAATGCAAGCTGTTCCTGTTCTTCCTGTGTATCACGTGATAAAGTATCCATCACTCGTACAGTCGCATCTTACATTTACCCAACAGGCCTATAGTCATCGTGGTCACGACGTTTGTTCGTGTTTGTTGTGCCCCAGGATTCTCACCCAGGATATTAAGGTGCTTCTTGTATTGTCGATTTTTTTCTTGTTCCGGGGTCCACATTTTGTAGGACACGAAAAAAGTCCTTGATTTTTTTTTGATTTTCTTTATATGTTTAGCGGTCGCTATTGGCAACACAAAGTTGAAAAAAAATGTATATATTGGTTGTATCTTTACATTTACAGAACGAACAAAAAAAAATACTAACATGAACCAGATTTATTTTGTAATACACAGAATAATTTAGTTGATTGGTACCTAACTAGATTGGTAAATTTAGGTTAGCAAAATGTGTCAGTGCACATGGAAAGGTACCTAGTCACGACATTTAGTTACGGAGTTACATGAGTTTTTGTGGAAGCGGGTGAAAAAGTGCCAAAATGGGTTTGTGTTATAATTGGGTTATTTACGTCCTAAGGAACATATGTGTACAAGAATACCAGTAAAATTATGTTTTCTTAGTATATTTCTCCGACCATAAAGTTTAGTAGTCAGGGTACCTTGTCACGGCTTGTCTTAAAATCGTTTAAAATTTGAATAATTTTGGTAATATTTCCATTGCGGGTAGTATAGAATAGAATAGAATATGCCTCTTTCTAAGATAAGGTATAGAATCGGCCCATAGCAAAATGATTTCTTAGAAAACATTGAACTTGCGTGACTTTGTATGAACGCAAAATGCCATAGAATATGTAACTATGATAAGAAACTAACAGTTTTAATCTCATTTTTTTATGGATTGGCTATAATTAACAGTTTTGAGTTTCTTCCGCCCTTGCATATTCAACCTAGAAAATCAGAATAATTTAGGTACATGTTTTTTTAGACAATTAACATTTATTATTTCTTTAATTTCCCAAAATTTGATTGATACCCTTCACTATATAACTTCGAAGTAGAAGTGTGTTTTTTGCCATTATAAACTTTAAATGCAATTTTCTCAACTTCTGCATTTTGGAAGTTGCAAATTCAAATATTTATATAAAAATAGCGGTTCCACCTAGTCGTGATTCTTTTTTGTATAAATAGAAAATTTTATCTTCTTTTTGGAACTATGCATAACTCAATACAAGGTACCTTTCCATGTGCACTGACACATTTTTTCTAGTTGCTCCATTTATGTAATATAATGACTTAGCGTGACAAGGTACCCAGTTTAGTAAAATGCTAAACTTGATGTCTTACACGACTAAAACAGAAGTTTTTATAAATAAGAATACATTGATTTCCGCTATAATTATCCTAAATAACATTTTGTTCCAGATATTTCTTGCATTATAGGTACTAAAATAGTGATCTTCGAGTTTAAGTTACTTAAGTTTAGTAAATGTCGTGACAAGGTACCCTAGTTACGTTTCCATACAAAAGTTTCGACCGAGTCACTAAACTTTATTGTTAAAAAAAACTGCTTTAAAACCATTTCTAATATACCATTGTGGTACACCACGCTAAATACCATTTGATCTTGTGATATAGCATGAATATACAAATTATTTTGTTGGTTTTTAATATTATAAGTGATCTTTTTTGTAACTGTTAAAAATGCGGTAATTATTACATTTCTTTATGATTATGAAGTTTTCTTTCATTCAATTGTCCCAAAATGCCATAGAATATGTAACTATGATGAGAAACTAACAGTTTTAATCTCGTTATTTTATGAATTGGGTATAATTAACACCTTCGTGTTTCTTCCACCCTGGCATGTTCAACCTAAGATATCAGAATAATTAACATGTATTTTTAGACAATTCACCTTTATTATAATTCTTTAACATTCAAAGATTATGATTATACCCTTCACTATGTAACTTCGAAGTAGAAGTGTGTTTTTTGCCACTATAAACTTTAAATGCAATTTTCTCAACTTGTGCATTTCGGAAGTCGAAAATTCAAAAATTTATATAAAAATAGTGGTTCCACCTACAGTCGTTATTCTTTTTTTTGTTGATAGCAAATTTAATCTACTTTTTGGAACTATGCATAACTCAATACCTGAAACAAGGTACCTTTCCAGATGCACTGACACAAATAATATAAGTGCTGACAATTTAGAAAACCAAAAGCATGAGAACAAAACAATGATATACAGCTTCTTTTTTAAGCGGGGACGTGTTTTCGTGTCCTGGAACAAAATGAGGGGAGAAAAAAGAAAAATACGTTAAAATACGTAATATGTATGTATGTACCTATACACCCCACACCACGCGCTCAACTGGATTTAAATTCGACCAGTTAACAGGACACGAGTCGAGATGGATGAACTTTCAATTAGTGTCCACAAATCCCCGATGATTACGACTGAGACCGCCTGCTGCAAGCCGCACCATCCAAAAGGAATAACCCTCCCTGTGCCTCGTAGGTCGTTAGGCCCTTTTAAATCTAAGAACCATATCCGCTAAGTTAATTGAACTTGCGCCAATTATTACTCTTGAAGGGAACAGCAAATATGGAATAACGGAAAGACGTTCCTGCAATTAATAAGAAAATCCTGGCCTTTCTAAGAATTTTCATTTACATTCAGGAATGTACTTAATTTGAGCAATAGCTACCGTGTTCTTCAATATCTCAACCTTCTCAGATGTTAATTTAGAGTTAATTTATTTGCATTGCTTGTTTCATTTTACGACAATTTAGAGCCTATATTAGCCTTTAGAATTAAGTAAATATTTATGTTAAATTAGGCATTACTTATTTACTTACAGAACAGAAAAACTTAGTAGAACAAGGACTAGAGTGGTAAAAGAGAAAACAAATAATATCTTATGTCATTCTTTACAATGTTACTTTAAATTAAAAGGGTTATAGTGTTCTAGAATCCTTTGCCGTAATAAGTATTTATGTTATATTATAATACAGGTGCCACAGTATAATAAAGAGTGCAAGTGCGGAAGGCGGGTAATTTCCGAAGAGTGTTAATTTGTGTATGATTCGACACGTGTTGGAAATCATCTACGCACGTGTATCATACGACGTTTTACCAAACATTATGCGAGGAAATGAACTATATATAAAAACTGAGCTCAATAAAACTACTAATTGATTCAAACCATCTCGTCGCGGACTAAGTGGCTAACTTAAACATTCACCCAAAAGCATTTCGGGCCATTCGTTACCGAAGACAAAAGCGTTACCGTAAATACAGCCAGAGGCAATCCTTCTCAATCAATGTGTCCAAGGGACCAGGGCGATTTTTTTTAAAAGGGTGTATGTGCTTAGGTTTTTGATAATACTTATGTCCTTTCAGTATGTCAAGTCACAACAGCGCAGTGTAATCAAAAAGCAATCAAGCCATCGGCGAGTGACGGGACATTTTTACCTGGCATGGCAGGGCGTTAAGAAAAATTTCCTTTCGCTGCTGGAAATATAGTTTTGGTGCTGGAAAACTAATTATTAGAGGACGTGTCTGTATAAGTTTTGTTTTTACCTTGTAATTAAATGAACGTTGATGAGCCTTTTATGGTGAATGATTTTAGATTATAGTGGCCGGTGTCCGCTTAAATATACGGCATTTGATGATCGGGAGTTTTCCTTTGGCAGGTTTTTTTTTTTTTTTTTTATGACATAGAGGGCAAACGAGCAAACGTATCGCCTGATGAGGAGTCACAAGTGTTTGCCTACCCGGAGGACGAAGATAGAATGCCTCTATGCTAGTAATTTCACCGGCTATCTTACCCCCACACCGGAACAACAATGCGAACATTGCTGTTTGGCGGCAGGATGAGCCTTCTGAGCCCTAAGAATATTTTAAGAATGAGGACCATGTTGATTTGGGTCAGGGAGTTTGATGTCATATTTTTGTATGGGATTTTGTCACTTGTTGTTCTGAATTCTATAATTATAGATACAGATACTCATACTAGTACTACTAAGCTAAGTTTTTCTAGTACTGAGTGCAATATTATAATCAATGAATTGATTATTATAAATTATGAAGTTAAAAGATATAATTTTACAGTAATATCCCAATTTTCGTAACTCTTATCATAAACACTTGTAACAAATCTTGGGATTTATTAACTATTCCAAGAAACTTCTGGGCTAAAGTGACACCTTGAGTGAAATACTATAGAGGCCATTTTCGCAATTTTATACATTTTTCATTATTTTTATTTCCCGTTATATTTCGGTTAGCGTGAAATACGGTTTTTTCTGAAACTCGCTTGATACACCGATTTGGAGCATGCGATCTGAGGCAACCCTCCGGCCGATTTGCCCAGCAATATCTGCACTCGTTCATCCAATTCGTAATAAAACTGGATGGTCCTCATAAATTTGGGAGACGTCCCTACTACCGTCGTAAGAAGGACTGCACGGTCATCCTCTGCAGCAATCAAGTCGAGATCAGAGCCGCGTGAGAAGAATTTTTATGTAAACCCTACAAAGCCTTTGGGATATAAAATGCGAATCGCCCTAAAATTGGTATTGGTTTATCTTGATTGATAACATAGACCTATGTCGTTTTACCAGGGTTGTGTTCTATGGACCGTTCTTGAAACTAGCAATTTAAGTATAGATACACTGAAAAAAAAGATTTGTTAACAGTAGCCCAAATGTTAGCTGATAGTTACATAAATCGGAGGACTGGCAAACTGAGGGCTACTAGAAACCAAAATTAGTTACATAAAATTAGCATAATTTTGGTTATTACTATTTCTTAAGTAGTTAAACTAGTTGAGCAATTTTTTTTTTTAGTAGAGTTGCATTTATGCTGAAAAAACTTTTTCTAAGGTTTAGCAGCCGTATATTGACAGGCCTATGGCTACCGTTTATCGCGCGATAAATAAATGATTAAACATTTGTCATGCACTCACATACTTGTCAAAAAAGTGATGGTCAGCAAATTATTAGCATCTCCCTCAAAAATGACGCATTATAATTTAAACGTACACGATTTTCACACATCATTATATCAAAACATGGCATCCGCAACGTCGAGGTAATCAAATAAAGATAATATTTTTTCCTGGCGACCTTTTGAAACTCCTAATATTTGAAAAAACTAACAGAATGTTTAAATATTTGAGATTAAATCCCAAGGGCTAAACAGAAAAAATCCCCTCCTTTCGTTACTGAACTGCGAAACACACCAATGCATCGATCCTGAACCAGCTCCAAATAAAAACTCGCTTGTCCACCACGTGCCAACAACGCATTCTCTCCTATTTCAGCCACACAATGCGCAGAGACGACGAAAATCTCGAAAAACAAATCGTGGTTGGGAACACCGAAGGCAAAAGATCGCGCGGTCGTTCACCAACAAGATGGACCGATCAAGTAAAAGACTCATCATCCTCTAAATTCTACTCGGTTGTAAGAGACGCGCTGGACAGAAACCGGTGGAGGCAGATCATCCGCGCCAGATGCAATCCTGAAGCCGCCGACTCCAGAAAGAGACGCTTCGAACTAGCACTGCACAAAATTTTAAAAGCACAACATTAAAGTAAACGGATAAATAGCAAACTACAAATAAGTTAATCCGTGCATTAATACTTCGAACAAGTTGCGACCAAAAGCATAAATTAACTATGTAAGTTCCAGAACTACGTCGACGTTTTTTAATGGTCTATGGAAATTTAAAGTTTGCGGGAAGAGTTGGGTTTTGAATGGCAAAGCCCGAACTTTTTACTTCCGAGGAAGTTTTATCCTAGAGGTCTGTCTGTGGTAATGGATCAGGTTTCAGCAAAGGCCTGCAGGCATTTAAGCTTTATGGCTACTTTTTGAAATTGTATTACACATGAAGAAAGTTTATGCACTTATAGGTAAAATATTCACAGATTTTAGATAGGTATATCAAAATAGTGCTCGGTTGGCTGCCGCCGCGGCTGATCGGCTCTTCTGATGATGAATCGCGAACCGATTCGAAACATACCTATTCGACTTTTACGACGTGAGCGAACCCGTTTTGTAGATATTTTAGTACATGTATATCAAAATAAGTGAAAAGCAGAGACATTGAAAGGCCTAATACTTGTGTAGTATTTGATAATAAAATATTTTTTTTGTATATATATTTATTTGAATGTGTAACAGTCGCGAAAACCAAAGCCGTAAGAAAATCTTAAAATCATACGTGGTTTACTATAGTTTTATACTAAAAGTACACCTTAAATTAAAATAAATAAATATTAAGGGACAATCATACACAAATCGACCTAGTCCCAAACTAAGCAAAACTATGGGTACTAGACGACGATATACATATAATATATAAATACATATATAGATAACATCCATGACCCAAGAACAAATATTTGCACAAATATTTGCCCCGGCCGGGATTCGAACCCGGGACCGCCGACTCAGTAGGCAGATGTCTACCAACCGAGCCAAACGCGTCGTCATATAATTAAACCGCCCAATCCGCCCAGATTCGATCCGATCAGATCGGGATGGCCAGGGATCCCTAAACTGCATTCCTTTTGTGGTGAATCCTCCCACAAACTGTTTTTAAGACAACAATCATGTCGTCATGGGCCGGGAAAACCCATGGTATATAATTGAAAGAAAGAAAGAAGAAAGAAATATATGTATTTGAGACATGACCATAATATATAATTACATAAAGGATGTGACAGAAATGATAAAAAAAACAATAGGCAACCATAATATTATTATAGCTGTGCCACGAAAAGGTCCCACCTCAGCACGATAGCTCAAGAAGTACGTTGATATTCTGGTGGACAATAGGTGGCGCCACGGAGAGCTGCATTGCAATTGTCTGATTTCTAATTGTAATTGAACTTTGTGTATTTTTAATGGTAACCGCGTCAATTGATATATATGGACATTGGCGTATTTAGGGGGGTGGCCGGGTGGGCCGTCCCCAACCCCAATATGGTCTAGTGCCCAACCCAGGATTTTGGGTAACCCATTGAAATTTATGACTTCATCTCATAGGCCATGGGCAGGCCCCACCCAGGCCCCGCCTGAAAAATAATCTTATAGATACGCCAATGTATATGGAATCTAAACATGATTGATCCATCCAAATAATTGTCACGTAGGTCTCTACGCAAGTGTCTACTTAAATTTGCTTTGTTTTTAAACTTTAGCCAAAGCGCCAATCCTAAAAGGTTTCCGCACGTTTATTGAGAGTCTGCCATCAGCACGTTCGAAAAACTTATATTTTCCAGACAGAACATCAGTCTAAAATTGCATATTAAAACCATATATTACTCAAAACTGCAGCTAGAAGCTCATAAGTTTCCAAGACGTGAAAAACTACCAAGGCTCCTTTAGAAGTGACGTCACAATATATCAACGAAGCTCGACGGCGAAACGGGACGCATTTGAATATTTCAGACTTTCTGATCAGTTTGGCTTGAAGCGAACATTTTGCAGGGAAATATGTTCGACAAATGATCGTGATTGGATATCGTACTTTGAGGTTTGTATCGCTTGAGCGAGCGATCGGGTTACGAAATATTGGGGAGCATTTCCTTTTATCTCTTTATTTTAAGGAAAAACGATTTCTACTTGATTGTATTTGAATATGATTACGCCGACACTCAAAACCTACGCGTACAAATAGAATCAGACTAAAATATAACATAATTTATGAGCGTATCTGAGAAAATCATTAGTCATAATTGTGAAACCATTTACAGAATTTATTTAAAGTCATCCAGTAGAACCCAATGTTAGCTTAGGTTTCCTTCTCGACAATCATGAAAATAAACTTAATTTGCAGTTTATTTTCAGGATCGTCGAGAATCAAACTTAAGCTGTCATTCTCGATTTATTAAGCTTCTGTACTTTGATTAATAATAAATAAAACAATAAGTAATAATAATAAAACTTTTTAGAAATTAAACAAAAAATATATACAAATAAACATAAAATATTTCCTGTATTTTAAATGACTGATTAGTGGTTGAGTAAAATAATTTATTTTTACTATTAGACAAACACCGAATTGCAATATAATCTCAAAAACAATCTCTTCTAGTTTTAATTACCTTCTCTATAAAATACCTTGCACAATTTTCTATTATCCTATACAAGAACCCTGAGACGTGAACATTTTACACAATCCATTCTTTATCTTCCCTCTTTAGAAAACTCTTTACATTCGAGATAACTGCCCATGGAAGATAAAGGGCTAATTACCGAAGAAAAAAGTAATTAGGTCGTTGTGTAATTGCTGGTTTTTGTTTCCCCACGGACTGCGGATTCATATCTACTGAGGGCGCCGTTTGTCTTAACACTTTCACGGAAAGTACGTCGTGAGACGTAAATTAGAACCCTCATAATATAGCTCCACGTCAGTGGCCGACGATTTTAATTTTCACAGGACTGCCACTCCGTCCACAGGCGCACTCTTCTCATACTTTTAATATGAAGGCCGTGTAGTGCTATTTTTGGCATACCTATATAGCATCCTATTGCCACGGTAATGGCTCCATCACTCTCCAGGGTAACCTTAACTTTAGACGCAAGTATGTATAAAGAAGATGACGGGAACTGTGGCACATCACGGCTGTGGACGTTACTGTACGTAATTGTCGTGCTGCGGCAGCACTGCTCCCACAAAACAGTGAGAGTTTTGGCATGTATGAAACTGCATATTTTGTCTATCACCGTTGTAGCACAATATTTGACGACCAATAAATATGACAATCAGTTTGTGGCCGTAGAACTTTTATTCTACGAGTTTGGTCTGTGCCACAACATGACTATCTATCAATAGGTAACATATTGAAAGCGAAACAGGTTAAGAAACTGATAATAAAACACAGACTAGTATTGAATGTCAACATTATTGAAATAAGTCATAATAAGGCTAATATTGAATGTTAACATTCCGAAAAATTCGGAAAATTTTAAATCGGAATTCAGTTTCTTCGGGCTATAACCACATCGGGCTATTAATTCTTCGGTGATAAGAATGTCGGAAAAAAAACTCGGGGACTTGAAATTCGGTAAGAAATCATGAGTTTTAATATCGTAATTTCATTTCATAGGCATAATGAAATTCGAAGTTTTGAAAATCGCAACAAAATATTTCGGAGTATTTGCGTGTCGACCATCATTCATATTTCAGGTTGAGGACACCTGAAAAACAAGAAGGAATATGCTATTTATAAGGATTTTATAAGAAAATCCTAAAATAATAATAATAAGCTTCTAGAAGCCTCCGTCTCGTGCCAAGCCATTTAATACACAACAGGCCGTCACTTAGCAACCGTAAATTAAATGCATTCAAGATTTCCTTTCCCGGAGAACGATATAATTGGAATTCCATCTTGAAGACACCTTTGTCATTTGAATGGTAGAATTGTTAACGTCGTTGGCTTAAGTAGCCGTATATTGTACCTGCACTGCAATTATATCCAACTCAAAGTCGAATTTTCTATTATGTTTACAATAATTATTGAATATGGGTTATTGTTTCCCGGGCAGCTATAATAATAAATTGGCATCTAAAACAATTAACTTGGCAGCTAAAATAATAATATGGCATCAATTCACAGGGAATAGGTGCTAATTTATTCATTTAGCTGCCAACTTATTAATTTAGCTGCTAAGTTATTATTTTTGTAGGTTAGGTTACGTTAGACATCTTTTTCTTTAGATGCCCAGTTAAATAGGTACGTGCCCTCTATATATTTGCACTTTGTCTACTCACTTTAGTAAGTAATATTTATGTTCTGAAAAGCCGCCTATCATCTGTAATTTATTGTTTGTTTGCGTAAAATGATTTTTTTGTTTGTCTTTTATTTTGAAGGACAAAATAGAGGCAGAGAAAAACAAAGATTAACATACTAATGTCCATCTGAGTTCTAGTGCAAAAATAGGATATCAAACAGATCACCGCTAAATATAAAAAGGCAAAATCCGCCATAAGTAATCCTCGCACGACTTAAATATCGGTAGATACGTCAATGGGAGATACTTACATATACCAGGTAGTATTTAGCGGCTTATCCTTAGTATACATAATAGATAAGTACCTCATGATGATTCATCGATGACGTAACTACCAGATTATAATATATCTATGTCTATAGTCTAGTGATAGTTATCGGAACACAATATACTTATTACATTTTGGATTCTCTTTAATTATAGCTACACTATTGCAAATGTCACAAAACTAAAGGGAAGTATGTAAAAAAAACCAGATAAATAACAGGCAGTATTATCGCTATTATAGACCTGGTTTTATCGTTCTTCTATACGACATAGAAATTGTTTATTTTTTATTCATAAACTGACCAGCTATCAATCACTGAGATCAACCTCAGCTCGCTGGTTCAGCAACAGCCTATTCACTATTTTCTTGAAGAGACCAAAGTTATAATTTTCAGTAAATACACACAACATAATATACGGTTTATACTTATGATTTATGTCGAAACGTAACTAGTTTAGGATTACATAAGACGTAACAATACCGTTGAATGTAAAAAAAACTCTGAAATAATACACAATGGTTATTTTCTCTAAGTTTTACAAAATCCCTATCGTGGAAGGATTAAACAGGAGACGACATTGTATGCCTCGTCTTTAGACATTATTTTCAGAAATATTTAATAATATTTTATTAGATAAAAATGTTTAATTAATTATTGCCGCCACCGTTTAGATAGTAACGATAACGTCCTTTATATTTTTGCCAATGTTCAAATCTTCGTTCGAACAATGAATATCTAATAATCAATAACACACCTGAAAGATAAGATTTGAGTAAACCGTGCTTATCACTGCTACATTTTCAGTCGGCCATCCGTTTAACAATGTCATGCATGTATCGTTAAATAAGAGTGCGAAATTATAAGAAACTGTGCAAACAATCCTAGTGATGGAATACAACAAAAAAGAACCTGCAACAAACATAACGAAGAAACATTTCGCTTCAATTAACTCAAGAATACAAAGCAAATATGAACAAATGCAAAAAAGACTGGAAAAATCAAAATCCATTGATTCGCTGACGTCTCTAAATGAAAATTTCGTGTTCGTCTCAGCACATAAAATGGAAGACAATACCAACCAAAAGGACGGAGACGACGATAAAAAACCACTCAATACTTTTAATATTATTGTTGAAGATGTTCGTGTAAATGATACTTTATTTAAAGATGCGAATGAAACATATGAGGTGTCTTATTCCGAAACACCTGATGAATTGGAGAGAAACATCGAAAGGTTGTTCGATGGGCAACATGAGTATCATCTAACTACAAGTACTAGCCTGGAGTCGTAAGTAATAAAATTGTTCTCCATAACTCAGAATTTATCAGATAATAGGCGATGATAGGTATCCCAGGCGAAGTTACGAGGTTTTACGGTATCTAATTGGTAGTTGCAACATTCTCTTTACCCGCCAAAGACCGTGCCACGCCAACAGTTTCTTTTGTATCGTAGATAATGTTATGTTTTTCGTAAAGAATAATGATAGGTACAAGTAACTTTGAAATATAATATCACTAATTGTTCCTTTTGTATATAAAAAAAAACTCAGTCTTGACTTTGTACTAGTACCCACTCAATTGCTTTTGGTTGCTATTTCATTTTATCTATATATATAAAAGAAGAAGTCCTGACTGACTCATCAACGCACAGCCGAAACTACCAATGTTAGAGAGTTGATTTTTGCACAGTAGGTTACTTTTATAACGTGGGCTAGAGATAAGAAGCGATTTTGAAAAATTCAATCCCTAAGGGTGTTAAAAAGGGGTGCAAAGTTTGTATGGGGGAAACTTTTTTTTTTAAGCTAGAGACTTGAAACTTTGTAAAAAGGTATTAAAATAAAATGTAAGAAAACTAATTTCAGCGTTTTTGAAAATTCACCCCTTAAGGTGGTAAAAAATGGGTTAAAAGTTTGTATGGAGATTAAGTATTTTGTTGAGCGCGGGACTTGAATTTTTGTTTAAAGGTACACTATTAAAATACAAGAAAAGTAATTTCAGCGTTTTCTAAAATTCGTCCTTAAAAAGGGTTAAAAAGGGGTTAAAAGTTTGTATGGGGGGAACTTTTTTTTTCAGCTAAAGACTTGAAACTTTGTAGAAAGATTACTTATTAAAAAACACAAAAAGTACTTTCAGCGTTTTAGAAAATTCCACCCCTTAAGGGGTTAAATAGGGGTGCAATGTTTATATGGGAGAAACTTTATTTATTGAACTAGAGAGTTGAAACTTTGTAGAACGCTTACTTAAATACAAAAAAGTGATTTCAGCGTTTTGAAAAATTCTGCCCCTAAGGGGGTGAATTAACTAAGAATAAAATTCCTTACCTACCTATTTTAATATCTCTGTCATCATCAAAAATCTACGCGGACGAAGTCGCGGGCGGCCGCTAGTTATATATAAAAGAAGAAGTCCTGACTGACTCATCAACGCACAGCCGAAACTACTAATGTTAGAGAGTTGATTTTTTCACAGTAGGTTACTTTTATAACGTGGGCTAGGGATAAGAAGCGATTTTGAAAAATTCAACCCTTAAGAGGGTTAAAAAGGGGATGAAAGGTTGTATGGGGTACAAGTTTTTTTTAAAGCTAGGAACTTGAAACTTTGTAAAAAAGATATTAAAATAAAATAAGAGAAAACTAATTTCACCGTTTTTGAAAAGTCATCCCGTAAGGTGGTAAAAAAGGGGTTGAAAGTTTGTATGGAGATCAAGTATTTTTTTGAGCGCGGGACTTGAATCTTTGTTTAAAGGCATACTATTAGTATACAAGAAAAGTAATTTCAGCGTTTTTAAAAATTCGTTCCCTAAAAGGGTTAAAAAGGGGTTGAAAGTTTGAGTCCATTACAAATTCCTTGAAACTTCTTATTAAGGCATATATAATAATAACAAAATAACATTAATTTAACGGTTTAAAAAATTCAACCTCTAAGGGGGTTAAAAGGGGGATGAAAGTTCGTCTTGGGGTTCAAATTTAATTTTAAGCTACAAACTTCAAACTTCGTTAAAAGTTATGCAAATAAAATGGAAGAAAAGTAGTTTCTGCGTTTTTGAAAATTCATCCCCTAAGGTGGTAAAAAAGGGGTTGACAGTTTGTATGGAGATAAAACCTTTTCTTGAGCGTGGAACTTTAAACTTTGTATAAAGGCATATAATTATAAAACAAGAAAAGTAATTTCAGCGTTTTCAAAAATTCGTCCTCTACAAGGGTTAAAAAGGGGTTGAAAGTTTATATTGCGAATTGGCGATCAAACCTTTTTCTGAGCGCGGGACTTTAAACTTTGTATAAAGGTATAGAATTAGAATACAAGAAAAGTCATTACAGCGTTTTTGAAATTTCAGCCCTGAAGGTGGTCAAAAAAGGGTTGGAAATTTGTATCGAGGTCAAAAAAAATTCTGAGCATAGGACTTGAAAGTTTGTATATGAGCATATTATTAGTAAACAAGAAAGGTGATTACGGCTTTTTTGAAAATTCAGGCCTGAAGGTGGTGAAAAAGGGGTATAAAGTTGGTGAAGATCAAACATTTTATTGAGCGCGGTACTTGAAACTTTGTATAAAGGCATATTATTAGAATGCAAGAAAAACAATATCAGGGTTTTTGAAAATTCAGCCCTTAAGGTGGTGAAAAAGGGGTTGAAAGTTTTTATAAAGATCAAACATTTTCTTGAGTTCGGGACTTGAAACTTTAAATAAAGGCATATCAATAGAATACAAAAAAAAATAATTACAGCGTTTTTGAAAATTCAGCCCTGAAGGTGGTGAAAAAGGGGTTGAAAATGTGTATAAAGATCAAACATTTTTTGAGTGCGGTACTTGAAACTTTGTACAAAGACATATTATTAGAATGCAACAAAAGTAATTTCAGGGTTTTTGAAAATTCACCGTAAAGGTGGTGAAAAAGGGGTTGAAAGTTTGTATGGAGATCAAACATTTTATTGAGTGCGGTACTTGAAACTTTGTATAAACGCATATTATTAGAATGCAAGAAAAAAAAATCAGGGTTTTTGAAAATTCACCCTAAAGGTGGTGAAAAAGGGGTTGAAAGTTTGTATAAAGATCAAACATTTTTTTGAGTGCGGTACTTGAAACTTTGTATAAAGGCATATTATTAGAATGCAAGAATAGCGATTTCAGGGTTTTTGAAAATTCAGCCCTTAAGGTGGTGAAAAAGGGGTTGAAAGTTTTTATAAAGACCAAACATTTTCTTGAGTTTGGGACTTGAAACTTTAAACAAAGACATATCAAAAGAATACAAGAAAAGTTATTACAGCGTTTTTAAAAATTCAGGCCTGAAAGTGGTGAAAAAGGGGTTGAAAGTTTGTATGAAGATCAAACATTTTATTGAGCGCGGTACTTGCAACTTTGTATAAAGGCATATTATTAGAATGCAAGAAAAACAATTTCAGGGTTTTTGAAAATTCAGCCCTTAAGGTGGTGAAAAAGGGGTTGAAAGTTTTTATAAAGATCAAACATTTTCTTGAGTCCGGGACTTGAAACTTTAAATAAAGGCATATCAATAGAATACAAGAAAATTAATTACAGCATTTTTAAAAATTCAGCCCTGAAGGTGGTGAAAAAGGGGTTGAAAATGTGTATGAAGATCAAACATTTTTTTGAGTGCGGTACTTGAAACTTTGTGTAAAGGCATATTATTAGAATGCAAGAAAAGTTATTTCAGGGTTTTTGAAAATTCACCCTAAAGGTGGTGAAAAAGGGGTTGAAAGTTTGTATGAAAATCAAACATTTTTTTGAGTGCGGTACTTGAAACTTTGTATAAAGGCATATCAATAAAATACAAGAAAAGTGATTACAGCGTTTTTGAAAATTCAGCCCTGAAGGTGGTGAAAAAGGGGTTGAAAGTTTGTATGAAGATCAAACATTTTTTTGAGTGCGGTACTTAAAACTTTGTATAAAGGCATATTATTAGAATGCAAGAAAAGTAATTTCAGGGTTTTTGAAAATTCAGCCCTGAAGGTGTTGAAAAAGGGGTTGAAAATGTGTATGAAGATCAAACATTTTTTTGAGTGCGGTACTTGAAACTTTGTATAACCGCATTATTATTCGAATCAAAGAATTTATAAACGTCGTTCTTAAACTCAACGAGTTTCGTAAAGCTATTCGTTCGTAGATTACCTGATTTCATAATGGTACAGCGTAATTAGAGCAAATTAGCCGAAAAGAAACTAAAAAAAGGCCAAGATCGAGTCGGAGGGTTCGTTACTATTTCGTAAAAAATAAAAATAAAACACGTTTAGTAATTTCAACATTGCTTAGGTCTGAAAATAATAAACATGTAAAATTTTCAAGATAAGGTTCCACGCGGACGAAGTCGCGGGCAACAGCTAGTTTTATTATATAGAGATAAGACAGTGGTTATTTATCCATGATCAATCAAAAACAAAACAAAATTATATTTTCAGAATAAATACGTTAAACACTGAGAGTACAGAAAATGAGGAACCACCGCCACCTTCACCAGTACCGAAAATTTCGATTCGTGACAGAATCGGATCCCGAATTGCCGCTGTTAAGGAAAAACGTAAAGGAAAGAAGGAATCTCGAGAAAAAGTCGAAAAGGTCCCTCTTATTTACATCTCATTTTATTTGTATGCCTTCAGCGTCTCAAAAAACAGGTCTTAACGCTTTCGTAATTGTCGGAAACCTTTAAGTTGTTTACACCAATTTGTTTACTGAATTATTTTGAGAACGCAGGATAATTTATCAAAGACTAGCGAACGCCCCGGTTTCGCACGGGTGCAATTCTGAAAATTATGCATGTATCCATACTCCATACTAATATTATAAATGCGAAAGTGTGTCTGTCTGCCTGTTACCTCTTCACGCTTAAACCGCTGAATCGATTCTGATGAAATTTGGCATAGAGATAGTTTTCATCCTGGAAATTATACCTAAAATGATTGAAAAGTGAGTGAACATTTCTGTTGGGGTGCGGTGACCCTGTAGGAAATGTAATTATTAGACCAAAAGCACAATTGCTCTTACATTTGCTTAGGCGCTTTTAATAATCCCTTTTATCAAGTTCCACGCGTACGTAGTCGCAGGCAAAAGCTAGTTATACATATAAACCTTCCTCGTGAATCACTCTATCTATTTAAAAAATCAGCATCGAAATCCGTTGCATAGTTTTCAAGATCTAAAGATACATAGGGACAGACAGACAGCAGGAAGCGACTTTGTTTTATACTATGTACGTAGTAGGAATTGTATCGAGGAGTCCATTATGTTGTTTTGAGTGATTAATAAGGCCAGCACCTTTAACACAACTGTGACACGCGACTTTTTCTCGCGCGAGATTATATAACCTATCTCTATGTGCACGGTACTGTACTGTGAGAGAGTGACAGGTAGGAGACGGGCTGGGAAGGCGAACTAATGGCACGCGTGCATAATCGGGGTACAATAGTCAATAATTAGGGCACACGAAAATCAATTTTGAGGTTCAACGTGTGAACCCCTATTTAAAAAACAGCACGACTTGTCCCTTCATATTTATTGTGTATTAGAAAAAATAAGAAATAAATAAATTTATACAAGCATATAAAATTAAATAGAACAAACTTTAAGGTTAAACTAAAGTAAGTATATGTACTTAGAAATTATCTTCTCACTATCCCCTCTTCTTCTTCCAAGTTTTACAATAATTCATTCACTTTTCAGGCTACTCTTCTATGGAATTCTTTACCTTCTGATCTAAGACGTGCACAATCTCTTGCTATAATTATTTAAATCTCACCTTAAACGTCATTATTTATCACTACAGCTACCTTAATTTACACTGCATTGAAAATCGCTTCTCTTACTCGTGCTATGTGACTGACTCTGGTTTGCTATCTATTCTACTCTGCTGTATGTTGTTATTATGTCTAAGTATTGTATGTAGGTATATTTGATTATTGTTATTTATGTAAGTATGTTTATTGCTTTTTTTTTTGTAGTTAATTTTTGTGGCTTAAAGTTGTTTTGCATCACCTACTAAATTCTAACTCTTGTTGATCTACTCCGCTACCTAAAGGTTGTCTGGAAGAGATCGCTATTTAACGATAAGACCGCTTGTTGTTAACCTCTGTTTATTTTTTAATGTATATCTCATGTTTTGTATCCTTGTGTATTTAAGGTGTGCAATAAAGTGGATTTGTTGTTGTTGTTGTTAGACCATAATTGTATAAAAAAATAATATTTATTGTGTTTGTGTATTTACAGTTGATTTTGACTAATACTACGAGACAGGAGATTCCGAAAATATTGAAGAAGAGTAAATTAGGAACAGTTACCATTGCGCTCATCGAGGGCACTGGCCTAGAAACTGACACGGCAGAGGAAAAGACACGTATGTTGTTTTGCCGGTTTCGGTAAGTTGGACCAAATCACTATAAGCCTCAACACACTGGCGATTTGTGGGCGAGATGAAAGCGAAGCGAGGGCGCAAAGATTTAATCCCGAGCGTGCAGCGAGTTCGCCGCGAAGAAGCTATATCTTAAAGCCTGACCAGAAATATATGAGGATGCGCCATATTGCGGAATTTCACTGGAACTAATTTACACTGGCAATGATTTTATGATATCAACAATGTCAATGACAATCGTGGTGGTTGCTTTAAAAGACAAATATTTAAAATTATCCAAAGAAAATGTCAAAAACGATTCACAGTTGTGAGCGTACGATTATAAATAAAGTGTATCTACACGTGTTTACTACACGAAGAACAGTCAGGAAAAGAGTGCATTTCATTAAATTATATTACGAGGTTAACATAGTGGAACTGACAGGTATTTAAACTAATGTCATTATAATGGGTTGCAAAATTGTTGCCGTATAAATCGTATAAATAGCGCTCTCTTGACAATCCTCATAATATTTATGGTCAGGCTTTACACTCAACTTTTTGCGCGCTCGCTTCGCTTTCATCTCGCCCGTAAATCGCCAGTGTACTAAAGCTCTATGTCTTGAAATAATTGATGACTTTCAAAGATGTCATGCACACACTTCACTGAACATATATGTATGTATTGATTGTGAATTTATTTAGAATAAAATAATAACAAGTTACTTTGAATTATTTTTATTCAGGCTGCCGTGTTAAAACGAAATGCCTGAACGAAGCACTGAATTTAAATTTCATATTGTTGTGTATTTTTTTAATAAAAAGCCATTTAAACATTTTGATATACTTATACATACTACTCACTTCAGCTTACTTTTTCCAACTATGTTATACAGCGACGATAGTAAACTGCATCTGCATTCTGCATTTTTCGATATTTCGATAAAGTAGGTGAGATTGCACTTGTCTTGTCGACTTGTCCCGATTGGCCTCATTTAACGGAAAACTTGCGTGCCTATGACGGTGGCGTCACGAAATAGATCAATAAAAAAATATATATTCGAGAATCGGTCCACATAAGAAAAAAATACATACAGTTAAACATAGAAACTCCTCCTTTTTTTGAAGTCAGTTGATAAAATAAAGCATTTTTCACACTCGCTGTCATTCATAAAATGTGTATCAGAAAATAGCTAATTTATCAGCTATCGTGCTATAAACTTGAGCATCGTAAGCCCCTTGCACAACCACAAAACTGTCAGTGTGTCCTCATAACAATCGACTTAGTATCTACCAAGAACTATGTAATTGCAACAGTTATGAGCCTATGCTTAATGTAGACTATCTCCTGACAATACCAGTAAGAAGTTCAATCACTATTGGTCCCCGGGTCACAGGACAGAATAACAACAAGAAAAAGTTGATCCACCTATTAGCATTAACCTGCCCAAATTTATTATTGCAGATTAGGCTCCGAAAAATATAAATCGAAGTCCATAAAAAGCCAAGCGTCACCTGTCAAATGGCAGGAATTATTCAACATTAACTTATTCGAGGAAAATACTCTGGAAATCTCCCTATGGGACAAAGATATATTTCTTGGAAGGTAACTTTTGCAAACATAAATAATAATATTTAAGACGAAGAAATATTTATGAAAGGTACTTTGAAAATTATCGTGACGAATTACAGGAAATGGGGAATTGTAATTTTTCAGGAGCGACGTAGATCTGTCAGAAACGGAGCGGGAGAAGACTCATAAAATGCGGTTGGATTTGACGGGGGGCGACTTGAAAGTGCAATTGTTTATACTACTCACGATTAGCGGGGTGGCTATGGATAATAATATCGCGTTGGACATGGAAGTATACGACAGGCAAAGGCAAAACAAAGAAAGGAAACGCCGTGTAAATATTCGATTTATGAAATAACGTTTTTAGGTTTTAAACTATTTATTTTTTACTTTACTCGCTCAGAAAACCTCCATTTATAGCGCGAAATCTGCGTGCAAAAGTCTATTTTATCCACTAGCTTACAAGCGTCATTGGAATTTTGAACATGATGATAGTGATTCTCTGTGATGCATGTAACTTTTTTTTTTAAGTTTGAATATATTCGCTTATTTACTTGGTTTGGAATTGAGTGTGGTAACTGTTTCCTGCACCAAATGCTAGTCTGTGTTTAGCCCCACATGATAGATAGTTAATAACATGACTGGTAGTTAATACCTTATGGCAGTAAGTCCGCCATTTATACTTTTCTTGTATATGTGCAATAAAATTTATATAAATAATAAATCTTATCCATTATTTTTTTTTTTAAACTAGGTAATAAAACATTGGCATTTCTTATAGGCCTGGTACCAGCTAAGAGATGACTACGCTGACGTTGGCAGTATGTGTGTGTTCGTATACGGAGCTAAGGGGCTGTCGGCAAACGACTGTTACTGCGTCGTGGAACTGAACAACGACAGGCTGCAAACGCCTACGGATTTTAAAACCAATGATCCTAATTGGATGAAAATATTTACATTGTAAGTGACCGAGTTCAAAAAATTATGATTTGCTGTATGTGCAGTTCATTTCTTATACCAAGGAAACGGTATCGATATAAGAATTTTACTTAACAACGTCGTTAGGTGTTACCACCTAACAAAAGGTTAGGTAATAACGGCACGTGCCAATTTGATAAGCTGAGACCATACAACAATGTATATGAAATGTTAATATTGTTTAAGTTGGACCACATCTATATATGTCGATACACAGCTAAAATTATAACACTTCCTTTTGCCGTAGTCACATACAAAGCGAAAATTTCTGTCTAATGATTTATACTACATTATGCATTTGAGAAATAATTATTTACAAGGATTGCCCGACGGTACTTGTGACCTAATATTTTTCGCATATTGTAACGTTTGATATAACGCGTTTTTTTTTTCATTCAAATCTATCAACTTGCAAATCGTCACATGAGTTAGATTAGGTTAGAGTACTTTAGGTTAGGTTAGAAACTGTAATATTTAGTGCCAGAAAAAGTGTTAGGTACCTATGTCAATCATTACATTAGATTAGGTCAACTATTCGATGAAAAATAATTATATTAAAACATTGCTGACTCCAGTTACAATACTTTAACAGCTTTTAAAGGGAAATACTTATTTTAGCACAGTAACCGATATCACATCAATTCTAGAAGTCACTGTTATGGAAGAGAAGAAGCTTGAAGTTATTGGTAAGATCTCCATACCACTATTTAAAATTAATAATGGAGAGAAGAAGTGGTTTGCTCTGAAAGACAGCACACAAAGGGAAAGAGCAAAAGGATCTAATCCACGAATACTTCTAGAAATGAGGATCACGTGGAATCTTGTAAGTTGTTGATGTTGTTGAATTGTTACGTCCGGCTACGACTACGTGCGACCAGTGGCAGCGGCAGCGGTGAGCGGCGGGTGGTAAAAACAAAATCATAGCGATACATGAAGCACGCCAGGAGCTGCCGCGCGCGGTTGCTGCTCTATTTGTTACCACGCTGCGCCGCTCCCCGTTAAGACCGAAGTTGATTTGATAGTGCCTGGCCGATAAGAAATCAAACCTGATACATCTCATCCCCAAAAAAATGTGGAGACGGAGCAGGGAAAATGCACAAGATTTTGTTCACGTCGTTTATTTACAATATTTATATCAATTTAAAACGTCTTTAAAACGTCCTACTTTTGCAAAATCATTCTATCATCTGATACGTAAAATTTAACACATTCCTTATTTCATTATATTAAAGCTTACATAAATCGTTTACCAGCTAGCTCCCCATACTCTATCACTTCTATCAGTCCAATGTTGCAAACAGGCTGTATAACAGCTTATACAGCCATAATAACTTTAATTTAATATTTTTTTGGTTATAAAGTCTATTGAGATGACACTTGTCAGGATACGACTTACGACTTCTTATCGGCCGAGCACTATAGTGAGTTTCTTGGTGTTCCTTCTCACGGGATGTCATTTTAAAACGCTGGTGGAACCAAAGATGAAAGAGATATTTAAATGTTCTTTTATTTTATTTCAGCCTAGAGCATCTATCCGAGTCATCAATCCTAAAGAAGAGAAGTATTTAAATCTAGCAGAGAAATTAGACAGGCATTTGTTTGCTAGAAATCTGACTCGCGCGAAAGCAGTGTGCTCATGGGTTTTTGAAGCTTTTAAAGTCCTCAAGTAAGAATAATTTTACTTTGATACGTAATTACGGACGATCGTTTATTGATTTTCCTATTCAATAACTTAAAAAAAACGACCACAACGATGAAAATCGCATTGCCGAGAACTACAAAATGAGTTAGGTACCATAAAAAAAAACTTCGAAAACGCCATTTTAATATTTTTTCTGTGTATCATAAATAATGTTGTCTGATTTCTTTGTATCATAAATAATGTTGTGTTTCCACGTTAAAAAAATAATGAAAGTTACATGTTTCAAAAAATTACAATAAATAAAATCTGAAATAACCAAAAATAACAATTAAACTAAATTAAAGATAAAATATATACTAGTAACCCAGCAAAAATAACCATTGTAGGTATACACAAACAGTTACAGTCTGACAAAAAAGAGTAGAAATTAAAAAGTGGCAATACTTTAGTGTCGTCCCCGTATAGTTCAACCCGAATTCATACAATAAATTATTTATCATTCAGTGGGTAATTTAATATGTAATTATGTATAATGCCCCTGAGTCTATTAAGAACTTAAAAAATGAGATTGCTCAGCAACGTGCAGGATTGATTGCAGGATATATAGCTGAAAGGCAGCTGTTAATGACCCGAGGGTGCCGTTTGGGGTAGAATGTCTTGTCTCGGATGTCTTGGTTAGGATTGCGGGGACTCGCTGGATGCGGGTCGCTGCTATCCGGGCCATCTATTAAGGAGGCTTGTGTCCAGTAGTGGAAGTCCTATTGCTGAAATGACGATGATGAATGATTACTTTTGACGATTTTCGCAGGACCTGCTTCGAATGGGAATCTACAAAATGGAACCTGATCGCGCTAACGGCGTGGCTGGTGATGTGCTCCATCTTCAGGGTATGGATGCTGCCTCTGCTGCTGCTCGTGCCGTTTGTTTGGTATCGCCCGGAAAAATACTACTTGATCTACTGTAAGATTTTTTAACGTACCTACTTTGAATATAAATATAGGGTAGGTATGCGAAATTTCTGAACTCAGCCTTCTTGTATCTTCAGTTTGGCTGAACTTCTTTATAGTACATTAAAATCTATTTTAGGTTATAAAATATATTGAGATGACATGTGTCAGATTTGACTTCCGGCGTGGCACTATACAGCCCAATTCGATTGACATTGAAAGTTGAGCAATGTATTTCGATTTTTACTATACAACCTGGATTAAGTGATATTGATAAGTTGGCATAAGATGAATACCTAGTTAAAGTAAACGTAAAGAGGTGGTATCTCGAACAGACCTCCAATTGAGTCTCTGGTCTTGATCAAATCTAGCTATTGAGAACCCGTTTAGAACAAAAATAATATAATTTAACGGACTTCTGTTACTAAACCAAAACATATAGTCTAAGATCCCTTTAAGAACGACCTTCACCGAGATGTTTATTTGATGAAATGTATTTTATATTTAATTTAATATGTCAATAAATATATTGCATATGGGTTGCCTAACAAATTTTAGTCCAGGGTATGTTTAATTAATGATTAAAAAAATTTTTTTTTTAAACATTTGATTATTAGATAAATTCTATACCAATCGAAAGTATGAAGCCCATAAAATATGCAAACGTTAGGTTGCCTATTCTTTTCCCGTCACAACTATCGGGTAGCCAGGTTTAAACTGGTAAATCTATACTAGCATTTTGCAACGGTCTGATTATTAAATTGAAATTAAATAACATTAAAGATTATTTTATTATGAACACGGTGGTATAGGGTTGCCTGCGAAAAATCAGTCCAGAATTCCGGTTGTCGACTTTTGACAAGTAAAATATTGCAGCGAGTGAATGTGTGCGACTGAGAGGCTCAACCAAAACCATCCCATACGATAGAAGAGGACACAGCATAGCAGCTGTTTGAAGTCCGCCCATTTAAAAAAAGAGAGTGCGCATGCTATTTGTACTTGAAAATGAAAAGCATAGCGATAGACTCGTATATGCTGTGCATTATTTTGGAGTAGTTCATTATTAAAATAGAGAAATAGTTATTTAACTTTTTTTTTAATCAATTAATTAATGAAATAATGATCTTTATTCTGCAAGTAGGCCACAAGGGCACTTTTACATGTCTGAGTCTATCGACATTTCACAAGAGGTGACCACTGTTGAGAAGAAACTCCGAAAGATTATATACATTACATTTGTTTTATTCTACTACCTATGTTTCTACTTGAATCACTTAAAATTAATGCCGTTTAAACACTTTTCACCGTTGGTTAAAATTCTCCAACATTTAAAAGTATGAGAATCTCTGAACACCATGATGACGTAGGCTTGTGTCAGTCACGTGGTTCGCGAGTCTCGGAAGAGAGTACCAGGCGGAGTATATTATTATACCATGCATTTTATTGTATCTGTAGCGACAATCTACTCCAAAATAATGCACAGCATATACGAGTCTATCGCTATCCTTTTCATTTTCAAGCACAAATAGCATGCGCACTCTCTTTTTTTAAATGGGCGGACTTCAAACGGCTGCTATGCTGTGTCCTCTTCTATCGTATGGGATGGTTTTGGTTGGGACCTCTCAGTCGCGCACATTCACTCGCTGCAATATTTTACTTTTCAAAATTCGACAACCGGAATTCTGGACTGATTTTTCGCAGGCAACCCTATACCACCGTGTTCATAATAAAATAATCTTTAATGTTATTTAATTTCAATTCAATAATCAGACCGTTGCAAAATGCTAGTATAGATTTACCAGTTTAAACCTGGCTACCCGATAGTTGTGACGGGAAAAGAATAGGCAACCTAACGTTTGCATATTCTATGGGCTTCATACGTTCGATTGGTATAGAATTTATCTAATAATCAAATGTTAAAAAAAAAATTTTTTTAATCATTAATTAAACATACCCTGGACTAAAATTTGTTAGGCAACCCATATGCAATATATTTATTGACATATTAAATGAAATATAAAATACATTTAATCAAATAAACATCTCGGTGAAGGTCGTTCTTAAAGGGATCCTCTACTAATACACTAAAATCGGGCAGTCGGTGCAGATATTAGAGAGCTACAAGTCTCAACCTTATACCCACAAGAAAACCAATGAAATAAACTATATACTTACTGTGATTTTTGTCTGAACAGATTACATCTGATATTCATATTTCATTGGATTCTGCTGGTGAAGACAATACAGAAATAAATTCATTTCAGCACCAGCAGAGCCATACAATCATACATCAAGATCTGACATAAGATATATGGAAGCTCGCAGATTGTGGATTTCAACGCAACAACTTTAATTAATAGCATCCCCAATACAAAATATAAATCACTCCACAGGGCCCTATTCGACGAGACTTTGCGATAATCACAAATAAAATTGTTTGCTACATAATATTTCGATGGTTGCTACTTGAGCTCAATATACAAATACATCTATGTTCTTTAGCGGTATGACTCGGCATTAATAAATAAATAAAATATAAAGGTGCGATCTTACACAAATAGACGTATTAGTCCCAAACAGTACTACGGGTACGAGACAACGATATACCTAATATGTATATTGAAAGATCAAGCCTCGTTAAGGTAGAATAGAGCAAAATAACGGGGTTCGAAAAAAAACGGAAAAATCTAAAGAATTTGTTGATTCTGCCATACACTGCTAAATTAAGGGTCTTCATCACACAAATATTTGCCCTATTTGACGTATATCAAACTTAAGTCCTTAATGAGAAAACTTATTTCAAAGATAGTTCTATAAATGGGATTGCCTATATTTTATTTTATAACCTACATATTTTAATTTAAAATCGAAGAACGTATGGTCTTTGGGGCAGCAAAGTTCTGGAGCGGTGACCACCTTCCGCCGTGAAGAGGCCTTCGACCTAGATAGAGGGATGAGCTAGTGAGGGCTGCGGGGAGTCGTTGGATGGATGTGTATACAGGATCGCGCTTTGTAGCAAGCTGTTTAACTGTGGACGTCTGTTACTGATAGATAGATTATAATTAAAAACCATTTGATTAAAAGTAATATCTACTTAGCTAAAAATGTTACTGATACAGTAGAAACTTTTAAATTATATAAAACTAACAGCCTCATATCCTAATTCCCGGCGATGAACACATCAAACAAGTCTCCCTTGTTTATTACCTTACTAAATAAACCAATAAACCCCACAATTTACGGAGCGTTGCAAATTTTCAATGATCAGATGAAATTATTCATTCAGCAGATTTCAATTGCTTACTTTCACAATATCCAATTTTAACTTTGCATTGTCATTGTAAATACAACTTGGATAGATGCCTAGTAAAGTTCATTTTACTGCACAAGTGATAGAAAAGTGGGAGGTTAAGAGGATAATCGTCTTATTTCCCGCAAATGGCCTATTATACGTCCATTTTGATAGATTTACCCGCCACGGAAATGACATCAGCTGTCGAAAATCTAAACTGCTTTATTTATGTTTTAGTATGTAAATGAATTGATAGCAGACAATTTATGTTTAAGTTAGTGCAGGTAATGTGTGCGTGGATAAGAGTAATTTCCTTATTGAACTCTCAAAAGAGTGTTATCTCACTCTCTCACTCACTCAAGAGTGCTCAAGAGTGCTCAACTCTCAGAAAACAATTGAAGCATGAAACACGTAGTTCCACACCTAAGCAATAGAGAAAGTCCGTGAGCTCGGAGAATAAGATTCGGGTTTAAGAAAGAAGTTCGTGAAACGGCGGTTATACTGCTGTCCTGTTTTCTTTAAATAATATACATATATAATTATGTATATTAAAATTAAGTAAAGAATAAATTCTAAAAATAAATCCCCACATGGCTCTGGCAATTATAAAATTTTGTCTATTCGTACCTAAATTTACGTATATTCTAAGGTGTACCGTGAAACATGCCAACTTTGCCCGCTTTTTTCGTAAAAACCCGAATTTCTCTCATTTTTTCTATGACGGGATAAAGTTTTTTTTGTCTAACGCATCCATCGTATTCATATGCATGCGTTTATTACGATAAACAATTTTTAAATCTACATTTAACCAATTTTTTTATCAATTTTAACCTCGGGTAAAGTTATCTAAACTTTTGCAAACATAGCCCAAATCGATTATTTTCGTAACTATAGCCCCTACAACGTTAAGATAGGGATCAGTATAAAATCTGGGGTAATAATGGCGTTCTACTTAATATCTCGGTCTGAACTGTACAAACACGTGTGCAATATGGGTGGGCAATGTTACATAGGTATTTTGTTTTTCTCCATACAAGCCGAATCAAGCAGTTTGAAATTGTCAGGGTTGTCACTTTTGGTTGAGTAAACCATCTTTACCAATACCATTATCAAAATGAAAAATGTATGCTTAATATTCGATACTAATAGTTTGGCGGTTATTTTTTTACTTCACGTTAGAATAATCTAAATAAAAATTGTCATAATTGAATATTCTATGTTTTTTTTGTTTTATGGACATGACATGACATGACATGCAGCTAATGCTAAAAGTACAACGGCTTAATAGAAATATAATTTACCTTACCTTAAATACATAACCCTCCTTTATTTACGCAGTCAGGTAAAATTACGACAAGGTGACAACCCTAACCCTTTTTTAGTCTGGGCAATGTTGGCATTCATAGGTTAGCAAGTTACTGGATAACATTGCCCACCATCATAACTCCGGTTTTAATAAGTATTTTTAGTTCAAACTACAATAAAAATGATCTACAGTTCTTATTTTATAACAAGCAATAAGATACATTCACCTGAGGCTTCCCCACTCTGTAAAAATTACACCAGAACTTCACCTAGAATTGGCCCGCCAAATCACGCACCTTATTCGACTAGTCCCAACACGTTACGGAATGAAGTTACGCGCAAATGTGATTCCCAGTGATACCACAGATATAATCTATTTTCCACTAAAAATAGTAGTGTTGCCATAATCATCTTGAAATTGTCTACAGTAACGTTTCTTTTTTTAAGTAGCGTTTTGGACAAAGTTCCCTGTGGAGGCAAAGTTGGCGTATTTCACGGTAGCCCTATTTGGAAATACCCACATCTTATCGAGCCCCTAGATTCTGTCCTCAAGACCACGCTCACATCCATTTTAAACATCAACCTCGACAGCCGCGCTTGGAACCAAGCCTCCCTTCCAATACGCTATGGTGGTTTGGGCATCAGGCAAGCTGTCAGTGTCGCTGTTCCGGCCTTCTTATCTTCGTTTCACAGCACTCAAGACTTAGCAAATAAAATTTTCAGTCCATCTTCTAACAACGACTGCATTGTCTGTGTGAACGAGGCCAGGGAAGAGTGGACGCGGGCTTGCCTGAATGCGCCATTCCCAGTTTCCACCAAATCGCAGAGGTTGTGGGACGAGCCGCTCTGTCAACTGGTTCTAAAAGATCTGACAGATACGGCACAAAATTCAGACAGAGCGTGCTCGCCTACTTGCCGTGGCGGAACCGGAATCGGGGTTTTGGCAGTGCCCCTCATCTGTACCGTGGGAACCCAGAAAGATACCTACACATCGCGCATCGTGGTCGACGCGCTCAGCCAGTCTGTTGCCACACGCGCTTACGGCCGGACGCCGCCTGTCGCGCTATAAAATCATCAAAAAAATGGCTTCGTCGCGAATAAGACCAACGCACTGCAGTGTTGCGGGGTGTAAAAACATAAAAGCAACAGACATTTATCTTTTTTTTCTTTGCCGACAGACGATGAAATGTTACAAAAAATTCTTAGAACTTAGAATAAGCACCTACCGAAACGCATTGCATACACTTTTACAATAGATACATGTAATGTTGAATAAATAAACCTACCTACTTAATATACTTAAATTCATAGAAAACATCCACTACCTATATCAACAAGTGACAATAATTTACTCACTAAGATTTACCAAATTAGTTTAGTGCGTGTGGCGGGAGAGTGCATTGCACGGCCTAAAAAGGGCGTAAACGTCGGCGTTGTTCTTGGCACTTAAGACCTTTTGCAAGGAATTAATTCGCAAAGACTTTTACCTAGTGACTGTTTCGAAGCTTGTAATGCTAGTATTATACAATAATGTAACACATATACATATACACTTACCAAACTTTATTTAGTAAGTACCTACTGTCATCGGGATATATTTAGGTTACTTAGGTACCTACACAGAGAGTTTCACGTTTCTATCTGGTATGTTCAGAAAGAATAGGTAGGTAAGATTCCGATATACCTACTCGGAAATTTAAACGATTTTGATAGTGTGCCGCAGCGCATGTGAATACCTATTTCTAGTAGGTACTCATACTCATACGCATACTCATTTATTCATAATGCACAAATACATTATATGTCAATTTTACAAAAGGGTACAAATTTACAATGTAGTTAGTGGTTATATTATATGTCAGTTTACTTACAATAATAGTAATAGTTAATTCGATGTTTGCACAATATTTATAGCATTATTCTGTAACTACCTATTCGATTAATAATGTCATTAGTCATTACATAATTTTAAATATCCATCTTTGGTGTCAGTAACAAAATAGAAACTTGCATATAATATGTTAAGTTAGGTACAATTCCGAGATGTCATAGAAGGCCTTTTCCAATAGCCATTTTTTCAGTTCGTTATGAAAGGAAAATTCGCTAGTTTGATCTTTAATGCTGTCTGGGATAGCGTTATAGATTTTAGGACCTATTATATGTATTACTTTGGTAGACTTGGTTAGTCGACATCTAGTCGTCTTTAGTTTACCTGCCCGACTTTGAATATCTCTTAAATTTCGACTTACAGTTTTTAAGGGAAAATCTTCAATATTACGCCTGACAAACTTGGAGATGGTACCTTATGATAGTTAAATTTGACTAATACATTTAAATAAATCGATGGTTTTTTTCCTACATCTTGACTTTTTATAAAATAATTTCTAAGCGGTGTCAACCCTAGCCTCGTTTTGCCGGCACGTGCGGCCAACGACCAGCGCGTTCAAGGTCGCTCCATTGTTAAATTGAGTAGGCATGAAAAGCGGTAGGTATTTGCCTTTTTATTCAGACATGAGTATCTGTTCGAAGAACTATTATTATTAATCTGTGGTTTTGGCTCCATGCGCTACCATCACCTAACATTGGTACGCTGCTGGATAAAACAGCTCTCACCCTGGCAACAAGTCTGCGACTCGGCACTAACACCACCGAGCCTCACCGCTGCCGTTGCGGCTCAACCGTGGACGAGTTAGGCCACCATGGCTTATGCTGCCAAAAGAGCGCCGGTCGTATATCCCGGCACGCTTCCCTGAACGACGTCATACGGAGGGCCCTTGTCTCCGTCAATGTGCCGGCCATTTTAGAGCCGAACGGTATCGCACGCGACGATGGCAAGCGACCTGATGGTATGACGCTCGTTCCGTGGAGGTTGGGCCGGACGCTCATTTGGGACGCTACTTGCGTCGATACACTGGCCGCGTCCCACCTTCAAGCCACGTCCTCCAAAGCCGGAGCGGCAGCCGCAACGGCTGAAAACCTCAAGCGGCGCAAGTATGCCGCCCTAGGCGAGGGCTACATATTTGCGCCTTTTGGAGTTGAAACATTCGGCCCGTGGGGACCAGGTGCCAAGTTTCTCTTTAAAGAGATATCGGAACGCCTGGTCGAAGCTTCAGGTGACCAGAGGGCTGGCAGCTACTTTGGACAGCGACTGAGCCTCGCCATCCAAAGAGGCAACGCTGCCAGCCTTCTAGGTACAATATCCACTGAAGGCGACCTGGCGGGTATTTACAACCTTTAGAGTCTATTTTAATTAAATTTATATTTTAGTTGTTTATTAGGTATTTAGTTTAAGTAATAAGTAAGTTTTTTTTTTAATAAGTACTTGTGTTGTTTTGTGTTTTAAAATAATGAAATTATAGTAAAGAATAACCTATAATATAGAAATAACCTCAATGTAATGTAATATTTGGTTAACAGATGAATTGCAATGTGACTGTCATAAGTTCATAAAAACACGTGAGCGCTGCGGAAGAGTTGTTACCTACGAGTACATCAGTTAATTGCGCTTTATATTTACAGGGCGAAAATTTATAAAAGAAGATAGCACGCCAGTCGCAGAAAATCAAGAAAATGAAAAAGTAAGTGTAAAGACCAAACACCTCTACACCTATTTTGGAACCAATATACCTATTGTATTGGATATTGCTGTTAACAATAAGCATTTTACTTTTCAGGAAGAAAAGACATCTTTAAGACAGAAAATAAACTCCATACAAGAAATGGTTCAATCTGTTCAGAATTACATAGGTCAATTCGCGAGTTACGGCGAAAGCATTAAGAAGTAAGTCAAAATAAATACATTATAATTAACAAATACTTACTTATAATAATTTTGAAATATGTAATGTTTCATCATTTTCTTATGTGGATACAACGTATTAAAACATTATAGAATTATTAAAGCATTATAGAAAAAAAATGCGTAACCTCGCGGAAGAGTAATCGAAATCGGTGCCTTTGGATTACCGGTCTAACGCGTCAACCACTCAACAACTGATAAATAATAATTATTATTTTATCATTACCATCATCATCAGCCCGGAGTCGTCCACTGCTGGACATAGGCCTTCCCCAGTTCGCGCCACCATACCCGCTCCTCAGCTTTCCGCATCCAACCGCTTCCCGCCACTCTTTTTAGGTCGTCGGTGCACCTGGCGGGAGGCCGTCCTACAGTAATAATTCTTTATTTCGGATAATTAACATCCATAGTTTTTTTTTTTTTTGCGGATTACAGTCAGAAAGCAGTCAATGCGGGCCCCCGCAAACATGCCCGACGCGCATGACGTCCTAAATGCGTTATTGTACTGCACACTATAAGCTCTTTTCGTATAAATAACCCACAGGCTGCTCGAGTAGAAGGATTGTGTGTATGCTTTAAACAAAGTTAGCTTCACTTCAGCAAATCTGCGGGCCAACATGTTACTCCTCACTGACAGTGTCCTACGCTCCCTTTCAATGTCAGAGTCATCCTTCATAGATGTGACCCAGGTACTTTACTCTCTCAACTGCATTTAAGGCAGCACCGTTCAGCACAATGGGAGGTATATAATACGGTTTAATCTTTCCCGCTTTTAAAACACGAATGCTTTAAATGCTTTGTGTGTTGATTTTCATTGTTTATTTAAAAGTTTTGAGATCCGGTCTGATTCCTGGTCTCTTCCGTAAGGTTACGCATTTAAAAAAATCTTTCTGCTTTGATAAATGTGTATCAATGTGTCAAACAACTTGCTCAATTTGTTTAGAAACGCCTTTTAAATTGGTTTGTATTGCTATTTGTTTCAGTTTATACAACTTCACGGTACCTTTCCTGAGCCTACTCACCATTACTCTGATTTTGGTAATAACTTTGGTGATGGTACTCATACCCGTAAAATATATCTTCATGCTGTGGGGTAAGTATTGGTAATATAAAACAAGGTTCGGTACACGAGTACTTACCTAATCTTGTGTTATATTTATCCTTCTACTAGTTTTACTATACTTTGTGCCTACCTAAAAATTTAATACGGCAAATGGGTAATTATTTGACCGTTTTAACCGCCTCATTACCGTAACGACTATATTTTGACGACTAAAGGCACCATTTTATTTTATGTTGTCTTGTAGATAACGCATATTTTTAAAATTCTTATAAAATGATGTTGATTGCTTCTATAAGTTGGCCAATATTGCAGTTACGGTATGAGGCGGGTATAACGCTCCGAATAATCAAGGAAAGGACATAATGTGACAAAACCGGATGATTGAACTAGACGAACTTTTTTCGTTAAATATGATTAACTTTCTCGATGGCTGAAATTTGTACACCTGCATATGTAAATCTTATGCCGATCTACTACAATGATGTCATAGAGATAATCTAAGGATAAATTCGAAGTGTTCTGTAACGAAAAAGCTCCGTCGACTTCGGGCATACTTGTCTTGATCTCTCTTAACTAGCACAGTCAGCAGCAGAAGAAGCAGAATAACGCGCCGAGAATCATCAGTACAACGCTTATTCTCTCATTAGAATCTGTGTGCATATTACTTTAAGTTGATCAGCAAGGGACCACTTCCAGACGAACTTAGCTCGTGACTCAATGGTCTTATTTGCGTCTCCCCCTCCCAAGCCACTCGTTTGCCACTCTTGAGTTTTTAAAGTGTAACATAGGTCGTCCAATGGGTCGCTTAGCGTCGGAGATCTGACAGCGTTATCCTTCAGGATTGACACCCAAACCCAACACTGGGAGAGGATATGTCTAAAGAGCCATAACCTATGGAGGCAGAGTTTGTGCCATGGTGTAGTTGCATACGATGAAGCATGGGTTGCTACTGTTTCCCACAAGCTCAGATTGAGACACCAGCGTGCAGCCTTGCCCCTTTTAACATTTATTTGTCAACTATATGCGACCGCCGTCGCTCTCGTAACGGGCTATCCAGCCATCTTTGTAAGTGCACGCGCATTAGACGCTGCTTAACTCATCTGTTATAGATGTAAACGGCCAATGACGATAATTTTAGCAAACACTTGGCATGCGTAGCAACTTCCGCTGCTGACTGTTCTGGTACTCATATTTTACTACTATAAAAAAAGTAAATATTGTTAAAATACCATATTTTTTTAGGCATCCACAAGTTCACTAGAAAAATCCTCCGTCCGAACAGAGTACCTAATAACGAAATACTAGACCTGTTATCTCGAGTGCCCGACGACGAAACTTTGGTGAGAACTACTACCTAATTATTTTCCGGAAAATAGCTGCTAAAAGATTTCGGAATTTTTGCTTGAAATAAGTGAAGTTCGATGCAATGCGGTGCGGTAAAAATAAAGTGAAATATTGACACTATTAGAGAAACTGAACTATTTTGTTCTGAATAAATATACTAATAAGTAAATAATTTATAGGTAAAATTACGCTTAGTTATGCATTAAACTAAACTTTAGTGAAATCTTATGATATTTTTTTTGTTTTCAGGTCAATTGTGAAGAGTTGCCATTGGAAGAGACATCAGACGACGTCGTCAAGTAATAAGTCTCAGATCTGTTTTTTTTTACCTGCCACTTAGAACATAATTATAATTTAAGAATCAATGCATTTGATCAAACATAATTGTTAAAAATAAAATATACTTACCTACATATCAAACGTTTGTGTTTATTAAATTTATAATAAGAGTTCTGTTTTAAGCAAAAAATATATAGCAATAATTAAAAAGAGTATGCTCCTAACGTAAATCTTCTATGGTGTTTTTAAATTTTACGGATTATCCGAACGTGTTCTTATTCGAGGTCTTATTCGCAAATTTAATTTCGAGTGTTTTTCGTAAGTTTCGAAACGAAACTATACGAAACCTACATAGGTATCAAATATTTGTATTTATTAAATTATAGGTTATTACCTATATTATTTCTGTTTTAGAAGGCCTTATTCTTTTTAAATTGCTGATTGGCCTAGATATTTTTCATCAAACATGTTTCACATATTATTGATGTTACTACCTAGAACAGGGCTATTGGGATTTATTGGTATGCGTATATTTGAAGTTTACAGTTTGAATTCATTGTTAATTTTAAACTACAAAATTCACGCGGAAAGTAAGTTTTAAGGGTTCCGTACACAAAGGGTAAAAACGGGACCCTATTACTGAGACTTCGCTGTCCGTCCGTCCGTCCGTCTGTCACCAGGCTGTATCTCAACAACGGTGATAGCTAGACAGTTGAAATTTTCACAGATGATGTATTTCTATTGCCGCTATAACAACAAATACTAAAAATAAAATAAAATAAATATTTAAGGGGGGCTCCCATACAACAAACTTGTTATACATTATATATATGTATAGGTACGGAACCCTTCATGCGCGAGTCGGGCTCGCACTTGCCCAATTTTTTCAACTTATTTTCCACTGCACGCAATGAAAGCATGAAATAGCTATGTTACTAGCTAGAACTCGGGGAAAATTATTATTCACTTCAAAAAGGTTGGTTGAAATTATCAATAATAATATTTGTTATGTTATGAAAAAAAACTGGAAGGAACTACTATACTATATCTATTGGAAGGAATAAGGCCTCTTAAGCAAATAATTTCAATAAATAAAAAGAGTACCTATGCTCGTAATGTAAAACCTCTTCGGGTGTTTTTTATTTTTTTTATTTTACGGGACTATGCGTAGGTATCCGAACGTGTTCTTATTCGAGGTCGTATTCGGACATTGAATTTCGAATTGGCGTGTTTGTATTTCTCACTCGCTTTTTATATGGATGTGAAAGAGACAAAGCGCAGTAAAATTTGAATGTTTCGATTTTATAATTTAACCTTGGGCTGAGAAGCTTGTAACAATTTTATTCGTGGACTCTAGATTGATAAATTAAAGTGTTACTTTGTCTCACGCAGTGAATTAAATCGCATGTTGCTCACTGTTTGCACACAAACGCAGCATTTTGGGCTGCTGAGGTGAAAAATTATTTTCGTAGCCTAGGAGCCATCAAAATAAGTTTGGGAAACCCTGTTTCAAACGGTCTCTGGTAAGTCGCGTCATGTTTTTTGCTTACGTCTCCTTATCAGTTCGTTTTAGACATTTTTCTATATTATCAAAGATGTTTTCTTAATATATTATCAATCTTACTAGTTAGAGCAGGGCTATTGCGAATTATTGGTATATATTTGAAACCTACAGTTTGAATTTTTCATTGATAATTTTTGTTTCAAAAACTACTCGTATTTGACAAAACTTTTTTTAACTTGTTATCGACTGCACGCAATGAAAGCATGAAATAGCTATGCTACTTTCTAGAACTCAGGGAACAGTATAATTCACTTCAAAAAGTTGGTTGTAATTATCAATATATGAAAAAACTATAAGGATTGAGGATGGAATAAGGCCTCTTTTTGGTTGACAATTTGACATGGTCGTCGATCAATGTACGCTTGAGGCTAATTTGCAAACTGCATGTTAACAAGGGAACCATCCATATGTCAATCTGACGTGGCGAAACAATATACACATGACTACGTGTGCCTGTGTTTATATGTGGGGCACTACCTCGGATTAATCATAGCAAAACAAGAATTTAAAAAAAAAATAATGGAAATACGCACAAACTTGTGACCAATTTAGAGTTGCAACGTAAAATATAAATTATACTTATTAATCATCAAGAACAATAATGCAAACTTTGGCTATGAGTAGTCCGAGCTATGATTATAATAGATGAAAATTCAAATTCAAATTCAAAGTTTTTTATTTCAGACAACATGATCCAAATTTGTAAAACTTAAGTAACTAGAGTTGTTAGTATCTTATTATTAATAAAGATTTAGTCCTCTCTCTGAGTTTCCCCATCAGAGGACAATCGATTTTATTGCCGATCATATTATGTAGAATGCTGTTGCTGCTTCTCCGCACCCTATCCAAAAGTGAGGCAGTTTTCTTGCGCCAAACAGCATCGAAGCCGTCCGTGCGCGCCTCGGCAAACATTGATGATGCACTGCAGAACTTCGGTAGCCGCAACAGCACCCTAAACGCATTATTGTATTGGATACGTAGGGCATTGTAAGCCCGCTGCGTATACGTGAACCACAGACTCGACGAATACAGTGATGTACAGAAAGCCTTGAACAGGGTAATTTTCACTGCTTCTGTACATCTACCAAATCTGCGGGCCAGCATATTCGCACGGACTCCATGTCGGCGTCGTCCTTTAAATTATCCGTGAGCAAGTGTCCCAAGTATTTAAATTGCGTGACCCTCTTAAGAGGCACCCCATTCAATTTAATTGGAGGAAAATAGAAAGGACACTTGCTTCCGGCTTTAAAAATCACGTACTCTGACTTTTTCACATTATAAGACAAGCCATGGGACGCCGCGTAAGCTTCACAGACAGCAATCAATTGACGCAATGCACTGACTGAGGGGGCCAGTAGCACCATGTCGTCTGCGTAACTTATGTTGTTGACACAAACACCATCAACAAAGCATCCGACATGCATACTACTGAGCCTCTCAATCAGCTCGTTCACGTATAAACTAAAAAGCAAGGGTGAACTTAAACCAAAAATGCCTATAATTATTTAAAGGAAGATTTTTTGGTTATAAGAGTAGATTTGCTCAGGGTTTGATAATTTAATCAAAACCCATATACGTAATGTTTCAATAGATTTTGATAAATCGATGAAACCCTTTAACTTCCTGCATGTTGACATTTCAAATGTAATTTACCACCAAACTTATCTATACAGGTATATATAAACGACTAATTAACTAACTACGCCATTGGAATACTAGAATTAAGTAGTGTACTCGTAGGTACAGCTTGCATATACATCGACATCCAGTCTACTCGCCTAAGCTGAACGAAAGCCTTTTATGTTCACATGAACCTTATAATTAAAATAAAAGGCTATTTTATTTAGGTAAATAATACATCACGTTTTATTGATACTTACAATTCTACACACTAACACACGACTAATTTAACATATTTCGATATAGATGAATATAAATTATTTTTAGAATTAATCACAGGCCATGACGCAATATTTGTACATTGTTACACTGCATATAGTCCATTGAATAAAAAGTTCTAGAGTGCGTGAGTTAGTAACGTAAGATGTTTCTTCGGAAACATGTCAAGAGTCCCTAGGTAATAAACATACTAAAACCCCGGGACACTAGGAGGAGCCCCGGAGTGGGGGAGGGGGGGAAAGGGTCCATTTTTTCATTTTTCGCTTAAATCTCAAAAACGGTACATGTTAGAGAAAAACTTTCAAGGAAAAGTTGAAAGGCCATAAAATTATCTACAAGTTGTACCTCAATAATTTTTTCCTATATCCTACCGTTTCTGAGTTACACGCAGTATAAAATGATTTTGGCTCAAACAATTTCCCCATACTACATACCCATGTTTATCACATCAATCGATCAAAAAATATTTCTTTCTTCCAAAAAACTCAAATGTGCAACTTGTGACTGGTACTGATAGATTGCTCTTAATTAGGTCTATAATTGGTAAAGTAAACACATTCCTCCATGGAAGCCTTTAGGAGGAATCGATTGTCAAAATATTATATTAGGGTAGTTTGAGTTACTGAACTTGATCTTTTTATTTGTTCTTCCAAAAAAACTCAAAAGTGCAACTTGTGACCGGTACAGATAGATTGCTCATAATTAGGTCTATCATTGATAAAAATACCAGATTCCACCACGGAGGCGTTTACTGGGAATTGAATTTTATTAGGGTAGTTACGATACTTGAACTTTTTATTTTTTTTTCTTCCAAAAAGCTCAAAAGTGCAACTTGTGACCGGTACTGATAGATTGCTCTTAATTAGGTCAATCATTGGTAAAAAAAACACATTCCTCCATGGAAGCCTTTAGGAGGAATTGATTGTCAAAATATTATATTAGGGTAGTTACGCAACTTGACCTTTTTATTTTTTTTCTTCCAAAAAGCTCAAAAGTGCAACTTGTGACCGGTACTGATAGATTGCTCTTAATTAGGTCTATAATTGGTAAAAAAAACACATTCCTCCATGGAAGCCTTTAGGAGGAATCGATTGTCAAAATATTATATAAGGGTAGTTTTCGAATTTTTCACCTTTCATGGGATGTAGCTCGAAAACGGCTGCGAATAGAAAAAAAATATTTAGGTACAACTTGTAGATAATTTTATGGCCTTTCAACTTTTCCTTAAAAGTTTTTCTCTAACATGTACCGTTTTTGAGATTTAAGCGAAAAATTAAAAAATGGACCCTTTCCCCCCCTCCCCCCACTCCGGGGCTCCTCCTAGTGTCCCGGGGTTTTAGTATGTTTATTACCTAGGGACTCTTGACATGTTTCCGAAAAAACATCTTACGTTACTAACTCACGCACTCTAGACCCCCCTTGGAGGGACTCATTCAATGGACTAATAGACAACGGAACTAATTCAATCGTAAAATATTCGATCCGAATTCAAACCACGATATCGTTGCCCAGTCGCTCGAACTCGTTCGCGAAGTAAACCATATCCTTGTGGTCTAGAGCGGAGTTTTGGAAAACGATACGGAAGAAATTGACCAGATTGCCTTGGGGCTGATACGTGACCATCATACTTCCTTCCTTTATCATGCGTTCTTTTATTTTCGGTGCAACCTTGTGCAGCCTTTCTTTGTAATCTGGGTCGTTTTCGCGGCCTCGCAGGCACTGCGGTACGTACCAGAACATTACGTTCGTGCACTCAGGTTCGTTGATAACTAAGCGGAAGCCGTCTCGCTGCCGGATATGATCCAGGAAGAACTTGGCGTCGTCGAATATCTTGTCGATATGTTTTTCAAAACCGTCGGTGCCTTTCGCTTTCCACATGAACCAGAATTTGAGGACGTCCGCCCTGCGACCGCACTGGATGTGTTTGTCGCCCGTATCGTATGAAGTGTCGTAGAATTTGTCCTTCTGAAAGAGGTACTTGGCATTGCAAGAGTGTCCCTCTTTGAGTACGTTCTTGTGTCGAATTAGAAACGTCGAGCATTGTTGCGGGGCCGCTAAGAGCTTATGAGGGTTCCACGTGACGGAGTCCGCCCTGGAATCGAAAACATTTACATTAAATAACGCATTTGTTTCGGTGTACAAGTGCACAGTAGGTATAATTATTTAATAGTACTAGGTAATCTTCATGTTTTTATGGAACACTATCACTGACATACTTAACTGAAATAAATAGCGAAGGCAAACCAAAATACTATTACTATTTTGGTTTTCCTGTATTTTATTTTAGCAAAATGATTTTCCCCGAGTGTTTTTTTCCGCAACTGCGTAATTTCATAAATCTGCAGAAACAAACAATTTTTCAGGTATTTTGCTGTCGTTGTATAGAATCCAGTACATTTTTTAATGAAAAAAATACACTTTTTAACATAAACAAACATAAATGAAATAAAAAAGTTTGAGAAACATTTGTCAGTAACTAATTTTGTTTCACTTGCTAAAATTTTTGGCTTCAAGAACAAATTGTTAATTTTAAGGTTGTTTCACCAAGGGTATATTAGGCAACATTTAATTATGTGACGTGCTTGGATACGCGAATATTTAATCAATTTTGCAAGACTAATTAGCATTATTAATATCGAGATGTCGCGAGCGGAACAATAAAGGTCGATTCAATTTCTATCGAAATATGAATTAGGTATTATATTATGTATGTCATAAATCCAAGGTCTCTAGGCCATTTGCGAACAAGCTTTTTAATTAATAATATTTTGGGAATTAATGTTCAAATTTTCGTTTACATTTAGTTAAGTCAGAATTATTTTATTATTACATTCTTCAATAATCATAAATCAAATTTCAAGTTGACCCAAATTCGACAAGGCATTGCGATATCTCAATTTAGTTGATTTTAGTATTAGGTTTTATCATGGCCATATAACTAACGTAAATAGATTTTTGCTATATGAGCTTAATTTACTGTTACCTACTTCATTTATTTTAAAAGCACAAAATTGCAACCTGTGCATGTGACATGAGCTTGAAATTCAGGGTTATTAAAAAAAATCTAACTCAAATAAATCGATCTAGTCCCAAAACCAAATTAAGCTCAAGAAGGCTTGTATTATGAAATAAAACATTTGTTAAAGAGGCAATCACGAAATCTGCCGCACCATTCAATTTAAAAAAAAAACATCTGTTTAACCCCTATAAACTCCAGAAAATTGATAAAAATAACGGTAACAGCTTAAATAGTATCAGCTTATTCACCCAAAAAATCCTCGAACACAACTCACAAGCTTAACGATGCGGGCGGGATTAGAGTAAAGAACATGTCGGGCCACGCTCAGTGTAGGGTTCCGTAGTTGCTCATCCTTCACAATAAACTGCTGTTTTAAGCTCGAGGTTTACGTTAAGAAAGATTTTAAGCTCTATAAAAAAGTCGTTAACGCCCTAGAAACTGTAATCACTTAATACCTTCTGGAAGTCAACTTACGACCTTAGAAAAAATATGAAATTTGGCGATAACTCAAAAACGGCTCGACCGATTTTGTTCAATATAGTTTTCATTGAAAGTACTTATAAGGCCTCATTAACATGAATTTTTCCGAATTTTTTTGACCCGTGGTTGAAAAGTTAGAGGGGGGGACACTATTTTTTTTATTTTTGGAGCGAATATTTACAAAACTGCTGACTTTATCAAAAAATAATGTTAAAAGACCCCTATTATTTTTACAAGACCTATTCAACGACACCCCACACACCAGAGTTGAAAAGAAAAAAAAATTCACCCCCACTTTAAGTGTTCGAGAGGTACCCGAAAAAAATTTTTTTTCGTTAATTTTATTTTACCGTTCTGTCGGCGTTATACATACACATACTCATACCAAATTTCAGCTTTCTAGTACTAATGATCACGGAGCTAAGCCGCGGACGGACGGACGGACGGACGGACAGACGGACATGGCGAAACTATAAGGGTTCCTAGTTGACTACGGAACCCTAAAAAGGAGGAAAGAAAGGGGAAAACTGTCAAAAAACCTTGAAAGCGCATCGTAATCGGTTTCCGGGGAATTGATTGCGCATGAAGTGATAGTCCGCATTCGGGCAATGCCGTCAATTTTCATTTGACGCCACTCGTTTGTCTATGTTCCGACTTCGCAGCAGTTTTAGTCCAGTAAACACTATTTCACATTGATGATTTTTGCTACGTGGATGTACAATGTTAATTGAGAGCTATATTCAAAAAGTTAGAATATTTACACTTACAAGTGCTGCGATGTTACTTATACTTAAATAAAAATGTATGTAGACTTATAGTATAGTTAAATAATTTCAAAGTCTTGGATTGTCGCTAGATAGACGTTTAATAACAATTGGTAGCTATATTCAAAAAGTTAGAAGATTTAGCCTTATACTTTGTTAATATAATTGCTGCCACCTGACTGAATACCTACAGTTTAAAAATTCGTTCATTTTGTCGGTAACGTAATATTTCTCTTTAATAAAAATGGCTGCAAAGTAATTAAAACATTGTAGCAGTTACTTTTAAATATAACGCTATTAATTTTCGTGATGTTTCATAATATAAGTACATGTTTCTTTTGACATTGCAATGAATCATACTTAGGTAACAAAGTTTGCGTTTACGATTTACAAAGATTACATTTTGTCATATTGTTAAATTAAAACGCACATATAAAATTAAAACTGTACGGGATGCAGCAGCATGGATATTCTAACTTTTTGCACATAAATCTTAAATAGTATAATTTTACTACCTGCCAAAATACGAAAGATGACATTTGATTTCACTTTCATTTGATCGGTCTAACTTCGATGCCCATTGTAAGCTCTGAATATTATTCCTATCAATTCCTTTTCTGTCGCTTTCCGATTTCCAGAGCTAAGCTGAATCGGTGGCTACAAACGAAACCTTTGTGTATTTGTTAAAATATTTACTACCAGCGGAAAATGTTGAATATTTAAGTTTATTGAAATGTTATCAGTGGTTTGCCGATATAATGCTGCTAAAATGACTACTTAGTAGCTCTGAAAGCTGCAGACCTCGCGAGTTTGTTTTTATTTTTTCAACCCCTATCCGCCATTTTGAAAAAAATCGAAATACTGAATTGACAAAAAATGTATTTCATTATTAAATCTACTCACAAAATATCATGAGAATCGATTGAGAAATGCGACCTTTAAGCGACAACACCCGGAAATCTTGACATCCGATAATCCGAACATCAAAACACCCGGACTTTCGTTTGAAAGAAATTTTCCTGAAGCAGAGATGCTTCTTCACTCGGTCAAAAATAATTTCCTACTGGCCAAATCGAGGCGATAGCTTATAGGATGACACTCTAGATGATTTCGAACCAGAGCGTTGAGAATGTTAGTTACTATTGGAACAAAACGTCTCATGGGCCATGGCATTTACATTTCTTATTAAAACTTTCGAGAGACATGTTTGATTATTCTATTAGAGCAGAGGGTCGATCAAAGAATCAGTGACAAAGTTATCGTGCCGCTGTACGTGTAGCAGTCGGAGCAGTCCCTGATGAAGACCTCCGTACGAGTACGAAACATGTCGGGACGTTCCTGGCAATCTGACATGAGTTTGTAAACCGCTTTATACAATCATTTACATTTCTCGTGTAACTGAACCTTTGGGAATTTAATAGTCTTGTTTATCACGTAATAGATAAATGACAAAGCACTCATCACTGCGAAAAAATGTGAATAATATAGGCTCATTTTTCTCCAGACATTAAGGTAGTGACAGATGTTTTAACGTTTATTTATCCAAAAATCATGGCCGATCGAGCTTTTTTTGATGAAATGATGAATGATTTTAAAGTAGGTAATATGAAAATTACAAACGAATTCGTTTCGTATTTTTGCTCTAAAAACAAAGATGCACTAAGTAATTACAATCTCGATAATCCGGCAGTACTGCAGGCACAAAGGTGCTGTATTAATGAAAAATTCGTGGAACATATTCCATAGATGTGTAGATACATAATACGCTAAAATTCATATTTATTCATGCATGTGTCTTTAATTTAGTTAACATAAATGAAATTGTTTTTTTTTTTATGTCATAGGGGGCAAACGAGCAAACGTATCGCCTGATGGAAAGCGATTACCGTCGCCCATAAACACCTGCAACACCAGAGGAGTCACAAGTGCTTGCCTACCCGGAGGACGAAGATAGAATGCCTCTATGCTAGTAATTTCACTTACTTTTGATTGCTTCGAGTTTGATTTACGAAAAAATTACTTCCTGTTCAGTTTATTTCGGCTTTCTTCTCAACAATAATCTTATAAAAACTTTCGTGAGACATATTTAATTATTGTATTAAGCGGTTTACACTCACGTGGAATTGTCAGGAACGGCCCGACATGTTTCGAACTCGTATGGAGCTTTCTTCTCAACTCCTCTTGGGAAATGCCAGTAGATTCCCAATCTGACATGTGAAAGTGCCCTTGTGGCCTACTACTGAATAAATGATTTCAATTCCAATGCCGGATTATCGAGGAAGCCGGCTAAATGTAATGTCGGATTATCGAGATAGTACTGTAGATTGCACGTAGAACCGATGGGGGCAGAAAGCTTCTTAAGGGGCGACCGACAACCTGGTAAGAATCGCGGGCGGAAATTGGATGATGGCGGGGCAAGACCGATCGTTAGGGAGAACTTTGGGGGAGGCATTTGCCCAGCAGTGGGCGTCTATCGGCTAAAATGATGATCACTGTAGATTGCAAGTCTATGAAGAGGGCATAAGATAAGAAGCAAACTCACAGCTCGATTCCATTGAGCAGATGCCTGTGCTTCTTCGACATCAGCGCTCCTCCGCCCCAAGCAGCGTCCACATGCAGCCAGATATTATGTTTCTTGCACAGCGTGGAGATCGGCAGCAGGGGATCGAAGGCTCCGTACACCGTGGTACCTACAAATGTTTTTCTTGTTACTAGATTACTTTTTTATTAAGTAGACTTTTGAACAAAAAACAGACTTCAACAAAACGAAACTGCTATATTATAATTTTTTTTTAATTGGTCCCATTATTCCATATCGTAATTAATCGGGGAACATACAATGAAAACTCCGCGATTAACTGAGAACTAGCTCCGTTTTTGAAGTCAGTTAAAAATAAAATAAATGTATTTTAATGGTAAGGTAAAGTGAGATAAAACTAATAGTTTATTTCCAATGGGGTAAGAGTTAATCTAGTTATTGGACTCTGGTCTTACCCCACCTTGCCTTATACTTTTTAATACGTTTTCCTACTACGTATAGATGTAGGCTTAACTGCTTAAGATACACTTTAAATGAAGTACTTCATTCATTCAATCACTATTATTTACGAAAAAATGCCAGACTATACAGTTTCTTTCGGTTAACTCAACAGTGGTCTCCTGTTGGGAAATTTCGGTAGCCTCCGACAATAAAAAAGGCACAAGGGCTAGTAGCTTACTTATAGAATTAAGTCATTGTGTTAATATTATTTCGTTATAGTTAATTATTACCAGCTGTAGCGGTCACAAGGAACGGTGTAGCCCCGTCTTCGATGGCCTGTTCTATCTTCTTCTCCAGGTCATTCACGTCGATCTTCCCCAGCTGGTCGGTCTGGACTAGGATGCAGTTGTCGCTGCCAATGCCCATGAAAGAAGCCAGCTTCTTGGTGGAGTAGTGCGCCAGTTCAGAGGTGAATAGAACCAGGCGTGGTACCGCGTAGACGCCTTTGCTCTGTTAATAAATAAAGTATAGAGGAAATACCGAGGACACTGACGAATACCAACGAATCGGGATAACAGATAGACATATAATTTATAGGGTTTTTGGGTTGATTGTGGACCTACTTCGCTTTTCACACGACTCAACAACACCCGATCTAAACTTTACTCGCACTGAAATGTAAGCAATATTTGTCGCGCAACAAAGAATCGCGCGGCAAGTATAGTAAGAATGATTTTAGAAGTCCAAATCTACTGATATTTGTTACCTGCTAACTATGCCATTATCATATTATTTAAACTATCGTGAGACATCTTAAATAATTGTAAACTAACTTAAAAAAAAACATGGCCCCGTGGACCGCGAGTCGCGTATCAGCATAATTGAGTTCGAAACATGTCGGGCCGTTCTGTCTATGTTTACGTGAAGATAACCGTTTTTATTCGGGTGAAATCTTGCAACTCAATTTTGAAACAGATATCGTCAACCGATTGAGCTGAAATTTTGTATACTCACTTAACTTTGATGACAATACAATAATATGGTGCCATGGGGCTAATCTGATGATGGAGCCGGAAGGTGGCCATAGGAACTTTATAATAGAAAAAGCAATCCTACCTAATTTGGGCTCTGTAGAATCGTCTCAGTGAGCATTTGTTGGATATTCAAAGAAAAGTACAGTCGGCTATAAAAGCTTGTCACTAAAATGTTTTTTTTTGACAGAAACTTATTATAATTATTAATGCCATTATCTCTAGTGTACGTTAAACACCAGAGTTGTTACGAATTAATAACAATAAAAAAATAAAACGAACCGTCTTCAAAATAAACTGTTACGCCAAAAATAACCCGTTCATGTACAGATTACATTTAAATCACCTTTTGAAGTTGGTGCCAAACCACTGAATTTTTACAATGAAAACAGACGCCACGCAAGAAGCCTTTAATTAAAATTAGTATTTGGTTAAAGAATACGAGCATTATTGTTAGATAAAGAAGTTTGCGTGATGTTTAGCACCGACTTCAAAAGGTGATTTAAATGTAATCTATTTATGAACAGGTTATTTTTGGCTTTACAGTTTATTTTAAAGTCGGTTTGCTCAATGCTTTGCTGCTTGTTTAAATTATCGCCTAATTCCTATTTTATAAGCTCAAGCAAATTAAACCGAATATTGGCAATCAGGGGAAATAATTCGTGTAGTTTTGAAAATTGGTACAGTTATACTCTATGGTGTCTAGATGAACATACTAAAAGTCCTCGAGGGTGGGGGCTGTGCTAAGGGAGTAGGGGGGGGTTGAAGGTACCTTTTTTCTGATTTTCGCTCATATCCATACTATATACTATTATACTTTATACTTACTATATAATATTATAAATGCGAAAGTGTGTCTGTCTGTCTGTCTGTCTGTCTGTTACCTCTTCACGCTTAAACCGCTGAACCGATTTAGATGAAATTTGGTATATAGATAGTTTCAGTCCCGGGGAAGGACATAGGATACTTTTCATCCCGAATAAATGTAGTGTTCCCGTGGGATGAGCGGGTAACACCGCGGGGCACAGCTAGTCTTAAATATTTGTAGAAATAGCATTATGATTACTTCGGACAAAAGTTTTTACATAAAATTCCCTACAAATTTGGTCATATTCATTTTTACTCTACGATCAATACTTTGGGAGCTACAGGGTGTTTAAGTTAACAGAAATATCAAAAAATGGTCGTTCAAGAAAACGTAGTTTTTTCGTAGTTGCTCATCATAACACGCGAACGTGTTGCAACGTTGTGTAGTTGAGAAAGTCCCGTTACCGGTAAATTCCCATTTGGGAATATTCCAAGTAAATTTCCATTGTTCCCGGGAATATACGAGCTCGGTGGACCCATTCCTTTGATATTTCGTTTTAAGCTAATTAATTGAATACAAGCAAACCGTTTTCTCTTTTAGACTCATCCTGAATCACCACTTAGAGTAATTATCATAAAATTTACCTAATGATGGACCCTGGAAGCCCGTAATGGATCGGATCTCAAGATACGTTCAACGTAGACATGTGCGGTTGTCGCATTTCAATTCATTCTGATGAGCAGTTAGAGCCGGTGTCATTAAATAAACCTGATGATGGACCTTAGAAGCCCGTAATGGATCTCAGGATACGTTCAACGTAGACATGTGCGGTTTTCGTATTTCAATTCACCTTGATGAACAATTAGAGCCGGTGTCATAAAATAAACCTGATGATGGAATCCTGGAACCCCGTAGGTAATGGATCTCAGGATACGTTCAACGTAGACATGTCTGGTCTTCGCATTTCAATTCACCTTAATGAGCAATTAGAGCCGATGTCATAAAATAAACCTAATGATGGAATCCTGGAAGCCCGTAATGGATGTCAGGATACGTTCAACGTAGACTTGTGCGGTTTTCGTATTTCAACTCTTCTTGATGAGAAATTAGAGCCAGTATCATAAAATAAACCTGATGATGGATCCTGGAAGCCCGTAATAAATCTCAGGATACATTCAACGTAAAAGAAAAATAGTTTTTTTAGGGATACGTCGCCATCATAACGATTTTGTTTCATTTAGAATAAGCACGCTTAGTCACCTGCTGATCGAACATATAATCCCCATATCGGTCCGAGCGTGCGAAATTACCGTAACGGAGCTGCCACTGAAGTGGTGATTGAGCGCGAAGTCCGAGCACGGCGGCCATACCAGTGAGCGAGACATCCGTACCTATACCGCTTTCGCTGCCGCTGTCGCGCAAAGTCATGGTATCTCGATAAGGCCTTAGCTATAGCTACTACGGGCGTCAGCGCAGCGCGGACCGCCGAATAACGTCAGAGTTGGATTTTGTACTATAAAATAATTTGTATATTTTCATGTCTGGTATTATAACACCAGCAATATACTCGTATACTACCAGAACGACAAGATTGATATATGCGCCACTAGGTGAAATCGCTGTTAATGCAGTTATTAGTGTTATTACTAATAAATTACAATTTCCTAAATTAGTCATTGACGGACACACGAAGATACGTATGGAGATAACTCCGTTGCATTCATTTGTATTGCTGCATCCCCTTCGTTAGCGACTAATTTAGGAAAGTGTAATAGCTGCTTAAAGAAAGCAAATCGTTGCATTGACTGACGTACCGTATTTCATTGGCAAATACCATATGTTTGAAAGACGAAGAGATGTCGATGTCGAAGATGGTGACTAAAATAATAAAGGCGATCTGATGTGTTATTTAATTTTTAAGTAAAATTTTATAACCTTTATTTTGAGTTTTATTTCTTAATTCACCAATTTTCTAAGCTTTTGTTATCTTTAACACCGTGTAGCTCCTAAAGTATAGATCGTAGAGTAAACATATATACGTCTGTAGGAAATTTTATGTAGAAACTTTTGTTCGAAGTAATTCTATTAAAATCTGAATAAAGTACCTTCAACTCTCCCTACTCACTCAGCACAGCCCTCACCCTCGAGGACTTTTAGTATGATTATCTAGACACCACCAGGTTTATTTCATCTGTCTTAGTTAGTATGATCATCAGGTTTATTTTATGATACCGGTTCCAACTGCTCATCAAGATGAGTTGAAATGCGAAAACAGCACATGTGTACGTTGAACGTATCCTGAGATCTACATATTACGGGCTTCCAGGATACATCATCAGGTTTATTTTATGACACCGGCTCTAATTGCTCATCAAGATAAGTTCAAATTCGAACACCGCACATGTCTACGTTGAACGTATCTTGAGATCCGATCCATTACGGGCTTCCAGGGTCCATTTTCAGGTAAATTTTATGATATTCACTTTAAGTGGTGATTCAGGATGAGTCGAAAAGCAATAATGGTTTTGTTTGTATTCAATTAATTAGCTTAAAACTAAATATCATCGCCTATTGTTTGCCTCTATTGTAATGTTAAGTGTCATTTGTATTTGTATTTCTTTCTTCTTGAGGTGTGCAATAAAGAGTATTCTATTCTATTCTATTCTATCAAAGGAATGGATCCACCAAGCTCGTATATTCCCGGGAGCAATGGGAATTTTCTTGGAATATTCCCAAATGAGAACTAGCCGGTAACGGGAATTTCTCAACTGCACAACACAAGTGCTATGATGAGCAACTATGAAAAAACTACGTTTTCTTGAACAACTACTTTTTAATATTTTTGTTAACTTACACACCCTGTAGCTCCCAAAGTATTGATCGTAGAGTAAAAATTAATATGACCAAATTTGCAGGGAATTTTATGTTAAAACTTTTGTCCGAAGTAATCATAATTTTTTTTTTTTTTTTATAATAATAAATATTAAGGGACAATCATACACAAATCGACCTAGTCCCAAACTAAGCAAAGCTTGTACTATGGGTACTAGACGACGATATACATAATATATAAATACATATATAGATAACATCCATGACCCAAGAACAAATATTTTGCACAAATATTTGCCCCGGCCGGGATTCGAACCCGGGACCGTCGTCTCAGTAGGCAGGTGTCTACCAACCGAGCCAAACGCGTCGTCATTATATTTCTACAAATCTTTAAGATATGAGCGAAAATCAGAAAAAAGGTACCTTCAACCCCCCCGCTACTCCCTTAGCACAGCCCCCACCCTCAAGGACTTTTAGTATGTTCATCTAGATACCATAGGGTATAACTGTACCAATTTTCAAAACTACACGAATTATTTCCCCTGATTTTATTAATTTTCTTAGAGTTTCGACCTTTCATCATCAGCTCAGCATCATGAGACGATGATTGAACTTTAGAAAAAAATATATATAAGTATATAATCTCTCGCTCCTGAGCAGTAAACTTTAGAAAATACATGAAAAACTTAAGAGGCCTTATTCCATTAAAAAAAAATCTTATTATGACAAATATATTGATAATTACAACCAGCTTTTTTAATCTCTCCTCCTCCTCTTAATAGTGCCTAGTAAATTACATGAACAACATTGCTAATGCTTATAACATTTGGGTTTCCCCCGATTTCTCTAGGATCCCGTCATCAGAATCCGACATGGTGACAATGGGACCACATCAGGAGTATATTCTTTCAAATCAAATAAAAAAAATTGTGAATCGGTTCACAATTGATGGAGATATCGGTGAACATAACAAAACATCCTCCTTCTTTTAAGGAAGTTGGTTAAAAAACATAATAAATGAAGTGAAGACACATCATACGTGAAATGCGTCTTTAAGTCGAAGGATATAGGATTTATATTGAAATTCGAAATATGTACTGTATTTCGAATCCAAAAATAAGTAAACTATTGTCACAATATATGTACTTAATACTAGTAATGGAATTAATGTATCCCATCAAAAACATAAATGTTAAATGAGAGCCAAGTTCAATATCGTGTGCAACGTTGTCGACTTCGCCGACAAAATAATTGAGATCTATATGGGCGCCAAGTTTTTTGCCATTAAATTTTTAGATACAAGGACATGCGACATACTACGTACTATACATACTATGTACATACTACGTAAATAAGTCCAACGGACCGTCTGGCCCATATGGTATAAAGAAATTAAGTTTATGTATTCTTGATAATATATGTATATAATCTTAATTCCTTACCATATGGACCGGGCAGTTCGATAGACTTATTTATGGTACTCTATGAAACGGCCAAGCCATAATTTTGAAACCAAGGTGTAGGGTTAGTAAACTCAGAGCTTAGGGGCTTGAAGCCAGTTGATACCATACTTTTTGAACCAAGGTGGTAGGGTTAATAAAGCCAGGGCTTAGGGGCTTGGCTTTTCCTGGGATCTAATAACTTTTTTTACAGCGAAAGCGTTATGAGTATGTGAGTCTTGGCCGCCAATTTTACATGAAATGTTTATGGTGGGATCTCATTTATTTTTTTAAAGTGCCCTAGTTTTTTAGGGCTCCGTATCCAAAGGGTAAAAACGGGACCCTATTACTGAGACTTTGCTGTCCGTCCGTCCGTCTGTCACCAGGGTGTATCTCAAGAACGGTGAGGGTCAATTTCACGTTACGAATTAATATGACACTTTTTGGTGGATTTTTTTAAACTCCCTTTTTCTTTACTTCCAACTACTTTTACTGACTAGTCTAACGCAGTTTTAAATTCACAGCGTAAAAACATAGTGCTCGTCACGATATATTAGCAGAAAATCGAAATTTGTGTGACACGAATGAATTTATTTCTACACTAATGAAATTCGTTCGATTACGAATTAAGTGTAGGTGACACTAATGACGAACTTATTTGATCACGAATACCTTCAGTTCCGCATATGTTTCTCTAGGTGGTTTCTTAAAAGTATGTAGTAAAGGTAATGCAAAGCAATGCTAATGTTATAAAAATTATTAGGAAAGGTATGAATAAAGATAGAAACAACATTTTGATTAAGTAATACATTCATTTGTATCTTAGATGCTTTCCGAATTATTAATTTTCTTCTCTGCACCCTCTGTTTGGCCCTATGGTTGACTGGTAGAGAATGCCATTAGCCATAAAGTTCGCCATTTGTACTGACTTTTGTTTTGTGAAATTAAGTTTAAATAAATAAATAAATACTATTTTTTTAATGATCACTAGTTTTTAAACATACATATTCTCTCTCTCTCTCTAGTAATTAATTAGTATGTAGTAGATAATAACCCTTAATTAACAATATAATTATACCTATTAAAATACAGAATTCGGGAGATGTGAGTTAGATTGTTTATTTTATGAAATATACTAATACACCTTCCTAAAACAATCGCGTTAAAAAAAAATATAAAAAAAGAACCGACTTCAAAAAATCTAAAAGGCATTTATATATTATAGTTTACGTGAGATTTGGCACCGACTTGAAAAGGTGACTCAAATGCAATCTTGAACGGGTTATTTTTCGCTTTTTAGTCTTTTTTAACTTTTTGTTAAAAAAAAAAAATATTTTTTATTTTTAGTGATTCATATAAAATACTTATGGCGGGGTGATCGGGAAGCTCTTCAAGGCATGCATCTCGTTTGAGTTCTCGCCTATCTCCTAACCGTCAAGGAGTTATACCGTCCATCATCAGCTCAGCATAGGAAGATGATGACTATCAGCCACAAATTAAAACCTTGTTCATTCAAGATTAGGTTGTCTAAGATTATAAAGCTGTTCGTGAACAAATTCATAATCGCCGACCACACATACTGTATGCGAGTCAAACTGTGAGAACGTCTTTTTTTGAAGTTGGTTAAAATACCAAAACCTTCTCCTAAGTGTAACAAAAACTATTCTGAAAACCGCATCAAAATCGGTTCAGTCGAACGCGAGAAAATCACGGACAAACATACTCACAGGTCAATATTTTTCATTCGTGTGCAATTGTATTTCATTAGTGTTACTCGAAAATCGACGCGAATGAAGCGACACTAATGAAGTTATGAACAAAATGTTAAATTTAAATAGTAACGGAATTTTTCAGAAGCTGCCGCAAGGACACAAAATAATGCGTGCACATACTTCCTTATTATTGCATATTTGATTAAATCTCTAGTTAATGTATTTATTGCTATACCACTTGGAACACGAATGATTGGTTTTTTGTCTAATGCACAGAAATTAAAGTAAATATAAATTTCTCACCATAATCCGAGCTCGCACATCGGCCATCACCAAACGTTCGTGGGCTACCGGGGCCCCTCTGTGACGCGCGGGGGAAAGGATTTCACTAACTTAAAAGTTAATACTTATTTGTGTGCATTTTGTATACTCGACACTAATGATGGTTAATTGCTGTCTCTAAAATGAAACCTAAAGAAATCGTACTATTCGTTTTGAGACTTAAACCCTATAGATGCCGGTTGGTTTTATTGTTATTCTCGCGAAACCGAAAGGCAAAAGATTACAGTTTCTTCAAGACGTATTTTTTTTAATTCACGTTTATTTATGAATAGTCAGGAATGGGACCATTACCACGAATGGAAAATAGACCACTGTTTTTGCAAATACTCAACAATATAACATAATCGCATAATCTTTATTGTTGTTACAGATAAAGAAGTATAATTATCATTATTTCTTGTAGAAATTATTACGATTTTTGCAATATTTTAGAACTTATTTCACAAACCAACTTTTAACGTTACGTCTGAAATCGACCCGTGATAGCTAGACAGTTGAAATTTTCACAGGATGATGTATTTCTATTGCCGCTATAACAACAAATATACTAAAAATAAAATAAAATAAATATTTTAGGGTGGGCTCCCATACAACAAACTTGTTAAAGATTATGGTACGGAACCTTTCATGCGCGGGTCGGACTCGCACTTGCCCAATTTTCTTTATTTTTTTGGTCTGCACCGTTTCTTGAGCGTCAGCTGTAGTAGTAATAATTGTGTATTTAAGGAATACTTACATTTAGCCCCATATATATATATATATATATACTTTTATCCCCTATTATCGGAAACCCATACAAACTTCCATCCCCTTATTTAACTATTTAAACGGTGGGGGGGTGTATTTTATTTATAACAATGAGTCCCTACAGGTATCAATTTTCAGACCTCTAGTATCAAAATTTGCGGAAGTCTCATACAAACTTCCAACCCCTAGTTTGAGGGGTTAGGGGGTAAAAGTTCCAAGTTTTAGAGTTATTTTATTCTTTGTGTACTAATACTAGCTCACATACCAATCGGGAAGTATACCCCAGAGGTTTTGATATGTCAGTGTGTAATAATATACAGGGTGTAATCGTTAAGTGTAGCCAGGCGATAATTCTATAGATATAGCCGATATCAGAAAACTTCAAATTGATATCGAAAGCGAGTTACCCAATGAGTAAAATAACATTCTAATCTAATTTTAAAATATGGCTTCCATCAAAGTTAATGATGATTTCGCCAATTTCGAGTTTGCTCGTAGAGCATGCCGTTGTTTAATTTTTTTTTAAATACAAGCAGAAATATGCCAAATATTAACTTCAAATCTCCCCATACCTTTAGTACCTACACCGTTCGTTGAAAGAATTTCACCATTATCAAATGATTCATGTTTTTTTTTTATCCACATCCATATCCTGCCATCCATTCATATCCTACCAATAAAACCTAAAGTATTAAAGCTGGTTCAATTAATTCAGTTCATTTTATATGTTCCCTAACTGCATCTTAACCTGTGAATTTGGGAGCTCTGGTGTTACCTGGGAGGAAGCTATGAGGGTTTGAAAATGAGACGAAACGGTTCGAGAAAAGGTAGGTAGTGCCCCGCTTCTTTTTTGTTCGTCTTGGCGGGGGCACTACCCTGCCCCCAGATTAATGGCGTAATTTCAAGAATGAAATAAGGATCAAATACATAACATTAGACAAATTTGAACAATGACATTAGCTTTTTATTTGATGAACGAGACACACCCATCTGGCAAGACATGTCAAACCAGTGATGCCAGGTACCTAGCTATCACGTTCCTATATCTACCTACGCACATTATTAGAAAAAAAGTAAATAAATATTTGACTAAACGCATTGCTGCCAACTTAAGCAATAAAATTATATCTTCTCTGCATGTAGGCATGTTTATAGTCTGGCTACTAAAATATTACTTAATGTTTTGGCAGGAAATTTAAAAAATCTGCAGCTGGTCACACTTTGTGTAGTGGGAATTATAGTTTTGATACTAGAAAATATTTTGATTTTCTATGCACCTAACGAAGTAAGGTGAATATATGAGGTGACGTACACTCGCTCTCATAATTTCTATCACTATGTACAGTGCAGTCAACGACAAACACTTTAATGTAATGTTTACACTTTACCATATACGAGTACAAGGCGAAAAATTCAATGTAGCGTAAATAAGGCCTAACTCGAAACCCGATATAGTACATTTTTTTAAACTAAGCTCATCCACTTAACCTGCATTCACAATGACATTGTTGTCTGTGTGTGTAATACAATCCTATCTGCTTTTGTTCTCGTAAGCGCCAACCAGTTACTTACAAAAAAAGGTTAGGACTACATTGCATGGATATTGAGTTTTCAACCTTATTCCTTGTTGAATAGGTTTAAAATGGTTGATGATGAGAAATCATAGTCCTTCTTCAAGAGAATACGTTCTTGTGGAGAGTCGGATCGGACGGTTGTAAAATTCCAAAAAAGTTATGATTACCATTATTCTGTTAGTGTATTTTGTAGTTTCATGTCCAAGGAAATAGAGTCGATAATCTATATTAACCTTTCCAAGATGGTTACAATCTGCTTTTACTACGAGCTTGCTATCTTCTATTCTCGTATTCTGTTCTTAAGTGGATAAGCTTAGCTTGGAAAATTTCTACTATACTAGACCTACTTCCAACACCAAAAAAATTACATTAGTACCATGCCAAATTTCAACTCAAGTCGGAATGTTATAACTACCTACTACATAAAATATCTATCTAGCTGTTTAACAGAGCAAGTAACACAAGGAAGGTCTCGGATTGGAATGCCTACAAGCAAACCCAATCTCTGTACAAAAAGCGAATTCGTGAAAGGAAACGCGAGTGCTGGAGAACCTTCTGCACTAACATAGAATCAAACGCTCAGGCAGCCAGGGTTAAAAACATCTTGTCCGGCGAACCAAACCGTCACCTAGGCTCCCTGAAAAAACCAGACAACACTTATACTAACACTGATAGTGAAATGTCAGAGTTGTTACTTGATACACACTTCCCAGGCTGCTCCATTACGGAGAACTGTGCATGGGACCAGGCAGGTCAACAGGAATTTGATCAACCACCTGTTGAAGCCGCACACACTGCCCAAAGAATTGTAACACTGGAAAGGGTGTTATGGGCAATAAACAGCTTCTCTGCGTTCAAAGCGGCAGGTTTAGATGGTATATTTCCGGGACTCATGCAGTGGTGCAAAAACACCATCGCGCCACACTTAGTCCAAATATACCAGGCCTGCCTAAGACACCGATATATTCCCAAGAAATGGAGAGAAGTTAAGGTGGTATTTATACCCAAACCAGGTAAGAGTGATTATACGCAGCCAAAGTCATACAGGCCTATAAGCCTCACATCGTTCCTATTAAAAACTCTGGAACGCCTCTGTGATCGCGACCTCAGAGATGGGACCTTAGCGCTATATCCTCTTCACCCCCAACAACACGCCTACAGTTCAGGCAAATCAACCGAATCAGCACTACACAGCGTTGTTTCACCCATAGAACACGCATTATCAACACAATCCTCAGCGCTTGTGGCCTTCATCGACATCGAAGGAGCCTTTGACAAGACGCAATTCAACAGCATTAGCCAAGCCCTGCTCAGACATGGAGCCGATCAGACCGTAGCAGGTTGGATTGATAACATGCTGAGACAAAGGGCTGTACAGGTAACAGTGAACGGCACAACTCGAGCTATCGTGTCAAGAGGCTGCCCACAGGGTGGAGTTATATCACCACTCCTGTGGAACCTCGTAGTGGACGGATTAATCCGGAAGCTCAACGAGGCGGGCTTCTATACTGTAGGCTATGCAGACGATGTAGCAATCCTCGTGAGAGGAAAGTTTGAGGCAACCCTCTGTGACCTTATGCAAGAGGCACTCAAAATCGTCGAACTATGGTGTTCTGACCAAGGCTTGTCAGTCAACCCAGCCAAAACAGAACTAGTCTTGTTCACTAAGAAGCGAAACATAAAAATCAGTCGCTTGCCAAAACTCCAAAACACGACTCTGACTCTCAGCAAAGAGGTAAAGTATCTGGGCGTCATCCTGGATGACAAATTACTATGGAACAAACACTTAGAAAACAAATTGAACAAAGCCTGCGTCGTATTCTGGCAGTGTAAAAGACTAATTGGTAGAACCTGGGGCTTACACCCCAGGATCACAATGTGGCTTTACACTGCGGTGATAAGACCTATTATCACCTACGGCGCTGTGGTTTGGTGGCCCAGAACCAAACTGACAACAGCCAAACATAAACTGCAGCAATTTCAAAGACTTGCTTGTGTAGCAACGACGGGCTGCATGAGAACAACACCCACAGCGGCAATGGAGATACTGCTAGGACTGCCGCCCCTTGAACTGTTCATTCAGCAAGAGGCGGCGTCAGCAGCTCTCAGACTGAAGTCACTTAACCTCTGGGGTGTAACACACGGGGGTCATGCCGAAATACTTGAGGAGGCTATCAGACACGAGCCAATGATAGCTGCTCCCAACGACAAGATACCCAAACAGCATTACTTCAATAAGAGCTACGAAATCGAGCTAATTGAAGAACCTTACGATCGATCCGATATAAATGAAATACGCATATATACGGATGGGTCAAAGACACAAACAGGTACAGGAGCTGGAATATACTCACCTGAAATAAACGTAAACATATCAATAGCCTTAGGAAAATATAGCTCCATCTTCCAATGTGAATGTCTTGCCATCACACAGGCTGCCAAGGCAGTTGCTACGCGAGGTATCAAAGACCAAAATATACGTATTGTTTCCGACAGCGCTGCAGTTTTACGAGCTCTGGAGAATAAAACAATCAAATCCGGGCTCATACTAGAGTGTCACTCAGCATTGCAAACGATCGGCATGAATAATCGGATCACGTTGCAATGGATTAAAGGGCACAGTGGCTCTCTAGGTAACGATGCAGCCGACCAGCTGGCTAGGAGAGGATCCGATGATTTGGCAATTGGCCCAGATCCTATGCTCCCCTTGGCGTTTAATCAGCTGCGTACATGGCTTCGTCACAGAACACGATCACAACACGCCGATCAATGGGCAGAAACCAGTACATGCAGGCAGTCCCGGGAAACAGTCCCATACCCAGACACACGCCTGACAAAGCGCCTGTTATCGCTAAGCAGGCCCGCTCTGCGAGTAGTAGTAGGCACTATCACTGGACACTGCACACTTAACAAGCATTTATATGTTCTAGGAATGACCGATAGCCCCCTTTGTAGGGGATGCCTGTCGGCCGAAGAAACAGCTACCCACGTGATCCTGGAATGCACTGCCGTAGCTAAGCAACGGGCTGAAATCCTCAAAGCACCGAGGTCACTTCGTGAAGCCTGTGGAGACACCAGGAGAATCCTGCGCTTCTGGACGGAGTTAGGCTGGCTAGACTATTAGCCGGCAAATCTGTACGCACAATGGCCCGAACATACACGGGCTAAGTGCGGAAAGCGGAGCCCATAACCATAACCATAACCATAACCACCATGCCAAATTTCAACTCAAGTCGGAATGTTATAACTACCTACTACATAAAATATCTATCAAAATTATTTACAGAGGACTCACCTACTAAATTATCTAAATAATAGACAATTGGTGATACCACAAGGAAATATCTGTCAATATTATTTGGCTTAGGCTGGTTTATTTCATTGGTAGATGGACGTCTATTAAAAAAAAGTTTATCATAGACTAGATTTTTTTTATTTTGATTTTATCGAGCGGGAAATGTTTTCTTTGTAGTTTAATTGCATGTTATTGAAATACCAAGTCGTAGAAAAAGTATTGTATGCAACGTTGTATAAGTAAGTACAAAGTAAGTAAAAAAAAAAATCGTGGAATCTTCTCTTACGGGTTACAGCCATTTATAGATTTATTTCTATGATTTATGGTAAATTCCAGCAAAACCGGTTTTTATCTCTTTTCGGTTTGCATTCACTGTTGAGAGACTAATGAAGGAAATGAGTCGTTTGAATATGTATGAAAATATTTTTTTTAAAGTGAAAAAGCGATTTCAACGAGAAACTGAAAACGACAAATTGGAAACCTCCTCTTCTAGTGACTAGCAAAATCTCATTCTTACATAAAAAATACCCAAATCTCGATAGGTGTACTAACTATTTGGTTTATTATTTGAATTTCCCTCGATTCTATAGCTATAGACTGCTATCATGAGATCTTGACTTTGTCGCAATGGTTTTTTTTTTAAGTTCTGTTCACAAATGTCGCAGTTTTGAAGTCACAAACATAAAAAATACAGCCCAGCCTTTTTATCTCGAAATAATGTAGTTATCGTGGCATCAGCGGGTAACACCGCGGGGAGCAGCTAGTACAGTCCGACCAAAAAGAGTAGAAATTTAAAAGTGGCAATACTGTACCGTCGTCCCTTTCTAATCAATCTAAGAAAACGGGGACCAACGTAGATAATATAGGTAAACGCCACGTTAACGTCAACGAACTCTCATGGTGAATTATAATTGCGGGTCAGGATCTGTTTATCTTACGAGGTCAGCAATGTTTACGTAAACTGCAATAATCAAGGTAATTCGACTCAGGTTCGATTACTTTGTCCTTTTTTGTTGTTTTTTAAACGTAATAATAAGAACACGTTTACTTTTGCGTATACATTATATAATAGGTATGTATACATGTATTTGTATCTTACGATGTGTGTCTTGTTTTAAAGTAGACTCTTTGTTAATTTTTGCATCACATCACTCATTCCTAACGTTCTTTTAAAATAATGTCGAAATTCGCTCTATATAATTTTTCGGATGTGTGATTTCAATATCAGCATTATCACATCAAGTAGGTATGTATGATAATATCCTTTTTATCTTCCTGGAGGATTCGGAATTTCGGACGTGTCATTCTACCATGTTTATTTTCAACCGACTCGACTTCGTAAAAGAATTGGGTTGAATGCATTTTTCTGTTTACGCGGTTGATGATTACGTTGAGAGCCCGACAAACAAATGACAAAGCATCTGTCACTTCTTGACACGGTTTTTTTATCATTTAAGTTATAATTTCATCGTATAGCGTACCCGAGGCCGCATAGGGATAAGAGCATGGCAATGCCTATTCACGCCGAGGTATGTTAGGTATAGTAGTTTCCTCTAATATGCAATAAAATAAAAAAATATTGGATCACATCATGAATAATAAAATTTTCAATTAACCCACAAATGTCTAAACTTATTTATTTCTGATCTGATCAGATCAGATAAAATGGCTGAACATTTTTTTGGCATGATTTTTTAATTTGAGCGCCATTTTCTTTTTTTTATTATTTATTTATATATTTTATTCAAATGTCAAGAACATGTCAGGTAAGGTACATCGTCCCACAAAACTGTTTTCACAGTTTGACTGTGGGATCCTTTCTATACAATATAGTAGAGTTGCTAAGCCGCGAAATTGTGCGCATCGGGTTACAAGCATGAAATTTCTACCACACATAGAGCGTTCCACGGTGATCATTTTCAGATGTGGAGGGAAGTCTGATTCGTCCCCTGTGTGGTGGGAGAGCGGGGTGAAGAGGACCAAGTACTGCTCTTTTTCTTTTTTTTATTACTGATCAGTTATGGCTATTAGGGCTTGTGCGACATCGTTTTAGTGTAAAATAGATATCAGCTATTAATTTTTCAAGTTATTTAAGAATAGTTTCATATAAAAATTTGGGTTTATTGCCGAAAAGGTAAAAATCACAACAAGTTTTTTTTATTCAGTACGATAAATTAGTTATCTATCCTGAATATTTACAATTTAAAAAAATATTACTAAACAGTAAATTTAATCTTGTTTTTAAAAATTCATACATAGTGGGCACATCTGATACAAAAAGTACCTTGAAAAAAATGTTGATGTTAAGCTTAGCCTGCGTGTTCTAGTACATTTTGCTAAGTCGCGAAATTGTGTACATCGGGATACAACCACGAAATTTCTACCACAGATAGAGTATTCTGCGGTGATTACTTTCAGATGAGAAGGAAAGCTAGATTCGTCCCCTGTGCGGCGGGAAAGCGGGGTGAATAGGACAAAGGAGTCCTCTTTTTCTTTTTATATTGCTGATCAGATAACGCTACTAGGACTTGTGTGGTGTCGTTTTCGTGTAAAACAGATATCAGGAATTAATTTTTCATGTTACTTATTCATAGTACCATATAAAAATATGGTTGTATTTCCGAAATTGTAAAAATCACAACAAGTTTTTTTTATTCAGGGAGATAAATTAGTTATATTTCCTGAATATTTACAACAAAGAAAAATATTGCACAATAGCAAATTTAATCTAGTTTCTAAAAATATATACATATTGGGCACTCTTCATACAAACAGTAACTTAAATAAATTGTTGATGTTGAGATTAGCCCGTGTGCTCGTGATACATTAGCAAAAAAATATTTTGTTTTAATTACATTAATTAGTTTTTATAGGACGTATATAGTAAATATTATATGTAAAAGCATGTTAATAATCATTATTTAATGTATTTAATGAAGCGAAATAGGATGCGTTCGGAGATTTACGTTGGTTACGCCGACGTAAAGATATATTTTAAGCTACTGTTTGTATGAGAAGTGCGCAACATGCATATATGTTTAGAAACTAGATTAAATGAGCTTTTTGAAATAATAATAATAATTTGAAAATGTTCACGAAATTGAACTAATTTACCTCACTGAATAAAAAACTTGTTGTGATTTTTACCTTTTCGGCCATTAAACCCATATTTTTATATAGAACTATTCTTAAATAACATAAAAAAATAATTTCTGATATTTGTTTTACACGGAAACGATACCAAACACGTCCTGGTAGACTTAACTGACCAGCAATAAAGAAAGAAAAGAGGGATACTTGGCCGTATTCACTCCGCTCTCCCGCCTCACAGGGGATGAATCTGACTTCCCTCCACATCTGAAAATAATCACCGTGGTACACTCTATCTGTGGTAGAAATTTCATGCTTGTAACCCGATGCGCACAATTATGTTAGAAAACAGCGGACTAACAACTCTACTAATAGTAATACTCAAGTAATAAAATCTAAATCTTAATTAATGATAATATAGGTAGGTAAGTGGCAAATATCTATACAATTTTTAGCTCAAACTTTTGACTTAATTAAGTTAAATACTGTCTAGGTAGTATTTTAGTACAGCTTTTTTAAATTTATTTTTATTTGACTCTGTCCTAATAGCCGCAGGTAAGGCGTTAAGTAAATATGGCATACTTACCTGCAGCTACGGACTTGGTGCCATGGTTATGGCCCATTTTAGATAGGTTACTCTCTTGATTACCGTGTTGATTGACTGATAATAAGTATTTGTGTTTTAGGCTTGCCGGAAGAATTTTACATACTTTAAATAACTTGTAATAATCATTTGGTCTCGAAGAAACGCAAACCAAAATATGGTACGGTTTATCTATACAGCTCTTTTATTTAAAGCCGCGTCAGCGCCACTACTGTTACTACTCGTCATACCACAACACCACATTACTGTTTTGACGCAGAACAGTTAAATAGGAAACGACAAAATGACGTCGAATAATTTAACATTAAGAAAATCCTTGACCACGATTTATTCGGCTCTAGTGAGGAAGTCAGCGAATGCCTGGCACACTTTACAATTCAAAACAGTTTAAACTAAGAAAATACGGTACACCAAGGTTCATTTAAAGTATAGCACGCGATTGGGTATCGAGGTTAAGGCAACCACCGAATGCTAGGTTTCCTGCAAAAACTGCAATCAACTGATCTTAGTTAGGCTATAATGATTACAGATTACAAGATAACCCGACTGGTGTCTAATTAAATAACGGGTTAATTTTAACCATTATGCAACTTAAATTACTTGGTAATAGTACTGCGAAAATGACGCGCGACATGAATTTGCTGACGGCTATTAGTCGCAATACTCGCAATCGATCGTCCAAGTTACAGAAAAATGCAATTGACCCAGTGAATAAATTGGAATCTGGGTATCAGGACAATGTTTATTCTTGCGTCGATCTAGCTACTTTTCATTCCGATGGTATGATTAAGATAACTTCACACTCTAAGGCTGTCAATCCATAGAACTAGAGCGGAGAAATGAACCAAAAAAATGCATCTAAACGTGACGAATGGGATTGATCTATTTTACACATCTTCTTGCTTCTTAGCTTCTGTGGATAAGCAGCCTAAGATAGGAACGAGACTCAAAAACTTTGAAATAAAATCAAACTTATTTCGATCACAGGAACTAAATAAGAGCTCATTGATTCAGTTAGTTTGTTAGAGGTCCATTTAAAATAATGTTTTATTTCAATGGCGATTATCTTGATTATCAAGAGTGATTGTTTTGTAGAAGTATTTTTTATGGATTCTACATTAGTCATTGAAAAGTCAAAATTAAACGGGGGTGTGCCATCACAAGGTCAACAGCGGAGTGATTGGAAAGATTTGGAAAGATGGACGCCATGGAAAGGTGGTCCTAGTAAACGCCTTCTGAAGATAGTAAAACAACTCGATCCTCAAAGATAAATCGACATTATAAATTTGTGCCTATAATATTTGAAGAGTTTCTTCGATTACTCGTGTATCTCGTAGTCAATATTTCACCAAAATGATATAGGACCATCCTGGAGGGCCCTCTGTTAAAATTTCAAACATAAAAATAAGTTTCCATATCGGTTTATTAAACACGAAGATGTAAAAATCGTACAGTCCAATTGAGAACTTAATTTCACTCAATTTTTTCGGCTTTGATTTATTGTAAATTCGCCATTTAAAATAACCGGGTGCGTAACGGTGTGCTTAATGACGCGCCGCCGCAAGAATGAATCAACTGACCGTCATTCAAGAATAGGTTATTTTGGGTGTGTAATGATGGATACAACAACGTTATTTAAAATGATGATTTGTTATTGAATTCCCAACTCTGATTCATTCTATGTGTGTCGTAAAATTATTTTTCCCTAAATTCTTGGGATATTAGTAAAACACGGACAATTAGACAACTTTGAAGAAATGAAGCCGGTCAAAACTAATTGAGTTACCTACTGACTTGAACAGTTAGTGAAAATTATCTGCCTAATATTAATTAACCAAGATCAGAAAAAAAACAGTTGTCTTACAAATTTTGTCATCACCCTGATTAACCTGATTATTTTTTAACGCTGCGCTGTGAGATAAACTATACCTACTTGCAAAAAAAGGGCTCAAATGGGTCCCCTTAGTTTGATAATACCGGACAAGCCAATTCCAAAAGATTTATGATCTCACCGAAAATTTCTACATCACGCTATTTTATACAATATTATGTTAAAATAATAATTTTGTTTGTACTAACTATTGTACAATACTAGATCCAATTCCAAACTTAAGTCTTATTGAATTTGAAACAAATAAAAATTCGTAGTTGCCATATCACAAATCGGGTCATCCCTTTTACGTTTCGGAGTTTCTTACTTCGTCAGCTATAAATATTTGTTACTAACAAGCCCCATTAGGGAAATGGGCTTTCAGCCTTGTCGTATAAAGGGTTAAAGTATGTTGCATAAAGAGACAAAAAGTCAATCAAAAACTGCACATCTTGCAGGTTGTCGTGAATAGGGTAATGTAAAGTTTTTTGAATACAATTAAATTATAGAAGTATTATTTAATTAACATTGACAAGTGTCAACTACAAACTTTTTTTATATTTTTAATTGGCTATTGAAGATCCTTCAGCTAACAAAATAGCAAACGGCCATATCGAAAATTAAAAACGAAATCTGGATAAACCATGACGAAAAAAATAATTAAGAGTTGCAGTTTGTCGTTATAGCAAGGTCTGTCGAAAAAAACTATAATTTGATGGTCTTCAAAACGTTTACAGACCCTGTTTAAGCGGTAATATGAAAAAACCTACCTTAGTTTCTGGATAAAAGAAATACCGCGCGCAGCTAATGGCATATCCGTTCGCGATGGATCCTCCGGGGCAGAAAATCCCGTCTCCTTCTCCACTCGCCCAGCCAACGAACCTCCTCATCTCTCGAAGTACATCTTCCTCCATCAAGGTGAAGACAGGAGCCACTTCGTAAGTGTAAACGCTGGGGTTTAAAGCATCAGTCAACCATTGGCCGATGAGTCCGTAAGGATCGACGGACGAGAACAGCTGATTGACGAAGTATGGGTGTGCTGTGTTCACCGAGTAACGGGCAACCTGTTTTCAAATATTAAGTTATGTTAGTACAAAATCTATACATTTTTTTAGAAATAAAAGGGGTGGAATAATTCTACCCTATGCATGATTATGTTTGAAATTATACATATGGATCCTCTAAACTGAATGAAATTAACCAAAAAAGTCACAATCAAAGTATAATATGAATAGGGGGCCATCATACATAACTAGAACTATTCCCAAACTCAGTAATGCTTCTTCGCTGGGTACTAAATTTGCCCTTGTTAAGATTCGAACCCAGGACCACTTGACTCAAACGCAGTTGCACTACCACGGATCCAACCGTATCAAAATGTGAACCTGATATTTAATTAATTCTTATAAGGAACCATAGTGCCATATACTAACCCTTAATTTGACAAAAAAAAATAAGGTGGATAGTTCAAGTCTCGTTAAGGTTGAATAGACCAAACAATTCTCGTTCGAACAAAATTGAAAAAGGTGGTCGGAGTTTGTAACTGGGTAAACATTCCCAAATTACGGATTATTTTCGCTTCCTACAAATTCCTTCAAACTTCGAACACTCACATCAGCAATGAGTCCGAGTAGCTGATCGTGGGACAACGGGCCCTCTCGCGGCTTCAGGTCGATCGCCTGCTTGATCTGGTCCGGGGCAGCCCATTCCACCACCTTCGAAGTCCTCAAAGATCTCCCAAACACCACTCGGTCCACCAGCAGATCCACAGCGCGCCGGATAAAGTCCTCATGCTTTGTCCTGTCCGCGATACTCTGGAATAGCGTATCGTCTTGCCTCTCCTCCGCCACGATGATGGTCGAATCAGCAGGCATTGTTCTATCTTTCACTTCACATTCAAACGTTTCATTCACGGAAAATAAAGTTAAAATAAAACCATTTATTTAGATCCAACGAGCGGCCACAAGCGGCTGAGTGGTTTTAGCCCGTCGACGATTGCGTAGCCTTCTTAAATACTGAACCGCCGTCAATTCACTTTGTAAGGTTAAAATGTTATAGCCGCTCTATTAAAATGTAGACAAATAGATTTAGCTGTATATGTGCATATCGCTCGGGGTGTCCCACATCTGAGTAAGTGACTTCGTTCACAAGAGTAAGAGATTCCGCGGTATACTTAGAATACGATGATGTATCTAAAATAACGGTTAATTTAAAATTCATCACAAATACAAATAACAAATGAGGAGATTCGTAGACGAACCAAGGCCATCGACATACCAAACCGGGTAAGCAAGCTGAAGTATAGCAATGGGCAGGGCACGTTGCTCGAAGAACTGATGGCCGCTGCGGCAGAAAGGTTCTCGAGTGGAGACCACGTACCAGCAAGCGCAGTGTAGAACGGCCACCCGCAAGGTGGTCGGATGACCTGGTTAGAGTTGCGGAGACTCGCTGGATGCGGGTCACTGTTATCCGGCCCATGTGGAAGTCTATTGAGGAGGCCTGTGTTTGTCGGAGGCAGTTTGTTTCGAAATGGTTGAAATTTGTATTTTTTTGCGCTTTTAATCGAAGCGAATGGACAGAAAAATAATGAACGAACTTAAGTTCACAAAATGGCATTAACAATGGGTAGAAAAATGCGACCTCTAGGCGAGAAACACTATGAAAGAGTTTGGGCCAAGCCGAAACGGAGACGTTTCGCTCGCTCGGTCAATCAGACAAACTACAACTACAAACTACAGATAGTTTATGCGTAATCCGAAAGTGCAACTGACGGATTTTGGGCCAATTTTAATTGAACCCAGCGATAAATCAGTGTTAGGCTAACACATTAACATAACACTAAGCAATTTCGTCAAAACAAAAAGAAAACATACTTGTTCCGTATTGTGTTTAACTAAAAGATTTATGTCTTTTTGCCTTGACAAAGTTATGTTTAAACTTTTTGTATCTACACTAATTAGTCTCACTGCGGAGGTCAGAGCTGACCTTTATTACTTGGCTAATCAACTGCAAATGCATATAAAAACTTTAATGAGTATTCAGTGAATGAACAAAATAGCTTGATGCAGTCACGAGCTTCACCATTTTACTTTTAAGTGAGTTAAGGAGTTGAGTTCACAATATCACATAAACGCGAGTAAGTATAAAAAAAAATACAGTCGTCCGTCAAGCAAATAGTCAAATTGACATATGAGAAAAGCCAAGGGTTGGATCTTTCATTGCGAAAATTTGATAGGTAAGGTACGGGTCATATTTAGGTGGTAACAAGTTCATCAGTGCGATACGCATACACTGCGCAGGTACACATTTCATGATTTGCTTACAAGTTAAGATATATACCTACGATGTACAATAAAATAAAAAACTGGATTGCCAATCAAACTTTGGCTGCAACTACGGACAACCCCTACATGTCCCCACTAATTATTTTACACTGGCCCTCATATTTATTTATTAATTTATTATTATTATATTTGCCGCATCGGCCATTATTGATCTATTGTGGCAGCCCTTTCCATTTCCATAGCTGTGCCCGCGGCTCCACACGCGTGGAAATGGGTCTGTGTCAGTAAAAAAGTTTGCACCTCCTTCCTAAGTGGCGCCATATGATTCAGGTGCAAACTTAATCCAATCGAGTGTAATGGCTACCCCCTCCGCCCTTTTATTGGTAATTTTTTTATAGCCTGTATTATGGCTGGGGTTTTTCTCGACAGATTAATGAAGTTTTCATCAAAATCGGTTCAGCCGTTTTCACGTGATGCGCAGTCAAATAAACAGATAAACATACAAAAATTCTAAAAACTGTTGGAACGTGTTCTGTTATCGATTCTAAGTATCCCCCGCCAACTTCTTTTCGAATATTTTCCATGTACAGACTTTCGACCCTCTTCAGCTTTATTTTAAGTATAGATTTATAGATAGATACACATTATAGAAAACATAAAGATAATTGTAACCCGTTAAATCTTATATTATTCTCTTCTGGCTACTCTACTTCAAAGGACGTTATTTAGTATGTTTTATATTATCAAGATTATCCTGCTATTAAGTAATTAGGCTACGAACCGAGCAAATCGACCAGATCGGATCAATCGCTTTACTAAAATAATTGAGCGCGATTACATTCACTAGCTTAGGATCTTAACAGGAAAATGTAGACGAATTCTATTTCAGTTTTGGAAATCCCTATGACTTACCTGAATAATTGCATGGGTATGTTTTTCGATGTATATCTAAATATAGGTCGTTTATCTATTTGGCAAGTTATGCAGCCTTTACTTTTACTTAATAAAACCACCTCATTGGATTTTATGATTGATGATGGGTTGGATTATTCTTAAATTAGGACATTTTTTGGTTGCATGTGAAAACATTGGGTCCCTTTTTCAAGTTAATATATTTTAATAGCATATCTGTGGGCACGGCAGTGCCCCCGCCAAGACGTACAAAAAAGAAGGGGGCACTACCTACCTTTTCTCGAACCGTTCCGTCTCATTTTCAAACCCACGTAGTTTCGTCCCAGTTAACACTAGAGCGCCCAAATTCACAAGTTAAGATGCAGTTAGGGAACATAAGAAAATGTACTAAATTTAATTGATCTAGCTTTTATACTTTAGGTTTTATTGGTACCTAAAATACGCCGATTTCGCCACTCACTTATACACTGACGTATCAAAAAAATTAAAAAACTAGGGCACCTTACAAAAAGAAATGAGATCCCACCAAAAACATTTCATGTAAAACTGGCGGCCAAGACTCATATTCTCATAACGCTTTCGCTGTAAAAAAGTTATCAGATCCCAGGAAAAGCCAAGACCCTAAGCCCTGACTTTACTAACCCCACCACCTGGGTTTAAAAAGTATGGCATCAACTGGCTTCAAGCCCCTAAGCCCGGAGTTTACTAACCCTACACCTTGGTTTCAAAAGTATGGCTTGGCCGTTTCATAGAGTACCGTAAATATCTCTAGCGAACTGTCCGGCCCACATGGTAAGGAATTAAGTTTATATCCCGGGTTCGAATCCCGGCCAGGGCAAATATTTGTGTGATGAACTCGAATATTTGTGCTTGGGTCATGGTTGTTCTATATATTTAAGTATATATTTATCTATATAAGTACGTATATCGTCGTCTAGTACAACAAGCCTTCTTGAGCTTAATTTGGGACTACATCGATTTGTGTGAGGCTGTCTGATATATTTATTACTTATATTTATATAGTAAGAAAGCGCCCGTAACTTCGTCCGCGTATTTTTAACCGACTTCAAAAAAGGAGGAGGTTCTCAATTCGAACTAATTTTTTATTTTTTTTTGTATGTATGTTACTCGATATCTCCGAGAACCGTGAACCGATTTGATTTTTTTTTTTATGGAAAAGGTAATAACTTCGAGTTGGTCCCGTTGGCACTAAGTCGGGATCTGATGATGGAATCTTGGAGAAATCGAGGGAACTCTTCAAATGTTAGGGACATGTACGGCGCTTTCGCCAATTTATTGATAAAGTCAAGAATTTACATTCAGTAAATAGGATTTGGTGTAAGGAAACTGATGATGAACACCACAGATGGCCACTAGAACTTTTATATGAATCACTAAATAGCAAAAAAAAAAAAATTTAACAAAAATAAGAACCGACTTCAATAAAACTAAAAAGACAAAAATAACCCGTTCAAGTACAGATTACATTTGACTCACCCTTCGAAGTCGGTGCCAAACCTCGCGTAAACTATACTACTTATATAAATATAAGAACTGAGTGGTTTGGGATCGACTTCGAAGGGTGAGTCAAATGTAATCTGTACCTACTTGAACGGGTTATTTTTGGCTTTTTAGTTTTATTGAAGTCGGTTCTTTTTTTTGTTAATTTTTTTTTCTTTGGCGTTGAGGGATTATCCTATAACCGTTGTATATTATCATGAAGACATAAACTTAATTTCTTGATACCTATGACACCCAGGTATTAAATATCCCTTCGTATCATAATTGCTTATTTTAGCCCCTTATTAAAAAATCTACTATTAATTCACAGTTGAAAGTTACCTATGTTGTGTTGTAACTGTAAGACCTACTTTTATACCTATTTTGAAGTTTTTGGGAAGTGGATAAGGTCATGCACGATTAATTGCACTCATTAAGAAATTGAGATTTTTGGACGTTAGAACGGCATAAAAATATATGCCTACATTTGTGGAATTTAGAATTCTGGGTGCTTCAAGGGACTTTATTCATAAGTACCTACACTAAATTGACGTGTGTCTAATTTTCGCGACAAATGAAAGAAAGGACCTCTGAGCCGCGCTAAATAACCATTCATCAGCGCACACCACACTTTGCTCCACCTTCTGCCTTTGTTCGAGGAAAATCGGCGCGCGTTTTAAGTCACAAGAGGCACGCTTTGTTGGGTCACGTCGCCACGTGCGTTCAAATGATATGTAATGAAAAACTATTCCACACGTCGTGTTTTTTTAAGTCATAAAAATACACACTGTTAATAACCATAGTTGTATTCAATAACTAACTGATATGACAAGTCAAACTGTTTAACAATAAAATTATTAATTTTTTATACGATATCCATTATCGGAAGCAATTTGATTCAACCCAATGTTAATATTGTAAACAAACGAGAGACGCAGTTGTGCCAATTGACATTGAATTGGTTGATTCCTCAATCAACTCACCCTATTTAATTCGCTATATTTATTTCATTAGGCACCAAACAAGGTCAATATAATGCAGTTATACCTACATATTTCGTTAGTAGGTATTATTACTGTATAGCAGTGATATGGTGTCCATACAATGCGATTGCCACCAACTTTCCCACTTCAGGGCGATTGAGTACCATGCCATGCACCATTCTCTATTGCTACGAAGGAAAAAGTAAACGAATTATCTAAGTACACTGAATGCTTGATCGACCTTTGTTAGTGATCAGTCTATCGATTTTTCGTACAGACAAATGCTGCGCTCAATAAAAGGGATAAATTGAAAGTTAGTCGGCCACAGGCAGTTTCCAGGATGGCGAAAATTGGTGGAGAAATCAAGTTATTCTGCCAAGAATAGATCCGCAACAGGATAGAGTAAAAACCAATTTGAAACCGAACGGAGATCCGTTACTACCGTTACCTACATTAACGTAAACCTAAACAAAGTTTGATGCTACTAACAAGACCTACCACCGTAGTGGCAACCACTAACTGGAAATCGTAGCGTCGGAAAATCCTCGTGGAGATACTTGAGGAAAGCAGCAGCAGTCGAAAACATTTTCTAAGAAAACGTTTGCGAAAGATGAATAGCTGAAAGCCAAATTCAGACGGATAAATAAGATATATAATTATAGATAGACCAGTTATAGTTAATGTTAACGTGGTTCCATTGATTTACGACAATTTTATATTTTTCTGTAACTTTATCGGTACCTTTACCATTTTTTTTTATATTTCAAAGTAAAGACACTTTCTTGACCAATGTTGGATTTATAAATGATTCTGATTCTAAAGAATAATTTCTTCAAATAATACCACAAACATTCCATTCATAAACGAAAGAATACAAAGGTAGACGAAAACAGCCAATGTTAAACGAAAAAGTAAGCCTCAAAAGGGAACGTATATTTCTATTACAGCTCCAGAAATAACTAGCCATTAGTAACCCAGCGAGTAACCAAAGTGATCCTACGAGTAGGTAGCCAAAGTAACCCTGCAAGTAGCCAAAATAAAAACCTACGAGTAGGTAGCCAAACCGCGAGTAGCCAAAATAACCCAACCCAACCCAACCATGCGGCATTTAAGGTCAGTTGGTGCAAGTGCGCCAAACGGGATAGGTCATGCCCGCCTACCATAAGCATATCGAAAAGTACAGATTTTACTACTACTAAGTAGTATACTACACAATTAAATTCGTTGCGTGGTTAGAAGATGGCGTTAGTCGTATAACAAGCGTACCTACTTTTCGATATTTTGATGGTAGGTGCGCTTACGTATATGCTGCTTGCTTGTCCCGACTGTCTTTAAGGTTTTATATAAGTTTTCTGAAACATGCAATGAAATATCGTCATAACGTGCGTTAAAACAGGCTTTGAAGTGTCACGTTTCGGGCGGAACAATTCGAGAACTGTAACGGAATTTCGTACAAAATTGAAGCCCTAGGCCGGGAAGTAATTTTTATTTAAACATGGCATCTGAGTTCATGAACGGGCTAAATATTTTAATAGGTATGTTTTTTTTATTTCATTGCATACGTTTGAGAAAAGCACTACTCGTATGCATGCCTTAGCCGTGAAAAGGGCTTGCCGGCTTCGTATCACTATCCGGCTTCCCTACGGTCGGTCTATACCTACTCAGCCGGCAAGCCCTTATTTCCCGGATGTACTATTATCAACAATAAAAAAATGTTCTATGTAAAATGAATAAAAACAGCCAATGTTGAACCAAGCGTATAATCATGCCCGAACGACGCCGAAAGACCTCGTCCCTGTGATTCTTTAACCAAACAAGGCCTTGGAAGAAAGCGAATTACGAAAAGGTGAGGTTCAGAGGAAAATATATTCCATCCTTTCCGAGTTTCACCAATCGCGCATGGTAGAATTTCTAGAGAAAATATGAAGCCGAATCAAGGAGAAACTTTTTGCTTGAACTTATTTATTCAGAACTTTAAACTGCAGCAGGGTTAGCATATCTTGCCGCAACATCATTTGACGCGCGACTCAGCATCACTTGTCTTGCTCGCACAGTATTGATAGAAAAGTGACAGGTAGTGTCTGTCGCGCGACAAACAGTCGCTTGTCACAGCTATGCTAGACGTACTCGTAATACATACCGAGAAGAAAATATTACTACATCCTTTCCGAAGATTTTACCAATGGCACATGGCAGAATTCCTTAGAGTATATTATGTGGACTTGAAAACAATCAAGGAGAAACTTTTCTCCTTGTTCAGAAAACTAAACTGTGGATATATAATATAATACCGTCTGAGTTATAATTTCACTGCAAACGCAGAATAATAAAATAATAAAGAAGGTTTTCTTTTTTGATCTTCTTAAGAGGCCTTCTTCCTTTTGAAATTTATTTTTTTCATATTATGACAAATGTATTGATAATTTAAACTAACTTTTTGAAGTGAATAATACTCTTCCCCAAGGTCTAGGTAGTAACATAGCTTTTTCATGCTTTCATTGCGGGCAGTCGAAAATAAATTGAATAAACAAATTTTCCGCGTGAATTCTGTCAATTTCGAGTAATTTTTTAAACAAAAATTATCAATGAACTGTAAATGATTCAAACTGCAGGTTTCAAATAGATATACCAATAAATCCGAATAGCCCTGATCTAGGTAGTAACATCAATAATATGTTAAGAAACATGATTGATCATAGAGTAAAATGTCTAAAACAATCAGCATTTAAAAGGAATAAGGCCTCTTAATAGCCGACTGATACTGTATTCTATTGGTTGTTTGTCAGAAATGTGACGCAACCGATCGTCAAGCGTGGCGATGCGGCCGATTGATGCGTGCGCTACGCGCCTCTATGCCAGAGGCCACGAATGCGCGCCGAATTTAGGCAGAAGGCGGGGCTAGGCGGGGCTAGGGGTGACAGCGTAAACTTACTTTGTAGAACTACAATTCTCCATAAAAATCGTTAACGGACTCGCTAGCGACTACTGTCACTCTAAACTCATGGTAAGGGTCAGTCGGGACTAGTTACGAGTCATAATCCCAAAACGTCAGACTATAAAATGATGATACAAAAGTATTGTGAAAGATTCCGTATAAAAATGCTCACGAAACTGACGACAAATCATGCGTTGAACCAAACATCGAGACCAAAATCACTTATACTTCTAAATCGAAAATTTTGAAGAAGATTTTTCCGAAGACACAATTGAATGTTATTCGAAACACGTCCTGTCTGGAGAAACGGTCACTTTTCAGATTCCAGATTTGGAGAACAGCAGGAAGTTTTAGAGTTCCGTTTAACCTTTTTAAGTCGAGAAACCCATGATCACAGTGAAAACGCTTACATTGCATTGCATTGTTGTCAAAATATAGAATGAAATATGTTTTCAAGGGAGTATAATTCCGGTTACTACCGACCATCGACTAGTTTTTTTTAGGTATATCGTTTAAAAGCAAAGAAAGATCCCTTCAGTCAAGAATATTACGAACAGTCAATTATTTTTTTTTTTAATGAAAACCCACTGCACAGAGAAATGGAAAGCTAGAGTTTTTTAGATCCTTTCGGCAAGGAAATCAAAGAGTATGTAATCACTACGTTTTAAAGGAAATCCACAAAAAAAAAGTATTCCAAAAATTGTACCAACCCTATTTATTTAGCCAGCTGTCGTCCATATACACAAATATTACTATTTCGAAGTCCTTATATTATAAAAGTTAAAACTGAAAATACCAAACTATGAAAGCTTTTTAGAAACCTTGAATTTAAGAAACCAAACAGTCTACCAACACGCAGTCCCAATTGCATTAGGTAACTTTATTCCAAATCCAACTACTAAACTAAATCTTTCATTTTTATAGAACCCCTATAGAATTGAAAACTTTAGCATTTCTCGTTTGCCGTTCAAGATCAGATTAACTTAATGTTCCTTCTTATACAATTCTGAAAACTTTTGTTTTTTGCGACCCGAATTCGAATTCAGACTTGTGCCCATTGTCTTAAAAAAGGTCGCCTTAGATACAAACCGTTTTGAATAAGTAATTAAATTAAATTAGAAAATAAAAACGCTTAAGCTGTGTGCTTGCTTTAATTTTCTTTTTAGTTTTACACTAGCGGCCCGCCCCGGCTTCGCACGGGTGCAATGCTAATAAATTATGCATGTATTATACATATTCCCATACACCTTTGTCTTAAATCACTCTATACCTATTTAAAAAACGCATCAAAATCCGTTGCGTTGTTAATATGTAATAACAATAAGTACTTACCTATAGCATATATATGTATTTAATTTAAGAACAACTGTATTTGATAGTTACAGAGAGAAGTTATATATCCCAGGTAGGTATTACTTAACTAACAGGCTTCAACGAGAAGAAGTTTTATTCCCGAGATTATAACTAAACGAGTTAAGTACCTACTAATACATATAAACTAACAATTGGCAGATGGTTGGACCAAAAAAACAGCAGAGACGTAGGGCCATATGCTACTTACTTAGCCCTATAAATCTGGCCTAGACCCCAAGGTTTAGGAAAAAAAATAACTTTCATAAAAATGCCGAAATGCTTCACTTGAAGTCAAATAACTTGTAAAAATGCGAATGTAAGCTTATATTGTTTTTATTATTCTTAGTTGAAGTGTTGTTATTCTGTGTTTACATGAATATAATTTGGTTTAAATTATTATGAGAAAACAACTGCAGCAGCCCTTTAAAGTTTGTGAAAGAAGTAAAAAAATACTTTATGCCCTACTTTGAATTGCATTAAAAAAAACTAAAAGACATTGAGCAGTTCTAATTTCACGAAAACATCCCCAGTTTGTGCCCTTTCCAACACAATATGTCTTTTCTTGCATACATTTTTATTCATAAACTAGATTTATATGCTAATTTTGTCTAGCCGGAGATTTTTGTCAAAAACTTATTTTGTAAAATTAACAGGTTCAAAGATGGTAACAATGAAAAGAGGCTTTTTGTCAATACAAAAAGTTGACAAAAATAAAAGTAAATAAGAACAAGTTTATTAATTTTATCATTTATTACAAAAGATGTTAGAACTGCTGCCCATCATTCCGTATGCATGCCCAGCATCGTTTTCGTATCTCCAGTATCTCCACCTGTGATCTCCACTGTCGTAGTGCTCAGCAGCATCTCCTCTCTCGTTGTGGCGAAAGCCGTATTAGCGCTCCACTAAAACTTCCCTATTTGGAATTTCCACGGCGTACACTAACTCCTTGGCCCGTCCCCAGACGTAAAAATCGAGCGGTGTAAGTTCGGGGGATCGTGGGGGCCAGAGAATGGGGCCACCCCGACCAATCCATGAGTTTGGGAAAGCATTATTTAAATGCTCCCTGACAGTTGATCGCCAATGTGAAGGGCAACCGTCTTGTTGAAAAACAATGGGTCTGTCTTCGTCAAACACCTCAGCTAACAATTCCGGCAAATCATCTTGGAGGAATGTTATGTAAGTAGCATATGGCCCCAAATCTACACCAACCATTAACATTTTAATTTAAGGAACCAACCTTCTCTAAAATAAAATTATTTTAAAATAAGAGCTCACGGTCCGTAACTGTTTACATTCAAAGCCCTTCCTTCTGAGAGTTGAACCAGTATGCCTCACGCTATATTCTATTTCTTTGAACCTCCTCGTTTTTTCAGTCGGTTGAAAAACCGAATAAGTATTATAGTCGTATAATTCGCCATAACTTAGGCCCCTTTTCTATGGAGTACCGTATTTATTCTTCAATCGGTTGAAACCATTGAAACTGAGGCATTACGGAAGGCTCTTGTTTGCACGGTTCTCCGAAATTGTTTTACTTCTGTGAAACGTTCGGGGATTTCCGTCAAGCCTCAATTTCGGCGATTTAATAAAAACATGGCGACCGGAAACGGAAGCAAATACTTAATTAAGATTAAAGTACTCACAGTAAATGCTGAGTTACCGTGAACTTTTAATGTAGGTTAACCTATATTATGTATAATGAAATGACATAATACATAGTAGATATTTCAGTGACGTGGCATCAAACAAATTTTAAAGCAAAGCCGGGGTATATTTCGCTTACCTTTTTTCAGTAGCAATAGAGAATGGTGCTCATTCGGAATGTAATTTTTTTTATTTTTTTATTTTGATAACAGTCATAAGCGGACTTCCTTTAATAGATGAGAGCAAGACAAGAGTCAAGATAACTGAAGTTCTACACCGCATTAGAGTCATTTTCAAAAAACATATACCTACATAGTTAAAATTACGATCCCTTTTTAGGGTTCCTTAGTCAACTAGGAACCCTTATAGTTTCGCCATGTCCGTCTGTCCGTCTGTCCGTCTGTCCGTCTGTCCGTCTGTCCGTCTGTCCGTCCGCGGCTTAGCTCCGTGATCATTAGTACTAGAAAGCTGATATTTGGTATGAGTATGTGTATGTATCACGCCGACAAAACGGTACAATAAAAACTAAAAAAAAATTTTTTTGGGGTAGTCTCGAACCGAACACCTAAAGTGGGGGCGTTTTTTTTTGTTCCAACACTAGTGTGTGGGGTATCGTTGAAAAGGTCGTTTAAATAATAGGGGTCTTCATACATTATTTTTTGATAAAGTCAGCAGTTTCGTAAATATTCGCTTCGAAAATAAAAAAAATAGTGTTCCCCCCCCCTCTAACTTTTCAACCACGGGTCAAAAAATTATGAAAAAAATCATGAACATGAGGCCTTATAAGAACTTTGAATGAAAACTATATTGAACAAAATCGGTTAAGCCGTTTTTGAGTTATCGCAAAATTTCATAATTTTCTTAAAACGACGTAAGTTGACTTCCAGAAGGTAATAAGTAACTACAGTTACTTTGGCGTTTACGACCTTATAATAGAGCTTGAAATCTTTCTCGTAAATTAAGTATATTGTCAAGGATGAGCAACTACGGAACCCTACACTGAGCGTGGCCCGACATGCTCTTGGCCGGTTTTTTTTGTGTTACGAAAGTTACTCATACAAAAGATATCGTTACACATGTAAAGGAATCAATAAAGTTTTTTTTTCAATTAAAGCCCTTAACTATGTATATCTTTTCTTTAAATGACTCATTTACACATTCACTTTATTGCATTGGACCAATTAAGAAAAAGTTAAATATACCTACTAATAGGTATATTATGAGTCGTGTCCGATGCGCGCAGCGAAGTGGACGCATCGATGACTAATTAATTATTTAATTGTGAAATTAACGCGGCTCGACCGCTGCCTGTAGTTGAACAATGGGTGACCCTAAAAGTGAGCCCATTGTCAACGGGATCCTCGCCTTTCTGCAACAGAAGCTGCTGCGGGAAGGTCAGATGGATGCGGTGACTGCTGTTCAGATCTGTTCGTCACGTTTTAGTGTCGACGAAATCTGCGCTGCGAAGAAGGTGCTGTTCCAGTCTCTCGGGATTGTCGGCACATTTGTACCTCATCGCAGAGAAGATAAAGCCGGAAAGAAGACCCTCGATGACATCATTGAAGTCCTGAGGGAGAACGAACGCGACATGCCTGAGTTCGTGGCGATGGAGGGCTCCAGATTGCCATCCAATACGCCAGACCATGTCGACGTGAGCTGTCTGCTGAAAGAAATTGTCGCTCTTAAAGCAGGCATGGCAGAAATTGTAAAGAAATTTGACAAATCACAGGCCGTTATTGACGTGTTGCGCAAAGAAATCATCCGATTGCGCGACGGTGCCCCAGAAACGCGGTCAGTGAAGGCGTCAAATTTCAAGAATAATGACCGGTCGTCAAATGCCAACTCGGTCAATTCGCGTGTAGCTGACACTGCGCAAAGCGATGTCACTGTGCATGCCGAACCGCGGCCCCCCTGCCCCCTCCTCGCGGGGCCTCCCGTCAACGCTTCATCGCAACCACGTCGTCGTTTTGCTGACGTCGTTTCTGCTGGTGAGCCTGTTCCAGCCCGCCGGAAAGCCGCGCCCTCAAAAGCGCGTGAAGTTCGGGATCCTCCAAAAGAGGAAACCCCTCGCACCAGTGTGGACAAGGAGGGTTTCACAACGGTGTCAAGAAAGCGTAAGACACGCAAGAGTCAGTGTGGTACTGCAGAACCGGTTGGTTGTGGTCTGCGGGTCTCCACACCGAGCAAGGCGCTGTACGTATCGCGCCTGCATCACACTGCCACCGCTGAAGAAGTGACGCAGTATGTTCGCCAGAAAACAGGCTACTCGCTGAGGGTGTTCCAGTTGCATTCACGCCACTACGTGCACTTCAGCTCGTTTGTAGTGCGCGTGCCGCGGCCGCTCCAGGAGACCATCGCATGTGCTGATTTCTGGCCGAAAGGTGTCGTGTTTCGTCGGTTCCGGGGCAACCTACCAAATCCAACACCCGAGATGTCGGAACAACGGGGCCACGCCGTTTCGCCGACAAAATAAACATCGGTTCATAACGCATTGGTGTAAACTGTAATGTTATGTAACCTGTTTTTCAATAAATAAATAAATAAATGACCCGCAAATAACCGTGTAAAAGCGACATAATGACGTCCGGACGCACCTTTTGTTATATTTCTTACTGTAAATAGAACTTGAAGATAGAATAAAACAGCAAGTTAGCGGTAAAACTTGCCCGGATATGTTTTCAAACTTAACAGTTAGTTACTAGTAATCTGAACCGCAACGCAAACTGCCGTAGCGTACAAACTAGCTTGAAGTTGATCTTCACAAAGTAATCCCAAGTATAATTAGTGGTTGCACTGAAAAATTGCATTGCTCTCGCTCCTAGCCCGCATGCCAAGGGAGGTACTTAGCAGAGAAATACGTGTACCGTAATTTTATTTGTGAGTCTGTTTGTCACTTGGTAGTGTTTTATTACACTTCATTAGTGTTCTGGGGGCGCTGGAGATAGCGAAAAATAAATTAGGTGGGCAGGTCCTTGCATCGCGCTGCGGCCAGGAAACTACTTAGGTACCTATGCCATTTTCTGTTCAGTTGCCTAAACGTTATAGGTACATAATACTTACAACGGTATAAGTAATATCCACAGACCATAAGAATGTAATATCAATCGTTTTAGTAGGTATAGTGACTTGGTCGATATAGTGGTAACAATTAAGACCATCAGTCAGTTTTAATACAAAATCTACAAAACCATACATTTACTTACCTAAATGGATCTCTATCGAATGCAATTTTTTTGCAAAAAATGCCTGGTTAGTGGCTGATATTGTTTTTTTGCAAAAAGGTATTTATTTATGGAAAAAAATCTTAATATTTAAGATCAAGAACATCTCCATAAAGGTGTCTAATTAAACGCCTCTAGAATGAATCCGAACTGTGCTTATCGGAACCTGGCTTGACGTTTATAACGTCAGATTCCATGCCATGACGTTTATAGGTATGTCACTGTCACAGAAGTAGAACTTAATGTTCGTGGTTAACACGTGTGTTTTATACAATATAAAACAATTATTTGTTAATAGGCGACTGTTTTTATCTATTATTTAGTGAATATAACGTAAAGATGTCTGACGGTAGCGACGGGCAATTCAGTGATTATGAAAATGATATTTCTAACAAAGTTAAATCAGTGCGGGTGAGTTACCTTGTTTCCTTTCGTATTTTACGCTATTATAGGCCGATATCGATCCTTTCCCACGTTTATTTCTTGAAATTGGAAACGTATCAAAGACTCTTAATGATATCAGATGGGTTTGGGGAACGGTATTTTTTATTATTATCTTCCTTGCTACGACACGCAAATTAAAGGTTTGGTGAAATAAATGTTAACAGTTTTAATGTTTTGTGTTTCAGTTTGCTGATAAATTAGATATAAAAACACTAAGCAGCAATGAAGAAGACTATAACTCTGATGATTACTTCCAAGACTCAGATGACCCAACAAATAACTCAGGAAAACTCAAAAGCAATGCTCAAGCACCTTCAAGCAAAGTCAACACATTTCAACCTACTGAAAAGCTGTTTAAAAAGTATGTGAATAAGATTAATGTAGACAGTTATGACCCCATGGACCGTACAAACAAATTTATTGATAATAATGACAGAAAAGTTGACAGTGGTAGAATCAGAACAAAAGACAAACATGACAGAGCTACGGCAGAACAAGTCATGGATCCACGCACAAGAATGATTATTTTTAAACTCTTAAACAGAGGTATCATTAATGAAATTAATGGCTGCATTTCAACTGGTAAAGAGGCCAATGTTTACCATGCAACATCCAAAGATGGAAAGGATTATGCTATTAAAATCTACAAAACGTCCATCTTAGTATTCAAAGACAGAGATAAATATGTATCAGGCGAATACAGATTCAGAAACGGCTATTGCAGATCTAACCCCCGTAAAATGGTCAGGACTTGGGCTGAAAAAGAAATGAGAAATCTTGTCCGTATGTTTAACGCAAAGCTCAATGTACCAGAGCCTATTATCTTACGTAGCCATGTGCTAGTTATGACTTTCTTGGGTGACGAAGGCTGGCCTTCTCCTAAACTTAAAGATGTTGAGATATCTCAATCTACAGCCCGTTCTTTGTACCGGGAATGCATAATTATGATGTGGAAAATGTTCAACATCTGTAAACTTGTGCATGCAGATTTGTCAGAATACAATTTGCTGTATCACAAAGGGAATGTTGTTGTTATTGATGTATCACAGTCTGTGGAACATGACCATCCTCATGCATTTGAATTTTTGAGGAAAGATTGCACAAATATATCTGATTTCTTCAGGAAAAAAGGAGTAGCCACATTAACTGTTAAGGAATTGTTTGATTTCATCACTGATTCGGCCATAAATGAGGCTAATTTGGAGGAATGTCTAGAGAGACTTTCAGAAAAAGCTTTCACTAGGAACTTTGAGGAGATGACAGCACAGGAGCAAGTTGAAGAAGAGGCCTTCAAAAATGTTTATATCCCCAAAAGGCTTACTGAGGTAAGAAGTTCTTAACATACTGTTTTTTTCTGTTTCTCCTTTAGTGAAATAAAAACAATATCAAGCTGATTGATAATAGGCATTATAATGTATATTCCGCAATGGACAACCAATAGAACATGTGTGACTCTCATAGATCTGTTGGAAATAATTTAATAAATAAATAAAAAATAAATAAATATAGCACAACCTCACACAAATCAATCTAGTCCCACAGTAAGCTCCAGTAGGATTCGAGGCTTGTGTTATGGACACTAGACGACGTTAAACATACTTATATAGATAAATACATACACAAATATCATTCATGACCCAGGACCGTCGGCTCAGTAGGCAGTTGCTTAACCACTGCGCCAACCACGTCGTCAAAATTAATACTTTATTTATCATTCAATACAGTATTTCATGACAGCTCAAATCAGCTACTTTTTATGAAATATCAAAAACAACTGGTTAGCGTGAAGTTTCTATGAAGATACAGGCTTGTGACTTCATATAAATCAGTAGTCAAAAAACGTTTTCTTTTTAGTTTTATTGCAATTAAAAATAATATAATATCCAAAAGTTAGTGGTAGTTTATTTGGTTCCATGCATTTTTCAATGTGTGTTTAGTGGTTTCAATGGTGTGATAAATGTTAAATAATTAAAATGCATATTAATTTGTTCTTATCTTAAATTACAGGTCATAAACTACGAGCGCGACATCAGCAAAGCTAAAAAAGGCGACAGCGAAGACCTGATATACAAAAAGATTGCCGGCTTCAATGAAGACCTCAGTACTGCCAACAAACCGGAGATTTTGGAGGAATGTGACATTTCTGCAAGTGGATCTGGTAGTGATGATTCTTCTGAGGATGAGAATGGAGAATCCGGTAAGTTAAATAATCTGCATGGGTGGGTGTGGGTCTGATTTTGTTCGCTTAAAGACAAGAGCACACCAAATACGTGTAAGTGACGTTCAGAGTCTGTAGAGTAATACTGTCTAAAACAGGAGCCTGTCTAAAGAAAAGTGATATCAATAGATGAGGTTACTATCTTTACTCATTAGTCATTCTCATTCTTTCATACTTATTCTTTTCGTTACCACATTTTTTTCTTAAACAGCATCACTTTATGAACTGCATACTCTCCATAAGCTCTGGTTTCCTAAGATAGCATTGCCGAGCGAGAGGTCCGAGCGCGGTGACTCGCTCTCTCCAAAGGCTGCCGATGACAGCAAGCTATCCTGGGGAACCAGATCTTAAGCCGACGCTTCAGCGTGCGTCCTGGTGTAGGCGTTCGTAGCCAATCGCGGGCTCGTGCGTAGTCAGTCATAGACACACTTCAGAACCAATTACGCATTTTACGCAGACGACCAACAAAATACAGTTATCTGGCGGTTTTTGCGAACATGTTTTGAGACAGCTCCTGTAGTGTTCTGTATATCTGAGGCGATAGAAGAGTTAAAATTAAACACGTAATTTATTCTTGAAGAGAAAATTTTTAAATAAGATTTTGGTCGGGGGTTCAAACCCAACCGGTTATATTTGTGTTGTGTATGTTGATACACGGTAGTGTATGTATTGCCTCTATTTCACTTACCTGAAACTCTGTAATGGATTTACTAATGCATTAAATAAATTTGTCAAACAGAAACGAAATTCAAGTCGTCCGCACGCCCCAGGGACGAATCACCCAACACTAAGAAAGCAAGGAAAAAGGCAGTGAAAGAAGAAAAGGCAGAAAAACGGAAATCTAAAGTCAAGAAACATGTTAAGAAGAGAAGGGACAAAGGTACCGGGAAAAAATAAAATGGCAACTTATATGTGAGAGAATTTATATTATGGAGATAGAATATGTAGTACTTTAAGAATGAAGTTATATTGAATAAAACAAATACTTTACTTCAGTTTGTATTTTCTCAACATTGCATTAGGGTAAAACAGAGTTCTTGACATCTGCACTCCTATTTCGACATGTCTACAAATGCCTGTATCTGAATGGTTTTTACTTTGCAAATCTACAAAAGTACAAAAGTTGTCTATCTTAATTGGGTAAAACTAAGGAGCATTTCAGCTGCCCGTTCTTGTGTTATGAAATTTAGACGGATATATAATTATTCTAGGAGTCGGATGACCTTAATTTATAAGCTCACAAACGAACGCGTTCGTGCGCTCTGACGGACTTCAAAAATAAAGTTAAATATTCTTCAAAACTTCGGAAGAACGGCGAACGAAACTCTGCTAAGTTTCACCCATTTATGTCTAAGCAGTCTCCTTCATAGGCTATGAATAGTTTTGGCGATATAATAATTATGATGGCACTTCGCTTGGCTCAATATTTGTGACATATGTGTCTCGCCATCTATGTCAAAGAGATAGTGAATATTTGGCTAATACGGTCAAGCAAAGTGCCAAATATTTAAGTTATACTGGGTTAAAGCAGTTTCGTCAGAGTAATAACACCTTTCACGACTGTACTAAGGCAAACATTTTTGCCGGCCGGACCATACGTAATGCACTCTATTATATTTGAGACATTCTCATAACCATGACGAAAAACGCGCTATACTTATTATATTAAACTAATTTACCACGATTGATCCAATAGTTATCATTATCAACCAAAAAAAACTTAAATAATTTATTATTATTTAAAAGTGATTAATTAAGTAAAACTTTAACTAGTTTATAACTTTTAAACACAGGCTTCGAAATTCGAATATTTTTAAATTTGTAATGACAATACCTTTGCCTTCGATTTTAAGTTGTAACTTGTAATATTCTACTACTTAGATAGATACTATGTAAAAGTATCTTTGGTTTATGTTAGTTACGCTATCTGATCTATTTCATTCAAAGACATTTTAAATCTACATGGATGTTTTAAGTTATAACTATGTATATGTTAATCGATTACTTACCACTTTCACAACCAGACAAAAAAAAATTACGCTGCCCGAGAAACCGAGCCTGCCAGGCGAGTTTGTTCATAACCGTTCGCCTAGGCAGCCGATTAGTACATACTACAATCTGCCTGCTAGGACTCCTAGGCGGGTTGTTGGTCGTGAAAGTATTAAGGCTGCTTCACTTGAGCTAGATAGATAACTAAGCGACGAGGAAAGAGTTCACTAATAGTTAGCTACACCGAGTAGTAAAACTATTGGCGGACTTTTCCATGCACGCCACATAGTTACATACTTACGTAGCGTAAGGTGTGTTTTTGAGACAAGTACGCCAAGCCAACGCGACAAGCGGACCTACCTATTGCATTGAAAAGTACAATCTACTACTAACGCCATCTTACATACAACACGCAACTATTGTTAGTTAGCAAAAATTAAGATGGCATTAGTAGTATATATTACATATATGTTAGTAGTATAATACCAGGTGTTTCCTGTAATAGGAGCAATAAATTAAAATATAGATTCTACTCTTCAAATTGAACAACATTTTTCCGCAACTTTAAAAAAAGTCAGTTTTCTGAATTTTATTATTTCAAACAAATTAATGTCGTCCAACATTGACATTCCCTGAGCATTGACATATTTAGCTGTCACTCTACTAATATCGGACATTTCGCAATACATTGCTTCTTTGTCTAAACATTATTCTACAAAATATCATTTAATACACGTTTTTTTTTTAGAAGTTGCTTAACAAATGTTGTCCAGTTTCAAGCGAAGAATCTATGTTTTAATTTATCGCTCCTATAACATTTCGATATGGTGCTGGCGTATTCGTCCCAACACTCTCGGCTGAGCTTTAGTGAAAAAGCAGTCAGGCCCAACTGAAAAATGTGTCTTTTTACTTTACCTAAGGCAATACACTTGGAACAAAAAATGAAAATGTACGGTCAAAGAAATTTAAATACATTTTTACTTTCTACCTCATAGCTCTTGTCACAAGGACGAAGGTTCAAAATTTTACGCGTTTCATTACCGTACACTAGATACGCTGTTAATTATTATAATGATTAATGAATGACTAAATGCATTATGAAACTACTTACACAATCGAGTTTCATCCCGTTAATATAGTAAAAAACTGCATAATATCATGTTAAGTGATCCGTGGTGAGAACACTGCTCCGGTAAAGCAGAGGTCGTGTGTTCGATTCCCACTTGCCACTAGACCTCCTTGGATTGGATAAATTGGTCGTTTCTTATTTATCTTTTGTATCTTTATCTAAAAAAAAATTAGTAAGTAATGCTATATTTCGTAATTTCAGCGTACGTAGAAATTCTAGTATATCAGCTTAGATCAATTTATAATAATCAATGTTGCCTCATGAAATTGTCTTTACAGCTTACAAATATTTAAAACAGTCATCATAAATTAAAACTTAACTAACATTAAATTATCACATACTAAAATCTTTGTACCATGCTGTACAGAGACGTCTAAAATATCACAGAGCTTATATAAACTTAGAACTCAAGTAGCAAACCTCCATCTTAGACCAATGTAGCAAAGAGATCGGAAAACCAACATAATCCCAACCATGGTCATGATTTCAATCCAAACAGAACTCCTCTCTATATCCAAATATTTCAACAAGACGTCGGGCTTAGAGAAGTGGCAGTAGACATCATGGCAGTCTAATGGGGTTCTTCCGAATCCGAAGATCGTGAGCACCATGGCGACGACGCCGCAGCGGATGAAGGAGGTCTTCATGAGCAGGTTCATGAGAAGCGGGATGCGGTGCGCGAAGTCGAAGCCGTAGATCGCGAGGCCGAGGAACGGGGCGATGGCTGTGGGCCCTATTGCGCAGCCGTTCTGAAATTGAGATAATCAGTTATTCACAAAAAATCTTACTATGGTTATGGTTATGGGCTTCGTTTTCCGCATTTAGTCAAAAAACTTTTTTTTTTATACTACGACGGTGGCAAACAAGCATGCGGCCCGCTTGATGTTAAGCAGTTACCGCCGCCTATGAACGCTTGCAATGCCAGGAGCATTAGACGCGCGTTGCCGACCCTTTAAGAACCGCATACGTAGCCCCCGCCGCAAACTTACAATACTTTTAACAATTTCCAATGAGCGAAATTGGTATAGGTATATTGTTTATTCGTTGATTTTCTCAAAAAGCGCTAAATCAAATTCGATAATTTTTATATGGGACCACGTCAGAAGCCTAATTTTTGATCTACCAAACAAAAATAGATAATCAAAATGGATCCCTTATTGGCGGAATGATCGCGTAATATACATACAAATAAAACATACCGTCGAATTGAGACGGTTCTCAAATTCGACTCGGTATGCTTTTTTGCAAGTCGGTTAAAAGTTGTGTTGATTAAGAAAGGAGTAGGTAAGTAAGTAAACGTCTTATTGTACCTACACCATAACGGTTAGAAATATGTTCATCTACAACAAGAAACAGGTGCAAACTCGAATTTTGTCCATACAAGAGATGTCTTCCAGTTAACCTTTGAGAAATTGACCGAGTACGAAAACTAACACCGTGTACAAAAAGGTATTGAAAATGCTAACACTAAATAAGATTAGACTATTATTGATATAAATAGTTTCCATGTTAAGATTTTTGCATCTTAAATCGCAAATGATACATACTTTTTAAAGGCTGTCAATGCATAATCGCGACTTTGTTCCACATTCAGAAGCTCTCTCTGGATGGCACTAGTGTGTTAAGAAAATCCTAAGCGCCATGAAACGTATGGGAGAGTAATCTCTATAAACGTGACTTTAGGCATTGGCAGTTATATTAAATTGTAGATTCATGTTTTGAACAAAGAGTTAAGATATGACGTTTACCAAATTTACCACTAGATCCTTTAAACGTGTTAGGTTTTTGTAATCCCCAAGATAATTGGGCAATTTTTAAACGTGCAACTGTAAGTAATCTCATTCGCAAAAAATGGTCCTTCGAGCCGGATTTGATCTGCATGAAACATAATGTAGTCAGTATTTCTTATTGTTCACTCCTGCTCAAGCCCGAAGTTCAGAAATCATAATTATAATTAGCATATTAAACTTAGCAAAGGTAGGATACAAAAATTAAATTATGAACTAGTACGTCGAACGCCCGTGGTTAGAACTCTGATACTTACCCTAACATTGAACACCGATCCTATGGCCATGCCCATTCCCTCAGACACCAGCGACACCACGTTCCCGATCAGACAGAACGCAATGAACCTCGTCACTTGAAACGGCACTCCAACCATGAAGTACACGATAGTACAAAATAAACAGTTGAGTATGACTTGAACAGGCAGCTTGGACACCGTTAGCGCTGCGTAGTAAGGCGTGAGGCTGTACCAGCGGTTGAAATGCTCCTTCTTCACGAGTTTCACTTCTTGAGGATCTGAAATGATAAGTTTTTGGTTATTGAAAGCACCGCCATCTGTGGAGATTCAAAGGAACTGCGTGGTTCGCTACACGGATATCAAAGTGTTACGTTACTTGAAATAGTAGGTACTGCTAGATATGGTTCGATAGATGCCGATCCACGCACTAAAAAGAAACTTTGTAAGTAGTTTACCAACATTTATGAGTTATTATAGTCTTATAACCCAAACAGAAGAAAACAAAACACGCAGAAAGTTACTGTTGGCTAGGTAGGTACTATCTATACTAACCACGCATACCTACCTATTACGATCGGTTATTCTTAGAGTAGTAACAATAAAGGAGAAGGCCAAACACTGCTCTGCACAACAAATTATTACAAAGCAAATTAGAATGAGTAGAACTTATGAAAAAAAATGCTGAATCGGAAGCCAAAATCAAAACTGCTATTTTAGAAGAACAATTAAAACAGGAACAACTCAAAACTAAAGCGTTAGAACTTCAATTAAACTTAACACTTTCAAATATTTAATGACTAAAATAATCCTGCGCTTCAAGACTGATGTTTTTATTAAATTAAATAATTGTAAGAATAAGTGAAACACTCCTTCCTATTATTTTGAACCAAGAGAAGGTTAAATAAAACTTAAAATAATTAAAGTTATCCTTATTGAACATACACAACTAATATAATTACCTATAAAAAAAAATGTGTTAATTTTGGTCATAAACAGTTTTTTTTTTTATAATATTTGTTACCAACAGATTATGGCGCTGCACACCGCAAAATAAATACAAATATTTTTTTTCTCATTCATCATCATCATTAAATTTGATCTCTATATTAATTTCCTCCTGTTAGAAATGTGAAATGTTGTACATTTCATTTGTTTTTCCAATATACTCTACAATACAAGCACACACAAATATGCGCAAATGCGGCAGTCGTTCTACAAACATCTCTTGAGCGTCTAACATCAGTAACACGACGCATGGTTAATACGATTCTACACGTTGTGGGGAATCATCTGGATCCGAGCGTGACCTACTATCCCAGGGATCATGATCTAACCTGCCTACGAAAAATATGACAAAGTCGATGCACGTCTTCTGGTGGTTGAACTTATGCGTACCTATACCCCGCCCATCCTCTCATCATCATCATCATCTAACCTTTTGCACGTCAACGACAATATCCACACCATCGGTTCAGCATCCACGGATATAAATATATCCGTCACGGCGTGTAGAGCGATACCTACCCCTTCTTCTAAAGGCTCAACTTCGCGTTTAACAATCCGATGTCAAGGACAGAGTGACAGCTTTTGTTTTTGGAATAACGTAGAAAATGTTAATTACGGTGACATACTAGCCAGAGCTCCGATCTGCCTGTATGCGAGGAATAAGACCTTTGATATGCTGTCATTGGCCATGTTCCAGAAACAGACTAATGAAAACGTCATGTGGTAAATGAGCTGGATCCCATAGGGATCCAAATGAGCGGGATCCAGCTCATGAGCTGGATAGCTCATCTACCACATGACGTTTTCATTAGACTGTTTCTGGCCTATGCCTTATCATTGCCTTAGAATCATAGGAATCTATAGACTAATATGGTGACACTTACATACTAGCACGGGGACCATGATCTGGGTGTACGCGAAGAATATGACCAGGCCGACGCACATCTTCAGGTGGTTGAACATCTGCGTGCCGTCGTTGGCCATGTTCAAGAAACACAGCCCGATGAGGATCCCACACATCACGTGGTGGATCAGCTGGATCCAGAGGCCTGCAAAAAATAAGTTAGTCATAAGGATACAGTTTGTACCTACGTGGGTCACTCAAGCGTTTCCAGCCTTAATTTCGTGGACAGATTTTTGTCGAAATTCCTCCAGATTTTAATAGCAATTTTTATTGTGATCCCAGAGGTGTAAACCTAATCTCGACAAAATCGTGCTCCCTATTATAGTTGCGCCACTGTGTACACGGTTGAACGGCTAGATATTTTCTTTTTACTCATAATGAGAGGTCTTTGCATGTGACGCCTGCACAAACAGTTTGATAGTGATCTATTTTAGTCTAGCAGGCTATAATTGTAAGTTCTCAGTAGTAGACACGAGTATTTTGATAGGGAACATTTATATGTCCGGCATGACCGAAGAACATCAATGACCTATCTTGCTTGTTTTACTGTGACTGAGGACCTCAGTAAAATACTGATGCCCAAGAGACGCGAGACTTTATCTTCTATAAGTATAAGGTTGTCATTTCACACAACAACAATAATTAGATAACAATGAATTGCAATCATAGAATTGCGAATGCAAAATATAGGGCAGTTTATCTTCAGCCGTGACTATTAAAATTAACGCAATTAGCGTTTAATTGTAACCGTCCAAAGCAAAAGGACGCTAACGGTATATACAATAAGTTTATAATGGCATTATGAATGATGTTCTACTACAATTATGACCAAGTATATCGTAAAGTACCAAATACCATAAGGTTGCTTTTGTTGTGGACGGGCAGTTTATCAGTATATATCCTATGAAACACGACATTTAATTGTGTTTTAATACAATGCTCATTAAGAAGGTATTTGAGCATTGATTTGTTATGCAAACATGTAATTTAACTTTATTGGAATCAAATAGGTACCTAACAGTAAATAGGTACTATGATAACTTTTACTACCAAAGATATTCAAATTTCCACTTTATCCCTCTTATAGAAAAGCTTATCGAGATTTCTAGTTACCCCCTCTATTGATCTAAATATATGTTGAGTCTTTCGACCCGTGATCTACTCGATCCTTTTCGACAGTTATAGATGAAGATAGAACATCGTATACCTTGCCGATTCCTGGATATCTGTATCATCATCCGACACAGCAATGTGTAGAACTGCTGGAAGTATGACGTCGCGTACCCGCATGTGGCCGTCTGCTCGTGTACCTTCATCCACGCCATTGAGGAATTCATCTGTGATACCTGTGGAAAGTGTCGCGTTTAATATGTATATGACACGTGTTTAGGGGTCTTATAAAAGTCACCAGTAGATAGGTAGCTACTAAAAACACTCGTACAAGGCCACACCAATCAATTGCCTCGCGCTCACTCAGGCACATGGATACTATTTGGATGTATTTAGGTACTTCGTGTCGGATCTTTTCATGTGATTTATTAATTAGTTACTCTGTGCCGTCTGCGTCTGCCGTCACACACATTTCACCCCGCCCGCTATGTTTAAAGCGCGCCTGAAGGGCTAACTCCGAAGTTTGAAACTCGCAATTTGAACAGTACCGTCCCTCTCGATCTCGCGTCAAACGATATTTGAATGAGAGGAACGGCACGACACGAAGTGCTCAGAAGAGCATCCGAGTAATCCCCCTTAGTCCCATAAACCCTTACACAAGAAGATTAAAAGCCTGTTTTTGCATTTGTAAATCGAAAGTTTCTAACCTGACTAGCCAATGAGCTGCTCGACGTACTGCCATCATACTTCGGCACCTTGTAAAGACATTTCTCATTACTCAGCATGACTTCAGTCTCCTCTGCATCCTCCGTTTGGTAGCATATCTTCAGCTCCATGTTGTTTACCGGTTCCGTCTGCTCTAGTTTCGACGATTTGTACAGTTGCCCGTTTAGCATCTCTTCACATAGCGTCGTTATGTGCTCTGGGTTTTCTGTCATTTCGATTACTGAAAAAGAATATCTTTATAGTGAACTAGATTATGATAATCGCGGGAGTAGGGAAGACCGAGGGGTTTGGAACAGAGGTGAGGTGAAACAACGTCAATTTATCGGAGCTACATCCGTTAGCGAAGCAACGATGCACAGTGAGGGGCCCGTGGGCGGAGAGGGGCGTCTAAACAGCATTGTTGCCGGCTCACTAGCACATTTAGATACCGAGATATTGCCGTTGTTTCAAATTACTTCTGTTTCAAACCCCCCGATCTCCCTGGACACAAACGTTGCAAAACCGGTTTAGGTGGTGTTTTTTGACAGAAACTTTCAGCGGTAGATGACTTTGGATTTCAATTTCTTTATTCAATTAAGTAGCAAGTGATACATACCTAGTTAACAAGTAATTTTTGTATCCTTCTGTACCTACCTACTTTTAAAGTTGTTTCAAATACCATTTCTTAAGCGAATATCCACTATACACCTTAAATAAAAATACTGGTATTTGTAGGTACTATTTACTAATTGAATAATAGTAGTTTCCTTCCTCGAGAACTCAAGTACCTACGATTTACGAGGAATTAATCCTCATTTGCATAATATTGACAAACTGATGTTTAAAATTCCAGATTCTCAGAGACAAATAGACGTAGAAACTAGTTTTTTTTACTGTCCCTGTCCCTAAAACTTCCGCAAAACATTGCTGCTGACTAAACAAATAGACTTAAGTTACGTACATAAGTTACATACCATAGTTAGGCGATTGTCAAATGTCAATATGTATCTGGTTCAAAAAGAACCTTGGCCGTTAAATTTTTTTGTATGTTTGTTTTGGTCGTGTCACAATCACAGGATGCCGAAACTGGTGCCGTCATTTGTTATGATTGCTGTGCGTGCGCACATGCGAAGTTGTTATTAAACCAAGTAAGTAGTAAACAAGCTGCAGAAGCGCTTATAGAGCCCTCTAATTTAAGCTGAATAAAGTCTGTATAAGAGTGATTCTCAAAAAGTTGTCCACTTTCTTGAAAATAAATTGTCCCTTCATGAAAACGTTTATAAAAATATTTCCTGACGCAATTTTAATACAAAAAGTAAGTAATCTTATAATTTAATACATTCATAAACTGGTTTAATATTTTTATTTTTATTTTAGAGACTTAATATATCGAGTTAAATGGATTGTTTTGATGTAAGTATATAAAAAAAGATTGCCACACAAAATTTCCTCACACAATTTCGTGACGTTTTCTTGACGTCAAGAAAACGCTTCTGCAGCGTGTTTGCTACTTGGGAAGGCATCAGTTCAGTGGACTTTCAGTTTAGAACATTTTAATACCTTTTCCTTTTACGCACTTGATAACATTAATTGTGCATTGTGTTTAGAAACTCTACCAAGCTTAGAGGTTAAAGGTTATGCGTATACAAACCAATTAGTAGAGAAGTGGTAGAGAAAACTGTTTGACAAAGATACTCGTAGGCACTTGGCTTATAGAAAAGCTGCATTTAATAGATGGCGTTAATATCCACAGTCACAACCCATGTTACATTCGTTGGTTCCAGATAACGGCAGTAGGTAACTTTAAAGTAATGGAATGTAATCCTTAGACAGTGTGACAAAAACTTTCACACTGAGATTGCGGTTGTGATAGCTTAGTTACCTACTCATTTTATTCGTGGTTACAGCGCATAGTAGTGCCACTGTTTGGTCCTTACCAGAAATTGAAATTTACTTCTTATATACCTACAAGAACTTCACGTTCAAACCAAGCCATGTGTAAATTTATACAGGTACAGCTTTTCTTAGGCAAGTACACTTTAAGTAGATCATTTTGACTCTCAGGAAACTGAATTCTGTAACACAGGTTTTTCACCTAGCTCAGAAGGCAGGGACTTCTACTGATTGCTTCCATTATTCTTGTCTTTATCATGTCGTTTCTCATTACTAATGAAACGAAGCAGAAACGTTATAACTGTTATAAGCATGCCGCGGTTTTAGGGGCGCGAAAGGTTTTTGACACTAGGCCAACAGTTACCTACTGGCTCCGTATAGGTATGTCTCTTTTGCACGCTCGAAGTGACAAAAAGAGAAATGTACTATCGCGGCCAGAAGAAGCCGTAGTATGCGCTGGTTCCTAAGTACCTAAGTGCCACCTAAGTGCCATATAATGCCTGCTTCGGAAACCCCGGGTTATACAGGGTGGAACATTTGTAAAGACTGAGATGACAGCTAGGTTAGTGTCATCTGAGTGATCTACTATCGACCTATTATAATTGTAAAGCTGGATTTAAACGTTAAAAAAAGTCATCAAAATAATATTTTTTAATATCAGTGATAACCCTACTTCAAAGGTTAAATTTATATTTTAAATTGACACATGTCTTTAACTTTAAGCGATGTTCAAAGGATGCTAGGGTTGATATGTGCAGATTTTTACACTAATGTTTAACTTGTACTAATGTTTAACTTGTACTAATAACTTTTACACTAATGTTGTGGGACTTCTACTGATTGCTTCCATTATTCTTGTCTTTATCATGTCGTTTCTCATTACTAATGAAACGAAGCAGAAACGTTATAACTGTTATAAGCATGCCGAGGTTTTAGGGGCGCGAAAGGTTTTTGACACTAGGCCAACAGTTACCTACTGGCTCCGTATAGGTATGTCTCTTTTGCACGCTCGAAGTGACAAAAAGAGAAATGTACTATCGCGGCCAGAAGAAGCCGTAGTATGCGCTGGTTCCTAAGTACCTAAGTGCCACCTAAGTGCCATATAATTCCTGCTTCGGAAACCCCGGGTTATACAGGGTGGAACATTTGTAAAGACTGAGATGACAGCTAGGTTAGTGTCATCTGAGTGATCTACTATCGACCTATTATAATTGTAAAGCTGGATTTAAACGTTAAAAAAAGTCATCAAAATAATATTTTTTAATATCAGTGATAACCCTACTTCAAAGGTTAAATTTATATTTTAAATTGACACATGTCTTTAACTTTAAGCGATGTTCAAAGGATGCTAGGGTTGATATGTGCAGATTTTTACACTAATGTTTAACTTGTACTAATGTTTAACTTGTACTAATAACTTTTACACTAATGTTGTGGGACTTCTACTGATTGCTTCCATTATTCTTGTCTTTATCATGTCGTTTCTCATTACTAATGAAACGAAGCAGAAACGTTATAACTGTTATAAGCATGCCGCGGTTTTAGGGGCGCGAAAGGTTTTTGACACTAGGCCAACAGTTACCTACTGGCTCCGTATAGGTATGTCTCTTTTGCACGCTCGAAGTGACAAAAAGAGAAATGTACTATCGCGGCCAGAAGAAGCCGTAGTATGCGCTGGTTCCTAAGTACCTAAGTGCCACCTAAGTGCCATATAATGCCTGCTTCGGAAACCCCGGGTTATACAGGGTGGAACATTTGTAAAGACTGAGATGACAGCTAGGTTAGTGTCATCTGAGTGATCTACTATCGACCTATTATAATTGTAAAGCTGGATTTAAACGTTAAAAAAAGTCATCAAAATAATATTTTTTAATATCAGTGATAACCCTACTTCAAAGGTTTTTACATTTTAAATTGACACATGTCTTTAACTTTAAGCGATGTTCAAAGGATGCTAGGGTTGATATGTGCAGACTTTTACATTAATGTTTGGCTTATATGTATTAGAATTAGCATGTCTCGTTCGAAAATTGCATCATCACTTTCAAAAACCGCAATTTAATAATAAATTAAGAGCAAGGGACGAACATAAGCTGCTAATGCCACCATGTAGAACTTCATTATTTAAAAAAAATTGTTACATAATGAGTATTCGAGTCTACAATAAGATACCTTACGAAATAAGATTGCTGCCTGACAAAATATTTGTAATTAAATTAAGAAAATGGTTAATAGACAAATGTTTCTATACGTTGACAGATTTTTTTAATTTTAAGGAATAGACATAAATTAGAGATGATTTTCCTGGATATACATATAAATTCGACATTCATACTATTTAAGCTGTTAATTTTTGCATGCCATGTTGGCTAAACATGTGATACTCATACTAATTATGTTGAGACAAACTCAATGTTACAACCATGTTTATGCAAATAAATCATTTCATTTCATTTCATTAACAAACTGTACCTATGTCAAAAATGGATAGAAATATTTACTGAATTTTACTAATGAATTACATTGGTGAAAAATTAAGTAGGTACTCTGAACAATTCCCTTTTTGCTTCAAAGTCCTTCGATCTGTTCCTCCCTGTATATAGACTTAAAGTAACTTACTAAAGTCAGCTGGGTTGTGGTGTCGCGGACAAGGAAGGCCGACGCTCGCCAGATGAGGCACCATAGCTCCCGTGTCACCTTGGTAGATGCACCGTCCGTCAGCTATCACGTATACCTGGAACACCGCACTACCTATACAATGTACTTCAATATTACAATGATCGAAGAATATCGATGGATGAGGGCAGCAGGATCGATTGCTCCGTTGCCTTTGAGCAGCAATGGACGTCTTTTTGCTGATAAGACGATGATAATAATATAATGGTAATTCTGACTATACCTATACCTACTTATTATTAGGCAGGCAAGAGGCCCCTCTAACACATACATAAAAATATAATATCTGTTTCATTTCCCTATTGTTGGACAGGTCTACATTCCGATCATTATTCGCGTTTGAACAACGATGAATAATAAATAAATAAATATTAGTAATAATTATAATTAATTTATTTCAGGCATCAAAAGCCCATAGATAAATACCTTACAATCTAACATACATATTAAATATTAAAATATTTAATATTATGGGACAATCATACACAAATCAACCTAGTCAAAACTAAGCAAAGCTTGTAGGTACTATGGGTACTAGACGACGATATACATAATATATAAATAGGTACATATATGTATAGATAACATCCATGACCGAAGAACAAATATTCGAGTTCATCACACAAATATTTGCCACGGCCGGGATTCAACCCGGGACCGCCGGCTTAGTAGGCAGGTGTCTGCAAACTGTGCCAACCGCGTTGTCAATGATCATGGATTATAATATAGCAGGAAATATCTTCACAAGAAGGCTCGTGAGACGTGTGACAAGTTTCTTCACGACCGCGAGATCACCTGTTGAAAGAGAGAGGAACCAAGATCTCTTGAAGAACCAACCTTACCGATACGATACATCTATCTGAGTTAGCAATACGACCTTCGTAGCTGGCGTAGATATTGAGTGCAGAATAAAACTCAACAGTAAGTAGAATTTGATCGTCATCTGGCCCACATACATTGATAAATGACCCATTGAATCATTATGCGAAAGCCGCAATTACCAGCTTCGTGTTGAATAGTTGTTAGTGACATTTTCGATGTAAACAATAGATAATTATGACCACCGTAGAGCACAGCCATTGTTTCATGGGATATTGCTTTTAATTAAAATCTCTTTTATGCAAAATAAGCGTTAGACAATGATACGCGTGTCACACGCTATATCCCTCGCTACGACACTGAAGTTGTTTTCATGAAAACAGCTATGCATCGCTATGATATAAACAAGTACTACGGGCTCCACAAATTCTGCAGATCATTGTATAATAGCCCCACATGGGGTTTTACAACCCACGCCATATTGCGGATTTATAGTGGTACTAATTTATTTTCTCAAACATGCAATGAAATATCGTCATAACGTGCGTTAAAACAGACTTCGAAGTGTCAAGTTTCGGGCGGAACAATTCGAGAGAACTGTAAAGGAATTTCATACAAAATTGAAGGCCTCGGCCGGGAAGCAATTTTTATTTTATTTTAATGTAAAGATGGCGTCTGTGTTTATGAACAGCTGATAATTATATATATTTTTTCTAGTGGCTACCCATTCAGCCATCGGACCAACAATATCCACGTTAATGCCTAGTACACACGAACTGATATTAAGAATACAAATCTGTATGATTCAATGTGTTGATGAATAAATTTAAAATACGGTCTATACGTAAGTTCACCAGAGACCATATTTACAATATTTAAAATCCTCTGCCGTTATTTTATTTAGTATAGAAATTAAGATTCTTATTATCAGGTTGTGTATAATGGCCCTAATATTCGAACACTACACACGTGGACGACTTATTAAAGAAAAAAATATAGAGGGATTGGAGGGAAAATTAAAAATACTTTTTTTTAAACATGGCGTCTGTGTTCATGAACTGGCTGAACAGCTGAATTATGTTTTTGGAGTGGTGTATTTTTTATTTCATTGCATATGTTTAAAAAAACACTATATATGTATACATGCCTTAGCCGTGAAAAGGGCTTGCCGGCTTCGTATCACTAGACGGCCTCCCTTACGGTCGGCCGTCTATACCTACTCAGCCGGCAAGCCCTTATTTCCCGTCGTCTGCAGTAATGTACTATTACTGGCAACGGCAAATTTTTGGTAACTGACGTTGAAGGTCGGTTAATGACAGTGATGTACACAAAGAGGAAACGGACTAAATATTCCGCAAATTTCAAGTAATTTTTGCATAATAAAGCCAAAACTATCCACAGTGATGAGTCAAGTTTTTTTCCATAGGATTCAGTATTTATTTCGCAAGAACAAAGGATTGAGCAGCATTCCGGTAAACCCGGTAAACAATGTTTTGAATTTGGTCAATGCCAAATCTTTGACAAACAGCTATTGACGTATAATAAAGCAAATATATGACGTCTACACATTATTGCCATATGAAAGCTGTTTGTAGCGAGCGCCACTATCCCTGGTTCGAACCAACGGTTGCTAGGCTATACTTACATTAAAAGGTATAATAAAGTCAAACTTGAAAAAAAAACAATGTTGATATTATGGCGCTTGCACACAGGGTCCTGTGCCACCCGAGTTCATGGTATCGGTATAGACAGTACAACGGCTTCTAAGACATTCTGGTCGATACGACCAAAGAAGACCTTCCGATCATCAAATGCAGTATATTACACTCATTTGGCGCAGTTTGGAGTAGAGTAGGTATCATATTTGCACGGTTTTCGAGTTATTACCGAAATTCAAACTTTTGAGAATTTTCCCCTTTGTTTTTACATTTTTAGTACCAGCATCGACACGGAAAGCTCTTAATGACAGTTTTTTGTGTGTATCAAATCATGAATAGCTAATTCAGAAGTTTAATGTGTTATTTTGTCAGTATCTATTGTAAAATGCTGAAGAAAACTTGATTAATCTTGATTTAATTTGTAACAAAAACACGAATTTCGACTTTGACCATTTGCCATGTTCTTTTTAGGGTTCCGTACCCAAAAGGTAAAAACGGGACCCTATTACTGAGACTTCGCTGTCCGTCCGTCCGTCCGTCCGTCCGTCCGTCCGTCCGTCCGTCCGTCCGTCCGTCCGTCCGTCCGTCTGTCACCAGGCTGTATCTCAAGAACGGTGATAGCTAGACAGTTGAAATTTTCACAGATGATGTATTTCTATTGCCGCTATAACAACAAATACTAAAAATAAAATAAATATTTAAGGGGGGCTCCCATACAACAAAGGGATTGGTTGCGTTAACTTTGCACCTCATTTGTATGGAGCGCTATACATACCAGGTGCAAACTTAACCACTTAAGGATGGAAAGTGTTTGTACGGAACCCTCAGTGCGCGAGTCCGACTCGCACTTGACCGGTTTTTTATTTGAAACGAAACAAACAAATAACGTCAATAAATTAGGCATGTTATGTAGATTCAAAAATGGTATAACACATGTATCTTACTGCGAGATATTCTTATCACTTTCGCGATGCCCTATCGAGCCAACTTAAAACTTGAACTCAAAGCAGTCACTGTTATATGCTACAAAGATGCTGGTACAGCGATGACTCTTCTGTTATCTGATCCGATTATTTTGCCAAATGCACGTGGGCTAAAAACCAATGTTTTTCTCCCTTTTGGAGGCTAGCTTATTCTAAAGGACTGGATAAAATTCTGAGTCGCGCACCAAGGGTTTTACCGTCAAATTAGCAAAAATACTTTTGTGGCCAAAGTGATTACTCAGTACGTGGGTCGTATTGATGCTAAAAAAACTTTGTTAGATAAGTAAAACACAACTGTATTAAATAGACGCGGAAGAACGAAGGTTGGACTTCGTGTCATACTGATTTGTATCAAATTCGTAAGGTGGACTTAAACTTTTGACCGGAAGTGTATTTCTCATAATACGGTATTTGATGACAGCTCAAATCAGCTACTCTTTATGACATGTCAAAAACGATCTGTTAGTATGAAGTTTCTATGAAGCTACTGGCTTGTGACGTCATAAATATTAGTAGTCAAAACACGTCTTCTTTTTAGTTTTTTTATTCAATAAAAAATAGTAGGTATAATGACCGTAAGTTAGTGGTACCTAGTTTATTTAGTTCTGTGTATTTTTGAATGAGTATCTAAACACTAAGTTAGAAAACTACTGTATAAACGATTTTAAGTCAATGACATTTGTATTTTATTCAAAATAACGAAACATGAAAAATTATACACTAAAACACTAATATGACACGCAGATTTCATGAGTACCTACTTTTTGAAGTTAAAACATTAAAGATTATTCTGAAGGTTAACGCATAGGTTACCGTAAATATAAACCGTAATGGGCCAGACGGTCCGTTGGACTTATTTACGGTACTATGAAACGGCCAAGCCATACTTTTGAAACCAAGGTGCAGGCGGGTTAGTAAAGTCAGGGCTTGGGGGCTTGGCTTTTCCTGGGATCTGATAACTTTTTAGAGCGAAAGCGTTATGAGCATGTGAGTCTTGGCCGCCAATTTTACATGAAATGTTTTGATGGGATCTCATTTCTCTTTGTAAGGTGCCCTAGTTTTTTATTTTTTTTTGGGCTGTAGCGTTTCTTGAGCATCAGTCTTCAGAGCTCTATCTTTGCCTATTTTTTTTGTTGATATCATTTCCTCTTACGCATTCATCTTACGCTTAAATCTGCTTAAGATGGATATAAAAATCTTTGATTCAACAATCAAAAATATTAAATTCCGCGTGTTAATTCTTAGTAGTGTTTTTATAAAAATCCTAGAATATTCTGTGTTTTATTTATAACAAGGAGTCCTTATATCAATTTTCAGACCTCTAGTATCAAAATTTGCAGAAGTCGCATACAAACTTCCATCCCCTAGTTTAAGGGGTTGGGGGGGTAAAAGTTTCAAGTTTTAGAATTATTTTGTTGTTTGTGTACTAATACTAGCTTACATACCAAATTTCAGCTTTCTAGGTCATCGGGAAGTACCCCAGAGGTTTTGATACGTAGTGTATAAGTGAGTGGCAAAATCGGCATATTTTAGGTACCAATAAAACCTAAAGTATATAAGCTAGAGCAATGAAATTTTGTACATTTCATATGTTCCCTAACTGCATTTTAACCTGTGAATTTGGGTGCTCTGGTGTTTACTGGGACGAAACTATAAGGGTTTGAAAATGAGACGAAACGGTTCGAGAAAAGGTAGGTATAGGTACTGCCCCGCCTCTTTTTTGTTCGTCTTGGCGGGGGCACTACCGCGCCCCCAGATTTGTTCTGCTGATGTGTTAATTTATGGTATAAACTATCTCTGTCTCAAATTCCATGGAAATACGTCAATCCATTTCAGCATGAATAAGTAACAAACATACACACACCACACACACATTTATAAAATTAGTCTTATATTTTAATTTTGAGGGTTCTACTCGTATATACGAGTAGAACCCTCAAAATTAAACCAAATTACCAAATTCACAGGTTAAAATGCAGTTAGGGAACATATGAAATGTACAAAATTTCATTGCCCTAGCTTTTATACTTTAGGTTTTATTGGTACCTAAAATATGCCGATTTTGCCACTCACTTATACACTACGTATCAAAACCTCTGGGGTACTTCCCGATGACCTAGAAAGCTGAAATTTGGTATGTAAGCTAGTATTAGTACACAAACAACAAAATAATTCTAAAACTTGAAACTTTTACCCCCCAACCCCTTAAACTAGGGGATGGAAGTTTGTATGAGACTTCTGCAAATTTTGATACTAGAGGTCTGAAAATTGATATAAGGACTCCTTGTTATAAATAAAACACATAATATTCTAGGATTTTTAGAAAAACACTACTATGAATTAACACGCGGATTTTAATATTTTTGATTGTTGAATCAATGATTTTTATATCCATCTTAAGCAGATTTAAGCGTTAGTAGGTATAAGATGAATGCGTAAGAGGAAATGAAATAGGTAAATATTATTTACCTATTCCAAGGGTTATTTAAGGAAGCTCTATCCCTAAGGGAGAAAAATAGACAATTGGATGAAATGTAAATAGGTGTCGTCAATTTTTACATCATCCACATTATCTAATTTAGCCTGCAAGACTCAACGTTGTATCGACTGGTTTTGCGCTATCCACATTCGTCGTTTTTTCAGGATCATCACCGGGTCAGTGGTGCAACATGTCTAGACCTGTCGCGCTCCGTTTTCCAGCTCTTGCGTGCTATTTTTGAACCTTCTTCTCTACTGGGCTCTGCGAGCAATTGTGTCACACCTTCTTCTTCAGTTTAGAATTTTTTCGAGCTATATACTACTTAAGTCTAGTTATAGTTTTCGCCATTTCTAACATACCTCAGATAAAGGTAACCTATCTCAAACACTAAAAACCATTTACTTACCGAATTTCATTTGCCTGAAAACTATTCGAATTATTATCGTTTGTCCGATGACAGGATTCGTACATTTTTCTTTTCACCATTTTACATTTAGTAGAAGTATCGTTTGTCCGAAAAACTTTTCCCGTCACATTCACTTGCCCTATGAGTTGTTACGTATTTTTTTCGTAGCCCATTTTTCACACTGCATACATTTGAACAAATTTTCAGTTCACCTTTTAACTTTTCCCGCCCCATTCACTTGCCATCTGAATTGAGACGTTTTTTGTTTAATACCCATTTTTTCATTTAGCCAAATTTTCAGTTCACCTTTTAACTTTTCCCGCCCCATTCACTTGCCATCTGAATTGAGACGTCTTTTGTTTAATACCCAATTTTTCATTTACCCAATTATATTTTCGGCATTACATAAGAACTGCGACCACAACAACAGCCCGCGAGCCGAACGAGCGAAGTTACCGTGCTGCGGCAGTAGCCGACAAACCGCCAAAACCGACCTGGTTGGGTTAGGTTAGGTTAGAACTGTGACCACAACAGCGCGCGAGCCGAGCGAGCGAAGCTACCGTGCTGCGGCAGCAGCCGACGAACCGCCAAAACCGACCTGGTTGGGTTAGGTTAGGTTAGAACTGTGACCACAACAGCGCACGAGCCGAGCGAGCGAAGCTACCGTGCTGCGGCAGCAGCCGACAAACCGCCAAAACCGACCTGGTTGGGTTAGGTTAGGTTAGAACTGTGACTACAACAGCCCGCGAGCTGAGCGAGCGAAGCTACCGTGCTGCGGCAGCAGCCGACAAACCGCCAAAACCGACCTGGTTGGGTTAGGTTAGGTTAGAACTGTGACCACAACAGCGCGCGAGCCGAGCGAGCGAAGCTACCGTGCTGCGGCAGCAGCCGACAAACCGCCAAAACCGACCTGGTTGGGTTAGGTTAGGTTAGAACTGTGACCACAACAGCGCACGAGCCGAGCGACCGAAGCTACCGTGCTGCGGCAGCAGCCGACAAACCGCCAAAACCGACCTGGTTGGGTTAGGTTAGGTTAGAACTGTGACCACAACAGTGCGCGAGCTGAGCGAGCGAAGCCACCGTGCTGCGGCAGCAGCCGACAAACCGCCAAAACCGACCTGGTTGGGTTAGGTTAGGTTAGAACAGTGACCACAACAGCGCACGAGCCGAGCGAATGCTACTCGCTGTTAGATTATTAATACACCATAACAAGTTTTATGTGGCGGGTAGGGTTATCTTTATTAAAGTAATAAAGCGGGTAAATTGTTGCAGACTAGTTTGCCAGGTATAAATATGCATCATTGTCAATTATAATGCCGACTATACACATACATTATGTTAATTTGACAAATTGTTGAAAAAGGATACAATAATATGACTAAAATTAAAAAGTCCACTTGAGAACAGTCGAGTAGTTAATAAACCGAATCGTTACATCGGACAAATGAAATCAAAGTCATACAAAAAAAGTCGAGTAGTTAATAAATTGAATCGTTACATCGGTCAAATGAAATCAAAGTCATACAAAAAAAGTCGAGTAGTTAATAAACCGAAACGTTACATCGGAAAACTGATATTACGGACAAATGAGATTAAGGGAAACATGTCAGAGTGAATAAAAATCCTAAACAATTAATGTCCAATCGTAAATTATCGAATTGAATTTTCGGACAAATGAAAAAAAGTTAAAATGATATTTGTCGAATAGTTTTTGTCGAAATGAAATTCGGACTAACGTTTTTAGTGTTTCAGATAGGTAACCGATTTTATTCGTCACTGCCCCTTTTAATTAAGTAGGCAATTATTTAATTTACGGCAGTGTTGTCTATTATACCACCACGGCCATTCCACAGATCACACGTTAAATGCTATTAATTAAATGCATAAGCACGTATGTGATGCCCTAAGCCGTCTTGCCTGGTATTCCGCACACAGTGCACAGCACAGCTGTATTTTCTAATGGATACCTGGTTACCTATCTGAAACACTAAAAACGTTAGTCCGAATTTCATTTACAACACATAGACATAGACAACACTGCCGTAAATTAAATAATTGCCTACTTAATTAAAAGGGGCAGTGACGAATAAAATTAAAGGTTAAATTTTTCTTGTGCGTTTATCTGAACGTGCATGTACTCGTAGAAACCCTAGATGTGCATTGCATCGTAAGGGCATTTTTTGTCAGAGGAGATAAAAAGGAAATACCAGCCTGTCTGGTTAGCACAACTGTGCTACTCGACTCTTGTCGCGCAACAATAACGTGAAGCGTGTTTAGTTTACCTACTCTCTCACAATAAATACTGCATAGAAAGAGATAAGCAATATTTCTCGTGCGAGAAAGAGTCGCCTGATGAGTCACAGATGTGTTAGAGGTGCAGGTGTCATTTCCGAAGCGCTAATAGAATCAGACATGGAAAAGCGCTTCTTGAGACCTACTTGCAGAATACAATTTTGAAGACCTTCCGACTTTACAAATATGTCATTAAAGGTATGTAGAAGCTCTAGAGGGTAAAAATTCTGTAAGTAATCGATTGTACCTGGTCGAAGAGCTCAAGAAGAGAGGCGGCCGGTTGATGAATAGTGCACACCACCGTACGCCCCTGACGCGCCAGCTGTCTTAGCAATTTGACGCATTGGACTGTGGTGACAGTGTCCAAGCCGCTGGTCGGCTCATCCAGGAAGAACACTGGTGGGTTGTTCACTAACTCTAGCGCGATTGACAGCCTGTAATAGAAAAAAACTGAGTTCAAGTTGTGACCACTAATCATTATCATCATCATAGATCCTTCAGTCTATTACAGACGATTTGTGGTCTTCAGTCTGCGAAGCACCGTTTTAAGGGGCTTAAATTTGCTTTGGCCGGGAAATGTCATAGGTAAATCCGACTAAAAAGTTAAAAAAAACGTCGCGTATCTCATTTTCTACAAATGTTAGGTAGGTACTTGAGAGTGAAATGAAATGGATACCTACCTAAAATGTTTCTGTTTAGCCCAATGGTTAACTGGTAGATAATGCCTTATAGCATTTAGTTCGCCATTTGTACAATTTTTTTTTATGCAATGAAGTTTAAATAAATAACTAAAAGATCTAAAAACTTGTTTTAAAAATCAGTACCTACTAAATATTGTGCCGTAAATACTCATGCGAGAAATAAGTGGCAAACATTGTTACCTACAAGCAACAACACAAAAACATCATATCCCAACGGTACCCTGAAGTTATTAAGAAGGGCATTCGAATCAAATCCGGCTTTAGCTCTCGGTCATTGACTGTATGAAACGAGCATACAACAAAAACGATAATGGATGGATGCTTTTGTATATAATTGTGCACAAAAAGTTTTCGAATTATAAATGATTGAACATTTCGCTTGCGCACAAATATTTTGCAGAAGAATAATTCATTTACTGATATTTAAGAGCTTCACTCTTGTCGGCAGAGTATTCACTACTCTTCCCTATTCCTTATTAGTTTTCTCGGTCAGAAAAATCAATTAAGGTAAACTTCTAAGTGACACTGTGTGAGAACCCTCCTTGTATATAGGGGCTTTAGGGTTCAACCATCACAACAGTGAAGCAGAGCTGAGATACAGATTTCAACTCAGGTGATTGGTCTATTCCTAGTAAAACTTTTTTTGAGTCCAGTGTATTATATCTAGGTACATGAGATTGCGGATGTTGTATCGAATAATAAAATTTTGCATCACCTGTCCGCGTTTATGAGGGGTGCCATTCAATATTGACATGCGATGTTAACCTACCGCTGAAAAGAGAATTACCCAAGCTTACGTGACCTTAACATTCGGTCTTCGATATGACTGAATAAAATCTCAAATGTTGATACCTACTAGAATATAATTCATAACATAATGATCATTCAGAAGCCACCTCGATTCGCGATTCTCTTATTCTTAGTAAGAAGGTTATTTAGTTTTATCTTTATATATTCATTTTTGTTACATTCTAGTACTTAGAAGAGACATCTGCTGGATCCATAAAGGGGAGCTGAAAGTCAACAAATAACAAAAATGGCCAAGTGCGAGTCGGACTCGCCCATGAAGAGTTCCGTGACATCAAATAAAATGACTAGCCAGGTTAAGTTGAGTTTGCCTGGTATGTATTGCGCCGGATACAAATGAGTGGCAAAGTCAACGCAACCAATCACGTTTGTTGTATGGGAGCCCCACTAAAATATTTTATTCTGTTTTTAGTACAGTCGAGTTCATTTACATCTACACACTTACGAGAACAAAAATATCTGAACACGACCCTATTGTGAGGAGCATAAAGTCGTGTTCAGATATTTTTGTTCTCGTGTGTAGATGTAAATGAACTCGACTGTACGAGATATGTTATGTTGTTATAGCGGCAATGGAAATACATCATCAGATTCTGGGAAAATCTCAACTGTCTAGCTATCATAGTCTAAGATCCTGATATAGAACGACCTTCACCGAGATGTTTATTTGATGAAATGTATTTTATATTTAATTTAATATGTCAATAAATATATTGCATATGGGTTGCCTAACAAATTTGAGTCCAGGGTATATTTAATTAATAATAAAAAAAAAAAATTTAAACATTTCACCGGTATGATTAATGATTAATATATATAAAAGAAGAAGTCCTGACTGACTCATCAACGCACAGCCGAAACTACTAATGTTAGAGAGTTGATTTTTGCACAGTAGGTTACTTTTATAACGTGGGCTAGAGATAAGAAAGGATTTTTGGAAATACCTCCCCTAAGAGGGTTAAATAGGGGTGCAAAGTTTGTATGGGGTAAACTTTTTTTTGGAGTTAGAAACTTGAAACTTTGTGGAATGATTACTTATTTAAAAACACAAAAAGTACTTTCAGCGAATTAGAAAATTTTACCCCTAAGGGGGTTAAAAAGGGGTGCAATGTTTATATGGGAGAAACTTTATTTTTTGAACTAGAGACTTGAAACTTTGTAGATAGCTTACTTAAACAAATACAAAAAAAGTAATTTCAGCGTTTTGGAAAATTTCACCTCTAAGGGGGTTAAAAAGGGGTGCAAAGTTTGTATGGGGAACACCGCTAATGTTGTTTATAAAGAAGTGTTACGCTAACGTTATCAGTTTATATTATTTTTATTTTCTGTCTACTACCCAGTGACTACGTCCTTTTTTTAAAACGAACTTGCACCCCCTTTTCTATGGTTGACTGTCAATAATATTTTCTTAGTGCTGTCTCTAATTTATTGTGTTCCAAACTTTTTGTGTTACTATATTTAGTGAGTTGTCTATCAGCACATAAATAATTTATACTTTATATAACCTATTCTTACTTTATTTAGCTTCTTGACAGATATAGAGAACTATAGAACCAGAATATATTGAATCACTCTTCACACAATACTACTAGCCTGTAGACTGGGGTACCTGCTAGACCATTTAGAAACATTTTGGCCAGCCTCGGGAAGTCCGCCACACCACTCTTTTCGTTTAATAGGCAGGCCGGCCTGTACAAATACCAGTGCTGCTTTCTTATGAAAAGAGGTCATCATTTATCATTGTTATGAAATAAAGTTTATTATTTATTGTTATTGAAAGAGATACTCTTCATTAAACTGCCTCCATCTCTCGATTTCCAGTGCTGAGTTTAAGATTGTTATAACAGCCTTACCATATTTAACATTGTTTTTAAATCTCACTCATAATAACTAAGATCTCCATTTTCTAACTCCAAATCCATGCGTCGCTCTATATCTTGCAGTTATTTTTGCCAAAGATTAAAAGCATCAGGTAACTGCCGGAATAAATAGTACCTAAGCATCCTGCAAACAATTCCTAATCTAATTGGAAAATCTTCAAAATTCTTTAACAATTGCATTGTCTAGACCATTTTAACTAAGAATAAAATTCACTTACCTATTTTAATATCTTTGTCATGATCAAAAATCTACGCGGACGAAGTCGCGGGCGGCCGCTAGTCTATATATATATAAAAGAAGAAGTCCTGACTGACTCATCAACGCACAGCCGAAACTACTAATGTTAGAGAGTTGATTTTTGCACAGTAGGTTACTTTTATAACGTGGGCTAGAGATAAGAAGCGATTTTGAAAAATTCAATCCCTAAGGGTGTTAAAAAGGGGTGCAAAGTTTGTATGGGGGAAACTTTTTTTTTGAGCTAGAGACTTGAAACTTTGTAAAAAGGTATTAAAATAAAATGGAAGAAAACTGATTTCAGCGTTTTTGAAAATTCACCCCCTAAGGCGGTAAAAAATGGGTTAAAAGTTTGTATGGAGATTAAGTATTTTGTTGAGCGCGGGACTTGAATTTTTGTTTAAAGGTACACTAATAAAATACAAGAAAAGTAATTTCAGCGTTTTCAAAAATTCGTCCTTTAAAAGGGTTAAAAAGGGGTTAAAAGTTTGTATGGGAGAAACTTTTTTTTTCAGCTAAAGACTTGAAACTTTGTAGAAAGATTACTTATTAAAAAACACAAAAAGTACTTTCAGCGTTTTAGAAAATTCCACCCCTTAAGGGGTTATATAGGGGTGCAATGTTTATATGGGAGAAACTTTATTTATTGAACTAGAGAGTTGAAACTTTGTAGAACGCTTACTTAATCAAATACAAAAAAGTGATTTCAGCGTTTTGAAAAATTCTGCCCCTAAGGGGATGAATTAACTAAGAATAAAATTCCTTACCTACCTATTTTAATATCTTTGTCATCATCAAAAATCTACGCGGACGAAGTCGCGGGCGGCCGCTAGTATTAGATAAATTCCATACCAATCGAAAGTAAGAAGCCCATAGAATATGTAAACGTTAGGTTGCCTATTCTTTTCCCGTCACAACTATCGGGTAGCCAGGTATAAACAGGTAAATCTATACCTACTAGCATTTTGCAACGGTCTGATTATTGAATTGAAATTAAATAAAATTAAGATTATTTTATCATGAATTTATCTAATAATCAAACCGGTGAAATGTTTAATTTTTTTTTTTATTTTGAACAAAACGTACCCTGGACTAAAATTTGTTAGGCAACCCATATGCAATATATTTATTGACATATTAAACTAAATATAAAATACATTTCATCAAATAAACATCTCGGTGAAGGTCGTTCTATATCGGGATCCTCTACTATCACGGTTCATGAGATATAGCCTGATGTTGACGGATGGACGGACGGTCGGACGCACAGTGAAGTCTTAGTAATAGGGTCCCGTTTCCTCTTTGGATACGGAACCCTAATTAAGTATCCTCGTCCAAATACCGATATGAAATATATTTATTGACGACGCCATACCTACATCGCACAGCTAACGTCGAATAAGGAACCCGATATGATGCTCACGTACCATGATAATAATATTAATACAATACCTATACAGAAACTTTGTAATCATAAAAAGGAACATGGAATACTGTAATTACTTTGATTATTCCGCAAATCACTTCTTAATAACAGGTTTGCGTAAAGAAACATTGTTTCGTCTTCATACCATACTTAACTACCGGGGATGATATCATTACTAGGCTTATCATTATTAGACTTTTGGTAGCATACCGATAATGCGAAATAAATTATATAAAAAAAAATAACAATAAAAACAGAAACTTGTGGTGTACCCACATTAAAAAAAAATGAGACATTACATGTTTCATAAAATTAATAAAAACAGACTTCAAAATAAACTGAAAAGCCAAAAAAGAAGTCGGAGTTGAAGTCGGTGCCAAACGTCACGTAAACTTCTTTATCGAACATAAATACTTACTCGCAAATACCAAATAGTTATCATGAAAGGCTTCATGCGTGGCATCTGTTTTCATAGCAATAATTGAGTGGAAACTCAAAAGTGTATTTTGAAGTCAGTTATTTTTTGTAAGAAAATATATTAGAGAAATTAATTTTAACAATAAATAAAATATTTTCAAACCCGCGAAGATTTTTTAAACAAATAGCCTTAAACATATATTTGCTGCCCGTACTCGTAATATCCAAATGGGGATATAAAAACGCCTTACTATTAATAACGGTGATTTTACAAATATTTTATTTTACTATTCAAATGAGTTTAGTAACGATGAAACAGTATAAATCTCAATATCTAATGTAATAGACTCTTAAGACTTTAATTTTGACCTTAAATAATTCTACAATTTAGTAACTCTGTGGATTTGAGAACCTTGATATTGTTTGCTACCAATATATATGCTACCCGATTCATTACTGAACACAATTTAAGTGTACTCTACATTTGGAATTTCCGTATAGAAATCATCTTCAGGGACTTCGAAATAATCGACCGAAGGAGAGAATGGTAATTAATTAATTATATATACATTCTTATATATATCTTTAGGTAATTGATTTGTGTTGTATTACTGTTTGTCTGTAATCTTTGATCCTGCACCGACAACATATTTCTGTTTAACCCAGTGGTTGACTGGTAGAGAATGCCTAAAGGCATTAAGTCCGCCATTTGTACTTTTACTTATGTATTTTGTGCAATAAAGTTTAAATAAATAAATAAATAAATGGGCCAATCTTGAGGATCGTGAAGTTGAAGTATCGCCACAACGTCAAATTCTTATGTGGTGAGAGCTCCAACTGACAAGACCTTCACCTAAGAAGAGTTATGGCCGAAAGGTGTGGTGTTCCGGCGCTTCCGCGGGCGGCTATCTGACACCTATAATAGCGTTAACATATCGTAGTATTAATGTCACCTAGTTGTTAAGTTTGTTTTCATCACATTTGCTCGTAAAAGATGGTATTACATGCAGGTGTACTGAAGGACAAAGGCCTATACAGGGCGTCCCACGGCTATGCCACATGGAGGGAAAGTACCTTGAATATTGTAGATGGAACATTTTACTGAAAGAAGACATTATTTTAATTTAAAAAACAATTTAAAATGCATTCATAGATTTTTAAATAATGACATGGTTGAGCCCGGAATCGAACCCGTTAAACGAGAAAAATAATTACCCTGTAGCTTTATCATACTGATCGAAAGACTTCATCATAAGGATTATTTTTTGCTAGTTAACATAGTGTCAGAAATAAACGGAAGACCATGAATTTTAACATTAGATGTGAAATTTTGTTCATGGACAAATAAGATGGCCGCCGAGATCCCCAGATTACATTTTTTTTTAACCAGTATCAAAGTACGAGCTACAACAGAACTTAGACGTATTATTTTAAATATCCACCACAACATGATCAAAAAATCGACAGGCAGCAAAATAATCAAAAGAGTGCGACTTTCTATGGAACAGGATACGTATATGGGGCTCATTTTGAGCATTTGATAAATTTATTAATTTTGTATTAAAAATGTTAAAATTCATGGTCTTCCTTTTATTTCTGACACTATGTTATTTAGCAAAAAATAATCCTTATGTGAAGCCTTTCGATCAGTATGATAAAACTACAGGGTAATTATTTTTCTCGTTTAACGGGTTCGATTCCCGGTTCAACCATGTAATTATTTAAAAATCTATGACTGTAGTTTAAATTGATTTTTAAATTAAAATAATGTCTTCTTTCTGTAAATTGTTCCATCTACAATATTCAAGATACTTTCCCTCCATGTGGCATAGCCGTGGGACGCCCTGTGTATAGTTCCCGCGGGAGTTATAAATTGTTATAACAACTCCCGAGGGAGTTATGGTTTTAGTTTTAAAAATATAGTACACAGTCGTAGATTACTGCAGACTAAGGAGGTTTCAATCCAGCCAAGGTTTATTGTTGTATCAACAAAACTTGCCTACCAGCAAATTTTATTGTGTACTAGCTGTGCCCAGCGGTGTTACCCGCTCATCCCACGGGAACACTACATTCATTCGGGATGAAAAGTATCCTATGACCTTCCCCGGGACTGAAACTATCTATATACCAAATTTCATCTAAATCGGTTCATCGGTTTAAGCGTGAAGAGGTAACAGACAGACAGACAGACAGACACACTTTCGCATTTATAATATTACTAGCTTTTGCCCGCGACTACGTCCGCGTGGAACTTGGCAGTACGGAAGCAACCTCGTAAAACACGATAGATATCCACCTTATCACCTTAATTAATAAAAAGGATTATTAAAAGCGCCTAAGCAAATGTAAGAGCAATTGTGCTTTTGGTCTAATCATTACATTTCCTACAGGTTCAATATTTTTAGGGAGAATTTCCAGGATGAAAGCTATCCTATGTCCTTCCTCGGATCTTAAACTATCTCCATGCCAAATTTCATCAAAATCGATTCAGCGGTTTAAGCGTGAAGAGGTAACAGACAGACACACTTTTGCATTTATAATATTAGTATGGATGGATATAGTAAGTATAGTATGGATTTGCCCGCGACTACGTCCACGTGGAACTTAGAAGTATGGACGGATGTGTAAGACCAGAATTTAAGTGATAAGGTCAATAAATTATTGGTAACTGCGAGATAGGTAGGTTTAAAGAAACATAAGTAAAACCCCTAGTAGTAACCTGTTTGAATAAATATTACATAGTATTTTCTTCGGTTTCCGCGACTGTCACACATTTAAATAAAACAATTCAAACGGATTATATCGCGTATATTATTTGAGCCTCCCTGACAGTTCAGTACCTTTACAGATACCGTTGTCAAAGGTTGACTGACTACTTTTAACATTAATTTGTTTTACACCGTTCGAGGCCCAAGGTTTCCAGTCTTGTGTCTTGCTTGATCCTTGATAAGATGTACAACAGGATCCCAAGCCGGTGGGAATGACAAACCATCTTCTCTATTGAAATTGGGATATTTTTTGATTTCAATAGCCTCGCGCAACATTCTGGGAAAATATCGTTTCTCTCTGCCAAGGATTGAAGTATTATCAAAATTAATTGAATGGTTTGGTTTGTCCATGACATGCTCGCAGACTGCAGACCTGTTGCAACGACGGTGCTTGACATCAGCTACATGCTCCTTAACCCGTGTAGCTATACTACGTTTCGTTTGGCCAACGTATGATAGACCACACTCGCAGTCCAGCTTGTAAACACCAGCACTCTGCAGAGGGATGCTGCACTTCACGGGCCTCAGGTATTGAGACATCAGGTATTGAAACGTCAGGGAGGCTCAAATAATTAATATACGCGATATAATCCGTTTAAATTGTTTTATTTAAATATTACATAGGTTTTTAAAATGTGTAACAGACAGAAAACAAAGGCCTATTCGAACCGCCTCCATTTACATGTAAGTTTTTCACCTTAAAACTGCAGTAACATTATTTGTCCTTCTCGGGGTCTATAACACCACATCAAATTTTATCTTTACCGGGTCAGAAGTTTAGGCGTGAAAATGTAACAGAGAGACAGGCAGACAGAGAGTATTTCGTATTTGTTCCGTATTTATCAACAACCTCGTACAACACGATAGATATCCACCTAATCACCTTAATTAATAAAAGGGATTATTAAAAGTGCCTAAGCAAATTTAAGAGCAATTGTGCTCTTGGTCTAATAATGACATTACAAATTCTACAGGGTCATCAATGTCACTACTATACTGTTCACTCACTTTTCAATCTTTTTAGGGATAATTTCCAGGATGAAAACTATCCTATGTCCTTCCTCGGATCTTAATCTATCTCCATGCCAAATTTCATCAAAATCGATTCAGCGGTTTAAGCGTGAAGAGGTAACAGACAGACAGACAGACAGACAGACACACTTTCGCATTTATAATATTAGTATGGATAGTAATAGTAATATAGTAATATAGTAGTAAGTAATATAGTAATAGTAATATAGTAATAGTAATAGTAATAGTAATAGTAATAGTAATAGTAATAGTAATAGTAATAGTAATAGTAATAGTAATAGTAATAGTAATAGTAATAGTAATAGTAATAGTAATAGTAATAATGAAATAATGAAATAATGATCTTTATTCTGCAAGTAGGCCACAAGGGCACTTTTACATGTCTGAGTCTACCGGCAAATATAGCAATCGGCAATAGTAATAGTAATAGTAATAGTAATAGTAATAGTAATAGTAATAGTAATAGTAATAGTAATAGTAATAGTAATAGTAATAGTAATAGTAATAGTAATAGTAATAGTAATAGTAATAGTAATAGTAATAGTAATAGTAATAGTAATAGTAATAGTAATAGTAATAGTAATAGTAATAGTAATAGTAATAGTAATAGTAATAGTAATAGTAATAGTAATAGTAATAGTAATAGTAATAGTAATAGTAATAGTAATAGTAATAGTAATAGTAATAGTAATAGTAATAGTAATAGTAATAGTAATAGTAATAGTAATAGTAATAGTAATATTAATAGTAATAGTAATAGTAATAGTAATAGTAATATAGTAATAGTAATATAGTAATAGTAATATAGTAATAGTAATTATAGTAATATAGTAATAGTAATAGTAATATAGTAATAGTAATAGTATACATAGTATATAGTATAGTATAGTATATAGACTATAGTATATAGTATAGTATGGATTAAATTAATACGGTATATGTAACTGCATTATATTTATTTTTTACAATTATTTAAGTGTATTTTGCAATAATTTTAATATATTTAATTTGCGTAGGTACTATTTAGTTTTGTTTAACACAATTTACTGTTCGTATTTAAGTTTTATAATATTACGGTGTTCATCTATATTGTTAATTGTTGTTTGTTTAATGTTAGATGGTAAGATTCTGTGTATAGTGGCGGGGAGTAAGGGGATTACAAACTCAGGACATTAAAAGCCCTCCGCCTTCGGCGTCGGGCTTCTAATAGACCTTCGTTAGCAATCCCTTACTTAGTACCCTTATGACACAATATTTACTATATACTATACGTACTTATTTAATGTGTCGACGCGATTGACGTTTGTAGTGCAGCTGCCTACAGAGCCGGCGGTCCTGGGTTCCAATCCCGGCCGGGGCCAATATTTGTGTGATAAAACTCGAATATTTGCCCAAAGGTTGTCTGGAAGAGATCGCTCTTTAGCGATAAGACCGCCTGTTGTTTACCTCTAATTGTAATGTATAATTGCATTGTATTTCTCCTGTATGTTTTATGAGGTGTGCAATAAAGAGTACTTGTATTGTATTGTATTGTATTTGGTCCTGACTCATGGATGTCGGTTCGAATCCCGGCCGGGGCAAATATTTGTGTGATGAACTCGAATATTTGTTACTTGGACATGGATGTTATCTTAATTTGTCGTCTAGTACCCAATACCCATAGTACAAGCTTTGCTTAGTTTGGGACAAGGTCGATTTGTGTATGATTGTCCCTTAATATTTATTTATTATTATTTTGGAAGAGCATGATACCTAAGGGTGCTTCTCACCGCGAGCATTCGCTTGTAATTGTAGCATTTTTAGTACATTCATTACAGACAAATGCGCTCGAGGTGAGCATTAATGAACATGTATATTTGACACACTAATTATAAAATGTGAACCGTCATCAAGAATGTGATATTCTATTTGAAACACGCCAAAACTACTTTTGGCACATTATACAGAAACATTGTTTCAGCAACATGTGCAAATAAGAATTTAAAATGTTATTTATAGAAAGATCATTAGAAAACAACATTGTAGTGCCAACAAAACAACGATACCTACCTCAGAGTTACATTGTACGTACATTTGTCAGACATTGGCCCAATGTTTCCATTGCATTCGAACATTGGGGGTCATTGCGCTGCCAGTACAACGGTGGTTGGCACCAATCTTTGCCAACATCGGCCAAGAGGGGCAATGCCCGTTGAGCTTTCTGATTTGCTCGTACATCGATGTGTACATTCATCGTAATAGTTCGTTACCAGTTTTCGAATTTCTCCGGAAGCAAATATAAATAAAGGCTTATTATTGACGATAGATTGCACTATTTTTGGTAGAATAAAGTTTTTGTTTTTTTTTTTTTACTGACGATCAAAATATGTGGTAGCTTTTATATGAAAGTCGTGCCTAATTTTTGTCCAAAGGCCAGAAGTCCAATAAAATGATGTAAGGGTTCTTATTTTTATAGGTAATAGAAGTGATAAATTTGATTTTTTGTCTCTTGATACTGATATTTTTAACATGTAGGAGCATGCGGTTTTATAAAAACTTTGTGTAAATATCACTTTTACGCAGTCAAAAGATTACTTTACAAAAGATTACTTTTGCCTTTGTACATACTCGTATTATCATTAGTTTAATGTCCTTGCTATGCATATGTATATTTTAATGTACAATAAAGAGTTTACATACAGATTTTAAAGACAGACTTTAAAGATTTTTTTTATGAAAACAGTCGCTTCTCAAGTTTCGCTATCGTGTAGAGATCTATATAAATACTATAGAAATACGATAATTAATAGAACACTGTTATGCCAATAATGTCCTGTCTGTGTGTGTTTTTATTGGAATAAACATTTTTCTTTCTTTCTTTCTTAAATAAATAAATATCATAAATAAGGTTTCCGTTCCTAAAGCTGAGAATTGGCATGAAACATTTTTTGAAAAACTGCCATGTACTTACGTTAGCCAAACATAATGGTAAGTATAAAATACATCGACCTGTTACAGAACTTTTGAAAGTTATTTTTATTTCATATTATGGAAACCTGCGATAAATTATATTTACATAAATATATTTCCCTTAACATTGTACTTTTAGACCATTGATTACATGTTTCATAAATTTATATAAAAAAAAACTTTTAGGTAAAATGATTATCAAATGTTTCTAAAATGGAGGCGAGTTCCAGTTCGTGAATGAATCTCAGCTGTAGAATGGAAAGTTGTTAATGTGGTTTTCTATTCACAGAAACGCGAGAAGTCAAATAAAACGTAAACAGCAGTCACGACGAATGCCGTTATTCCAACATAGTAGTAAAACCAGCTTGAAACTGTATTATACGGGTTGGAAGACTTTTATTTGTTGACATACATTTTTGTGATTGTAAATCTAAAGATAGGCGCATTTTACTCGAGGCTTTTCGTAAAATAACAGTGTGTAAGTGTTTTACGCATTACCACGCATTAATAGCAATTAGGGCTGCCACATACGGTACCTACCTATTTCTCGCCTGACGGTGAAAAACGAAAAGGTAAATTAGGTACGCAGCATAAAAGTTAAATTCATACGGAAGTTGAAATCATATCGAGCGTTTTCCAATTTAGAGGACTATTTTGGCAAAACAAAAATTAAATACCAGATTAATTATGCACGACTTTTAAAATAGTTAATTTAATTAATATACTATTATTGTTGGTCCTGACATAGGTATTAAACTTTCCTATTAGTTATTTCATATTTATCAAAAGTGGATTTTATTTTTACATTTTAATTTATTGTTTAGCGATTGAACGTTGGAATTTTATTATATGGATGTAGACTTTTGATTGTAATTCTATTGGATTGGGATTCAATATTTGATCGTGTATGTTTATAAACTGCTGCATGGTGAAACCATTATGTTGCAATAAAGAAACAATACAATAGCGTTGATACTTCGTATTATTAGAACTGTATGTGTCTTAAATATACCGAGCACACCGGTAAAAAAATTGAGTACAATACTTTATATTAAAATGGTGGCAACCCTACCAGAAAATGTAGAAATGTAAAAATTCTGCTTTCACTGTCGCTGGACAATAGCCAAGTCTTCATTGTGTCTTTTGTTTCAATGTAAAAATAAGAAAATTTAATACGTTTACTGTTTATCTTGTTATGTTGTTTGCAAAACATCGCCCGCGAATTTCCCAGGAAGAAACGGAAGAAAGGGGTACATTCCAAACCCCTAAGTTTGATTTACCCGAATGCTATTCCAAATTTTCACAATTCCAATTTAATTATATTTTATAACATACCATCCACAGCAAATTATGATCATGATAGTACTTTCGGTATTATGAAAATTTGAAACGATGATAGTTTCTGAGAAATTATAGTATTTCATGACGTCATGGAAATTAAAATTCAAATGTTTATCTTACCAAAACAGCGCACCCCTCGCTCTACACATACCCATCTTGGAAATCGTTTGATTATACTTAGTACTTACAACAACTGGTAAGTCTAGGTCACCTCAAAAATACCGACAGTACAAATATAGTACACAGTCGTAGATTACTGCAGACTAAGGAGGTTTCAATCCAGCCAAGTAAACCTTATTGTTTTGTTTTTCAATCCGCTGCATCTTGTCTTAATGTCTGGTTTATTTATAATGATCTGCGTGAGTATCAGCATTATTTTGCTCAATCCCTTCGTTCGATACTATTTATAGATTACAACGCATATAGAGCACGGTCAGGTATTAAGTAGGTAAACAACTTTAAAAGTCATATTTTTCGCATACACGTTTTCCCAGTGATGACCAAAGGCCAAATAAATAAATGTACTTATTACATTTATCATCGCTAACAGAATTACCTAAATATCCTAACTTTGCCAAAGGAGTGGTAAGAGGTTTATCAATATTGGCAAAGAAATGCTAATGTGAAATGTGCAACTGCATTCAAGGACTCCCGTAGAGACAGTAAATTGCATTAACCTAGTGAGTAAGTAGCCTAATTAAATTGACAACCACTTTAAATTTTCAAATAGTGTTAAGTTGAAACTAATTCTATTAAGTAATTTATTATCACAGAACTCAAAACTTTGTACATAGTGTCAAAATACTATTGTATAGAACCAGTATATCCTTTCTATCAAATTTATATATGTAACATGATTAACTGATCACTTATTTGATTTTTTATTTCCTGTATTAAAGTAAATCCTTAGTTTTCCTTTTGGGCTTATCAAATAATTTAATGAGGGTACCTACCTCCGAGTTGTATTTTTTAATCACTCGTAACAATTATATTTATTGTCCATTGTTTTTCCGCTATAACATCGCCACTAGCTTGATACCCCTATTATAGCTTCCGTCACATGACTCACATGCAATCGTGTTTTGTATACACCTCGACAATCATAATATTGTCTGGAATAACAATGGCAATTTTCTATCCTTCCATTCTAGTGAAAAATATCATTGTTATTATAAACACAAACCAATACGCTTTTAATTACTGAATTTTATTCGTATTTACGGTAATCAAAATTACCCACCGTTACTTATGGCACACTAGCCGCTTTTTATAGTAGGTACATTACATACCTAGGTAGATAAATTATTAATATTATGATACAACAAACTTGCATTTGCATTAGTAGCGATTAAGAACCGCGGTTGCGTGACGCTCTTGAAAAATAGTTGTATTATCACATTGAGCTTCATAAAAATTACAACCATAACAGAATTGAAATTACAATAATAACCAGTGCTTGAACAAATTAATTACTCAACGCGCTGTTAAATTACCTAATTAATTACCACTATTCTGCTGAGCAAATACCATCGTCTATGACACGCAATAGCCAAATATGCTATGAAAATGTAATCTCCAAGAAGCCAAAAATATGCCAAAAACACATAGAATTTGCTAAATCCGGCCTACAATGTGTTAAAATGTTCATATATGTCCAATTCCATGTAATAAAGTATGCATGTGTCCTACACTAGCAAACATTGAAAGAAAGATATCTTAGTTAGTATTATAAAAAACCTCTTACTTTGCCCTCCCAAAAGCATACCTGGCTTTGTATCCCAGTTCCTGCAGTAACTCAGTAGCATGTGCTTATGCTCCCTTGGGCAGTTTGAGGCTTGCTGCCACATCCATGACCTCGCGTACTGTCAGCAAAGGCTGCAGCATGTTTTCTTGTTTCATGTAGCAGGAGGAACGCCTGAAATTATTGCTAGATGCTATAATCCTTGAGAAGCACTCACCTCTTCTTTTGCCCTCCGGACAGCATATCTGTCTTTGTATCCTGATGCTCCAACAGACCCAGCTCTTGCAGTATCTCAGTGGCATGTGCCTGTGTTCCTCTGGGCAGCTTGAGGCTGGCTGCCACATCCATTGCTTCCCGTACTGTCAACAGAGGCTGGAGCAAGTCTTCTTGGGTGATGTAGCAGGAGGATCGCTGGAAGTGGTGCTCGTTTCTCAGCTGCCCGTTTACTAGGAGTTCACCGGTTACCCCCACGGATCTGGAAGGTAAAATATCTTTATTTATTTAGCTTACAGACTTCTTATATATTCTGTTTATGTATGATTTAACTTATGTAATTAAAGTCACAAAAGCCCGACCACCTGTAGGAGTGGCGCAGCGTATATGGTGTGCTCCTGTTTGTACACAATTAAGACAGAAAAATAAAGTCCAATATAATTTTCGTATTTTGTTACCAATTATTTTAGTAATTTTATATCAATGTTATGGTTATGTTCGGTAATTTCTGTTCTGTATGCTTATACTTTTTTAATTATTTAATTATTAAAGGTTCTTTTATGCTTATACTTTTTTAATTATACTTACATATAAAATTATATTGGACTTTAATTTTCTGTCTTAATTGTGTACAAACTTTTTGAGAAATGGTCATATAACAACAGTGTTCAGAAGATGTCAGAAATAAGATGGGCTACCAACAAAAAAAAATTGTAGTCGACATCAGTCGTCGTGGCCGAAACCGGCCGAGAGGTACCTAATACTAATTAACGAAAATGTATCTACACTAACAACTATCAACCACTATCGCTACATTAAAAATTAAAACTACTATTATAATACTTATCAGTGCATAAATTCAAATGATTACAATGTAACCTTCAATTCATTCGCAACACCGACACTTTTTAACATTATTTTATTAATTTAATGGCGGTTAACGTAAGCTTACGTTAATATATTCTTTTTTTTTACGTTAGCGTGAGACCTTTTAGAGGTCTTTAATCTTTTGTTGCACGGCAATTAACACTGCATACAGCAACCAAACAATTACTATAGCTGACATTTGACACCGCCATTAAATATGGCCTTCAAATGTATTCGCAGTAATAGTCCTAAAGGTGTTTCAACTTTGTGAATCATTTCCCTTTTCCTCATACCTACAGTAAATGACTTCCTATTCCTTTGGAGTATACGGATTTTACTTTCCCTATTTACAGTCTGTGAGTAAGTTTATAGCATTGGGGAAAATAGATACTTTAAAACTAACACACATGGCAAATCAACATCATGTCAGCCGAAGATTTTCACTGCTGAACAAAGGCTTCTCCCAAGGTTCTCCTCAAGGGGGCGGTGCTTCGGCGATCCTGAGCCGATCGTCAGTGTACATTTGTTTGGGAGCTTCCCCATGCTACCTCTTTCATGACGCGTTTGTTACTTGAGAACGTTTCTGTCCTCCAGCCCACTACCACTTAAGTAACTAGAGAACTCTTCCCGGCCCAAAAACTTTTTCAGAGAAGCCAAAATTATAAGCAAATGTAACGCCATCAGGCATGCGAATACCAAAGACGAACTACCTGCTACCTTGTGGTCAATGAACAGAAGCCAATCAGTTTGCTGGATTGTGTACTTCTGATACGCCATCTTCGAAGCCGAAGATTCGCATACGCCACGCCATAGTTCTGGATATCTCACCTGTATCCTGAGATGGCGTTGAGTAGAGAACTCTTCCCGGCCCCCGAGGGGCCCATGATGGCCACCAGGTTCCCGGAGCGGAACTTGCCGTACACCCCTTTGACCACATCTCGACGTTTTCCTGCAACAACGAGAACAAGAAGTTATTGATATGCTGTGGCAAGTACCTACACACAGTAGGAGTGGGCAAACCTGGTTAAAAAAAACCTACTCCGGGCAGCGTTTCCAGGGAGAGAAAAACCTTTGAAAGAGAAAAGCGGGGGCATCACATCAAGTTTTTGACCCGGTTTGGGAAAATCGTAGATATATATACAGGGTGATTCAAAAGTCATAAGCAGGGCCACACTCAGCAATTTTTACTTAAGAACTAGTCACGAAATCGTGTCATTTTTTCGCTTCCTATCCGAAACGTATGGAACGGCAGTTTTTTGTTTCGCGATTTTGTGGTTGGCTCCATAGTGAAAGTTGCTCAGTGTAATCCACCCCATCACCCTTATAACTCCTGCTCATGACTCCTGAATCTGAAATATTATAAATGGGAGAATCTGCGTAATAATAGGTCTTTGTTAATGTTCTAACGATGCTTGTATAAGCAATAAGGCACGTTCAAGAAGTTCTTATCTTGAACTTTGATATGGCCTTAACGATCGTGATTATAATACACGATAGCTCATGCATTAACCATTTTAATGTACTTATTTTTCTGAAATGTCAAATCAATCAAGTGGATCTTACTTAGATCTGTTTGTCAAGAGTGAGTATGAGTAAGCTATATAGAAGCATGCTTTATCTTCAATTAATATAATTAACTAGACGTCATTATTATTGCACATCTGCGAGCCTGGGATAGTGCTAATAGATTAATATAGCATCTGTCATTTTCCGATAAGTAATATTTTGAGTCGGAGTCGGAGGAGCGTGACGGATACTTTATAATTATATGTTATAGGTATTATAATAAGCAACTAGTAAGTAAGCTAGTTAAATAAACACTTTATTATCATCATCATCAGCCTATTCTTGTCCACTGCTGGACATAGGCCTCTCCAACTGCACGCCATTGTAAGCGATCCTCGGCTACTCTCATCCAGCTTTTGCCAGCCACTCTGCACAGATCATCGCTCCACCTAGTCTGAGGGCGTCCCACACTACGCTTGCCGATCCGCGGTCTCCACTCAAGAACACGTTTACCCCACAGGTTATCGGTTCTACACTTTATTATACACATGACATAAGTATAAAGGTGAGCTTATCCCTATAAGGAATCTCTTCTAGTTTAACTTTATTGTGATAAACGCGACTATAAACAGGTTGAGCTCAAACTATTACCCAATAAGGTATTTACTTTAGTCACTATTTGCTTTGTGCCAATTTGTCTGTCATTTAATTTTCAGTTGAATTCAAAGTTGTAAAGTTAAAAGTGTTTATTCGTTCTATTATCAAGCTAAGTCCTTGGCGTCAACTTTCTAACTCGGCGTGAATTGTCTTAAGTTCTCAGTTATTTTGTCTTCTTTCAGTATAAACTAAGGGCGACTAGGTTACGTGGTTATGGAAGGTTTTTTTTTTTTTTTTTTTTTTTTTTCTGGCTTTACAATGATTAGCCAATGTCAAGTGTTGAAGTAGAAAGATAGGGAAACTTATCAAATTATAATAAACAAAGGAACGGAAATTTGGAAAAGAAAGGATTGGAATTCGGGATTACAGTCATACATGTTTTATTTAATAAAAATATATAATTTTCTAAATATCATTTTTTTCTAAATATAATGATATTATTTTATATACGTCATATGATTTTAAATATAATAGGCAGGTTATGGATGTTGGAAAAGGAATATTAATACTTTGGAGTTGTAGTAGGAAGTTAGACCGATCGTACAGCGAGCATGAGAAAATAACATGGTTTAGGTCTCCGTATTCGCCACAGGGGCATAGAGGGCTAGGGACGATATTCAGTTTGTGCAAATGAGCCGGGGTACTAACATGTCCCAGGCGCATTCTGCACAGTACAGAAGTAATTGCTTTTGGGAATGTTAATTTACTAAACCAAGGCTTGCTTGGGATCGACGCCTGTATAGATCGGTAATGTTTTCCTTTAGTTGTTGTGTAAGTCCATAGATCATTCCATTTTTTATACAATTCTAATTTTGCTAAGTTAACCAGATCATGACAATAATTTGTATATGGAAAGACATCTCCGCTATGTATGGCCTCATTTGCCAGTTGGTCAGCTTTTTCATTTCCTAAAATACCTTTATGTGATGGGACCCAAACCAATACCACGCCACTACTCTTTTGAGAACATTGTAATAGGAGTTCCTTAATCTGAAAAACAGTCGGAACCTGTTTGTGAGACTTAAACGAAAACCTAGCGATAGCTTCTAAGGAACTACGTGAATCATAAAGATCATTACTTTTGGCAGCTTTAGGAGTAGGACATATTCCAAAGCCTTTAATAGACCAAAACATTCACCGGTAAAGACAGATGTTTCCGGTGGTAATTTAATTTTTTGTACAATTTGGAATTGCGAATGGTATACCCCTACGCCGACGCAACTTCTGTCTGCATGCTTTGAAGCATCCGTAAAAATACAGTGCCAATCTGACCATTCATCATTAATGAAATTACGGAATGCCACGTTTGCATTAGGGTCATCTTTCGATATTCCTATATCCAATTTTATGTCTGGTTTTAATACGAGGCTTCCGTAGTTGCATTGATAAAGAGGAAGAACAGGACTACGACTGGTAGGTGCTTCAAGGCTTAGGTATCTTTTATAACTATTGACCAAACATGGTGGTTCCCTATGAGCCCAGTAACTGAAGTTGTCAATTTTATTTGAAAGGTCTTTAAGTTTGGGTAGCAATTGATGGGAATTTAATTGAAGCATACGGAAAAAGAATTTGTCACAAAGAAACTGTCTTCTTAACTTTAATGGGGGATCGCAACATTCTAATTGCAAACAGTTTATTGGGCTAGTTTTCGTCGCGCCAGTAATAAGCCTCAAGCCACTAGCCTGGATAACGTCTAACTTTTTATACGCACTTACATTAGCCGGGTGCAATAAGAAAGTACCATAGTCTATTACGCTCCTTATCAAAGCATTATAAAGGAGTCTCATTGTAAAGGGATGGGCGCCCCACCAGACACCCGAGAGACATCTCAATATATTTAGATTACGTTCGCACCTTAAACGTACATATTCAAGGTGAGGTACACCGGTAAGTTTAGAGTCTAATATAAGCCCTAAAAAATTTGTTTGATCTTTGATTGGGAGAGGTATGTTATTATATATAATATGAATAGGTGGTAATATTCTTCTTCTCGAAAATAATACAACAGAGCTTTTTGATGGTGATAAATCTAGGCTATTGTTATCCAACCAAAACTTTAAATCCGTTAACGCAAGTGATAACAATCGACTAATATCATTAATTGATGGGCCAGAGACGTAGAGTAGTAGATCGTCCGCGTATTGAAGTATATTAGCATGTCTTTTCACACAAACTTCCAAATCGTATGTATATATATTATATAGTATCGGACTTAAGACTGAGCCTTGTGGTAACCCTTTCCATACGGTTCTAGTGATAACTTGGTTTTGATCCACAGAATACTTAATAAATCGTTGACCCAACATATTTACTATAAAATTAGTGAGACGGGTTGGAATATTTAATTTCAATAATTTATGTTTTAGGACTGATATGTTTACGTTATAGTAAGCAGCATTTATGTCTAAAAAGGCAGCTATCAACGAGTCATTATTGGAAAAACTTAAACGTATATCTGTGGTAAAAATACTCAAGCTGTCAAAAGTACATTTGCCTTTTCTAAATCCAAACTGACTATCTGATAATAACTTGTTAGACTCCAAAAACCATTCCAGTCGAATCTTAACAAGATGTTCTGCAGTTTTGGCTAAGACGGATGATAATGCTATAGGCCTATATGATGCTGGGTCGGAACTTGGTTTATTGGGCTTTTGTATAAGGATTAATGTTTGAGTTCTCCAGGATTGAGGGACGGTACCTGTAATCATAACGCTGTTAATCAGAGAAAGGTAGTAGTTGAGGCTATTGTCATCTAGATTTGAAAGGAAAGAATAAGTGATCCCGTCTTCTCCGGGCGCAGAATCTTTAACAGACGAAAGAATACCTTTCAACTCGTCAAATGTAAAGGGGGCATTCAGGTTTATATTACTATTGTGACTACTAATGGGTGGAGCACTGAACACTTGGGTTTCAATGCTTATTTGTTCAGAGACAAAAGGAGGAGCTAACCGATCCATAACTTTCTCTGCTAAGTCTGGGGAGATTTTGTCTTGAGTAGAATCTTTAAATGCTGATCTGAACCTTCTGATGTTTTGCCATACAATTGACGGTGGAACATTAGGATTTAGAGATTTACAAAATCTGTGCCAACCTTCTAGTTTTTTGTTCTTAAGGAGGTCCTTAGTGGAATTAGCAATTAGTAAATAATGGTTAAAATTATCCTCGGTCATGTTGTTACAGTATTGTTTTTCAGCATCCTTTCTCTGTTTAATTGCGGCAGTGCATTTAGAATCCCACCATGGAGGGGATGGAATGTTATTGGGACCACAACTTTTTAAGGGAAAGGTTTCATTTGCAGCTTCAATCATTGCAGTAGCTAGCAGTTGAGAGCAATCCGATACATTAATTTTAGTTGTATCTGGTAAATTATTAACTTTTCTTTCAACTATTTGTTTGTATAAACTCCACTTATCTTCTGTGAGTTTGTGTTTTATGTGTGGTTGTCTTACACAGTCCTGGGGCTTTGGAAATGGGAAACTGATAAATAGAGGGAAGTGGTCACTACCATGTGTGGAGTCTGCACGTGTCCAGGTAAGCGAAGGAGCAAGATCAGGGGTACAAATGGCAAGATCTATCGCACTAGGGGTGCGAGCAAGACGTGTTGGTGATCCAGTATTTAAAATGCACAAATTATTGGAGTTAATTATCTTCAACAGTTGTTCCCCATGATAGTTTGTGTTCTCACAGCCCCACACTTGATGGTGAGAATTAAAATCACCTAAACATACAAATGGCTTTGGTAAAAACTTTAAAAGTTGATGAATTTCATTAAAAAGATCTTCATTGGGCTTTGGCAAATAGAGTGATATGTAACAAATATTGTTTATATTAACAGCAACTACAGATAAGTTATTGCTGTGTGTAGGAAGAGTAATAGTTGAGTAAGTAAGTGAATTTTTTATGAGTATGGCTACTCCACCATACCCATCAACTCTGTCTTCTCTAAGACAGACATATCCAGGAATTTTAAATAACAATTCCTTTTTTAGCCATGTCTCCTGGAGACAGACAAGAAAAGGTTTATGTTTGTTAATAAGATGTATTAAAGCTGGTTTCCTAATGGTGGCACTAAGACAATTCCACTGAATTGCTCTGGCTTTGTGATCCATTGTTGTTTGAAATTTTAAGTAAAGCATTAATAACTGCTGCAACGTTGGACGGTGAAATCGTATTTGACTGTGATAACAATTGAATAAGTAAACTAATGATATCTGTTATATTTAAGTCCTTGTTATTATCATTGTTAAAAATTGGTTTTTCTTTAGGTAATGTTGGTGTTCTAACAATATCTGCATGGGAAAAGTAGTCATATCCCTTAGGTGATTTGGGAGGAGTCCTTGGTTTTAAAAATATAGTCTTTTTGTGTGAACCCATATTTGGTGTTGATGATGGTATAATGTTTTGCGGTCCCATACTGTGAGCTGAGAAGGATGGTGACTGTGAAATCAATGCCTCAGCATATGATATTTTCGAGACAGGTGGGTGCAATTTAGTTGCCTCCATGTAAGATATGCAGCTTTTACTCATAGTTTCTTTGATGTCCTTTTGTCTACTGTATTCGAGGCATTTCTTACTGGTAGCCTGATGAGCTCCTTTACATAAACAACAAAAATAGCCTTCCTCCTCAACATCACACGAGTCACCAGAGTGGCCTTGGCCACACTTATAACATTTTGGTACCGATCTACACTGACTCTTTACGTGCCCAAACCTGCAGCAGTTGTAACACTGGATGGTAGGATATATATACAGCTCCACTGGTAAAGCTGTATAGTACATATAAACACGGGATGGGAGAACTTGACCATCAAAAGTTATTATAACTGTACCTGTGTTTACATATTGGGTTGTCTCATTCATAAAAACTTTCCTTTTAAGGCGTCTTACTTTAAGAATAGGTCCGCAGCCGATGGGAACATTTATGCTATTTTGAACATCTTCCTCGGTCCATTCATTTGGGACTCCCTTGACTACTCCCATACGGGTAACATTAAATATCGGAATGAAAGCTTTATATTTTTCTTTTTTTAAGTTATCATGGCCTAGAAACTAGTTGGCTTCATCATGTGACGAGAATGCTAGGCTGATCCGGTTTCTACCTACTCGCTTTAGACTACCATTTACAATTCCTTTTAAGTTGTTAAATTTCAAAAAGCGACCAAAAGTAACAGGGTGTAGAGTAGTGGCGTTGCTGTCAGTTTCCTTTTGGACATGAACTACATAGGGCGCTAAGTCCGACTGTTGATAGCAGGAGCGACCAACAGGCACACGAGGCGCATCCATATTAGCGGTATTACTGTGTTGATGTTGACTACTATTAACAGGGGTCGCACCCAAGCCTGCCTGTGTTTGAGTAATGGGCTGTGCTTTCATAGTGGTATTTGTTTCGCATTTACAATCAGTCTGTCTGCCTTCCTGACCCTGTTTCCTCTTTCTTTTGTTACAGTGAGAACAAACGCGGGGAAGCAATTTTCGTTTTAACTTCGGCTCTACTACATTATGAGTCGATGCATCTGTGTCCATAGATGACTCCAAAGCGGTAACTAATATATCTATTCCTGATGGGGGGGTTATATTATTTTGTGGCCCTGGAGGAACTGTTCCCCCAGGGTCACGGGGGCGATCCCCCATAAAGATGATATAAGTTTAAATTTTAAGACACTTACCTATTATATACACTGTTAACTACAAATAATAAAGTAAATATGAAAAATATATACAAAGAATACTTAAAAACCAATCCTTTCAATTAATTATAAAAAGAATTCAGAAAACCGCGTCCGCCTCTTACGAAGTTTCCCGCCCTTTTTCTTATGGAAGGTTATTTCTTAATTAAATATTAAGGACCTAATTCGACGAGGCATTGCGATATCTGATTTAGAGATATGTCATTTTGCCATATAAGTGATTTAGATTTTTACTAATTGAATTATAGAGTTTTAGCTGCAAAGACTTTCGCGATATATTTGGCATTTTTAATGTTAGACAAATTAGGTAACACCATTAAAAAATGCACATCGCTAACATTGACATAAATCTCGGCCTTAAACCATAAGAACCATCCAACTTAGTTACAACTTTTACAACTTTGTTTACGCTACTACGGTACCTTTACGGTATCTTCGGTTCGACAACAAAGAATAATTAACGTCTTTCTTGACACACATAAACACGCTAATTACCCATTCGTCAAAGTCACCGGTCACCACTAATGACCATCCATACGAAAGAAAAGCTATACAATTACAATCCTAAATCGTTGCATTCCCGTTTTTTGCGTCAATTAAGTAATTATCAAATTCGTATCTGGTTATAACATGCTTCAGTGAGTGTTTGTATGGAATGCATTGCAACAAATGAAACTCGGGTCGGGTGTGACTGATTAATAGCTTAGTATGTTTCTGTATGGACTGTATTGGGAAATTGAGGATGTTCCACATTGCCTTTTTGCATATTGAAGGGACCTGTCATTTTGATAAACGAGTTCCTTTGATGTTTAGTTTACGAAACCGTTTCCATTACCAGACGTATTCTAAAAAAGAAAAAAATCAGTAAAAGACTAGTAAAAAACAGTAGGGTCAAGGCGGCAACAGTGGGTCACTTTTTTTTGCAGAGATGTAATTTGATTTGGGTGAGTGTTGGAAAGATGTTAAAGGATCCGTGTTATAGTGTAACTAATATATATTGATTATTCCAATCGATTTAGCTCGACAAGATAATATTTTGGAAAATATATAGTATTTTCTAAAAAAACTCATTTGAGCCATTGTGTACTGGGTGGGATACAGTGCATCGGCCCTCAGTTTACAGTGAATCAGGCAAGTTTACAGTGGATCATCTATAACATAACTCAACTAATAATGCATTTTTTTGCTTTGTATCGGTCTTTATTTTTTTGTTTTAATCAAACAATAAGTTACACATCAGAAAAAAAAACTTTTTTTGACTACTTCAGCCTGAAAGTGACTTTTCAGTCTTACACATTCAAAATGTACTAAATGAGCTTAATTTTTTATGACTTAGTTAATAATCAACGCATAACTGCAACATAAACTAAGTAACTAGGTACCATTTACTTAATCAGTATCTTGCATAAAATATAATAAAAAATTATTCTTTGGCCTTAAAATAAATAATAAAGTTATTTTTCGAAATTCCTTTGTACTCAATCCGTAAAACAATAACGCACAGTATTTAAAATAATCTTTTAAAAAATCTTGTTACTCTTCATTGCACCTTTTACTAACGCTATAATTTGGCGTAAACGAACCTAGCCGACATTAATACATCGAGTCTTAAAATGATAACGTCTCAGTGCAGTGAAAAGAATTCCTGAAATTAAGACGCATTTCTCACGCTCAAATTATTATTTTTTTCATGTCATCAGCTTTAGGTTTATCTATTTCACGGGGCCTTGCTGGACGAGCCATCCTAAAAGGGAAAATTGACAAAAATATTACATCTCGCTAAATTTTCTAAATTAATGTCTGTTAACCATTATCCAGTACCAATAGTACACAGTGGATCATGAACCACTGTGTACTTAAGTGATTTGAGCCACTGTGGACAAAACCGCCATTTTGGGTTTAACTAATATCACGTGTAATGGTTTTACGTAAATCGAAGCGCGGTATACGCCAAAATGACCTCAATTAAGTTTATTTCTTAGCGAAAATATCACTTCATTGGTAAGACGAAAGGTTTGTGAAAAAATAAACAGTATATCTTACCTTAAAACTCACTTTTTCTTACGTCAAAACAAAAAACACTCGCAAAACGGGTTTGTTACATGGCTGACGCAAAGGAACTGGATGTGACCTGTATATATCGGGAGGCCTTCCGAAGAGTAAGAGAGACGCAAAGCTACCTATGATACTTTTGAAACAACGGCCATTGCGCCACTGTTGTCGCTATAGCCACTGTTGCCGCCTTAACCCTAATCTACTGGCTACAGGCCCCACAAAAAAAAAACGAAAACAGCAACAGCGTTCATATATTTTTCAGTCCTTCATTTAATTTTTATAAAGGCACGAAAACTTAAGAAAACTTAAAAGTTTGGATTACCACAGAATAAGCTCCATAGAAGATTCTCGCTTTCGACCCTAACATAATCCACCAGAGAATTGTATTTCATTGTTTGTTTCTGAAAAATGCAACGCAACCGACGCATGCGCAGGCGCACTGTACTGTGAGTAGCTGCGAATGCGCGCCGATTCCATCCGAAACGTACAATCAAAATGATTTTGCCTACTTTAAAAAAAGGAATGCCTACTCCGTAACTACTCGTAAGTATAATTAAAGACAGCGACGTCAAACCATACCACTATGCCACGATTACTTTATAGCACAGCCAATTATTTAAAAAACTTTCAGTGCAAATAAACTACCAGAAAGATCATCAACTACAACTATAATTGACGCACAGGGGAAATGATGGTGGAATGGTCAAGGAAAGAAATTAACCTATACAGCATAGTTCAGTCAACCCGGATGAAAGGAGGCTTAAAGTTCGAATATAATCGATGAAAAGTACGAGTAGACACGCCTTACCGAGATAATACAATACTATGACTCAGGTAACCCTGACACGATCGGATAAATGTGCACTAAACGTATAAGACTTAATGAATAATTTATAACTCAATCAGTTTTGCCTGTGGCGTTATGAGAGTCGTTTCTATGATTATCCACAAACGTCGTGGCTTAGATCGGAAGTAACACTGATCATATTTCCATTACAAGTCAGGTTTCGTTCTCAACTGTTTTCTCCTCCAAAACTTAACGTACCTAATTTTGGAAACGACCGACTGCTTTGATGCGTTTTATACATGTTCCTATTCTATGAATGATCTTGATAAGTTTTTTGATTCTTGGCTATAGCGTAATATAAACTGAATGTAGTGAATCTTCTGTTGGAGCCTTCTGAGAGGTCTTGCGGAGTTTTTCTGTTGGGTACTTCGAGAAAGTCTACTCCGACGTTCGAACTTCTGTATAAATGGAACGTAAGTTCTCAACATCTACATGCTTGTGCTTGTAGGTCGGCCGTATCCATACTTCCATACTAATATTATAAATGCGAAAGTGTGTCTGTCTGTCTGTTACTTCTTCACGCTTAAACTGAATCGATTTTGATGAAATTTGGCATGGAGATAGTTTAAGATCCGAGGAAGGACATAGGATAGTTTTCATCCTGGAAATTATCCCTAAAAAGATTGAAAAGTGAGTAAGTAATTCATGATGACATTGATGACCCTGTAGAAAATTTAATGATTAAACCAAAAGCACAATTGCTCTTACATTTGCTTAGGCGCTCTTTTATTAATTAAGGTGATTAGGTGGATATCTTTCGTGTTGTACGAGGTTGCTTCCATACTTCCAAGTTCCACGCGGACGTAGTCGCGGGCAAAAGCTAGTTTGCAATAGAACCGACTAGGTACCGTTGTAGTACTTAAATCGGTAGCGTGAATCCGTTCACTCAATGGGAAAGTAATTCACCATAATACTACAACCCAACGTTTCAAGGTAGTATGAATGTGTTTTGCTCATACTCATACGCTTTTATGGAATAAAGACGCCGTAGATATTAATGACAGTCCGAGAACCTGACTATTGGACCCGTTATGTGACCTGCGTTTGAGTTGCACTTGACTCAGTTGGACTTGAACATGGCCTACTGACAGGGATACAACTCCGAGCAGATTTTTCTAATCTTTAAAAAGACATAACTGACGGCTGTTTCTTAGCAACATACGTCTTTTTGTGATACTACTTCGAGCAATTATTAAGAGTTTTAAAAAGACGTAACCAGCGGCTTTTCTAAGTAATTTACTTCTTTTTGTAATAAATCTATTACGCGTACGACTATGCGACTAATGTGTTGAACTATATTAGCAATCTTAATTATGAAGTTATAAATGCTTTTATTATGTTGTCAGGATATAGATGAATCCTAATTAGAAACGTTTTTTATTACATGAGAAATGTTGGCACTAATTTTTATTGGTTTCTTATGTATTTTATCAATTATTTATTATTATGTTTCTTCACATTCATTGATGTTTGATTATAGTATTAATATTTATTGTAAAATTTCCACAGCATAAGAAAATAAGGTCGATTTTATGTTTTAGCAAATATATTTTTTATTATTTTTTATTTATTTATTAATATTAGCACATACTTAACAGTGTGAAATGCATTAACGTAATCTTCGTTAACTCCTTGTAGATAAAGCTAAATTGATTCTAATACCTAATAATTGTCCAATTACCGGCAATTTTCACAGCCATAAGCGGTAATTTCACACTTATAGTCCGTCTATAGGCTTAAATCGCTCCGCGGCATAGGAAAACGATCAAACTAGGTAAATTACGAGTATATATGAGTTATGTACCTACTGACCGATTTAATTATATAGTATCATCGCGCTTTTTGTTACAACATAGGTAACGATGTTTTCCTTAGCGTTTGTTGTCCAGTTTTTACCGAAGATATAAATAGGAATTATGCTATATATAATGCTACCAGGCTACCTGTAATGTCAACAGGGTTTTGAATGGATACTAGATTATATGCGGATGTATTTAACCGTGCATCTAAAAAACAAAGAAAACCGATCAAGTGCGAGTCAAACTAGCGCACCGAGGGTTCTGTAAGAACTATGAAAGCACTTCAAGTTGCTCAAACGAAAAAATAATACTTACTCAATTTAGCGACAAACTTACCGTTGAAACTTTACCGTTGAAAAACTTTTTACGTAATTTAAATATAAACATATTTTTTTATGATTTAACCAGAAATGTGTAGACTCATTTTATTTTTTTCTTTAAGCTTTGATGTTTGTATCAATGGTTTAATATAAAAACTATGGTGGGCACACACCACACATTAAAAAAAATGAGACATTACATACAAATACAAAATACAAAATCATTTATTAACAAAATAGAATTATAACTAATTACAAATATCTGTCAGTGACCAAACTAGGCTGAGCCTGTATCTTGGCCAACTGCGAGGGCGGGTAACAAAGGAAAAAAATTACATTACATAACCGCTTTAAGACATTACAAGTACTTATTATGGTAATTGGTAAGTATAATGCTTTTACTATTCTAAAATAATACTATAGTACGGTCAAGAAAAAGTTAATGTGTGTGTGTGTGTGTGTGTGTGTGTGTGCGGGTGTGTGTGTGTGTGTGTGTGTGTGTGTGTGTGTGTTTGTGTGTGTGTGTGTGTGTGTGTGTGTGTGTGTGTGTGTGTGTGTGTGAGTGTGTGTGTGTGTGTGAGTGTGTGTGTGTGTCTGTGTGTGTGTGTGTGTGTGTGTGTGTGAGTGTGTGTGTGTGTGTGTGTGTATGTGTGTGCTGTCGTCTGGAAACCCCATTTGAAGGTCACATTGAGCATTTAATTATATTTTCAGTTTCACTGTATGTCAACGTCATTAACCAATGCTTCACCACCCTTTTGGCATTAGCTACTGGCATGTTTCATAGAGAAATGTATATTTTTCAGATTTTTCCGAATACTTGTATAAGACGGTATTACCTACTTGCCAAAGGAAAGTACCTACCCTATACATTTTGATTCCCTTGAGACGCCGTATAGTATATGTATGTAGATGTCACTCTTTACCACCACACTCTCTGATTTGATCTATGTACCTATCCATTATGTCTCCTTGACAAGATACCAACGTATTCGAAGTTATCTGCTAAAATATGGCTGCTCGTTATACTCCTAGTTTATCTTAGCTTATGTAACCAGTGCAATTATATAGGTATGTCACACATGCATTATTTATCAGCTGATTGTCATATTTGAATGCGTTGGGAAACACCGATGAGATAAATCTTCAACAGAGTAACTTATCTTTCTGCGTAAGCTGTGAAGTTTCACAGTCATATTTACGCTAGGGATTTTTATCTGGTATTTTATGTCTCAAACTAGACACTACCTGGAACCTGGCCTAAATGAAACTTAGTTTTAATCTTCTTTATATTATGTGGTTTTGTAGTTCACAGCACTTAGGTTTGATCACTGTAACTAATTTGAATATAACTTATAAAGATAAAAACATTATTGGTTTAACTTTTTTGTGTACGTTGTAAAAGACTCATCATCTTCTGATCAGATAAATTGAATGAAAACAAATCCACTTTGATACATCAAAATTATTCTGAAACGAACCTGACATGCATCCTAGGCATGGCTACAGAAGACCTAAACATGTTCTTCTCGAGGATAAAATTACTCTGAGGCTATGGATACATTATTAGAGTAGAGGCTGAAGAGCATGCCAGACTTCTTGCCCAACTGAAGGTACAAGGAGTCAGGTAGACCTAATATTACTCTTCCCCATCGCTCAGTGACAAGGTCAGACAAACTGACAGAGACGCCCCTTTTAGTGTCTCAGTCCCCTTTAATTATCAGCTTCTCAGAGGGCTAGCCCTCACACATGAACTTTAATTGGCCTCGCACAAGCCTCTTATCCAAATTAAATTATTAATTATTAATCTCTAATCTTTTTTTCACTTATTACAGTCTTAAATTACATCTCGCTTAGAGAAACAGTCAAGTGCTGTCCATCCTTACATAGTTTCTCAAAACCACACCTTGTCTCTTCTTCTCCGTAGCAAAGATAAATACCCGATGTGCAGATCAAGGTACCCAAGCAAAGGATCAATAAAAAAATAAACAGAGTTTGCTGTGGCTTTGATCGTTACCTTCTGCTAAGCCTCTCACTTTATCTCGATTTACACCATAAAAGGAACTCCGGTGCAGAATTTCAGGTTTCTAGGTAAGTTTGAGCAAGGCGTCTATTTTTTTTTTTTTTTCAGCTGTTTATTTCTTAAAAAAATATTTTTAGTTTTACAGAGCTTAGAGAAAATCTTTAACTTATTAAGATTATATTACTAAGCCTAAGCATACCACTAGGTATAGGCTCATACCTATTCCTAGTAATATGTACTCAGAATCCTAAATACACCTATGTATATTTATGATTCTGTATTTTTATTACTTAACATGTTTTTGACAATATGTTTAATATACCCTGGTTTATTTAAGTTATTTATGATACCATCCATGACATGAGTGGGGAATCCATTCAGTGTATGAGGTAACAGGTTTGTCCATACTCTTTTACCATATATGTTAGTGCTCCTAGGAACTATAAAGTGTTTACTATCCTCCAGTCTTCTCAGTCTGGTCGGCCTCTCATACCTGATTAAATCTCCCACCCTGTCTTTATATTCTAGTACTACAGCTAATTTCACTTTATCATATATATTTAAGACTCTACAGTGACTGAACAGGTTGTCATAGTTGTTTCTGTACTTATGTTTAATTTTCAGTGGCACAATGGCTTTCAGGAGCTTGATTTGCAGGTTATATATACGTTGCAGGTACGTTTTGAACGTTCTGCCATAGCTAGATAAACCATAGTTAGTGACAGAATCCGCCATGGCCATGTAAAAGAGTCGAAGAGTATTATAAGGCATCTTATTTTTAATTATGCTAATGTTGCAGAGAATTGCTCGTAGCTTATTAAATACATTATCAATATGGTTGCCCCAGTTGAACCTATTATCAATTTTTAAACCCAGGTATGTATGATGTGTTACTACTTCTATAAAGCAGGAAGTCAAGAAAAAGCCTATATTTATATGACAGACTAATTGCTAAACCATCAGGCATAATATAACGCAACGAACGAACCGCAAACCGACAAATGCGTTTGCCACAGAATGCGTAAAGCACTGCTTTGTAGCGTGTGCGAATATTTCACACGGGTGAATCATGCGGTCACGGTCCCGTTGTGATACTGATAACGCCAGCTGCAAATGTATTCACTGCATATTACTGAGATGTATTTTTTTTATTCTTATTTTTATGGACAATAATTAACTTTCACCCCTTGACCACTATAATTCCAAAGCATACAAAATAACGGGAATGGAAATGGAATAATATAAAAGACTTATTTCTTTCCAATTTGTCATTCTAATAATAATGTATAAATAAATGAAAATAAATTAAGATCAGACAACCTCATACAAATCGATCTAGTGCAGGTTCAAGAAGACTTGTATTATGTGTACCTACTAGACGACGGTATACATATTTATATAGATAAATGTTTACTTACTGTTTAAATACATATAACAACCATGATCCAAGCACAAATTTGATATTCGAGTTCATCACACAATCCCTGGCCGGGATTCGAACCCGGGACCTTCGGCTCAGTAGGCAGGTCGTCAAACAATGAAAAAAAATACAAAGCTCAATTAGGCACCTACATACCTACACTACAATAGCGTTACAATCGTTGTCACAATATTTTACGTACGTTAGGTAAACTACGCATAATTAACATGACGCAATCTGTTAAAATAATCAATTTTACACACAATTTTTTGTAAGTTTTGTGTATTGCTGTGAATACGGCGTCACTTATCGAGTGTCTTGTTTAATCAAACAACCGGTCACTATGCTTATATCTTACTGAATATTCAACATTTTAAACAAATACCAACGAACGCTACCATATTTTGAGAAAGTTTATAACAACATTTAGTATTATCGACACTACATTATATTGTACTTGTTAAGTATGTAGATTAACATTTTTATATCAAGTATTTTAAAGGTTAAACCACTTAAATGTTCTATAAATTACATCGCACAAATATTTACGAGTAAAAGACTTCTGGTACTATTTTCATTCAAAAGAGTTTTTTCTTGGATAAAAAACCTAAATATTTGCTAGAGATTATAATATCGGTGTGATATTTCGGACGTATGAATTTAGAACGTTGAATTTAGCCCCTATTTGTTGCGTAGTTACAGTGTGTTTGATATTATAACAAACATTTGACAGTTCTCTGTTGATGTTTGTAGTGATGTAGCAAAACCATATTGTTTGCCAAACCTAACGATTATGAACGGTTGATCAAATCGATTTTATCGACAAAATTTTTTTCAAACCTGGTTATATTTTTGTGTAAATCAATATTTTTTTGAGCTAGAACTCACTAGTGCTTTCTATGTAAAGTAATAGTTGGTTTTATTGTTCTTTCTTTAGGTTATAAACTTATCGATTTAATCGATTTTTACCAATTTACAGAAATAACACATGAATCGAAACGCAAGATTTAGTCACAACACAACTTTAAAAAAAAATAAGACGTAGTACATAACTGTTTAAGTAATGATTTATTATCGTTAAATACTTCAACACCGTGATAAGAAAAAATATAACATGAACTCAATAGTATCAAATAGAAAGTGAAAAACGTTTATAGATACTTGAAAAACCACTAAGTATGTCATTCCTTGTTTTTTTATGAAATTCAATGTATCGCGCAGATTTAAGTTGTATGGGTCCTGTGATGTGACAAATGTTTGTTATAATATCAAACAGACTGTAACAACCCGACAGATTACTTTTAAAACATCATAACTCCTTTTGACATTGTTTAGGAATGAGGTGTTTATTTAAGTAATTACGTCGATGTTTTGTACGTGATTTTACATCATGGCCTCGAAGGGATTTAGTCCTGTTTTGTTATAAATATTATAATAATGTGTGAAAATCGTTCAAGTTTATAATACCTAATATAGTTTTAAGTATATCCTGTTTGAACGTAGCTAGTTAGCTATATCAATGCATATCGGTAGGTATATTGATTTGGCAATTCAACTATTTATTTGTGTAGTAATAGCGCAGCTGCAGCATTGTCTTTGTCTAAGAATTTCAAGCTCATTGTACATTGAGTTATTTGAACCATGAATTTAATTATAATTATTATACTAAAAGACGCTCGCAGTTTCGTTCCTAGGACGTAGAAAAAAGTCGTAACACTCTTCCTTGCTTCACTAGAGCAGGGATAATGGGATAAAGTATTCTATAACCATTTGTGGATTCCCAGCTACCCGTGTACCACAAAAAAGATTCATGAACTTCTGAGTCTGACTGAAATTTCAGATTTGACAGTTCCATGTCATGACGACACAAACGGTACAAGACCAATACTCCGCGCGGCCAACGATGATCCCTATGGCACCTGTCAAAATGTACTGAGATGACAGGTGTCATAGAGATCATCGTTCGCCGCGCGGGGTATAATTACTTGTATTTTGGCCCTTACTCCATACAATATACATATAACACATATATTATGTTACTACGAATGTGCCCGCAACTTCGTCCTCTTTTTTTTTCTTTGCCGTAGATAAATGCCGTAAAAAAATAAGGTAAAAGTTATCCTATAACCATCTTTGGATGCCCGGCTCTCCCTGTAGAAAAATTGATAACATTTTTATTTTACTTATACCAGTCGTTACGGCGTAGTGAGAGGACGAAGAAATTATGACGAACAGATGGCCGCGCGCCCGTACAAAACAAAAGATGATCTGCATCGCGCTATTAAGATTTATCCTTAAATTATGACGCGTCTCCATAGAAAAATGATTTTCAATACATATTTAGAAACAGTATTTCACATAACAGTATTTTAGATATTTTAAGACCGTAATCTGACTGGACACCATCTGACGTCACCAATAATGCTTATGCAGATAGCCATTCAGCCTTAGGTAGGACTGCCATAGCAAGTTGAACTGCTGCCACGATACTGATACGAATGTGGGTCACTGTCATCCACCGCACACATTGTAAGTATTGTAACGTTATATTACTTTTTAGAACATTTATAGTAGATTGTTTCACAATGGGCTAAATAACCCATTACGACACGAAATGATTGCATGCGTGGGTCAGGGTTTCTTAAAGTTTATCTACTCTGAAACCCTAAAAATGTTTTTGTTGATAATCGTATCAATAACAACAATAACACCTTAAGCATTTTAGTTTTGAAACTACTTTAATAAATCAAATCCATGCCAGTTGACGAAACTAAGTCTCAGATTTACATAACGTAATTTTTTATTGAGACTTTCCTGTTTTCCATAACATTTTAAATACTTTTTGCATATTTATTTGAAAATGTTCAAATGTTGTCTAATGTTAGAATTTACATTATGCTGCAGGTAATGCGCTCATACAAAATAATCCGAAATAATAAAGCTAGTTAAACGGATTATTTAAGCGAATGACCCACTGTAACTTAGTTATTCGGAAAGGAACCAGTAATAACATATTCAAAGTTAAAAACCTCTGACATGGATTTATTGACCGAGCGAGTGAAGTCCCTCCCATTTCAGCTTGGCCAAAAAATCTCTAAATATGTCCGGATGTTTGGATGTCCGTTTGTCCGGATTCCTGCGGTTCTCGCCTACAGGCCTTCTCAACCGATTCTTATGAAATTTTGTGAGCAGGTTCAATAATAATGCATTTTTTTTATTGTCGAGTCAGTTTTTCAAAATATTATAAATGGCCAAGATATAGGGGTTAAAAAAGACATTTCCCGAAATTTCCAAAAAGGTCACGAGATCTACAATTTACAGAGCCACTAGTATAATAAAATTCAAGTATACTTTAATAAATAATCAAAATATGTTCTGCCGTCCTACGTCTAAAACCAACTCACTGGAGTCACTGGTCATAAAACAGTACTAGTTTCACATCTATTAACTTACCTGACCCCATTAATGGGCATTTCTTCGAATGATTCGTAATGGCGATGTCGTAACAAACATTGCATTAGGTATTAAGATATTACTGTATATATAATATTGTATATTTATATATTCGATTGTTTATTTACAATATCCATACTAATCCATACTAATATTATAAATGCGAAAGTGTGTCTGTCTGTCTGTCTGTTACCTCTTGCCTCTTAAACCGTTGAACCGATTTGGATGAAAGTTGGTATGGAAATAGTTTGAGTCCCGGGAAAGGTCATAGGCCTATCCGCGATAAACAAATCCAAGGTGGACGAAGTTAGTAATTTAATAAAGAAAAAACGATAGGTACTTAAACTTAACCTTTAGACTGCCAAAAAACAGTCAATGTATTTAATTATAATAAACACTAACAACTGAGTAGTTTTGTAAGTCCTAGCTTAATAATTTTTTTTTGTTTGATTTGTTACTAACACGATATGGATCTCGCATCTGAAATAAATGATTTTTATTTTTATTTTATTTTATTTTTAACTCTTTTCTTGGCAAAATAAATGACAAGTACTCATTCCAAGCCTCGTCGTTATTGAACAAATAGAACAATAAAATAAAAAAAAGAGATAATTAAAGTAAATGTATGATACAATATGATAGGTACATGGCCAATAAAAGGGTTAATGATCACATGGCATTAAAATTCAAGATGGCTCTCCTTAAAATGTTCTTAGTCAAAGAAAACCTTCTGATCATCGAATGCCGTATATTACGCTTATATGTCACCTCGCTACGCTCAGCTTTCAATTTCAACACTCGCGCCAAATAACAACTTGCAGCCTTGTATAACAAAAAAAAATGAATTTGAATACAGGGATAGATAATACCAAGGATGGATGGATATCCAAAGATGGTTATAGAATGCTTTTTATATGACTACATCATCATCATCATCATCATCAGCCAAAAGACGTCCACTGCTGGACATAGGCCTCCCCCAGAGAACGCCACCATGACCGGTCCTGCGCCTCCCGCATCCAGCGGACTCCAGCGACCTTCACCAGGTCATCAGTCCACCTTGTGGGGGGCCTACCCACGCTGCGTCGTCCGGTGCGTGGTCGCCACTCAAGAACTCGATGGCCCCAGCGGCCGTCGGTTTTACGAGCGATGTGCCCTGCCCATTGCCACTTAATTTTTGCTATCCTTCGGGCTATGTCGGTTACTCTGGTTCTTCTACGGATCTCTTCATGTCTGATTCGATCTCGCAAAGAAACTCCAAGCATAGCCCTCTCCATTGCTCTCTGAGTGACTTTGAGCCTTCTTATAAAGCTCATCGTGAGCGACCACGTTTCAGTTCCGTATGTCATCACTGGCAACACACATTGTTCAAAGACTTTTGTCTTGAGACACTGCGGGATATTGGACGAAAAGATAGTACGTAGCCTCCCAAACGCTGCCCAGCCAAGTCGGATTCGACGATTAACCTCTTTCTCGAAGTTGGACCTACCTAACTGGACAGTTTGTCCAAGGTATACATAGTTGTCCATGACGACATATTAACATGATTAAGGCACATTCCATCTTCTTGAGCGAGCTAAGCTGCAGCTAAAATACATACCTATATCATTTCAGGCGTATAAAAGCCCCGTTTTGATGTGATAACGTGTGAATAATATAGTGTTTGTTTAAAATCAATACATTCAATAATTTATATATGTTTGTAACGTGTTTAGCGGCTTAATGGATTGCTCTAGGTATTTTACGAGCATGTAATAATCGTGCTGTAGTGTGATTTACAACTGAAGCACTAATGTGCTATTAGTTACAAATACCTGCTAAGTGATACAAGTTGTTGAATGATATACTCCGTCTTTTTGCCGAATTATTTTTCGGCCAGTGTTTTATTCCGCAGAAGTGTCATTTTGAAGAAACTAAACCTAATATTTTCTTCGGTTTCCGCGACTGTCACACATTTAAATAAAACATTTGACTGATGAACTACAGCATGTCAAGCGTGCGCTTTGGGCCAATGGGCTCAAGATACCACGCCTCAACCAGAAACCCCGTGTGAAGACTCCTACAGTCGAGCGTAAACCTGCGGTCCTGCCATATGTGAAAGGGGTCACGGATAGGATTGGAAACATCTTGAAACGGGCTTCCATTAAAACATATTTCAAGCCGATGAAGAAGATGTCTCAATACCTGAGGCCCGTGAAGTGTAGCATCCCTCTGCAGAGTGCTGGTGTTTACAAGCTGGACTGCGAGTGTGGTCTGTCATACATTGGCCAAACGAAACGTAGTATAGCTACACGGGTTAAGGAGCATGTAGCTGATGTCAAGCACCGTCGTTGCAACAGGTCTGCAGTCTGCGAGCATGTCATGGACAAACCAAACCATTCAATTAAGTTTGATAACACTTCAATCCTTGCCAGAGAGAAACGATATTTTCCCAGAATGTTGCGCGAGGCTATTGAAATCAAAAAATATCCCAATTTCAATAGAGAAGATGGTTTGTCATTACCACCGGCTTGGGATCCTGTTGTACATCTTATCAAGGATCAAGCAAGACACAAGACTGGAAACCTTGGGCCTCGAACGGTGTAAAACAAATTAGTGTTAAAAGTAGTAGGTATATGTAGAGTTTTTGTTTAAAAGTATTTTATAGTAATAAATAAGGCAATCTGGGAGTTTTCTTTCTTGGCGGTTCTTTCTCCTCAGTAAGCCTTAAGTGAACCGCTGGTAGATATTTTAAATAAATAATAAATGCCCTTCTGGCACATGTGTAACTGTCTTTACACATTAGGCCCATCTGGCATGTATGAACACCTTTATTTTATTAAATTAATATTTACAAAATGGGTAGTTTGCACAAATGTAACTTTGACAGAGAAAAATTGTGTTTTTCTCAGTCAACCTTTGACAACGGTATCTGTAAAGGTACTGAAACGTCAGGGAGGCTCAAATAATTAATATACGCGATATAATCCGTTTAAATTGTTTTATTTAAATGTGTGACAGTCGCGGAAACCGAAGAAAATATTATGTACACCAGTACGGACTGGATGTAGCAAACCAACTCAGGCGGTATGAAAACCTCAGGACGGGACTCGCACGAGCTAGAAGTTCATTGAATTTCCTTAAAAGATGCCGTGATGAAGATCTTATTCCTACATGCGTGAAGATAGCACCGAAGAAGGACATTTTCGGTAGTGATCGCATTCTCCGCCAGGCGAGTATAAAGTTATTGTGCAAACTGATCCATAATACCCGTTACTCAGCACATAAATTAGAACAACAGATTAAGGAAAAGAGTGATGAATTACGGAAAATTTTGACCGATGGTGATTTCAAAGAAATTGTTGAACAAGGCAATAGACGTTATGCGTCGAAATTTGAATGTTGTACGCGTAAGAAAAATGCTAAGTTTGACAGATTGAAATCGAAGCGCAGTGGGAACGGAACGTTTCGTGGAAGTAACGGAACGGACCTGTCAAACCAGAACCAAACGTCACATCACAATAACACTGCAAAGATCGTGAAAAATATCTCCGACAAAGAACTTTCCGCCGCTCAGATAGAAGTTTTGGAAAAAGGCTTGAATTATGTTATTGCTCCGCGTACTATCCCGTTCGAAGATATTATAGTCGGCGTAGAAGATTGTCTGGTGAAAAATCAAATGCGAAAGGAAGATTTGGAGGCAATTCGCCAAGACGTTTCGTCTGTTTTACGAAAGGCAAAGCCACCGAAAGTTAACTTAGCAAAAACTGAATTTCACGCGCTCAAGACCTTGCGTGAGGACCCAGACCTAACCATTCTTCGAGCTGACAAAGGAAATGCAACGGTTGTCATGAACACCAATGACTACAATCAGAAAATAACAGCTTTATTGTCGGATGTATCAACATATAAGCCTGTGAAACGTGATCCGACTGCGAAAGTGTTAAAATCTACTACTGAGCTAATAAGCAAGCACTCCAAGAGCCTTAATCTAGATGTCAAAAGTTTAGTTCCCTCCTGCCCGTTGCCACCAAAGTTGTATGGTTTGCCAAAAATACACAAACAAGATGCGCCTCTACGCCCTATAGTGAGTCAAATCGATGCTCCCACCTATCGCTTGGCTCAGTACCTAGCTGGGGTTCTTTCTTCGTTGCGGGGAAAGACGCAGGCATACACACGGGACTCATACCATTTCATCACTGAAATTAAAGATCTGATACTAACTGATAATGAAATTATGGTTAGTTTTGATGTCCAGTCCCTCTTTACATGCCTACCAGTACAGGATTGCATCAATATTGTGAGGAGGAGGCTACGTGAACAGAATATGGAAATGGAATATGCTGAATTATTAGAACACTGCCTTACATCTGGCTATATGCTATGGAATGGTGAATTCTACGTGCAAGTGGATGGTGTGGCTATGGGGTCTCCAGTATCTCCTGTTGTCGCCGATATCTTCATGGAGGACTTCGAGGAGAAAGCACTCTCATCGTCACCTGTCAAGCCGAGGATCTTTAAAAGATACGTAGATGATACCTTTACTATTTTACCTAAATCTAGTGTTTCAGTTTTCCTAGACCATTTAAACTCCATTCATGAGAAAATAAAGTTTACAATGGAGTTAGAAAATGACAATTCACTAGCCTTCTTAGATGTCAGTGTGTTGAGAAGGTCTGATAATACAATAGGTCATACTGTTTATAGAAAGCCTACTCACACTGATAGGTATTTAAATGGCAAATCACATCACCATCCTAGTCAACTTGCTACAGTGGGTAAATCTTTGTTTCAGAGAGCCAAGGGAATCTGTGACGACCAACATTTGACTGATGAACTACAGCATGTCAAGCGTGCGCTTTGGGCCAATGGGCTCAAGATACCACGCCTCAACCAGAAACCCCGTGTGAAGACTCCTACAGTCGAGCGTAAACCTGCGGTCCTGCCATATGTGAAAGGGGTCACGGATAGGATTGGAAACATCTTGAAACGGGCTTCCATTAAAACATATTTCAAGCCGATGAAGAAGATGTCTCAATACCTGAGGCCCGTGAAGTGTAGCATCCCTCTGCAGAGTGCTGGTGTTTACAAGCTGGACTGCGAGTGTGGTCTGTCATACATTGGCCAAACGAAACGTAGTATAGCTACACGGGTTAAGGAGCATGTAGCTGATGTCAAGCACCGTCGTTGCAACAGGTCTGCAGTCTGCGAGCATGTCATGGACAAACCAAACCATTCAATTAAGTTTGATAACACTTCAATCCTTGCCAGAGAGAAACAATATTTTCCCAGAATGTTGCGCGAGGCTATTGAAATCAAAAAATATCCCAATTTCAATAGAGAAGATGGTTTGTCATTACCACCGGCTTGGGATCCTGTTGTACATCTTATCAAGGATCAAGCAAGACATAAGACTGGAAACCTTGGGCCTCGAACGGTGTAAAACAAATTAGTGTTAAAAGTAGCATATGTAGAGTTTTTGTTTAAAAGTATTTTATAGTAATAAATAAGGCAATCTGGGAGTTTTCTTTGGCGGTTCTTTCTCCTCAGTAAGCCTTTAGTGAACCGCTGGTAGATATTTTAAATAAATAATAAATGCCCTTCTGGCACATGTGTAACTGTCTTTACACATTAGGCCCATCTGGCATGTATGAACGCCTTTATTTTTAAATTAATATTTACAAAATGGGTAGTTTGCACAAATGTAACTTTGACAGAGAAAAATTGTGTTTTTCTCAGTCAACCTTTGACAACGGTATCTGTAAAGGTACTGAAACGTCAGGGAGGCTCAAATAATTAATATACGCGATATAATCCGTTTAAATCATTGACGTATTAATTACATGGACACACAATCCGACGGAAAAAGTGGCACCCTCCCAACTAATGCAAAATTACAAATCGCATTAGTTGGGCGATCAGTCTCGTTTAGACCATGACACGTGACGGGTCTCAAAAATGACTTAATTTTCAGTGAAAATTTTCAGAAATAACAGCTATAAAATAAAGAAAAAGGTCGGAATATTCTTTTTTACGCAGATTCTATTGATTAATTAACGAATCCTATGTAAAATCATAGTATATTTTAGATTAGAATTATTAACTTTGTCCCTACAAAATGCACCTCATCACAGAACAAAAATCTAAGGAGTCGCTATAGATTTATATTTTATTAATTAATAAAGGAGTCCAATAAATAAATTATCCTATTTTTGTTATTAAAAATTCCCACGCGATTCTAAACAACGTGAAAAATTTAGGTCACGTTTAGTAAGAGACAGACGTCAAGAATAATTTCAGCCAAATAATTCGTCTCTCGTGTGTTCGTTCGGCATAATCATGTTTTTTTTATGTTTAATCAAAAGAAGCGTAAAAGTCTTTCACTCAACACAGCTTTAATATCTCAATAAAAACGTAAAAAAATGACAATGTAAGTATACAAAAGAAGCGTAAAATGGTTATGTACGGTTTGTGGTAGTAGGTATCTATAAATAAATAGATATAGGTACACTGTCTCAGGCGCACGTCACATAGGATGCTGCGTTTAGTTACACGCGAGCCGAGGGCCAGGGTAGACGCATGACATTGCTGTGTGCGGCGGCGAGTGAGCCAGTGTTATGAACATATGCCTTTTACAGGCAGATCATACAGGTTACATTAATAAATTAATAAAAAAAATGCTCTGTTGTCATTGTTTTATTTTGTCTCAGAGTCTAGACACTGTCAGTTTAAACCTTTGAACGCCAAGAACACCTAAAGACAATGTGTGCTGCCGTGCATACTGCGCCACCGACTTTCACGCCACGCCATCAAACTTTAAAGGGTTAAAAATGTTAATATTTTGCACTTGCCTTACTCTCATTTCACATACTAGAACAAGATGAGTTGAGAAATCATAATGTCATTATTACTGTTCCCTTCTATGCATTGTCGGGACCCTTTTATGCAGTTGTTAAATAAAAACGTAACTTAATTTGTTATTAACAATTTACGAGTTTATTTAGTTCAAACAACAAATATATTTTAAACCTAAATAAAATAATAATGAAAATATTTTTAGTATGTAAAACTATTAAAATCTGCTCCATTCGTGCCATGTTCCAAGTTTGACAAGAGACATGAGTCAGAATACGCTAAAAAAGTTAATTTACACGAAAAATATTTGGGGTAATAAGTACGTAAGCCAATTTGACACTTAAACGTTTGATTAAAGAGTTATTTTGTACGAAGTAATTATGTTGATGTAAATTATAAATAAGCGTTATTAGCATCTACTTGAACATGACAGCAGTGCCACTTTTTTCGACACTTTTGTTCGGGTCTGTGGCTCTATTATAAATAATACCTCAATGGTTTAAATTGTTTTATTTAAACTAAACCTAACCTAACCTAATGTTTAGGATGGTATTTTCACAGTTGAATGTAACTACTGAAAGAATACAAATGGGTTTGTTGAGTCTAAGTTTAATCATAAAACATTGCTATGCTCTAGCTAGACCCATGTAAAGGACTAGCAATGCAATGCAAAATCAACATTAGTAGATTTAATTTTATTTCAGTTATTTATAGCACCATACGAATAATAATTTTACCTCTCTTGTGTTATTATAGTGGTGGTGGGATCCGTGGGATCCTTGAAAAAAGAGTGAAACTACTCTCTCTCTCTCTCTCTCTCTCTCTCTCTCTCTCTCTCTCTCTCTCTCTCTCTCTCTCTCTCTCTCTCTCTCTCTCTCTCTCTCTCTCTCTCTCTCTCTCTCTCTCTCTCTCTCTCTCTCTCTCTCTCTCTCTAGCCCCCATGTAAAGGACTAGCAATGCAATGCAAAACATCGCAACATTGGTAGATTTAATTTTATTTCAGTTATTTATTGCACCATAGGTATAGTAATTTTACCTCTGTTGTGTTATTATAGTGGTGGTGGGATCCGTGGGATCCTTGAAGAAAGACTGAAACTACTCTCTCTCTCTCTCTCTTAGGTACCTAGTCATTTCAATTTGAACATTATCCATATAAAGTCGCACATTTGCTCTATATAAAGAAGTTGCATCATTTTGGTGAAACGAAACTATTAATGTTAAGTGTTAATACTCAATTATACAATGGGTTTTACGGATTGCGGAGATAGTTTGTTAAGGTTGTTAGATAAGCAAATTACTCTTATCACAAACAATTCTTGTCACTATTGAGAGAACCGATAATTGACTTGACTTTTACTGCAAAACGGCAAGGACAAGTGATAGTCGAAAAAAATAATATAGATAACTTTTCAAGGGTATCTTATTGTCACAATCTAATTATTTATTGCAGTATAAGAGCCCTAACTCTCAGAAATAGTTTCTGAATTAACATAGGTCGTCGTAAAAAATTGGTAGATAAATATATCCCAATTCGAAAATACCAGTGGTTTTGAAACCAGTCATTTTCGCTTTTGTCGCAATGACAATAAGGGTAAAAAAGGTACGCGTTTCAGTTTCCTTTACTGAACTCTATCATGAAACCCATTTTTCTATTCCAGTACTTTTTTCTGTCATTTATATAGTTACCAACTCTATTATCAGACCGCGATGACAATGGGATTAAAGCAACTGTCATTTCATGTACATTTTCACGTATGTATATGGAATAACTGTCATATCCAATCCCATTCTAATCACGGTTTGATAATAATATAAAGACATGCATTACTTAAGTCTGTTTTTTTTTTTATACTACGACGGTGGCAAACAAGCTTGCGGCCCGCCTGATGTCAAAGCAGTTACCGCCGCCTATGGACGCTTGCAACGCCAGGAGCATCACACGCGCGCTGACGACCCTTTAAGAACCTATTTACTCCCCTCTTGAAGAACCGCATACTGTAGCCCCCGGGGAAAACCTCGGTAGGGAGGGAAATGTATAGTCTTCTGCCCAAAAAAGCACTGCTAAACGATGTTATAATGTCGCCAAAAAAGCTTCCTTTCATACCACAGATTACAAACCTAAGTTTAGTAGTATATATTTAACGTGTTCCAAACGAACGGTAAATTAAATACTTCGTGTTACTTGGTGCTCCGTGAATTAGGACAGGTTGTCCTGTGATACTGATAAGGCGAACGGATGTTGGGTCCAACGTTATGATATTCATTATTAAACACTTCATGAGATCATAATGCGCACACATGACTTTAGTTTTTAAACACTCCGAGATAAAAACAAACAAGCTTACGTTACGGCACCTGATTTGATTAAATAAGTTTAAGAATACATATATTATTGTTCAATATAAAAAGGACTGTATTAAATCCATCTACAGTGCGGTTTATAATTTGTTGGAATAAATTGACAATATTGACAGATGCCTTGACAGACACTATTGAATTGTCTTGGGGGCATTTAACGCTCGCCAGCTCTGATAAAAATAAATACATACCTATTTACATTAGAAATCAAATTCATTTACATTATTTAAATATATTGCTTCTACTATTGCTTATTACTATATACATTACATTTAAAACCCACCTTATACACTTGAGTCCATAGTGCCTATTTTAGTTCATGTTAATTATATTTTAGCTTTACTTTCTGTCACTACCTACTAGTTATAGTCATTAAGTTTTGACTCTGTACGCATTTGAACGTGCCTAACTTTCCTCGATACCCTAATGGGTTCTGTAACACAGGGAATCCTAGGTCAGGACCCAAGGCAGCATAAATCATTATGTTGTGTTGTTTAGTTGAATATATATATTTTTTTTCATTTTAATTTTTTCATTGCAAGGGCGGACCAAGTTAAAAATCGAGCATCAATGTTGGATGATGTTGGAACGCAACACTGAAAAAAATAGCTCAACTAGTTTAACTACTTGAAAAATAGTCAAATTGTGCTTAGTAGTGACCAAAATTATGCTAATTCTACAAAAATATATTTTAGTTACTAGTAGCCCTCAGTTTGTCAGTCCTCCGATTTACGTAACTAGCAGGTAACATTTGGTCTACTGTTAACAATTGTTTTTTTTTTTTAGTAAACTGGCCTACAATTTAGTAATGTCCTATCAATTTATAACGGTATCATAACTTCAAATCGACTAGAGCACGTCGTTAAAAGGTAAAAAGGTAGCAAAATATTTGGTATGTCATTAAAAACATCGAATGTAGTTTCAGTTTATTCCAGTTCATTAAAAACAACTTTGGATACAATTAAATCCTTATAAAGCGATCACCGAATGCGATGCAGTGTAAAAAAGTTGCAATTCAACTCCATGAATGTCGATGTTCTGTGAGAACCGTTTCATACACAAAATGCAACAAAGTATAAACGGATGGTTAGGTACTTCTTAATCATGAGATCAATAAAAAAAAAATTACACACAATGTATGTACAATTAACTTTGACTGCTGCAATTAAAGTACGTGGCACGTGGATCTATCTATACGTCTATACACACGGGTGTCTTACTGCTGAACATAGGCGTCCCATCCCACGAAACACACAAGCTGCATAAGAGCTTATACTGCAGATGTAGGGTGGAACAAAATTCCTAAAACATTTTTTTTCCTTTTAGTCTACTTTGTCTTGAATAGCTAACCCTAATGGATATCTTCATTCGTGTAAAAAAACAAACTTCTACGTCATCATCTTCAAGGTGGCGCATCATTGAGGAATTTTTAATAAAACTAGATTTTAGTTAGTTCTAGAAGTAAGTTGTAAGTTCTAGACCAGATCAGACGACGCAACAGACCCACGCCGTTACGTCGCCTAAATCTAACTAGTTTTAAGTCTTGTTTATATGCATTTTTGTAGTTCATAGTGCCTTGGTTTTGTTACTGTAGTGCCGTGTAACTTATTTGAATAATACATTAATTAATTAATATTGTGATATAGTAAAATATTTTAGTTGGTTAGAAATAACATACGTGAATTGAACAACGGAAAAGATCCTTCAGTAAAAGAAATATGTGAAATTACATATTACGATTGATATAGAGAAAATATAGATTAAAGTATCTAATAAGCCACCAACAAGTCGTCGCCAGGTTGATTTCATAATGCCACTTTTCGACACGATACTCAGTATTTTCGTGATAAAGAATGTCTTATTTTTTTATTAAAGCAGTAACGTCTGCTAACGTAAACTAAATGTTTACAAATGAAGCGAAAATTGAAAAATTTAATGATTCGGACAGGATTCGAACCTGCGTTTCCAACGGCTTTCCGGGCCAACACTGGCGTCCTCCCAATTGGACCACCGAATCAGATGTCAGAGCCATTGAATTTCAATCATTAAATTTTTCAATTTTCGCTTCATTTGTAAACATAAAGAATGTCCTGAGACTTCTGATTAAGGACATAAAAATATACCTATTTTATAAGTATTTTTCAAATTCACTACTTAATTGCTTTGATAATTTGAAACATTAACATTGCAATAACACTTATAATATTGACTTAATTAAAGTTCCGCTATATTGTTTTTTTTGTCTAAAATTTTAAACCACCGCGCCTCCTGAATATATTGACTTAGATAGCTGAAATTTCGCAAGAACATTTCTAGTAGGGGGGATCATCGATCGACGATACAGGAAAACCAAAAAAAAACGCTCCACCCTACTATACAGCCCTTAAACGACTTATTTCAGCTATGTAAGGGCTGTATAAGCTCTTATACAGAATGTGCTACTAAGGATAGCTCGCTATAGAGATCGATTCTGCGCAAACCGCATCCACCAACTCCCCGTAACCGTAACCCTCACGGATCTCACTATCATCATTTCCACGTAGTCGGGAGCCATCCTAACTAACTAACTAACTACTTTGGCGCAGCAACCCAAAATGAGTTTTGGCCTCCAACACAAGAGCACGCCATCTTGCCCGATCCTGCGCCACTTCGTGCCAGCTGTCGCTGACTCCTAGCTCACGCAGATCCGCCTCCACCATGTCTTTCCAGCGATACTTGGGGCGACCAATAGGACGTCGTCCAATTGGTCGGCCCAAGTATGCTCTCTTGACATTTCGATCGTCCCCCATTCTCTCGACGTGGCCAATCCAGCGAAGACGATGTGCCTTGGTTTCGCCAATGATGTTAGGTTCGGCCACTAGTTCGGCGATCTCCGTGTTTTTGCGGATCCTCCAGCTTCCATCTTCTCTTTGAGTAGGTCCCAGAATCTTGTGCTCGTGCTCCAGGTCTCTGACGGCTGCGTTTATCAATCAATAGACGTGTTGACTGATGTTGAATTCTACAGCGTACTGTAGTTATATGAATAAAATTAGCTAAATATATCACGAAACAAAGAAAAAAATCCAGAAAAATAAATATTTTTTGGAAATATGGGACTTAAAAGGTACGCAAATTTTATGATATATTTTTTTAATCCAAAAGAAACAATAATTGTACGACAACCATGAAATTAAACGCACTTTTTCACGGTGAAAATGGCAAATTTCTTAATTTCTCCATACAAATTATTGGTACCTATACCGGCCTCTGATGTCACTAGCCTGGACGCCTTTTGTATGGAGCGTTTTTATCGCTACGCAGGAATGTTGAACTTTGACGGTAATTGCTGACTTTTAGAGCAGTTTAAGTGTAGTCAGTCCCATATAGACATTTGATCACGATAAAAAATAGAATCGATTGACATCCTCGAAAAAATTTAGTCAACATGTCTATTAATCAATTATTTACCTTATATAAACACCTTAAAACTAACATAGGTACATATCAAATAAAACAATAATATAAAATAAACATAAACACGTCAGTTCGGCGAAGTGCGACGTAACTTCTGGGTGTCGGGTAACCGTCCGCAAAATCGCCGGAACACGACACTTATCGGCCAGAATTCCTCCTGCAGAAAGGTCGGCAGCTTGAAAGTAGGCACTGTCACCACAAATGAATCGAAGTTCACACTGTGATGAGCCTCCAACTGTTCAACCCTCAGAGTGAAGTTGGTAATATTCCCAAGTATAATTAATTCGAAACCATCGTTTTGATCTATCAGACTTACCTAAAACCATAACGGAACCTAACTACCTAGCAAATTATTTATTATATTATTATGTCGGTAATATAACATCTCTAGCAGATGATTAATTAACGGAACATCGCTTTTCGAATTGTAAAAAAACTTAGTAACGGTACTTTCGAAAATAATATTCCGCGTCGCGGACTAGGGTGATTATGGAAATAAGATCAATTCCAATAATGTGTCTATTGACCTGTGAGATGCAACAAAGTAAGAGTGTATGTGTACATAGGCACTAATAAGAGCACCAATAAAAAAAGAAAATTGCACAAAGATACCAATCGTAATCGCAATGTACAATTAACTTTGCCTGCTGTTATTAAATCCTCGTAAAGTAATCAGTGATGCACTAAATACGCTGTTATTCGATTCCATGATTGTGAGAAGCATTTCGTGTACAAAAAAAAATGCAACAAAGTATGGACGTATAGTTATATTCTAATGATGGCTCCAATAAAAAAAAGGAAGTTGCACAAACAGACAACTGCAGCTGTATCTACAATTAACTTTAACTGCTGCAATTGGGTTGTAGTTATAGTCAGTGTTGCGAATGACTTTAATAGATGATTTTTCAACGTTTTCATTGAGATATTGCAAACCAAAGGTTAAATAAATAAGTTTCTGTCAAAAATTACATTTTAGTGACAAGCTTTTAAAGCCGACTGTACTTTTCTTTGGATATCCATCAAATGCTCACTGAGACGATTCTAAAAAGCCCAAACTCGGTAGGATTGCTTTTTTAAAAGCTTTTATTTAACTTGCAATGTATGTATGTATGTATCTAAGTATGTTTGTTCGGGTGAAATCTTGCAACTCAATTTTGAAGCAGATATCGTCAACCGATTGAGCTGAAATTTTGCATACTTACTTAACATTGATGACAATAAAATAATATGTTACCATGGGGCTGATCTGATGATGGAGCCGGGAGGTGGCCATAGGAACTCTATAATAGAAAAAGCAATCCTACCGAGCTTGGGCTCTTTAGAATCGTCTCAGTGAGCATTTGATGGATATCTAAAGAAAAGTACAGTCGGCTATAAAAGCTTGCCACTAAAATGTCATTTTTGACAGAATCTTATCTATTATAGAGTTCCTATGGCCACCTTCCGGCTCCATCATCAGATCAGCTCCATGGTACCATTATATTGTATTGTCATCAAAGTTAAGTAAGTATGCAAAATTTCAGCTCAATCCGATGGCGATATCTGCTTCAAAATTGAGTTGCAAGATTTCACCCGAACAAACATACTTAGATACATTACATACATTGCAAGTTAAATAAAAGCTTGTAAAATTATGAAACTTAATAACATATTGAATTACAAATAGCTTAATTTAGGTAGGTAGTAATAGATAAAACAAAAAACAAACCGCCGGGCGTCCTAAGCCATATCAGCTGTCAAAAATTATTTGCTGCTTATATATTTACTCGGATTTTTCAGAATTGTACAAAATTAAATAATAAATAGTTGTACTGAAATATGATAAATCCACATTCTGTCACATATTACTAACTAGTTGTAAAAACCGCCTTTCCTATTTTCCTTTACCGGAATGTATCATGAATTCATGACATTTCTTGAGACCTAGCTAAGGAAGTCAAGGCGTTTATAGGTATGTGTAAATGCAGTGTGTCGCATTCGCGCTGTTTTAATGCTAAAGGTAGTAAATAATTTGAAGTCCACTGTATTTGCTGCTATTGCACTGTATTCTGTAGGTGTGGCAGGGTCCTATCGTTACGCCGTTTTAGAAAGAAAGAAAGAACGAAAGAAATAAACACATTCATTCGTGACGTGACCATAAAACATAATTACAGAAAGGGTGTGACAGAAATGATAAAAAAAACAATAGGCAACTATAATATTATAATGGCTGTGCCACGAAAAGGTCCCACCTCAGCATGATACTAGCTCAAGAGTCAGCGCTGATCTTCCGGTGGGACCATAGGTGGTTCCACCGCTGATTGCATTTAGGACGAGGGTAAGAAATTAGACTCTGTAGGTACCACTATCATGAGTATAAAGACCATACTCGCCAGCGACTGTAGAGTCTTGTAAATCGGAGACGCTGTGGCTAGCGATATTGTTCTGGAACAATATCGCTAGCCACAGCGTCTCCGATTTACTCTGCTCCCCAACTTTTACAGTTTGCGGCGATTTTACAGGTTTATTATCGGCGCCACAGTTAGTTGAAAGCATAGTTTTAGTTTCCTTGGAAGAGCGAACCGCGATCGGCGCCCTTCTTTACTTTGTTTCACTACCCAAAGTTTGTCTGGAAGAGATCTTTTAAGCGATAAAACCGCCTGGTGTCTACCGCTATTTAAGAATTGTATTTGTTTTGTTTCGTTTTGTAAACTTTTGTAAATTGGTGTGCAATAACTTTATTGCACACCAATAAAAGTTTACAAACTAATAGTGTTGTATTGTAATCTTATGTAACTAAATTCCCTTTGTAATTAACTTTGGCTTTACTCACATCAAAGATGAGTAGGTACTAGATTCAACTCAACTTTTATTGTCAATCATTTTATTGAGCTTAATTACCATAAATTTGAGACGAATGTGTATGGGAAAGTTACCCAAGTTTACCTTAATGGAGTGTAACTAATAAACAAGTGCGAGTCCGTCTCGCGCATGAAGGGTTCCGTACCATAATCTATAACAAATTTGTTGTATAGGAGCGTCCCTTAAATATTTTTATATCTGTGAAAATTTCAACTGTCTAGCTATCACTGTTCTTGAGATACAGCCTGGTGACAGACGGACGGACGGACAGCGAAGTCTCAGTAATAGGGTCCTGTTTTTACCCTTTGGGTACGGAACCCTAAAAACGGAATGCAGTGTTTCTTGATTCAGATGAAAAGTTTTAATGTTAATTAACACTATTTCATTCAACCGGTTGGTTGATTGGCTGAACGTACGCGAAACGGCTACACATGCCTCTTTAATTTTTTTCTGCTTCCCCAAGATTTTTTGGAAGAGATCACTGTTTAACGAGAAGTTCACCTGTTGCTACCGTAAGAGACGTTATTCCTTTTAAAATGCTGATTGTTTTAGACACTATTCTCTATGACCAAACAAGTTTCTTAACATATTGTTGATGTTACCACCTAGAACAGGGCTTTGTTGGTATATATTTGAAACCTACAGTTTGAATTTTTTCATTCATAATTTTTGTTTCAAAAACTAGGTACTCGAAATTGACAAAATTCACGCGGAAAATTAGTTTTTTCAACTTATTTTCGACTGCACGCAATGAACTTGCCCAAAGACATATTGTTTGCCAAATCTAACGATTATGAATGGTTGAACGAATCGATTTTATCGACGAACTTTTTTTCGAACCTACATATAATTTTGTTTACTATGTGTAAATCAATAATATTTGAGCTACGAGCCGTCGGACTCACTGGAGCGTTCTATGTAAAATAGTAATTTGTTTTATTGTCATTTCTTCAGGTTATCAATTTATCGATTTAATCGATTTCTAGGGCGCTGTACTTATTCTCCATCCAAATCGTTTACCCGCTCGCTAGCAAGTACGGTCACGTTAACTCATGGTAAGGATAGGCTACCGGAGGTTAGGGCAGCAGAGATAGAAAATTAGTTATTTACGATACAAGTGTGGAAGGTAGGTGATTTCAAAAGAGTGTGATTTTTAGTCACGAGCGAGGTACGAGCGAGTGATTAAACAAACACGAGTCGGAAATCATCTTACACACGAGTTCCGTACAAAACTTTACTATGCATGTACGAGAAAATAGAAAATACTTTATACTCACAAAGACTGTTTACATTGGAAAAAAAGTGTTTTGATTTGATTCATCCAACAAGAAGCTGTCGTTCACATTTTTTACTTCTTCAATAACATTTTACGGGTTTAAATTCATGATTCGTCCCTTTATCTCGCCATTATTTCAGCAGATTTGCACAAAACAACTTCAAAATAAACTAGACGTCAATAAAAAATGGCGGAGTTATTTGTAATCCGCGCTCGACATATCTACTACTGCGCATGTGCAAAAGTATTTTTTTAATATTCGTCTTATGTCAAAATGGCACAAGCGCGTGTCTATTCAGCCAAATTTATTTAATGAATAACGATTTAAAGTTCGTTTATTAATCAAATTTTATATCTAATGTAATTAATGACGTGTTAAATGAATTAATTAATGAAATATTGGTTTTATTGTACTTTTATACGTGATAATAATCGGTATTTGACTTTTTTATCAAACTTTTTGTAAATAATAAAACCTCTTTGCGTCAGGCTGTCGGATACGGCTAGAAATTAAAAAAAAATTGAAAAGTAAAAAGCACTAGTGCGGAAAAGTAGTACTTTCCGCACAGTTTGAATGCCTAGAATACGCTCTTTTCGAGCACATGCATTGTAAAATAATTATTATTATTATTACCCATGACATCGCTCATTTGGCGATATGGTATATCTCACAGTACACTCGATTAGCACCCTGGCCTACATTACCTCATTCGACCCTGACTATGGGAGATATTTATCTTGGAGGAACGCGTAAATGTCAAGACAGATAAAAGAGAAATGTGAAAGTACAGTACGACACAAAAGAGTAGATGTTAAAAAGTGGCAATACTGTAGTGTCGTCCCTTTCTAATCAATCTAAGAAAAAAGGGACGATACTACAGTATTGCCATTTTTTAATTTCTACTCTTTTGTGTCATACTGTGTAGGTCGCTATGACTTTCCCTTGATTGTGAATTTTACAGAGACCCGAATATTGTGTAATTTTTCTTGTCATTAATTGTTTGAACATATCTTCCAATGTAATGTATAAGGAATAATAATAAGCTCACCTTTTGATATGCGACTGAATACTGTGTATTTTAGGTTTCGGAATTCCAAATCCATGGTGACCTAGAACAAAATAAGATTGCGTTAAAAATTTCACTTAAAAATTGGAATTGAGTAAATGATTAGATTATGAACCTACTAAAAGTTTCATATAATGCAATCGATTCAATAAATATACAATAAATAGTCTTGTGCATTGCATTAAGGATTGCATCGCATTAAATTAACATACTTATGCAGAATTTCAAAACATGCAGAAATATATTCTGAAATTTCTAACCAAAGACGTATGTCACTTTCACAGCATTTATGAATAAATCAAAATGACAAGAACGAAAAGAAATAGTACATTACATCAGAGGCCGGGAAAATGAGGATTTCCGGCCAAGTAGGTATAGGCCGAAATCGTATTGACGCTTTTGAGATGTGGTGCTGGAGGAGAATGTTACAGATTCCATGGACTGCATTTCGCACAAACGAATCCATTCTTCGCGAACTCCATATTGAAACTCGTCTGTCCACTATGTGCTTGAGAAGAGTAATGGAATTTTTCGGCCATATTGCCAGGAAAGAAGGAAACAACTTGGAACAACTCATGGTGACTGGAAAGGTCGATGGGAAGCGTCCAAGGGGCCGGTCACCGATGAGGTGGTCTGACCAAATCCGCTCATCATTAGACACCAAGCTACACAACGCACGCCATGAAGCCAAGGACCGATCTAGGTGGCGAAACACGGTCCGGAGCATAATGACCCAGCTACGGGGAAATCACGACCCTCAGTAATGAGGAAATCGACGCGAGGAGGAGGAGGTATATACGGCCGAGCGAGCGTGCGAGCGAGGCCGGACAGTGATACGAGGCCGGGAATCCGTTTTCACGACGAGGCATGTACAGTGCTTTTCTCAAACATACAATGAAATAAAAAAATATACTTCAAAGAACAACATTTTATTAATTGACAAATAGGACATTTTAGTCTAACAACCAACCTTTAAAAACAAAACCTGCTTTTTGTCAAACCAGCCAGCTGTGTGAATGACCTTGTTGTTGAAACCAAAAAAAGTTACTTTGCGGGCCTAGGCCTGAAAAGCAGTATGAAATCCCTTTACAGTCCTCTCGAGTTGTTGCGCCCAAAAAGCGATACTTCCGAGCCTATTATAAGGAACGTAAAGACAATATTTCATTGCATGTTTGAGAAAAGAAACTTTAAAATATTACAGTTCAAAATATCTCATATCAGAAAACATCATGTCTGTAAGGCATACCAATTAAAGCACAGTCTTCAAGCCTCGAATCACCATTCAAAACCTAAAACCTACATGCGTCGCTTTTCCTCCAAACCATCTTTCTATAAATATTAAGGGATAATCTCATGCAAATCGACCTAGTCCCAAACTAAACAAAGCTGGTACTATGGGTACTAGACGACGATATACATATACGAGTAAGTACATTATATAAATAACATCCATGAACCAAGAACAAATATTCGAGTTCATCACACAAATATTTGCCTCGGCCGGGATTCGAACCCTGGACCGCTGGTACAGTAGGCAGGGTGCACTACAAAAATCCTCTCCAACGCCTAAAGTGGGGGTGATTTCTTTTTTTCGTTTCTACACTATTGTGTGGGGTGTCGTTGAATAGGTCTTTTAAAAATAATAGGGATCTCCAAACATTATTTTTTGATAAAATCAGCAGTTTTGTAAATATTCGCTCCGAAAATAAAAAAAATAGCGTCCCCCCCCTCTAACTTTTCAACCACGGCTCAAAAAATTATGGAAAAATTTATGAACATGAGGCCTTATAGGTACTTTCAATGAAAACTATATTGAACAAATCGGTCGAGCCATTTTTGAGATATCGCAAAATTTCATAATTTTCTTAAAAGGACGTAAGTTGACTTCCAGAAGGTAATAAGTAATTATGTTTACTTTGGCGTTCATTACCTTTTTATAGAGCATGAAATCTTTCTCGTAACAAGTCTATTGTGACTGAAGGATGAGCAACTACGGAACCCTACACTGAGCGTGGCCCGACATGCTCTTGGCCGGTTTTTGTTATTATATTAGAAACATACCTACACTTGAGGTGCCGATCCAAGTATCAACCGCTTCGCTTGAAATACGTTGGCGAATCGCAATTTGCATCGCATGCCGAATAAGGTACGATGGGGTAAGTTCGACATATGGTTAAGATAATTATAGTATAAATTAAAATGTAATTCTGCCGGGCATAGGCCACAGCACGACATCATCACTGGGCCTGCGCCACCATTATCCAGCGGACTCCAGCAACCTTCACTAGATCATCAGTCTACTACACTAATCAGGGTGGCTCAACGTCTTCTACGTGTTCTACGTAGTCTATGTCTTCCGATTCGCGATCACCGCGTCCGTAATATTGTTTTATATAATAAAAAAAACATATTACGCTTACATATTACCTTTGATATTTTTCCTTAACGGGTTTATGATATATTTTGTTTTATTCCTATAATTATTTGATATACTGTTTTGATATTAAATAATGCGAGCAATTATTTTCGCTCTGAGGAACTTAACCACTCTAACCACGCAAACAATAGATGATTTGAAAGGTTTATAGCTCTTTAGCACCTATCTAAAACAATATTATTCATTCGTTACATTATACAAAGCAATGGCATATCAAACCAAAATGTGACTAGTAAGTTTATCAAACGCCGTGCACGCTGGTCGCCACATAAAAACTCGTGGGACTGTCGGTTCTACAATCAAAATCAGTCAAAAGCAAAAAGTTTCTTCTGTAAGTAGGCTACAAGGGCACTTTTACAACTTGTAAAAAACCGGCACTTCACAAGAAGATACCACTATTGAGAAGAAAGCCGATAAAAACTCAACAGTAAGTCATTCAATTTCAGTCATAGTAAGAAAGTAAGTCAATCTACAACAATGAGAAATGCCGATTGTTACTTAATATTTAGGTCTCAGGTCTAGAAAAAGAGGACCGTCCCATCTTGCCCCGACACGCCTCAACGGTAAGTACGAGTAACTATAATATAATAATAAAAATACCAACCAGTTTGCGATCTCGGAAACCGTTTCTTGAAGCGGCTGGTTTCGCTTTCACTCTGCTTCGTGCTATGCCACTGAATATTGTTTACGTTAACGTTAAACAAATAAGTTCACATTATTAGCTTATTACGCGTAATACACTTTAATGCAGTCGGCATCAAAGGTAGGTTAGGTTTTCGATCCCGTGTCATCCCTACCAATGCCGCGAGTGGGCATACCATGGAGTTTTAGTCGGTAGGCTACTGCTTCTCAGTAGAGTCCGACATACCCACGCTCATCCCCGTAGAGCGGGGACCCAATGAGGATTTCTCCACGTAAAACGTTTGGTTAGGTTAGGTTAGATGACAAATTTAGCAAGCAATTTGACATAAATATAAGTCAGTAGTAACATTATCAGCTACTTTTGATGCTGACCGTCCCTAGTAAAGTTATGCTAAACAATATTATTATAATATTCTACGATTGTTTTAATATTGTTAGAATATTTTACAATATATTACGGTATAATATTGTACGATTTCATAGAAATATGCTTTCTATGAAATGAAACGTCGTCGAAAAAAAGAATATGACGAAACGTTTATCGACGAAACCAGAGAAAACCTTTTAGATCACTTGATGTTTTGGTACCTGGGTCGTTCTTCTTTTTTACCTACAATAGTCCGTCCTTCGTCTGATTATGGCATCTCAGAGTAATCATATTCGGTTTTATAATGTTCGAAAAATCATCCATATTTTTCTATCTATCAATATTATGTAATCTGTCAGTTTCTCTAACCAGCATTTTTTTTTCAAACGTTTGTTTATTATTTCGTAAAATGGTGTGACAGAGTGGTAAGCTAAAACGCGGTCTCCCCTTAAAAGGACCACTCTGTCACGCTATTAAAAAAAAACAAAATAAAAAAACTGAATGGGCTGTAAAATAAATTTTAACTAGGTAATAGTCCTAATAATAAAAGAAATGCATTTTTTTTTAATTCTACTCTGAAACCTCAATTATCGATAGTTCAAAAGCCCAAAAAACGGAAAACCTTCGATTTAGTGTAGGTAAAAAAGAAGAACGACCCACCTACTTCCACTACCGATGTCTTTCTAGAACATTGCGCACTTTCGCAGGCAAACACGATCTGAAGCAACAAGACCATGTTGCGCTAAGTACAGACAAGCACACACCGTGAGAGGCCTTGGAGATTATAGGGAGAGGTGTACAATTCTAATAAGACGAATGTACTGATTGTGCCATTAAGAAAAGAAGTGCCATTGACAATTTGTTTCCCAATGTTTGGGCCTTTCGAGATGCATCTTATTTGAATTCAACTGTTTATTCAACTGTTACGTAATGAAAGGTTTTAAAATACGAGTGGGATTTTATAAAACGAACGCAAGGCGAGTTCCATAATAGGATCACACGAGAGCTTTAAAGTCTAATTATGCACTGTACGGCTGGCGCCATAGAAATCCTGCATCGCTTTTCTACCCTGAAATAAATACCCCTCTGCATAGAAAATCATCAGTTTTCTAATAAACACATTACAATACGATTTTACAATATAGATTATTACAATTTGATTGACGCCACCATATGATCAAGTATTTAGAAAACTAGTAACCAAAGATGCATTTTGATGCAGTAATAGTCGCGCCACAACAAGGTGTGCTCAATTACTGTTGTATAAAGTAAAGGTGCGGCCAGACCGCCGCTTAAAATACGGTGACGGTGCGGAATCGCAGTGACGCATCGTATCCGTACCGTTTTTATCGCATGCCCTCCACACCGCCGCTTAAAATACGGAGTCGATACGGAATCGCAGTAACGCATCGTATCCGTACCGTTTTTAACGCATGCCCTCCACACCGCTGCTTAAAATACGGAGACGGTATGGAATCGCAGTGACGCATTGTATCCATTGTATAATAATTCAGTGAATTAAGGAGTTTGACCTTACCGACGGTCCAGAAGTTTTGAATTTTTGATAATATGTTGTCTAGGATGGTTAGTGAGTGTTTAAAATGCAATTTTTTTTAATAAAAAAATAACCGACTTCAAAATAACTGAAAAGCCGAAAATAACCCGTTCATGTACAGATTACATTTGAATCACTTTTTGAAGTTGGTGCCAAACCTCACGTAAACTATAATATAATAATATATAATATCGAACAAAAATTTGCGCGGCATCATTTTTATGTTTTTCATAGTAAAAGTTTGAGTGGTTTGGCACCGACTATGACTGACTGCGCTGTGTCCAATTACCTACTCGTCGCCTGCGCTCTTTTAGAATTAGGAACTTTAAAATGGATTTATTAATCATAAATAGATAGGGATATTTAAGAAAATGTAAAACAGTGGTTATATCATTATATTATGTATCTTATCCCTTACAAAAGGCCCGGTAAAAAAAAATTGTTGGCCATTCTCATAAGGGCGTGTGAAAAATCTCTTTCCACGGAGCAGTGAATTTCAACTCCTAATCACTTACGGTGCACATTATACCACTACTTGCGAGGTTGATTGCCGAAACTTCTATTCGAAGTCATTCGGCTTGAAAATGACCACTATTTCTCAACATCGATAAAATCTAATTCAACCACGCCAGTTTTTCTCTTTATTATTCCATTGCAATCTCCAAGCGGTCTTGAAACTTGTAGTGAGCAATGTTGGGAAATGTTTGGAGTATTTCAAATTCGTGTACTGATGACAAAGTCAACATAACTTTAGACACAATTGCTTGGGTACACAGTTTTGGTCAAATCCGTTGCTTTATTTGTTTAGATTGCATTCGAAAGAGCAGATGATTTTGAAATGGTCGTGTGAATATTCATTCAAAAACAGAATATCATCCCGTTTAACTCCTCATATAATCATATAACTCGTTTCGGCAACTATGTCACTTTTAATCTGCTATTTCTATATTTTATCAATAAAATTGCCTGTTTAAGTGTAAACCACAAGACAAGCGTACTGAGTATTAATAGCCTAATAGGCATAAAATAGGCGCAACTAGGTGCTCAGGACTGTCTTCCGCCTTTAGTAGCTGCACACACGCGTCAGTCGGTGCCGTCGGCGTCGACCCCGCCTTACGACCAATTGCGTCGCATCTTGCTCAAACAGTCAATAAAATGTAGTTTGCAGACTCATTTTGTGAAGAAAAAGAAAGAGTGCCTTCTAGTTTTTTATTCTGTACATACCTAAACGGATATCGGCGTAGAAACGTTAAACCAACCGTAAATCCTCATTTGTTCATGCAATAAAAAAAATATTATCTTGATAAGGCTAACCATTTAACATAATACGCCGTGTTGCCCATATCAGCTTTAAAGCGCAACCTAATTTGATTTGGCCTTATGATAGTACAAAGCGGATTACCCACTGTTTCGATATTATTTTCCGCTCGGTTGCGCAAACCCAACTAAACTAAATTACCCGGTGAACGTGACTTTTGGACATGCCTTTGTGGTCGTGTGAAGGGAAATCATTGGATCCGTGATTCCTTCCAAGGGCTTAAGAAATTAAACGCATATACTTAAAACGACATCGACTTAGGTTTTATTTAACCAACACAGATTAAGGCTTTTTTGTCTCTTAATCTCCGATTGTTAGGACTTTAAATGTAAAAACCGGCCAAGAGCATGTCGGGTTACGCTTAGTGTAGGGTTCCGTAGTTCCTCATCCTTCATAATAGACTTAAGTTACGAGAAAGATTTCAAGCTCTATTAAAAGGTCGTAAATGCCAAAGTAAACTGTAGTTACTTATTACCTTCTGGAAGTCAACTTACGTCATTTTAAGAAAATCTCAACCGATTTTGTTCAATATGGTTTTCATTGAAAGTACTTATAAGGCCTCATTTTCATGAATTTTTCCATAATTTTTTGACCCGTGGTTGAAAAGTGAGAGAGGGGGGGGACGCTATATTTTTTATTTTCGGAGCGAATATTTACAAAACTGCGGACTTTATCAAAACATAATGTTTGGAGACCCCTATTATTTTTAAGACCTATTCAACGACACCCCACACACTAGTGTTGGAACGAAAAAAAATTTTCACCTCCACTTTCTAAGTTTGATAGATACCCGAAAAAAAATATTTTTTTAGTTTTTATTTTACCGTTTTGTCGGCATGATACGATACATACACATATACTCATACAAAATTTCAGCTTTCTAGTACTAATGATCACGGAGCTAAGCCGCGGACGGACAGACGGACAGACGGACGTGGCGAAACTATAAGGGTTCCTAGTTGACCACGGAACCCTAAAAAGGGGACAAAGTAAAATCAGTGCTAGCCCTAAGGCTTGTACCTACACTAAACACGTGAGGTTATTTCCCCCTGGTGTTATTTAGTTTAGTGAGTTACTGTGTTTGTGCACAAGCCCCTACCTACGGCCAGATAATTCTAGTGGGATGCAGTCTGTTTTGTGTTTGCACAATGTGTTTTGTTCTAAAAAGTGCCACAGCATAAGGAGGAAAAAAAAAAGAAAAAACTAACACAAAACGTCCTGTACATTACCGAGGACAAATCAGATTGTTATTGCTCTAAATTGTCAGAAAAAAAAATACAAGTTTGTGTTATTTTATTATTGAACTTATGTGTGATGCTTCAATGAATTACTACTTTTGTAATATAAATAATTATACACTCTGTGGCTTAGGTCCGACAAATAAGGTTCGAAATTGTATACATCGTATTTCATAGAAGGTACATCCATAAAAATCTAACATCCCGTTTCAATAAGGATAACGATCTGTGGCCTTCTGTTATCGTAAAATCTTTGCTTTATGTCTACAAACTACAAAACTACATAGCTAACTATTGTCACAAAACTAAATAGTACCTAATTAAATCTTATTAAACCGGGTCTATCGCAATATTTTTATTTACCTTCATTGCCTGACGTTTCAACACGGTTTCACGTGAAAATGTAAACAAATTCCGCTAATAAGTAAGAATATATCTTCTAAGGCGGTTGCGGCGGAACGCCGTTACTGATATTGAGCAATGAATGGCATAGTAACGAAAGTGTATTGTTCGGTGATGCTCCACTGACGCCTGCCGCAGTCTACTATTACTAATAGTATGACCCTAGTACTCCTAGCGTGGCTCAGACCTCGCAAGACAGTATTTATTTTTGTCTAAATAGAATTATTTTTATATTTTCAACCCACATAATATTCCGCCCAAAAAGTCCACATAATGAAACCGGCTCACAAAAAAATCACGGGAAGTGGTTGGGAAATGTGACCTGTGTCTACAGAGGACAGCAGGAGATCAGAAACATACGAAAGAAATTTTTGCCCATGTTGAAACAGATTCGCGTCGCTCGCCCTTGGCACTCGCTCTGTCAAAAACTCTCATTAGGCGGCTGCGGCCGAGATAGGAACGCCGTTACTAATATTGAGCAATGGCATTTTAATGAAAGTACATACATTATTAGCAAAGGGCGGACAGTGGATGCAATATACGTCAAAATCATGTCAAACGATATACGTAATATGGATATGACTACAAAACTGCATACATGATTTACATAAATGTTACTCGAAATGTAATAAAAGTCTTATCCATGTCACATCCATGTTCTGCTTTCGTCACCATATTGCATCCACTGTCCGCCCTTTGATTATTAGGTGATGTTCCACTGACGCCTGCCACAGTACACGATTATTAACAGTACTACAAAGAGTCTTAATAAAACTTTAGAAGATTTCTTCTTGGGTGTGATGGTGGTGGCCGAGATGGAAACGCCGGTGATGATCCACTGACGCCTGCCACAGTCTACTATTACTAACAGTATGGCCCTAGTACTCGTAGATAGCGTGACTCTGTGAACTGTAGTAGACCTCGCAAAACGGTACTTATATTTTTCGAAATGGTTGGAACTCTATTTATTTATTTTATTTTATCTATTCAAATTAGTTACACAGTATTACAGTATAAACCAAGGCACTGTGAACTACATAATTACATTTATATTTTCAACTCCCATATTTCGCATATCTGAATCGACAAAAAGTTGGAACCGGCTCACAAAAATTTCACGGGAACAGAGAACAGCAGGAGATCAGAACATACGAAAGCATTTTTGTCCAAGCTGAAACAGACGCGTCGCTCGCGCTTGGCACTTGCTCAGTCAAGAACTCTCATTAAGCGGTCGCGGCCGAGATAGGAACGCCGTTACTGATATTGAGCAATGGCATACTAATGAAAGTACATTGTTCGGTGATGCTCCACTGACGCCTGCCACAGTCTACTATTACTAACAGTACGACCTTAGTACTCGTAGCGTGGCTCTGACCTCGCAAGACAGTATTTTTTTAATGGTTGGAATTCTTTTTATATTTTGATCCCCCGTATTCCGAATGTCTGAATCGACAAAAAGTCCGGATTATTAACAGTACAACAAAAAGTCTTAAAAAATTCTTTCAATGTGAAATGGACTGTAGTTTTAAGTAGCAAAACGGTTATCAAACTAGTTCACAAAAGTACTCTTCGTGAACTTCTTGAACAATAGCCATCTGCAATTTAAATATATTGTTCCAGATATTATAATTCTAATTGCCTAAAGTCTATCGCACTTTACTATTTAGGTGCAGTCAATATAAACATCGCATAGTATTATTTGATTGCATGCGACCAATGTCGGTATAGGAGTAAGTAGTTTGTGAGATTTCATTGAGTGTGTTATATTTATAATATCATTTATTCATTAATATATTTCATACTTATGTTACTTATATTTCATTCGAATTTTGGAGAAAATTTAACTGCATTGTGCATAATTTTTTTTTGGTTTGGATTTTGCTAGTCTTAAACAAAAGCATGTCGAACCACGCTCAGTGTGGGGTTCCGTAGTTGCCCTTCCTTCACAATAGACGAAAATTACGAGAAAGATTTCAAGCTCCATAAAAAGGTCGTAAACGCCAAAGTAACAGTAACTACTTATTACCTTCTGGAAGTTATCGATTATACGCACCAGATTGAGCAAAATGTTTTAATACAGTATGGCACTTAACCAATATGTAAAACGTTCGAACTGTAAGGACATCGCGCGGCACTTACGACATTTTAAAGAAAATTATGATTTTTTGCGATAACTCAAAAACGGCTAGACCGATTTTATTCAATATAGTTTTCATTGAAAGTACTTATAAGGCCTCATTTTCATGATTTTTTCCATAATTTTTTGACTCGTGGTTGAGAAGTCAGAGGGGGGAAGAACACTATTTTTTTTATTTTCGGAGCGAATATTTACAAAACTGCGGACTATTTTTATTACAAGACCTATTCAACGACACCCCACACATTAGGGTTGGGACGAAAAAAAATATTCACCTCCACATCAGGTGTACGGGAGGTACCCGTTTTTTTTTTTTTTACATTTTATTTTACCGTTTTGTCGGCGTGTTACATACACATACTCATACCAAATTTCAACTTTCTAGGACTAATGATCACGGAGCTAAGCTGCGGACGGACAGACAGACAGACAGACAGACAGACGGACATGGCGAAACTATAAGGGTTCCTAGTTGACTACGGAACCCTAATAAAAAAGAACGAACCACTACGTGAGAGTTGTCTCATAACTTGTGTAAACAGTAGAGATTGATCAACTAGTCCGCCGACTAGTCGGGAACATCTAAAATCGGCGAATAGTCTACCGACTAATCGACAATTCGAACACCGATTAGTCGGTTAGTCGGCTTTGTAAAATCCATAGTGAATTCTTTTGTTTTTTGGGTACAAAGTTACAAAACTTGGTCAACTGACTGACTAACGTATATAATTAGTGAATTCTGTATTCACGCGACCCTAAAAAGTGAAGTTGTCTCAATACATTTAAGCCCACATAAAATGTATTTTTCATCAAAATTACGTAACTCCATATCTTTGCAAGCACAAAGAATTTTTTTGTATAACTCACTTAATGGTTACTTGTGACAGACAAATTATATTTATTGTTTAAGGTAAATACTCACTAATTAGGTCATTAAGTATTTAAGGAACTGCAAAAATTGCAGCTAAACTTGTATAATTAGGATGTTTATTATTAAATTAATAATGACATTTTGTGCACCAGAATTTTCTTTAGATAAAGGAACTATTTTGATTAATTCATGGTGATTTGTTATCTTAGAGCATAGACAAATGGAGATGTCATAACGTAAACTCTTCGAACAAATTTTTTCGCCAATTTTAGCGGGGGGCGAGGTACACACGTACAGCACACCACCAAAAGACGAATAACTCAACAGACACAAATTTTGCTGTTGCGATAAACGCACACTACAGCAAAATTCAACACATCAAAAATGACATGCACACAGATACTGTTTTCACGTAACTGTGCAGCATACATAAGAAAAACATAGTGATGGGACACATATGAAGAATGAGTCAAATCATTTTAATGAATGAACTGAATTGTCTTATAGGTACTATTTATTGTGAAATTTGAAAACTGTAAATTCTGTATATTGAAGATGTTATCCAATAAATATATTTGTTTCTATGTATAATTATCTGTCTATATTTATTGTGTACTTATCACTCTCGCATAACTAAACTGCGAAATAAAACTGTCGCCCGCGGTTGTTTCGGGCTTAAACAATCACGGACTTCTAAAACAAGTACACTCGACTTCATATTGTTGTTGCTAAAATGAAACCACTTAATTTTCGCCATTTTGGAGCCGATAGCTATGTGCAAGTTGTGTGAGCGTCCATGGATCTAATATTAGAGATTCACAGATCGTCACAGATCAAAGAACCGTTTGCCTGAAATGTAAATTTTAGTAGACGTTCACGCAGGATGCTTTGAATGGGCACTGAAAACAACTGTCATTCCCTATGGAATATTTAGTCCAACGTGTTTGTAGTTTAGAGGTCAGTGAATATAACCTTCAGGAAAAGAACGTACGCCCCTCTAAAAATTAAGGTGATTATATGACACCACATATAAAGTGATTTAAAGATATGAGTAAATAATAAGTAAAGAGAAAACAATAAAACAAATTGTTATTAATTTAATTAGAATTGCCACATATGAAACAAAATAAAAAAAGTTATAATTAAGTAAATATATTCATCTATCTATCAGCCACAGACGTCCACTGCTGAACATAGGCCTCCCCAAGAATCATCACAACGCTCGCTACGCTGCGCTTTCCTATACGTGGTCGCCACTCTAGCACTTTGCTGACCTAACGGCCATCGATTCTCCGGACTACATGGCTTGCTCATTGCCACTTCAATCGTGCAGTCCTGTGAGCTATGCCGGTTACCTTGGTTCTTCTGCGGCATATCCTCATTTCTCATTCTATAAAAGAAAAGAAGAATACGGAAATAAGGAGGCAGCAGTGAAGATGGAAAGAATATGAAATAAAGTCTATAAATAATAGTATATGTATAACGCATATACTCATAGCCCAGCATTAAATGTTCCTTTTACCTAGATATACTTTTAGCAAACAATTATTTTCATTTTCATATTAAATTTAATCACTACATAGTATAGAACAAAGTCGCTTTTTGCTGTCTGCCTGTTTGTCTGTCTGTCCCTATGTTTGCTTAGATCTTTAGAACTACGCAACGGATTTTGATGCAGTTTTTCTTAATAGATAGAGTGATTCAAGTGGAAGGTTTATAATATGTATAATGCATTCATAATTTATCAGTTCTGCACCCGTGCGAAGCCGGGAGGGTCGCAAGTATCTAATAATACACTAACTATTAAACGAACTGCAGTGATCGAATGAATGAATGATTCATTCAAATGTTGAGTCGCGGTTTTGACTTTGTCACATCCCTCGCCCCTGTACCACCGTTTTATGGTTACATTTTTCTGTCGTTTACGTATCGCAACGGTTTTTTTCTTTAAATGGAGATTATACTTTAATACACATTTAACACTTCGTAAAAATACTTACCTGTGATAGGAAACGCGATCTTGTTACGTATTTGAGCTGTCAGATCGCCTTTTACAAGAAAATATCTGCACAATTCACCATTTTTAGAGAGAAGTGTCACGCGACACAGATCAATGCAAAATGGCGGTGAAGCGACTTCAAGTAGTTTTATATAGCGTGCTTGACCAGTTGACCAGTTATTTTGCCGGAGGGGGTCGCCCGTCCATGGCATCTCCTGTCATTAAATACTCAAAGTTTGTTATGGATCGAAGTATAAGATTACTTTTTTTATTTATTGCTACTGTATTGCATAGGTACAAGATGCTCGATATCAAAAAACATGGCATGCTCATTTTGATTCTTACATGGAACTTGGATTTTATAGTAGGTAAACAAAGTGATCAAACCAAATGTTACACTTATGATATGAACTAGACTGTCTTATACTGTGTGTGAGAATCAAAGTAATGTCTTAGTGTAGAACATTCAAGTATTTACATACATGGGCTATTGAACAAAAAAAATATTTTAGGCCAACACTTGTTGTACTACTGCATTAAATAAATATGTTTCTACTGTGGCCAATTTGCGAGAACGTTCGAAGTGACACAAATACTATAATGTCAATAAAACATTACTTTCTTTACACTTTTACGCCAGCATTCTTTGGGTTACTTCATGTTTACTTGCCGAATAAGGTAACAAACATAAAACGGCCTAAGCAACCGAACACAGTGACAGCCATTAACTCAGATAATTATTTAGCTTGTGTTTAACGCCTTCCAAATATGTTGATAAATGACTTCCAATAAATTCTTAATACTTGCCAAAACGGATGAATGCTCACCAAATAGTGTATCAAAAACTAATGTATAAATAAAGCTAATATTTCTTTTTCTTACATGCTATAAAATATGAGAACACCGTTAAAGTTAATTTCAGACCAAATAATCTATATTATTGTTAAATGGATGTCACCAATATTGTATATTATTACTTCTATTTTAGTCATTTTTGCTGAGGCAAAAAACTAACTGTTGACCGTGAAATCTTTTGTTATACCAAACATATTACTACGCACCCCAAACACAAGTAACTTGTTTATCGCTTTACGCATTCAATTAATATATGATATAGTACTTAAATAAATATTCGCTACTATTTAAATGCTCACCAAAATGGCTTTTATACCCTAAAACTAATAAATATTAATAATAAATTGTGTATTGCAGAGACACTGTCCTTGAGTGGCGTAAATAATTTGTTGAAGTCAGCCTGCCGTCGTCGTCGTACCTAACCTAAGCCAAGTCGGATCTGCCTTAAGGTGAAATAGGTAATGTTAGTAATCGTAAGCCAAGTCGGACCTGCGCGGCTCGCTCGCTTCGCTCGCTCGTTAGGGTCGCAGTTCAACCTAACACTCCTCCTCGCTTCGCTCGTCGTCGTACCTAACCTAAGCCAAGTCGGACCTGCGCGGCTCGCCTGGCCGCAGGCCTGCCCGCCTGTGCGTCGCTTGGTGGGGGCGGGGGACGGGTTGCGGGTAAAGAAATAAAGGGAAGCTATTGTAATTTTAGATTGACAATAATATATTTTGACTAAAGGTTAGATAATTTGATTACACTAATGCACATTAGACTGCAGTTTTTGGTATTAATGTTGATATACGGACTCAACGTAAAATTATTTTGGTGTATGTATATTTATTTTGGAATACAAAATGATTTAGTTTAGGGAGCTCTGTATAGAGCGGGTTTAATTTATATGGAGGTAATTCATTTTACTTGGAATTTAGTTTTAGGGTATAAAAGCCATTTTGATGAGCGTTTAAATAGTAGCGTAATTATTTTATGAGTTGGGCTCTAGTCGGTGTATTATTGTTATATTCTACGGTAGTTACTGTCCGTCTGTCTGTCTGTCCGTCTGTCCGTCTGTCCGTCTGTCCGTCTGTCCGTCTGTCCGGCTGTCCGTCTGTCTGTCTCTCCGTCTGTCCGTCTCCATCTGTCCGTCTGTCCGTCTGTCCGTATGTCCATCTGTCTGTCTCTCCGTCTGCCCGACTGTCCGTCTGTCCGTCTGTCCGTCCGTCCGTCCGTCCGTCCGTCCGTCTGTCCGTCTGTCCGTCTGTCCGTCTGTCCTATCTGTCTATTTTAAGTGGGGCTCCCATACAACAAACGTGATCGGTTGCGTTAACTTTGCACCTCATTTGTATGCGGCGTCATACATACCAATTGCAAACTTAACTTTATAAGTCAGCCTTCAACAATTTGAATAGTTTAGTTATGCTGAACATCGCCAGCCAATTTTAGTCTAATAGAGTAAATTCAACCTAATACCTAGGGCATTTAAATTTGACATTGAACGCTCTAAAAGTCTTGAGTTTGAAGACTGTTGTTCCTACTGAGTTGTAATCAGAAAATTCGTATTCGTGACACGTGCAGTTCTTGTTCAATATCAGAGGTTTAAATATATTGGTAAAAATCGCCTTAAGAGGCCTTATTCCTTTTGAAGTTTATTTTTTACATATTAAGACAAATATATTGATAATTACAACCAACTTTTTGAAGTGAACAACATTTTTTCCCGAGTTCTAGGTAGTAACATAGTTATTTCATGCTTTCATTGCGTGCAGTCGAAAATAAGTTGAAAAAACTAGTTTTCCGCGTGAATTTTGTCAATTTCGAGTAGATTTTGAAACAAAAATTATCAATGAAAAATTCAAACTGTAAGGTTTCAAATATATAGGTACCAATAAATCCCAATAGCCATGTTCTAGGTAGTAACATCAATCATATGTTAAGAAACATGTTTGATCATAAAGAAAAATGTCTAAAACAATCAGCATTTTAAAAGGAATAAGGCCTCTTAAAATCCTCGCATCGAGGGAGAGATCTCTGTCTCTGCATTTGCACTGAAATAAGAGATTTCTTAACAGTAGCCCCAATGTAAGCTGCTAGTTACAAAAATCGGAGGACTGACAAACTGACGGCTATTTTATTAACCAAAATAAATACCTGACAATTTCACGTGAGTGTAAACCGCTTAATACAATAATTAAAATAAATTATGTAAAATTTGCATAAATTTGGTTACCACTAAGCGCAAAAAAATGACGTTCACCTTGACATTATTGATAGCTTATTTTTAGGTACGCCCGCCACTCTCATAGTACCTCACGGTATGAGAGTGACGGGCGATGCCATGACGCACGACAACAGTCGCGAAACGTAGTTGTGCTAAACGAGCCCTTACCATGAGTTTACAGTGACGGTACTCGCTCGCGACTCCGTAAAGGATTTGTATGGAGAATTGTAGTTCTACAAAGTGACCGGTAGGGGCGCTGTCTTATTCTCCGTACAAATCGTTTACGCTGTTGCTAGCGAGTCCGGTAGCGTCAACTCATGGTAAAGGTCTTCGCACATTATAACAACTCAACGGCGACTCGATTCTATGCCAAATATTGAAATTTAAGCCCTATGTCATATTTACTAGGTAATTTCAAAAAATGTACGACGCGTCGTCCACTCGTCGTCCACTACTAATATCAGTTTGGAGTTGGTATAATGTGTGAAGACCTTAAGGGTGCTCAGAGAGAGCAGCATGACTGCGTACTTCTGTGCGGTCATTATTTAACGGTACAGATTTGCGAATACGATAGGTACCTATCGTATTAGCAATAACTTTTGCCAGTGCGTGGGTTTGCTCTTGTTTCGTCAATAACAGTTTCATCGATTATTCAGTTTCATCGAAGTATCATTGAAAGCATAATATTGATGTAAGTACTACTATAGGGCACTATCTGGCTCTACGCTGAACAATGTTTAGAAGAGTTATAATATACTCCGATGTTTAAAATTCCGACTCCGTTTTGTGCCGTTCCGTTCATTCAAATATGAATTAAAACAATTAATTCAAATAATCATTTTGTAACGATTAATCATTCAAATATTGTATGACACGAGATCGAGTGTACGAACTGCGATCTTTGGAGTAGCCCTTGAGTACTGTAACCTGAGGTGTAAATAAGTCATAATTCCATGTGATTCGAAGTTTCGATCATTTATCTTTATTATGTAAATACCTAACCTGACTGATCGAGATCAGAAGTCAAAATACGTTGTTAATTCAGCAACCTACATATACGTATTATGTACATAATATTTTTACTATCGGGTATTTAGTCTGTCGAGTTATCTGTCTTATTAGCGAGTTTACACTTTACTGATGTTCATATTTATAAAACAAAATGGTGCTATTTTGCAGTTAAAATTGGGTGAATAACGCATTTATAATTATCTTATCTTGTATTTATATCATCTTAACACTAACTCTTTGCCATGAACTCTTATGTATGGTATCTTATCGTACAAAATCATTAATTAGTTTTTCGCTTAAACGTTATCGCTAACAGAATGAAATAACAGAATGCCTTTATCAATGCACTCTTCAACGATTAGTTAATATATTTGTATTTTTATTCTTTATTGCTAGGAACTTGCAAAACCATAACTGAATACCTTTACAATAATACCATGAATACCATAAAATACATTTAATTTCAAAATCAAAGATTAATATTTTTCAATAATGTGCCCATTTTTAGGGTTCTGTACCCAAAGGGTAAAAACGGGACCCTATTACTGAGACTTCGCTGTACGTCCGTCCGTCTGTCACCATTGAAATTTTCACAGGTGATGCCGATAACAAAAAATACTAAAAATAATTTTTAGTAGTTTATTCCCATACAACAGACTTGTTATAGATTATGGTACAGAACCCTTCATGCGCGAGTCGGACTCGCACTTGCCCAATTTTTATTCAACTTTAATACTTCATTTGGCGGAATAATTTCTCAACTACTACTTCATTTGACATTTTTCAACTCATACTTCTCACTTGGATTTCAATAAAAAAAAAAAAATATTATAATAACAAGGCCTTACAAAAACCTTACGTTAAGAAATTAAACATTTTCGAAAACGGCACCGTTTGGAGACATAACTTTCCGATTAATAAATACCTATAATTCTATCAAAATACAGCCATATTTTGGACAAATATTAGTACATAAAATATTATCCTTCAAACCGTACCCTTTAGTATAGCTGTTCAAAAATTTCGTTAACAATTATTAATTACCGACCGTTTTAATCGGTTAAATTAATCGATCGACGCTTAACCCCAACACCGGCACATGCTGTGTACGAAATGTAACCCAAGTGACGCATACGTTGCACTATTACCAATAGAACGCAATAATAATGCAACGATGCAACTCGGGTAACGTTTCATTAAACAACGAGTATTTAACAAAAGAGAACAAAAGTCATACCTATTAATGAACAAAAGACATAATTTAGGTGAAAGCGTGAATAAATTTAAGCACGCGTAAAATATTATACGCATTTCACTCACCTTTTTATGAACAGCAAAAGTGCTCACGGAAATAAAATCACATCAGCAAATTAAATACAACACTGCGAAACAAACTGCACAATAAACACACGATTCAAATAAAGAACGTACTTATTTTAAATTAAGGATGAATTCAATTGTTTTTACTTTAAACGTCAAACGGATACGTCAGCGTTCGAAAATCGATCGCGCTCACTACGCACGCCCTTCGGTACGCACCGCAGTTTACTGGCTTCACTGGCAGATGGGCCAGATGGTGTGGGAGCTTGCCAGTGCCAGTTCCGTACACCGTCAACTGTCAGACTGACTTGCAACGCGCCTGCGCGGGCCGTTGACAGAGCGCAAGCGTGCTCCAAAATAACAAGTGAAACGCGTGCACTCAACGCCACGGATATCAACAATGTCAACATCGCAGCTATATGTATATGCTGCACGCATTACGCACAGGGTGCATTGGGAACAATGATGTTTTAATTCATTATGCGACGGCCCGTATAGTGAAGTCACCGTAAATAATGTCACCATCGCTCTTTGGACTTTAGATAGCCTATTGTAATATCGAATGGAGATTTAATAGAATGCCCGGCTTTCTAAAATTTCACTGCGTATAGTCTGTTTATGTTATAGGAAATAGGTTTTTGATTTTATCAGCAAACTGATTTTTGGCTTTCTACTGATTTAGAAGAGTGGAATTTTCGACCCGTTAATAGTAATATGTAGAACCATAAAGTCAGGGTTTAGCCATATTTTCATGCAAGCAAAATTCATTAAAGTGTTAAGGGCTATCACTGGTTGTCGTAAGTCATTTATTTCATACGCCTTACTAACCTACGTACCTAGTTGTGATGGTATCAAATTACACGAAACAAAATACGTAATTAAGCTATCTTGTTAATGCCACGTCGTACAGGCTTCGTCAATTAATGTTAACGTTAAAGGTGCTTTTTTTTCGGGTCTAATAAAGTTCCTCAATAAATACTCTATCTTATCGTTTATATTAGTATTCAAATTGATTTCTTAGTGTGTAACGAGTCCTTATTTATTTAGTTTTTCCGTTTCTTTACACAATCGTCCTGCTTATGAGATTCAGGTATTAATAAATTCACGTACCTAATCATTAATCAAAGTTATAGGCAAATGTTAGGATAGGACTAATACAAACATAAAGTATCAACTATTTTATTTAGGACCCACCTACTAAATTGTTTTAAATCATAGACAATTGGTGATATCACATGGAAATATTTGTCAACATTATTTGGCTAGCCAGACTCTATAATTAAGATATTAATAAACACGGCACATTAGGGTATCACTAAAAATAAAAGTCCACCGCATGCAAAATAAAGTTTTTAAGCCCCAAAAAGATATTTCGGTCGATTGCAAAAAAATTGTACATAGTTAAAAGCTTAGTTAACATAAAATACGATCGCTTCCTCTGTGTGACGAAAGTTAGTCATACAAAATGTATGGGTAACTTTCGTCACACAAAGGAATCAATTAACATTGTTTTAATTAAAGCCCTTAACTATGTACAATTTTTTTGTAATCTAGGTCAACCGGAAGTTATACAGCGTGTATATTTGATACAACCGCAAATTGTAGCCTGCAGACGGAGATTTTAGTACTATAATCTGATATTTATTACTACATTTTCTGACCAGCAATGTATGCCGTAGTTATTACTAGTGACAGTTGTCACATCACGATGTTAAGTGTCAACAAACAACAACAAAGAAATATGTATTGCGTGCTGAATTCTTTTACATGGAAAAAAAGTTCGATTTTTTCAATAATTTACGGATCAATATATTAATAAATAAGTGCTCTATATTGAGACCCTGTAAAGTTTGCGGTTGTATCAAATATACACGCTGTATACCCTATGTAATTGATTACCCTTGTCAGCGTTACAAATACATAAACGCTCGTATCTTTTGATTGCCTTGACTTAGAGAAGTTTGTTTTTTTTTTACGGCCCAAAAGGTAATGGACCTACCTCTCTCTCTCTTCCCGACTATGTATCCCACATGGTGGTGGGGTCAGCCTTCCTTATCTTCCTACTCCACTTCGCCCTATCCCTGATGTCGGATGATGGTAATGGACCTACCTAACTATTTGATATTAAGAGTTTTAGCTTTACGCCTCAACGCGTTTCTAAAAAAAGGTCTTGGTAGACGGAAAGGCAGACAGATACTAGACAGATATAAGGTTCCCGGTTTTGGCGTACGGAACCCTAAAAAGTACGCTACTTTACTGAGAGGTGATTTCTGTAAATGTACGAAATTAGCGTAAATCATATAACTCGTTGTAGAGAAAGTCGTCTTAAACCTCAACTAGTGCAGGAAAGGAGAGCTTTCACACGAGTACGCGACACTAGAGAGATAAAACTCGATTTCCAGAACCAAACCGAGTCATTACTAAAGGGTAACTGAAAGATATCGGTTAAAGGTGGCCTTTAGAGCCTTATCACACTTGCGATTTGCGAGCGTATTTTGTATGAAGGCGATCGCGCAGCGTGTACGCCGCGTCGCTTATTTGTATAGAAAATACGCTCGCAAATCACAAGTGTGATAAGGCCCTTACACTGTAGGTCAATTCAACTCAATTCAATTTATTCAATGGTGACCGGAGAGCTGGCGGTTTCTTCGCTCAAAAAATCTGTTTGGCGATTCAGCGAGGAAACGCCGCCAGCATATTCGGCATTATTTTTATTTATTTTTTTTATTTTTTTATTAAGGTTCACCAACAATTGTTTACACCAATACAATGTATTAAATTCTATCCAGGCAAAATATTCTATAGTGTAACAATCACTTAAAGGTAAACACCGCATGCAAATTATTGTGAAGATGAAAACTTACCAAAAATAAAACTTAACTAAGAATTACTTATATTATACTACGTACTAGTCACAAAACAACGAACACTTCAGGAATGCATTGAAATTTAAATTAGGATTAACATTATTTCATGGGAACCTGCAACGCCGCTAACCAGCTACCACCACACCTGCCTCTGAGATTTGGTGTAGATGCTATTAGCTGTGAAAGATAGTTCACTGCCGTTCTGTATTGAGAGCGGATAGCAATTTACTGGGTGGGTCGAAGTGGATATCCGTGATATCACTACAACTGTTGGCCACTTGGCATAGCCTGCATATTGGGGAATTCCTCCCTGATACTGTACTTCTGACTGGCGGTTTCAGTGGAGTTATTGGGTTTCGGGGGATTCTAGACGGGGCTCTGAAATAAAAGAGGCTCAATAATTGAGGACAATCTATTTTGTGCTGGAGAATTTTGTGCAGAAATAAACCATCCAAAAACGCTCTCCGAGTTTCTAGTGAGTTCATTTTAAAATAGGCTAACTTTCGTTTGTAAGATGTTCTTCTTTTTGCTACAATGCGTCCATGTAGAAATGCTAAATGTCTGAGAAAACGTTTCTGTACTCTTTCTAATCGAAGAGAGTGTGTAGCATAATGAGGCCGCCAGACAACACTAGAGTATTCTAGAATACTCCTCACAAGACTATTGTATAGCAGTATTTTTGTTTTGCTTTGCTTAAAGCACCTACCATTCCTAATCACGAAGCCCAACATTTTAGATGCACGAGTGACAATATTCTCGAGATGTGGTATAAAAGTAAGTTTTTTATCAAATAGAACCCCCAGGTCCCGAATGGTCTCAACTTCGCTAAGGGTATGGTCACCAATGTAATAAGTGGATGGCGTTATATTGTGTTTTCGTGTGAATTTTATATGAGCACATTTGTTAGAATTTAAGTGCATATTATTGTTTCTGCACCAATTTTGAAGCCTATTAATGTCGAGTTGAAGCAAAGTTACGTCATCTGGAGATTTTACGGTACGCGCAAACTTAAGATCATCGGCGTACATAAATACTCGAGAGTTCGAGAGTGATGAAAACAGCTAGGTATGTCGTTTATAAACATGTTAAATAGGATTGGACCCAAGTGTGACCCCTGAGGGACGCCGGACGTGATTCTGCAAGAGTTGGACTGGTAACCATTAACCACCACGTAGAACCACCTGTCAGATAAATACGAGCGTAGCCATTCAAGTAAGGAGCCAGACACACCGTATGCAGAGAGTTTGGATATTAAAATTCTGTGAGAGACTTTATCGAAAGCTTTACTGAAATCTGTGTATATCGCATCAATCTGTCCACCAGAGTCGATAGCATTCGTTAAATATTCTGTGAATGTGACTAAGTTCGTACACGTTGATCTAGAGCTTACAAATCCATGCTGGTAGTCAGCCAGATATAATTTGAAGTGGTTTTGCAAATAGGGGCAAACTAAAGACTCGAATATTTTTGCAAAAGATGATAATATGGAAATTGGTCGGTAGTTGGAGACTAGTCTGTCATTATCTGATTTAAAAACAGGAACGACTTTGGCTATTTTCCATTCAGAGGGGAAGATACCTGATACTAGGGATTTATTGTAAATTAATGACAATGGGTACGCTAGTTCTGACGCACAAGAGGATATAAAAATTAGTGGGATACCATCTGATCCAGCACCTTTTCTGCAATCTATATTTTTAAGCTTTTTCTCTAATATTCCTACTTCAATCGTTGGTATCGTTAAACATTGACTATTGTTTTCGAGGGTTTGTAATGACTGGGAATTATTGTAATCTAGAAGATGCTTATCTGAACTGTAGACTGCTGAAAAGTAGGTAGCAAACATGTCACAGATTTCAGTATTATTTGACGTTATGCCGCCGCAGGGGCCATTTTTAGGGTTCCGTACCCAAAGGGTAAAAACGGGACCCTATTATAGTATAAATTTTCTAAGCTAAGCTTATCCACTTAAGAACTGAATACCATTGAGTGGTAAACCACAAATTAAGATAGCGAGCTCATAGTAAAAGCAGATTGTAACCACCTTGGAAGGTTAATATAGATTATCGACTCTATTTCCTTGGACATGAAACTACAAAATACACTAACAGAATAATGGTAATCATAACTTTTTTGGAATTTTACAACCGTCCGACTCTCCAAAAGAACGTATTGTCTTGAAAAAGGACTATGAACTCTCATCGTCAACCATTTTAAACCTATTCAACAAGGAATACGGTTGAAAATTCAATATCTACGCAATGTAGTTCTAACCTTTTTTTGTAAGTAACTGGTTGGCGCTTACGAGAACAAAGGCAGATAGGATTGTATTAGACACAATGCCATTGTGAATGCAGGTAAGTGGATAAGCTTAGTTTAAAAAAATTGTACTATACTAAGACTTCGCTGTCCGTCCGTCCGTATCCGTACGTCTGTCACCAGGCTGTATCTCAAGAACGGTGATAGCTAGACAGTTGAAATTTTCACAGATGATGTATTTCTATTGCCGCTATAACAACAAATACTAAAAATAAAATAAAATAAATATATTTTAATAGAATCTTTTTTTTTATCGATTCTATTGTTTATGTGGATATACCACATTTTTTTTAATATTTAAGGGGGGCTCCCATACAACAAACTTGTTTTATGGTACGGAACCCTTAATGCGCGACTCGGACTCGCACTTGCCCAATTTTTAGATTTAGTTTAACTTTATTGTGTTCTAGTTCAGTTTTATTGTAAATATTTTATAATAGTAGACAAAATAAATGTTCCATTCCAACAATAATTTATTCAATAACAATATAAATTATGTTTAAAAACTTACTAGCTAAGATTTTTTTTGTTTATTATAATTTAATTTCGATTATAACCTTGACATTTCACCCCAATGCACATAATAGGTAAATAAAGTCGACGAAAACAGATAATTTGGCAAAAATAAGTGCTTATTATATATTTTTTTTATCATGTGTTTACTGCTACCCGATTAACATTATACCTATTCCCAAACAACAAAGATAAAATAGAGACAATACCAATATAATATATATTATTAAATAAAAAAAACACAATCCACGATCCTGGGTTCAAATCCCGGCAAAGGGCAAATATTTGTATGATGAACTCGAATATTTGTGCCTAGGTCATAATGTTATTTGTATTTAAGTATGAATTTATATCTATATACAATACATAAGTAAGTATGTTTATCGTCGTCTAGTGTCCATAACACAGGCCTACTAGAGCTTACTGTGGGACTAGGTTTATTTGTGTGAGGTTGTCCGATATTTATTTATTTATTTACTAGGGAGCGCTCTCAACTTCGTCCGCGAATTTTTTTATTTACTTTAGAGTGTAGACGGGTAAAAAGTATCCTATAACCTATCTTTAAATGTCCAGCTATCCCTGCACAAAAATTGGTTAAAATTAGTCCAGCCGTTTCGGCGTGATGCGAGGACAATGGAAATTATGACCAACAGATGGCGCCAGGCTGGCACGGCACCGGGCGCCTATACAAAACAAATGACGATCCTGCATCACGCTATCAAGATTTTTCCTGAAATCATGACTCCTGAAGAAAACTGATTTTCAATACAAATCTACTTTTATAATAGTATAGAAAACCTCCTTTTTACAAGCTTTTATTTACTTTCATCTCTGTCCCGCGGTGTCTGTACTCTGTAATCAGATCTTGGCGATCTTGCAAGTAAGATTTGAATCACTTCCCGGTGACCGATTGAGCTGAAATCTCGTGTACCTACGTAACTTCGATGACAATACAGTAATATAATACCAGAAAGCTGGTCTGATGATGGAGCTGATGAAAGATAGTCATAGGCACGCTGTAATAATAATAAGACAATGCAATCGTGATGCAATCTTACCAAGTTTGAGTTCGGTGAGTTATAGTTGGCGAATGTTCAAAGAAAAATGCAGTCAGCAATAAAAGCTTATCACAATTTTTTTTTTTTTTCAAAAACATTATTTGAAGTCAAATATCAGTAATTTGTACTGATTGACACATATATACGTGTGAGCAACGAACGCGCCAATTTTACCCGAAGCACGCGAACAACGGAAGGCGAAATATCATAATATTATTAGTGTAGGTTTCTATTAGTGAGGAGTGAAGACGGGTCTTGACTATGCGACCCCATTGCACAATCTACCTCCAACCGTACCTATTTTAACCCGGTAGTTTTCTACAATAATATATTTGAGTGCCTACGAAAATAATCATTAACATATCCAGCACAATCTTGTCTTTCTTGAGTCAAGGCTTCACAAGTTGATTTCGATAACCAGTTTTCTCTAAAAATAATACTATTAAATTTGTCATAGACTCTATTAGCTAACGAGTCAAAACGTAGTTAATTTTCACCTGTCGATTATTATTGATCATTGATCCGAAATAAATTGTTTGAATTGATTTGTATAATCACATTAGGTGACGTAACCGTTCGAAGGGCCTGAGCCGGACTACGCGCAAGCCACGCCAATTAAGAGGGTTTATCACTGCTCCTTTCCCTATACTATCAGTTTACGTTAAGTTTGCACCTGGTAATTATGGCGTCGCAGTCGCATACAAATGTGGTCCAAACTTAACGTAGTCGGGTTATACAAATCGTAAACTGGAACTAATGTTCTAGAGTTTAACGTAATCGGGTTATACAAATCGATACTATCGTATCGAAAAGTAAACTATTTAGAACCATTGTTCTAGAGTTTTCTAAAAAGTAAACTCTAGAACTAATGTTCAGTTAAATTTTTAGAAATAATGTTTACTTTTTTCGATAAGTACTCTTTTCCATACTAAAGATAATTTTTTGACAAAAAAGAATAAGAACAATCAGTAGAAGTCCCTGACTTCTGATCTGAGCTAGGTGAAAACCTGTGTTATAGAAGTCATAATACTCCCCAATATAAAAATGGCACAGAATGAAACACTACAAAAGGATCAAAAGATTTGATTTATGCAAAATCCGCCTGAAAAGGAAATCGTATTGATTGTTTGCGTGAAATGCGATGTAATTGGTCGAGGAGCATGCTGACCGGACTGACTCACGCGTGCTTACGAATGCGCGCCAAATTGTCCGTACAAACGCGACGCCGTGATTTTTTTTAAAGGCGGCCTTCTGCATATAAATTCTATGTAGAAAGAAGACTGCCTTTTAGTGAATGACTCGGTGCACACTGACACATCGGCAATTAAGAGGAAATACCACGGCTCATTTTTTCATACAAATCGAGGTTTAGTGCTCGTCTGTTTCCTCCTCCAAAGCTTAATCAATCTTTGCGAAATTTTGGAATGGAATTTCTTAACCTGGAGAAAGATTTCATTGCTACAAATCTTTTTTGTTTGTAATAGTAGGGTAGGCCACGATGCTAAATCGGGATTCACTCGAGCGTCATAGAGACCTATTGGGTTGCGAAGCTTAGATGATAAAAAGAAACAAATGTCTTATAATATATACCTTTTCATCGGTGGGGGGAGCGGCTACAGACTTTCAAAAATGTAAAAAAAACTGTTGCATGGACATACTCGAGCGCGTCAGATATTGATAGCATCCATGTCCTACACATTTTTAAAGATGTCCCCATGTTAAACTGATTGTTTCCATGATGGGGGTGGTCGTACTTGAGGGACAAAAATGAAAAAACAATTTTTTTTTCATCGAGCGCATCAGATTTTCCAAGGGGATGTTAAGTGAACCTAAAAAAAGCTCTTATATAATAATCTGACGATTTGGATGTGACGCGAACTCGCAGTCATTATTAGAATGTGCAAAAAATTTCGCCATTTTGAAATACTCAAGCGCGTCAGATTAAGATATATATAGTTCATCTTTATGACCTAGACGTGCTGTCTCATAATCTGACGATTATCTGGCGGGATTCGCCTTATCTGACAATAAAAAAAATAACAGGAACTTGTGATTCAGTGCACTCTCCAAAAACAGGAAAATGTGACTCGGAGCACTCCCCAGAAGCAGGGGCATGTGATTCGGAACTATTGTAAATACGGAGTCTGGCGGTATTTTTATTGCTTTAAATAATTTATTAGCACTGTGCGTGATTTACTTCATTTAATGAAGATTCTCTCGAAAGTTCAAGATTATCGTATGTTGTTCGGGATTTTCGGAGAACCGGTTTGCTCCAACTATATTCTAAAATATTAATTACACATTTTCATTATGTTTCTTATGTAAATTTAATTGTTTTTTGTAAAGTAGTTTTACCACAAAATACACACTTTATATAATAATCACTCATAGTACAGCTGCCGGCAACCTTTTAGAGCAATAACCTTGACTGCGCAGTAACCGATTGACGTACAAATGTACATGCGCAAATCCGCCATTTTTGTTGTAAAAGTTAGCCGGCAACTATAAATATTTAATAACTTTAGTGTTGTAAACAACATGATCAGCTGTCATGGCGCCATGGCAACAGAAACCAGAGTGGGATACAGGCATCATGTAACTGCACGCATTAAACTTTATCGATGAATTTTTCTTACTTCGGCTAGTGGAAATGGTCAATTATATATATTTTCCGTTATCATTAAATAATTAAAAAATCAGCCACGCTTGAGAATGTCGAGATGACTTTTTTTTTACAACTTTGTAGCCCTCCTCCTTAATCTGACGCGCTCGAGAATTCCAGATTATAACATTTTTTTTTTACTAATCTGATTTTTTTATCCTTGACGGGCGGCCATACATATGAGGCTCAAATTTGATGGAAGTACGTTTAACCGGGTACAAGGTATCCCCCTATATATTAATCTGCCGCGCTTTAGTAAATCCCGAAATCCCCTCTTTGGCTCCACTACTATAAAGGTATTTTAGTCCCATTGTCTTCCGGTCAGAATCTAATGATGGGATCCTAGAGAATCTCTTTTCGTTTTATAGGCACACCTATCGTGATGTGGGTTGGTTGCTTGTAAGTAACTCATAGAGTTTGCTCTTAAAGAGCATCATTTGGTGACGTTCAACTGATGAGACAGACTACACATTACAGAAGGCAACTGATGGTTCTCTATCGTTTGTCCGAATTTCATTTGCCATAATCGATCACTTGCCATAATATTCATTAGCCATAAATCTATTTTTCTCTGTAAGCTCAAACTTTTCAGTATTTTTATAAGACAAACCTAACCTAACCTAAGGATTTCTCCATGAATAGTATTAAAGAAATCCCGAAGAGTTTATGATTTATGAAATAAAAAAAATATGGCAAATGAAAATTATGGCAAGTGATTCATTTATCACAAATGAAATTCGGGGAAGTGAAATGCTCCCGCAACGGTTACTACTTCATAATAACCAAGTGCGTTACGATTACTTTAATATGGTTGCTACGTAAATTCGCACCCTTGGTAAAATAATGCAACATGTGACTTTGCATCAAAAGTGGTTTTATTACGAAAATATCCTTAGAATTATGCGTTCTACACGGTAGATTTTTTTTATAATTTTAACTTTTGTCGTTTCTGAGATATTTTAAGCGGAAAACGACGCAAGTGAAGAGGCGACGTAAAATAATGCTACAAATGCGTATGCGTCTTTTTTTGACGTCGTTCCTGTGAGCGCATATCGGCGCGCGCGTTGTCGTAAAGTCAGATGCGTCGGTGTTACCGGACTGTGATCATGCGTTGCGTTTTGGATCTAAATCGGCGAGAATGGATGCGGAAAACGAAACCGGTAATGATAAGTACTTTTTACAGGTCAAGAAAATGATCTTGTAATAAACAATCATATGTGCACATACGACTGTTTGAGTTCTAATTCTTGAGATTAAATAGCCAGTCGCATGATCACATTCGACGTTATTTATCGATTTTTAACTAATTAATATTTTTTTTAACAAACATGTTAGGCAATATTGCCATAATGTTATAAGAAGAGTTTAAGGTAATTTAATTGTTTTTTTAAATTATGGTCGTATATTCATTTGCGTCGTTGTTGTACAAACTATTCATAGTCGCATCGTAACATGTTGCGTTATTTTAGGACGTAGTTTAAGATGCGTCGTTATCAAAAAGTTTGAAGGTATAAAAAAGCATGTTATTGTAAAAAAAATCTAACGTTTGATTAATATGTAATAACTAAATGCCTTACCTGTAATTCCAACCATTTTAAACCATTAAATTTATCGTATTTTTATTTTTATTTCCTATATGAACTGTACGAACTTTACCTACTAATAAAATCTACTTATTTGTAGATCTTAACATATTTATCATATTGTATTTATTTCTATGATGCCGTTTTTAGAGAAGTGATTACTCTTTTCGTTATTTGAAGTTTCTAAAGGAATCTCGAAATGTTGGGACACGAGGAAATCTTCGACAAAGCGAACTTGGAAGAATCTGCTCTACCCGACCCTATCAGTGAAAAAATAACCTGTTACTACTTACTACTGCATTCATCATGCTAGCATATAATGTGCTTGTAACACTAAAAGCAAAAAAAGATAATAAGGATGCCCTGCTCTCGACAGATGTCCACCAAAACTTTTAAACCTAGTTAAATCTTTCCACGCACGATGCTGTTGTTCATGACAGCCGGACTTCTGCTTTGTTCGACATGCGGAGGGACTGCGGCCGAGTATTGCCACCGATACTTTTCGACATCTTTTTCCCTGCGTCTGAAGGTTGCATTTGGGAACTTTAGTTTAGGGGATACACTTTACACACAAGAGCAGAAGGGAAACTTTTTGATTTTTTCGTCGTAAACGTATACATAGATTCACTGTTATTTTCCGATGATGCCGCATTCGTTGCCAAAAATTTCCCAAGAGTTACAGATTCTTTTCGATAAGTTCGCACACCCTTGTTCTCTCTTTTCCATGTCCATTAATGCTAAGAAGACAGTTGTTCTGGCGCAAGGTTTTCACCAGCCAACTATGTTGTTGGATAGTGTCGTGTCCCTTGATGTTGTTGATCAGTTCCCTTATCTAGCAATCCCACTTGTCAAGCAATCTGTCACTGAATGTGGATATCGGGAACCGGCTTGGTAAAGCGGTTACAATGTTTGGGAAGCTCAGTGCAGGAGTCTAGACTAGTCTACTATCTGACAATCAAGAACAAAGTGTTTGTGTATCAAACTTGTGTTCTGAGTATAGTTTTGTGTGGAACTGAAGCCAGTACGTCGTAATCCAAGCAAGAAATAAGGCTGAATATTTTCCACTTGCGGTGCCTTCGTAGCAGTCTAAACATCACTTGGCGACACAGGGTCACGAATGAGTGTTGTAAGTCGCGCAGTTTTCCAGGATTTCTGCAATGCTTAAACAGCGTAGATTGTGGTAGCTGGGGAAGCATGTGCACCGTATGGATGTCATTCGCTTACTGTGTAACCTGAAATGTGGGGAGACCCATGTTGCGTTTCAAGGACTGCACTAAGCGAGCAATGCCGGCATTTGGCATCAGCCCAGCAGACTAGGAAACTCTAGCCGACGAGCATAGCAAGTGGAGAAAGTCTTTAGCCGAAGACTGTAAGACTGAGAAATCAAAGCTTGTTTCAGGTTTTAGCCGCAAAACGCGAGAGGAGACGCCATAATGAGAGGAGGGTTGTTTCACCAGCTCGATCATCTAACGACCCTTTATTGAAATGTCAATCTTCATCACTGTCACTCCCGCATCGGACTTTATAGTCATTCTCAATCTTAACACTGCCATAAAACGCTGCATAGTAAAATAATCATCTGATACAAATTTTAAGGCCTGTGATGAAAACAGTTTATGACTTATACAATTATTAGGTCTTAAAACACTCGTGTGTTTCCTAAAACTAAGCTCAGGTCAATGCTCATGTTTAAAGGCTTATCATTAAGTAACAGTTGTATATATTACTATCAAAAAGTTTAATATTCTTATCTATTCGTTTATTAAGTTTTATAATACAAGTACGGGTATTTTATAAATAAAATTTACATAGTGTTTAGTATGAACGAGTTGTTACTTACTAGTTTCAGTTTTTAACGCTTATTTTTTTTGGAGTACATATTATATGGAAAATATTATGTAAGTGATGATACCTTATCATGCCGATAAAAAGTAGGGCTCCCGGTATCCGTGTTACACGCGGAAACGTGTACACGGGTCCTTAACACCGGCGGTACTAACAACCCGATCTACACGAACCGGCTAGGAAACGTTTCCTTCGGAAACGGGTCGACACGGACCCGCTAGGAAACGTGTCCTCTAGGAAACGTTTCTAAGTTTGGATGCGGATCCGCGGTTCGCGCCTTCACTCGGGTATTGAATACACGTCTGAGCGACCCGCCCGGCTTAGTTATTATTTGAGTTGAAGTTGAAATGAAACGGATAATTAAATTATTTGTTCATTATTTAATGAAAAACTGATTTTATAGTATTACGTACGGAGGAAAAAAGATCGCAAAACGTCATATAAAATATTTTTTTCTGCTTTTATTAGGGTTCCGTAGCCAAATGGCAAAAAACGGAACCCTTATAGATTCGTCATGTCTGTCTGTCTGTCTGTCTGTCTGTCCGTCTGTCCGTCTGGCCGTCCGTATGTCACAGCCATTTTTTCCGAAACTATAAGAGCTATACTGTTGAAACTTGGTAGGTAGATGTATTCTGTGAACCGCATTAAGATTTTGATGCAAAAATAAAAAAATAATAATAAATATTGGGGGCTCCCCATACTTAGAACTGAAACTCAAAATTTTTTTTTTCATCAAACACATACGTGTGGGGTATCTATGGATAGGTCTTCAAAAATGATATCGAGGTTTCTAAAACATTTTTTTTCTAAACCGAATAGTTTGCGTGACAGACGCTTCCAAAGTGGAAAAAAGTTGGTCCCCCCCCCTCTAACTTCTAAAATAAGAAAATGAAAAATCTAAAAAAAACATATGATGTACATTACTATAAAAACTACCAACGAAAATTGCTTTGAACGAGATCTAGTAAGTAGTTTTTTTTTAATACCTAACTTTGCAAGTTTGCACCTAATTTATATGGGGCGCTATACATACCAGGTGCAAACTTAACTTAAACACTTAGGGATGGAAAGTGTTTGTACGGAACCCTCGGTGCGCGAGTCCGACTCGCACTTGGCCGGTTTTTTTATAATCACTATTAGGGTACTGATCAGAGATGGGCATTAATCGATTAATTTTTTAGTTAACTAATCAATCGATTAAAAATATCATTCGTAATTTTTTATCGCGATTAATTTAGTTGCGATTAAATTAGTTGTGAGAATCTTCGACTAACAATTGAATTAGTTTTAGTTTCAATCGACTAAATTTCACGATTAAATCAATATTAAAACTATGCAGTCACTCGTTTTTGCATTTTTATTTAACTTGCAATATGTAACTACGAGTAGGTATGTACATTGTAGGTACTCGTATGTTGTATCACTTGTATCTATGTTGGTTTGGGTAGAATCTTGCAACTTATTTTGAATCAGATATCTTCAACCGATTGAGCTAAAATTATGTATATTATATTCAAGTTTAATTTGTAACGCTTGAATGACAATGCAATATTATGAGCCATATTAACAATATTATAAGGATAAATAACGAAAAACTGCAATGTTTACAAATCGCAAACAATATAGTAGTTGGTGCTCTATTAATATTTTGATACTTAAAGTACTAGTTCTAACGAGTATTGTAAAGTCCTATACGATACTGAGTAAATTATAGACATAGATATTATCAATATTTTGCTGTCTGTGTCATTAGTACAACTCTGTTTAGTGTCACGCGGCGACAAAACAATGGGATAATCCTACTTACCTGGAAGTTGTTTGTTGCATTTTGGTGCAAGTGCCGACGAATCTTCTAAAAATAACACGTTCTATTGAATTAAACATCTGCATGTTGTTTATTATCTATTTTGTTGCGGTCTATTTTGTTATCACCGTGTGGTCATTTACAATATTTAAACCGCTTTGTAAAGAAATCTCAGCATTAACTATTGTACATTTTCCTTGCGTCATTCTACATTTAAATATATCAACATGACATATTTTATTTATTAGCGCTATTGCCAATATATATATTGGAGCGGCAGCGAATTGATCGATCAGGCTATTCCATGTAAGGCTCATGCTTCATAAATTCATACTCATAGATGTTTTGAGGTATCTAGGTCATATTATATTATATTCTAGATTCTAGGTTCTGTAATTTTAGATTCTAGGTGATTATTACTTATTACGATGCTCTTAAGATTATTACAGCCAATATAGGTAAAGCTTTAAGGGCACGGACCCTAGGTAAAAAATAAGAAAGAGAACGATGTACCTATGAAGGAGGAAAAAAATATACCTACTTTACTAATCCATTTTATAGCCTACATAGACATACCTACATTACATTATTTACATTACATTAACATAGACATACCAAGTTTTTCGTTCAATTTGCTTCTAACATTAGTCGTGGAAAAATAGTCTAACTAATTAGTCGATCACAAAGTTTAGTTGTCCGAAATCAATCGGCAACTAAGTTAGTTGCACTCTATACAACTAAGATTGATCAGTCGTCGTTTTCAATCGTCAATCACAATTAATTCTGTTAATTTTAATCGTTAGTTGTTAGTCGATTACATTTTGCCCATCTCTGGTACTGATTAATACCTAACACCTTGCATAATGGATGTAACATTATGGTGTTAGGTGCAAAAAGTTGTCATACCTACATACCTTCTTACGTTACCTGCTATGGCGACTTTTTTTAAGATTAGATATGAATAGGATTAGGGTTGCACTGCAGCTGCACTTGCAGATAACAACAATACCCATTGTTTCTCGTCATAAATTAACCGCGACAATTTTACTGATAATACTTACAGGTTGTTTTGACATTAGGCCTGGAAGACCTTTTATTCGTTAAAGTTGAAGGAGAGGCCGCTTTCATTTAATAAAATTAAGCAACAAAAAATAAATAAATTAGCGTATTAAACAAATCGCAAATACAGAAAATATTCTCAAACATGTTAAGCCCAACCCAATATGCATAATGCAATGAAGGATTAATTTATTATACATATGAGGAAATATCTAACACAGTTTCAATAAATCCTTTTATCAGATTATAGTTCATATTTATACCCTCCGAAAAATTTGAGGAATTTACACAATTTTAATAACTGATAAAGTAAAAAATATCGTTTTATTTTTAACGATAACGTCATATTACATAAATTTAAACGTCAATTCTATTATACACGTCGACAAACTAAAGTCGCTGTCGTGTCATTTGACGTTATTGCACCAAAAATGCTAGAAAAAGTACGATCCCTGATTATTATACTCCATTTCTCACTCCATAGCTTTTAAAAGAATAACCGTAAGATGGCCACAACTCGTCGACGGCGGGTCGGACCCGCGTGTGATTGAGATCCGTGTACACGGGTACACGGGTACACGGGTCTTAATTACACGGGTCTTTATTACACGTTCCAAACGGGCCAGAAACCCGTTTCCGTGTAACAGAGAAACGGGTACACGGAAACGGGTACACGAAACCCGGACACGACCGAGAGCCCTAATAAAAAGTTAATATGTATTAAAATTAATAACATTGTTTTATCTTTTTGCACTTAATGTGTTCTAGTAGCAAACCACAGTATTTTTACTCATTGCTGCCTAGTTATTTAAGTAAATAGTTCGGTAAAATAAGTTCACTTGAAATAATATTCATTTACAGATACCTAAATCTTTCAGATTCTATAGAAATATAATATTTTACACATATACGACCTCATAAATTCAAGGGTTATTCATAAAACAAAGACGTATGTGCACATGCGTCACGTAGATTTTTGTAAAATAATGACGGATCTGCCGATACGTCGGCTGATGCTTGGTAATAAATAGCCGTATGTGCACATCCGTTACATTATTTTGAAAAATAATGCGTTTAATTAAATGGGACATAACACATTTAATTGATTACATTAATATAAACATATATGCAAAAGTACATGACAATTCGACGAAACGCAAAAATGTTATCAGCAAAAATCACTTGCAGAATTTTTAAACTGCTCTCCTGTAAAGTACACATTTTGCAGATGTGGCTTTGTTTTACCAAGGGTGCGAATTATGCTCTGCACAACTGTCAACGCGAAACTGAGTTCTGGTTCCTTTATTTTTTGGTTTTTTAGTTTAATTTGTAAGGGTGTTTTATTTAAAAACGTTTTTATAGTTATTATTTGGTTTCCCTCACACGGATAATAGTACATTACATGCCTAGGGCGGTCAATTAATGAATGTCCCAGATCGCAGGTGCTTGTGAAGTTTTACGTCTTTTCTTGGCCAGGAACTGAGATTTTCTCTCCTTCAGCGGGCAGAAAATCCCACTTACGATCTAGGGTGACGTAAAAGTAGGTACATATATGCTCGTATTATTCTGTCCGCGCGAAGTTCCGCAAATAACTTCGAAGATACTGAATCCATAATTAATTGTTTAACTAGCGATGCTGCTCTCTGTTCTCTGGACTGAGTCATAAAAGGTAAGTTAGTCTTTATTATACTGCAATTCAATACATTAAGATGTCAGCGTCGATTACTGTACAACCTTGTAGCTTTAAGTCCCTGCAATCTTTCTTCCTATGGAAAAACCTGTACTCAAAATAACCCGGAAAGACATGAGAGTTAAGTAGTGAAATAAGTTTTAATGGTAAAATTTGAATAAGGGGTTCAATATGACTCCCGTTCTGCTAAAACCCCACCAATAGCCTAAAAAACCCGCGACGAAAGTAACTGAATAGTTATCTTTCTTACGTTTTTAACCCCCAAATATCTGCCAGTTTGGATTTATTTTTATTTAATCGGCATAGTAATTATATTTAATTGTCAAACCTGCACATCTTCATGAGAAATACGACCTCAAGGCGAGAACAGCTAGAAGCCATATGGACATCCAAACAACCAAACATCCAGACATACGAAAGAATTTTGGCCCAAGGTGAAAAAGAGACGCTTCACTCGTTCTGTCAGAAAACCGCACTTAAATCGGATCATCATCCGTTTGGACGCTATGATTCCACACACAGAAATACAGATACTCGTAGACAGAGACACACACGTCAAATTTATGTTTATGTCATCCCAGGCCATAAGTAGGATTTTCTACCAATTTAAGACGTAAAACTTTAGACAAACCACGGGCGGTAATTCGTAAAGCCCCAGATCGCATATTCATTGCCCTTACCTTCGGTATGGGCCACAAACACCTGCGATTTGGGACATTCACGAATTGACTCCCCTGTGGGGCGGAGATAATCCCATTAGCGGGTTATACTCCCACACAAAGTCCGACTACTGGTAGTGAGAGCTAACCAGCCCTGATACAGTTCAAGTCATTTCTTGAAAAAATAAACGATTTTTCTGCCCTAGGTATGTAATGTACTATAGCGTATGTATTTCGGGTATTTTTTTTAAGGGAACTTGATCGTAAGTTTTCTTTGCTATGACACCGCGATTTGAGGATAATTAGTTTTGTTCTAATGCTTGCAGGGATTTTTATGGTTTCGTCATTTGATATTCGTCATCATCTCTAAGATGAAGTAGTGACCGTCCAAAAGCTAAACAGATCTAGCACCGTGACCGTAACAGCGTGTCCCAAACTAAGATACAAAAGACAAGGTATGGACGAAAAGTGTATGGGCGGCTTGAGCAGAAATCGTAACAAAAAGAGTTCTAAAGTATCAGGCATCACTCCGAATTCAACCTGTAGTGTTTCCATTCTAAAATTAAATACTGCTCAAAAGTAAATTGTAAGTAAACATATATATATAGTCCTCCTCGCCGTGTCCGGCGACAGCGACTCCGTCAATTATTCGTGTCCGGGTTATGAAAGGCTCTGATGTGACTCGCAAAACCAAACTTCGTCTTGAAGATGCGATCACAAGGAACGCAATGAAGTTGTCCAGCAAGGTCGTAAGTGCTATGTTATGCTATGCTATCCTATTTTATGCTGAACTCTCTCGTGGAAAACGGAAGCAGGGAGGTCAGTATCTGCGGCATAAAGACGTCCTCAAGCGCCACCTCACCGCTTGTGGTATACCGACTGATTGTTGGGAGGGAATCGCGCTGCAAAGATCGGAATGGCGCTCTACTGTCTCGAAAAAAGTGGAGCAATTTGAACGCCAACGGCTGGAAGACCAGGATGCCAAGAGACATATCCGCAAGACTCAACCAAAGCCCTCCTACACTTACACTTATAGGGTCGTTCTCAAAATATTTGCACCGCCACCTGTCAACAGGTTTGTCTTAGAAGAAGTTTTTTACACCGCATTATTTTAAATATTCAATTATCAACACATATCCATAGACACTTTTTACATAGAGGCCAAATGCTTTTAATTAAAACTAAAGTATATTAATAGACGAAAAAACGATTTAAAACTAGGTTTTGTCGGTCACTTGCCGTGTCCCAACGCGAGGTACTCATGTTTCGTTGTAATAAAAACATATACTTTACCGACTTAGCTTAAGTTCAGTACTCCATTTTATTTACATATATGATGAAGGTTGAATACTACCATATCAAATAATAATACTATGCTTATGTTGCGAATTATTTGCAATTTAAGTTTGTCCACGCCATTTTTTGTCGTTCACTTGTCATGAGACAAACATTACATCTGTGTAACTACTATTTCGTTTCCCCTGCCTCAACCCGCATAAATCGAGACCTTCAGTTGCCACCAAACAGTGCTCCAAGTAACAGGTCGTCAGTGCGCTGCACTAAAAAAATATGATAAATACACTTTGGCGAGCGGGAGTTTGTAATGGGTATGTAGTCTATATTCTGCCTTCCATATTTTGGTTGACGTGTGTACTATTGGAATAATTTTAATTTATAATACGTAAAGTATGGTCTATTTTCATGTGTATAAATATGCAGTTCATATACCAAATACTTAATTTTTTTTGATGATATAACTGTCATTTTGTCCATCACCTGCATGTCGTTCACATGTCTTTAAAAAAACAGGTGAACGACACATACGGCAAGCGAACGACCATTATTTGAAAACGTATACAAAACTATTTAAAAACTAGGTTTTACAGGTCACTCATGGTATCCCAACGTGGGGTACTCATGTTTCGTTGTAATAAAAACGTATATATTACCGACTTATCTTAGTTTGAGTACTCCCTTTTAGTTTCATGCTGTCCAAGGAATCCTTAGCAGGCCGCGCTAGCACCACATTTCGAAAACGTCAATCCTCTGCCTGTCAGCGGCTTTGAGCGTCCTGGTCTCAGCCCCAGATATATGGAGACGACAAGTGCACAGACGAGGTGCATCTTAGTTCGGTTAGGTCAGGTTCCATATTTTGCCGAGTTGGGTCATCGCTGTTTTGGCCATTCCGATTCGACTGCGAATCTTCGGTTTGCTTCTACCTCTATTTGTGACGATCGAGCCAAGATACTGGAAGTGATTAACAGTTACAAACTGTCGACTATGCTTGATCTTTTTTTTATTAATTTGAAGTCCTATTTTGAGCCGTGTCAAAAGTTTGGCAACTTCTGCTTCGGTTGATGATGATTCAAGAAGGCTGGTGTTAACCACGTAGCCAAGGTTTAATATTAATATTCCTCCTATTTGAACGCCATCACTCCAACATTCAAGGGTGTGATGTACTCTGCATCTCCATATTTGTTAAAAAGTATGGGAGATATTATGCATATCTGTCGTAGACCTTTAGAGAATTTAAAGTTCTTGGATATGACATCTACTGTCACCATTCTGTATCTAGACTCGTAAAGGCTTTATAAAGTGTTACCAGATGAGCTTCAGACAAAACCTCTGATAGCTTATCCCACCCAACGCAGTCGAAGACTTTCTGGTAATCAGATGTGAAGGAATTCCTTGAAGATGATGAAAACAGCAGTAGTAAGAAAGAATATGTCAAAAGAGGCGAAATTAAGCTGCAGAAACGTTATTTAAATGATTCGCTGTTGAACCTGCATAAGAAATTTTATAAAGTCACGTGGGTACAGCTTGAGTTCTGCAACTTTTGGCCGGTTGAGACCTTTCTGGATTGTTTAGGCTTCAAAAAATCCCTTGAGTAATGTCTTATGAGATGAGAATTAATGCTTGTTTTTTTATGCAAATTACTAACAAAAGGAAAAAAAATTGAAAAAAAATACAAAACAAAAAGTACTTGTAGAAAGTTCAATGTAGTATATGTTATGTTTTTATTTGAAATGTCACTTACCTGCAACTATAGTCGTTAACCTGCTAACAATTTCATTTAAATTTGAACGTATTTGTCGCCAACCTGCACCCATTGTCGATAACTTGGTAAAAAATGTCGTTTACCTGACCTCGATGTCTTTCACCTGTCGGCCTAAAATTTCAAACACCTGTATCTTCTAAAATATTCAATTTAACTACTTCCCTCCACATGATATCGATTTTTAGAATATATTTCTAGCGATCCTATAAAAAATATAATAAAAAATCGCAAGTTGAAAAAAAAATGCAAAATTAGCGCAGCGGTGCAAATATTTTGAGAACGACCCTATAAGTTATAAGTAAATAAATACTCTTTAACACACTTTACGTTTCTCATTTTCATATCAATTACAATCTTCTACATAACAGTGAAAGGTGACATTATAAAAAAATTGGGCAAGTGCGAGTCCGACTCGCGCATGTAGGGTTCCGTACCTATATAATATATTTATATATATATATAATCTATAACAAGTTTGTTGTATGGGAGCCCCCCTTAAATATTTATTTTATTTTATTTTTAGTATTTTTTGTTATAGCGGCAATAGAAATACATCATCTGTGAAAATTTCAACTGTCTAGCTATCACCGTTCTTGAGATACAGCCTGGTGACAGACGGACGGACGGACGGACGGACGGACAGCGAAGTCTCAGTAATAAGGTCCCGTTTTTACCCTTTGGGTACGGAACCCTAAAAACTATGTTATTTCGAATCCTAAATAAATATTTAAGGTCATGCTGTATTTACGGATTTTAAATCGTGGCCCTTATATTATTTGAGCAGCATACGTCTGACAAAACGCCTGAGAAAGCAGTAACTAAACTACGCGTTTGACGATATCCTAACTATTAACTTCGATTCAGGAGCTATAAATAAATATCATACGTTCACCGGATTCTTACCGGCTTGTCTAGTAGTAATAAACTATTTGCTGGTCATAAACAAAGAGTAGATTCATAAACCTATATGGGTATATAAGTTTATCACAGAAATTTTTGACATTGATTCACAGTATCCTTTGAGAAGATATAGAAGAAATAAAGAAATCACGTTATGGCAGTGACAGCAATTGATTAAACAAAATTATGCGCCTTATCCATCGTCATTATATCTAATCCTTTCATAAGACTCCCCACATGAGAAGATTCAGAACAAACATGTTATAATCTAATACTCCTGCACTACAATCCAAGATAACTCTCCTTCAAATGTTCTTAGGATTAGAAGGTTTATCCTGACAAAGGCGACCGTAAATTGTATTACGCTTACATGTCGTGAACCGCAGTTCGTAGTTGTATGGATACATCCGTAGTTAGACGGATCCACTACCAACAAATATCCATAAATGGGTAAGGCCGCGGCAGTTTAACCAATGTGACATAGAAGTAACATAAAAAGAAATACGTTATGTTATCATAAAACGCAACATAAGTCGTTATAAAGCTTAAATCATGCTGGAAAATATTCCCATTAAAAAATAACGTATCTAAAAAAATCAAGTTATAAAATTATTAGGTGTTTATTGCCTGTAAACAAAATTTTCATGGCATATTAAAAAATAGTATAATAAAACACTCGTGTGATGTAATTATGAAACCCGAACTGCTCTAGTGTTTTAAGGCCTCTCGTTTTGTACCCGGTGGCAGTAACTACTATTTATTCACTGCAGGTACCTAATACTTGTAACAAGACGACCGTATAAAAATCGACAGCTTTAGAATCAATGATTCAACCGCGATTCAAGGTCGAAAATCAATTATTTTCTTCTTAAAAATCAATTTTTTTAAGATGTTTTTTTTTTATAAAGGGGCTCCCTACAGAAATCAGCCAATTTGATGATTTTTACATCGTATCTAATTTGTGGATTATAGAGTTATAATGTCCTATTTAATATATATTGTAGTATGGTATATGCTTAACACTTTGTAGTGACCCGAATTTTGATTTAACGACTGTGTATTTTATAAAAAAATATTCGGTGAAGGACCAAAAATACACTAATCTCGTTTCTACTTTTATCCCCGGTGTATATGTAGAAAATATCTTACATTTTATTGTTCTAAACCATATTCCACAAAATTTGTTGTGAAGCTTTTTCTATTTTTCTCAATACTTTTCGAGAAAAACGCAAAATACCGTTTCCACAACTTTTTCCCCGAAAAAATCGTAAACTTTGACGGCCTGTATCTCAAAGTCAGTGACATGTGAAAGGTACTTGATACGGTATTTTGTTGTGGAAAAACTATGTTATTATGATTAGCTATTTATAATATGGGAAAATCTATCGCAACAGATCGAAGGTCATTGAGAGCGGGGAGCCCCTTAATTTATTATTGTACAGGAGCTTTGTTCGACTTTGTATATTTTTGTGTCATTAAAAATCTAATAAAATTCATTTGTGAGTAGGATTCTGTGCGCACTTCCCTTTATTTACCACATTTATTCGTTATGCGTTATGCAACGTAAAACATACGTTGCATTTTGCAAAAATAAATATATTTGCAACGAAAGTGTAACGTATTTTGGAAAAAAAAAATATTATCATTATCATGGTGAAATAACGACATTTTGAATACAATAATACATGTCATTTGCGTGAAAACCATTACACTATTGTATGAAAAAACAACGGATTCAAAATAAACACTTAAACACCTTTACTGCACTGGAGCACTGGAGGTTTTTTCCCGAAACTATGACTGCATCAATTTTGAATAGAATTTGTTGACAAACTGACGGGACTGGACTTTCTCACCGATTATGCCCTACTAGAATATGAAATGCCAGTGTACGAAAACGTATTTTTAGCAAAATTCTTTAAAAATAAGCTACATAAGGCATCGCGAAAGTATTCGTAAAACATACGCGTGGAATCATGGACCAATAAAATAGAAGTGAGATAAAAAGAAAATTGTACCTAAACTATAATTATTCCGTAATCGGTAGAACTATCTTTATATCATAAATTTTAGTTTAAAACAAAGTATGAACAGTTAAAATATCGTGAAAATAACAGAGCACTTAGTACGCGTGGTCGAAAAAATGAACCAACTTTCATTACGTTTTAGACGGAAATATATTTTTTGGATTTGTTTAAAGGGGTATAAATCAAGTATCTACCTTGCGACCTTGACAATTCTCATCCCTACATATAATAAAAATACTTTTGAAACTGTAGCGGTTACCATTTTTTTTTTATCGGCGGTATTTGAAACGTCTAAATAGGTAACTTTCCGCGGCCTTACCCAAATAGATGATATTATTGGTTTGACACTGAAGGTAATCTTATCTGTTGTCCTAATTCGGTATGGACTTGGCAATGCAACTTTGGCCCAGTTACTAATTAATTGAGATGATAAATTAGGTAAGCAAACACATTTTCGAGGTAACGGGGGTTATCATATACGTCCTGGACATGATTTTAAAGCAGGGATCTAGTTCACAGATGGATGATTCTCGTCTGCTAAGCTAACATCATGAGTCACACTGGATGTAATAATTGAGAACAGGTTAATTGTCAGATGCTCTATGAAAGGGGCAGATCACCTGGAAATAATGCCAGACACGGAGGCCATATTTATTTATTTATTTATTTATTTATTTATTTATTAAAAGGTTTGCCAGCAGATACAACACTATACGAAATAACAATAAGAAACATATGTACATGGAATGCCAGAGTGTCTGCCCAATGATAGGCAAACACGACATGCATATCTAAAAGCTACTTAAACAATGTGAGGAGATAACATTACAAAGAAAATAACAATTTTAAATAAGTACTACATTAACATTAAGTACTAAGTAATTCACCATATAACTTACAACCCGTTGACTAATAACTAGGCATCGGACTTTCGTTGGCACGGTAGGACTTTAGACTCTTTAGAGAGCTATGGAGCCGACATTAACATTAAAATACAATTCATTCATCTATTTCATTCCAAACTATCTTTATGTATTAACGGGGAACGTCGAGATGATTTGGGTCAATTGAATGAAAATTGTGTAGGTTAAAAGTGCCAAAAACCACAATAATTAAAGTAGGTATGTTGATAATTAACCAGACAGGTATCACTTACATGTACCTATAAAGAGGAAAATTTTGTCCAAAAATGTATGCAGTACGATCCCTACGAAATAGTCATATTGCAGGAAGGAGCTTGATGAGTTTGGGAAAGGCCGCAAGTGTATTAGGGGCTTTTTTAAGCGATACTGAATTTTTTTTCTTAAATTGAGGTCGTAATTTAAATTATTCTTAACAGAAACCTGCAATAATCTCAAAAACCGGCCAAGAGCATGTCGGGCCACGCTCAGTGTAGGGTGCCGTAGTTGCTCATCCTTCACAATAAACTGCTGTTTTAAGCCCGAGGTTAACGTTAAGAAAGATTTTAAGCTTTATTAAAAGGTCGTAAACGCCCTAGAAACTGTAATCACTTATTACCTTCTGGAAGTCAACTTACGACCTTTTAAAGAAAAAGTATGAAATTTGGCGATAACTCAAAAACGGCTCGACCGATTTTGTTCAATATAGTTTTCATTGAAAGTACTTATAAGGCCTCATTAACATGAATTTTCCGAATTTTTTTGACCCGTGGTTGAAAAGTTAGACACTATTTTTTTTGTTTTTGGAGCGAATATTTACAAAACTGCTGACTTTATCAAAAAATAATGTCCGAAGACCCCTATTATTTTTACAAGACCTATTCAACGACACCCCACAAACCAGTGTTGAAAAGAAAAAAAAATTCACCCCCACTTTAGGTGTTCGAGAGGTAACCAAAACAATTTTTTTTATATAATTTTCTTTTACCGTTCTGTCGGCGTTATACATACACATACTCATACCAAATTTCAGCTTTCTAGTACTAATGATCACGGAGCTAAGCCGCGGACGGACAGACAGACAGACGGACATGGCGAAACTATAAGGGTTCCTAGTTGACTACGGAACCCTAAAAATCAGAATGGTAAGATGTTGTCATATTGTGGGCGACATCCAAGGAATATAATACTCACAAGCGATATCCCTGCACTGAGCAGCGGATGGATGTTGTTAAATATAAATTCCTACAAATAAATATCAATTAGGCATAGCATTACCTGTAGAACAAAATCTTCAAACATCCGTCCGGTCCGGTCTGAATACCCGGTATGAAACACGTGCCCAGTATAGTATTACACGTGCTTTTCATGATAAATAGATGTATGCAACCGGATGAAAATAGATGCGTCTCTAATTATTGGACAAAAATAGTGTTGGCCAACATATGGGACAGATGACAAATATGCTATTTACAAGATTCCCTACCAACGATCCTACAGTCAAACCAGCCACTGTTTTTGTGGCACAATGTATTTAGATTTAAGAAAATTGTAAAGTTCCTAACAAATAAATAAACAATAATTATAATGAAACCATCTATCTATAAAAAAATATTTATTCAAAAATCATAAAAAATTTCAAATTACAAAATAATGATCACTTAACTAAAACATAATACTCGTATGGTACACAAATACAATACTGTTTAGTCAAATAACCCGCCCCGAGTCATTCCGGGTGCAAAGGTGCCCATCACGCTCGCTGCATTACCGCGTTGAATCGCGATCGACAACCTTTGCAGCAGGAACGACCCGGCACGGGGGTCATGACCTCTCTCTCGCAAACGGCGCCCGACTTCCGCCAAGAACGTTCTAGCTTCTGAACACCAGCAGCCAGTCGTCTCCACCGCGAGCGGGACAAATAAATAATTTGTCAAAGCGGAATATTTGTCCCGCTTTCTGAGAGCAGCCTTCCAGTCTTGGCTGCAGCTCCGGCCGCTCTGATGGTGCGACCTAGGTGCGAGGCAGCGAAAGTTCTGACACATGTTGCGTCCGACAACAGACACTTGCCCTTCTGCCACGGCACCAAGGTCAAACCATCGGGCCTTTTCCCATCCGTCCTGCTCAACCCTGAAGGCTCCAGCACACATGGTATGTTGGCTGATACCAGCGCCCTCCGGACGATATCGTTCAGAGCGTGATGACGCGAAAATCTCCCCGCACAACGACAGCAACTCAACGCATGGTGCCCGTTGCTCTCCACCATGGTACCGCAGATGCATAAATGTGGTTCACAAACATCGCAGCCCAGGCGGAGAGCCACAGCCACCCGCAACGAGTCGTCGTCGAGCAGAGTGCCTAGGTGGGAGGGAAGCGCATGTAACCAAGCCCCAGACTCCGACTCCGACACGGCCTTCAATCTTGCCCTGTCCGCTCCCTCTGCGCCATCAACAAGAGAGCACAGTACCCGCGTCACCCCTGCATCGTCCCACAAGCGCTGGCGGTCTGGTCTTCTATCTATAGTATTAAGTATAAAATCCTTAAGAGGCTTATTCTTTTAAAATGCTGATGGTTTTAGACATTTTTCTCTATGATCAAACATGTTTCTTAACATATTATTGATGTTAATACCTAGAACAGGACTATTGGGATTTATTGGTGTATACTAGAAACCTACAGTTTGAATTTTTCATTGATAATTAAACTACTCGAATTTGAAAAAATTCACGCGGAAAATTAGATTTTTCTACTTATTTTTGACTGCACGCAATAAAACCATGAAATAGCTACGTTACTACCTAGAATTCGGTGAAAAGTGTTATTCATTTGTTGAAATTATCAATATATTTGTCATAATATGAAAAAATAAAACATTGTTAAAGGAAAAAGGCCTCTTACTTATTACCTTATTTTTCATTTACTCAATGATACTTGGCATTTTACATAGAAAACTATTGGGATGTATTGGTATATATTTCATTGATAATTTTTGTTTCAAAAACTACTCGAAATTGCCAAAATTCACGAGGTTAATTAGTTTTTACAACTTATTTTCGACTGCACGCAATGAAAGCATGAAATAGCTATGTTACTACCTAGAACCTGGAGAAAAGTTTTATTCACTTCAAAAATTTAGATGAACTTATCAATATATTTGTCATAATATAAAAAAAATATTTTTTAAAAGGAATAAGGCCTTTTAAATCGTGTTGAAAGTCAGTTTTCTATGGGTTGAAATAATGATATTTCAAGATCATTGACATTGTGACGTAGTGCTTAAACCCGCCAGGTACGCTATGACGTAACGGGCTTAGGCACTAAGTCCATATCCCTCGATCCAGACGGGATCTTGAGGGTTTCCGTAACTAGCTCAAATCGGGAGGCACTGGACTGGGTTAAATGAAACCTGGGATTTTAAATATACTAAATAACGGAGGCTTTATGCCTGTTTATTTAACCAAACCCTTAAATCTAGATCCTACGTTCCCTACGTTAATGCCTACGGTGTAGGGCTACCGTATCCGGTATCCTAGGGGACCCGGTGTCCCAATTACGCGGCAGGGTCTGGTTAGTAAACGACAGAATGTTAATACGCGGGTAAGGGAGATTTTGGCCGGTATCCGTCTGGCGAGAGCCACCACCCTAGGCAGCAGATGCGTGGTACACACACCGCGCTTAGGAGTGACCCCCCCCGGGTTAGCTGTTCGAGCCAAATGCGTGGTACACACACTGCGCCCAGCAACCCGTCCAGAGCATAGCCTTAAGTCCCTGCAACTAGCGAGCCAAGAAGCGTGGTACACACTCCGCGCTAAGGTAACAAAAGACTGTAGCCCAGACTTCGGGATAGAGACCAAACACCACTTACAAATATACGGGAGGACCTATGGTATCTCGAGAAGCGTGGTACACACTCCGAGCTACGAGCGAACGCTACCTTACAACCCTCACAGTGTATGCCGCCACAAAGAGATTGTAAGACACCGTTGCTGGTACTGGGCGCGCGTCGGCTTATATAGGCGGCCGGCTAACGGTAAACGACGCGTCGCTCTGCTCCGCCCGTCCCCGCTGCGGTGACGCGCGCTGTGACGTCAGGCCCTCGTCCGTGTGGTGTGGTCCTGGTCTGGCTGCTCGTTATAACATTTATTTTATGAAATAAATAAATCTAATCGTTATTAGCATACCAACTGTTTACAGAACTCAATTAAAATATAAGTTCTATCCAAAAACGGCACATGGCATTTGTGATTTGCCATTGTATAAAAACTATGAATAAAAGTCGGCTGGAGGTAGACGAAGTGGCAGTTTTGCGAAGATAAAAGTCGCCGTCCACAAACGTAGTAGTGCCGTATCACAAGGATCCTGATTTACGTCCGTACTGTCCGTGAAAGTGTTAATATTTGAAATACTAAACTAGTGTCAATATCGAAAGATTTCGCAAACAAGCGCCTAGCGTTTGTCGCTGGTCTGTGAAACACGAAACAAGATTATAGCTAATTAATTAATGTGGCGTGGTAATCCAAGAAAAATAGTGAACAGATATTAGAGTAATTTTCAAAATACATGTACATAGTTAAGGGCTTTAATTACAACAAAACTTAATTGATTCCTTTGTGTTACGATAGTTACCCATATATTTTGTATGAGTAACTTTCGTAACACAAAAAAAGCGATCGTAATTTTGTTTTTTAGGGTTCCGTACCCAAAGGGTAAAAACGGGACCCTATTACTGAGACTTCGCTGTCCGTCCGTCCGTCCGTCTGTCACCAGGCTGTATCTCAACAACGGTGATAGCTAGACAGTTGAAATTTTCACAGATGATGTATTTCTATTGCCGCTATAACAACAAATACTAAAAATAAAATAAAATAAATATTTAAGGCGGGCTCCCATACAACAAACTTGTTATAGATTATATATATGTATAGGTACGGAACCCTTCATGCGCGAGTCGGGCTCGCACTTGCCCAACTTTTTATATTAAGCCTTTAACTATGTATACCTACATGTATCTTGAAAATGACTCATTAGTCACTGTGGAGCCAGGTATTCTAGCGCCCTTTCTAATTCTAATTTTAAAATATGGCTTCCATCAGGTTAATGATGATTTCGCCAATTTCAAGTTTGCTCGTAGAGCATGCCGTTGTTCGGTGAGGTTTTGCTTTTTGTAAATTGATAGCGATTTACAAAAAACCACGCGGTCTACCGGGCCTTGACCCAAGAAGGGCTATGTACGCTTCAAGTTGAATTCTTCATTAACCATTCACTCATACGTTAGTTCACTGCACAATACGCTATCAATACTACACATTGAACAACAAAAATGAATAAATAATGAACAGCAAAACTTGAACGCATGCGGCCATCTTAAGACACGAACCGGAAGTCCTAGCGCCCTTTAGAGACTTTCGAGAATCATGACATTCAGTGAAATCGTTTTTTTTTTCAGATTTGACGACGCCGGCAACTCTTGTGTATACGTCACTCGCCTCTCCAGTTCGCACCACAGATGAATAATATGTACTACGCACGTACCTACCTAAATTGTCTTTGTAACTGTATTGTGTGAGTTGTTAAATAAACATTATGAACTCATACTACCTCTTATCACTTGACACCCACTTGCCAAGGTAGTTAAAATTTATTTTTTGCGCTCATCTCCGCCTATCGACTAAAGCGGTTACTTCATTCGCTAAGCCCAGCTAGATGACTAGATACATAATTGACAGGACAAGAGACCTGCTTTGCACCCAGCTAATATAGGAACTCATCCGCTGATGCGAGCGCCCGCGACAGCACGTGGTGCCAAGGTTTATGCTGCGGCAAGCCACATCAGCGACCCACGATTACGGCCGACAGACTCACAAACAGAAGGGTTTAGTACTTCCAAAATTCGAAGTCCCGAAGATCCCTCTCGATTTCGTGTCAAACGATATTTGAGTGAGTAGGACGGCACGATAAGAAGTTCGAATTTCGAAGATCGGAGTATCCTACTCCTACAGTACCAAAAAACCTAGGACCAACGCCAATGACAGCAAAATATTCTAAGTTGTTATAAACTCTAAAAGAAGTAAATTGATTATATGTTCTACGTCACGTCGTCGTGCGGTATGAATTTCTTCGTTGCACGTCACGTCGCCGCGTCACGAGGACGCCACGTTACTTACACGTTACACGTCATGCCGACAGCGACGTAGCGGTGGAGTTCGTGACTTAATAGCGTAGAAAATGAATTAATTAAGTACATCAACCTTCAAGATCATGAACGCCACATCTAAATCGCCGCAGTACTGAAACAGTTAAATGTTTTTCTCAAACATGCAGTGAAATATCGTCATAACGTGCGTTAAAACAGACTTCGAAGTGTCACGTTTCGGGCGGAACAATTCGAGAGAACTGTAGAATAGAATAGAATATATAAAATAGAATATGTAAAGGAATTTCATACAGAATTGAAGGCCTAGGGAAGTCATATTTTTTTAAACATGGCGTATTGGCGTCTGTGTTCATGAATGGGCTAAACAGCTGAATTATGTTTTTATGAGTGGTGTATTTCTTTTATTTCATTGCATATGTTTGACAAAAGCACTATATATATGCCTTAGCCGTGAAAGGGCTTCGTATGTCTATACCTAGTCAGCGCCTCAGCGGTAACCTATCTCAAACACTAAAAATCCATTGACCGAATTTCATTTGTCCGAAAACTATTCGAATTATTATCGTTTGTCCGATGACAGGTTTCGTACATTTTTCTTTTTACCATTTCACATTTAGTAGAAGTACCGTTTGTCTGAAAACTTTTCCCGTCACATTCCTTGCCCTATGAGTTGTTACATATTTTGTTTCGTAGCCCATTTTTTATCCATCCAATGATACTTTTGGGACTGCATACATTTAGACAAATTTTCAGTTTACCTTTTCCCGCCCCATCCACTTGCCCGTGACCTGCCCTCTGGGTTGAGACGTCTTTTGACTAAAAGGGCTTATCCCTTTTAAAATGCTGATTGTTTTAGACATTTTTCTCTATGATCAAACATGTGTCTTAACTTAACATATTATTGATGTTACTACCTAGAACAGGACTATTGGGATGTATTGGTATATACCTACTGGAAACCTACAGTTTGAATTTTTCATTAATAATTTTTGTTTCAAAAACTACTCGAAATTGACAAAATTCACGCGGAAAATTAGATTTTTCTACTTATTTTTGACTGCACGCAATAATAACATGAAATGGCTACGTTACATGAAAAGTGTTATTCATTTGTTGAAATTATCAATATATTTGTCATAATATGAAAAAGAAAACATTGTTAAAGGAAAAGGGCCTCTTAATACCTTATTTTTCATTTACTCAATGATACTTGGCATTTTACATAGAAAACTATCGTGAGTTTCAGACATAAGAGGGACGATCAGTCGCGGCGGCGGCCAACCGAACACATATTTTGTTCGATTAGTATTGTTTGTTTGAGTGTTCGGTTCGTCTCTCCTGATGATGAATCGCGTACCGATTCGAAACATGTCGAGCGTTATTCGACTTCTACGACGTGAGTAAACCCGTTTAAGTATTTTAATATGATACTTGGCATTACGAGCACATAAGAACTGAGGCCACAACAGCGCGAAAGCCGAGCGTGCGAAGCTAGCGTGACACGGCAGCAGCCGGCAAAGCGCCAAAACCTACCTGGCTGGGTTCGGTTAGGTTAGAACTGCGACCACAACAGCGCGTGAGCCGAGCGAGCGAAGTGAGCATGCCGCGGCAGCGGCCGGCGAAGCGCCAGAGCGGAACTGTGAATTTGGTTAGGTTAGGTTCTTACAAAAATTATATTAAGTGAACTTTATATTTTTTCAAAGTTACATCGGACGAATGAAATCTTCTACTTCCGTTGGCGCTACAACCCTTTGTGGGTCTTGGCCTCCTCCAAGATCTTCCTCCAGTTGTCACGATGCCTGGACGAATGAAATCAGTCATATAAAAAAGTCGAATAATTAATAAACCGAAACGTTACATCGGAAAACTGATATTACGGACAAATGAAATTTAGGGAAACGTGTCATTAGTAGAGTGATTAAAAAAATGAATGCCTAATTGTAAAAAATCGAAATTAATTTTCAGACAAAGGAAAAAAAGTGAAAATGATATTTGTCGAATAGTTTTTGTCGAAACGAAAATCGGATTAACGTTTTTAGTGTTTCAGATAGGTAACCCTAGTCAGCCGGCAAGCCCTTATTTCCCGGCGTCTGCAGTAATGACGATTAAATCTTGTTTATTAGGTACCAGCTTGCTTCATAAAATGGAGGCAGGTTTCAATTCGCTTTTACGATTATTATGTAACCCTAGATCAAAACACTACTTGCGAAGTTGACCAAGGTTGGGCGAATACCATAGTGTGGAGGGGCACTTCACTGCGAAAACTCATACCTCGGCCAACTTCGCCTCGGCCAACTTCGGTCAACTTCGCGAGTAATGTGGAGCTAGGGTTAAAATTTACTGCTCAGTTTTAGATGACACGATTTCTAATGCACGCTTAAAGCACGTGACACGCCCTATACCTACAATAACATGAAAAATAATATTGATAGTTAACTGTCCGATATTTTTAGTGGATTTATCTTATATAAAACATGTGAGATACGACACATTAAAAATGAAAAACATCACGTGACCACGGGTTTTCCTTAACATTTGTACAGTAAATTGTCCGATATTTTCCTTAACATAGGGTGTGATTGGTTTAATATTTAATTTGGTTGAAATAATGAACATCTGAAATTTGTATTTTTAGGGATCAGTAAGTACCTCAAAAGAAAAAAACGGAATCCTTATAGGATCACTTTGTTGTCCATTCGTTCGTGCGTCTGTCTGTCAAGACACTTTATCTGGGAAACGCGCGGAGGTATCGAGTTTAAAACCGCAGCACGCAGGTACACAGTCCCTGAAACTGTGAAAAGATCAAACTTCTAAGCTAACGTAAAAAATAGATTTAAAAAATCGGCCAGGTGCGAGTCTGACTCGCGCATCGAGGGTTCCGTACAAACTTTCACTTCACTTATCCCATCTTAATTGGCCTGGTTGAGTTAAGTTTGCACCTGAAATGTATCGCGCCGCATGCAAACTTAAGGCAACCGAGTTCACCAAAATATGATGTTTGAAGAGGACTACATTTTTTATGATTTTATTACAAATGTATAGTTTTTAGATTTTTATAAGTATTTGTAGTACTTATGTGACGATATTACTTGCCAAATTTCATAGTTCTAGGTCATCGGGAAGTAGGTAAGGTACCCTACCATTTTGATTCCCTTGAGTGTCGAAATGTACGTTTTTTGCGTATCTTTTTTTCACGTTAACGTAGAGGTTTGATTTTTCACAGCTTCAAAGGACCGTAGACCGTATATGGTGTTATTTTCCACTCGAAACCTCCACGCGTTCTCGAGATAAAGGGTCTTGACAGACAGACGGACGGACAACAAAGTGATCCTTGGTTCCATTTTTTCCGATCGAGGTACGGAACCCTAAAAAAGATATTCATGGCTGTTTATGCCGGAAAATCGTATATTTTGACACTCAAGGGAATCAAAATTTATAGGGAAAGTATACCTACTTATTTTCCGTTGTCCTATACCTACATAGTTCACGTTAGCGAGCTAGAACCAGGAATTTTAGAAAGCACGTATAATTCGGTCAGCGATAAGGGCGACGCATGCGCACCGGGCGAGTTTACATAGCGGCCATTATTCAGTTAACCATAGATGAGTATAAATGTATGCAGTTAACATCCGTCTCTTGTTGTACGGTGCGGACGCGTTATAATGCTCTCCTTTCGATTGGTTCTGTACCTATTGTAATTGTAACCCGTTTAATCTGCGTATCGCGATTTTTATGAAAAAAACACTTGGTTTTATTTATATAGTGACAAGTGACATGTACCCGAGTCAGCCATTTTATTAAATAAATATACTTATTGATATCTAAGTATTAACTATTTTTGACTTACATCATCAATATAGGTTTAGTTTCTCTACCTTTGAATTTCATAATATCTAAATATTGATTGCTGGACTAAATACTGAGTCTCTAAATCAATAACTAATTTAACTTACTTTAAATTGGTCCTTTTTAGTACATTAAGAGGCCTTATTCTTTTTAAAATATATTATTTTCAAATTATGACAAATATATTGATAATTTTAACCAACAAGTTTTTGAAGTGAATAACACTTTTCACCGAGTTCTAGGTAGTAACGTAGCTATTTCATGGTTCTATTGCGTGCAGTCAAAAATAAGTAGAAAAAATCTAATTTTCCGCGTGAATTTTGACAATTTCGAGTAGTTTTGAAACAAAAATTATCAATGAAAAATTCAAACTGTAGGTTTCTAGTATATACCTACCAGTAAATCCCATCGCAATAGCCCTGTTCTAGGTAGTAACATCAATAATATGTTGAGAAACATGTTTGATCATAGAGAAAAATGTCTAAAACAATCAGCATTTTAAAAGGAATAAGGCCTCTTAAAAACCGCACCAAAAATCATTACGAAATATTAAAATAAATATTCCGAGCGTCGGCATGTAAGCCGAGGCTGACAGTTAGGTGCAATTGTTAACGCCCACTGCCCTCTTTTGTCCTTTTCATTTCCATACAAAAGTGCAACAGAGAGACCGCTAAACTAGCTCGCTAACGTGAACGAGGTACATAGAACTATGAAATTTGGAAAGTACCTAATACAATACTATCATACTACTCGTACAAGTGTAGAGGAAAATCTGAAAACTACTAGTACTTTTCTTTTATTTACTTATTGTCTTATTAATACGATACTATCTTTTACTACAAGTATAGAGGAAATTCTGAAAACTATTTTTTTATTTGTTACTTTTACTTTATTACTAAATCTTACTATGAGGCCCAATAACCGAAGATCCGACCAATAGAACTGACAAGACGGGTCTTGAACGAAAACATTAGATTAGCAACGAAACATCGTAAAATACGACGTAATGTGATACGAACACCCAAAAATAGGGTCTCCTTCGCAATCCATAATATCGTATGTCCTAAAGTCAAATGCCATACCACATTTACTCTAAACACTTTTGACATATCATTCATATCAATCATTTGTCATAATGATTATTTGCCATAATGATCTTACATCCTAATGATCGTAAACCATAATATTACATTACCTAATGCTCTAAATACCTAATATGTTTTGTACTAATCTATTAACACATAAAACTTACGAGTCATAATATACAAAACCATAAATCACATGTCCTAAAGGCAAATGCCATGATGATTACTTGCCATAATGATCATAAGCTATAATAACATTACCTAATATCCTACTTTAAGGCAGGTCAGACTTGGGTTAGGTTAGGTACGACGACGAGCGAAGCGAGGAGGAGTGTTAGGTTGAACTATGACCCTAACGAGCGAGCGAAGCGAGCGAGCCGCGCAGGTCCGACTTGGCTTACGATTCCTTACATTACCTATTTCACCTTACGGCAGGTCCGACTTGGACAAATATCGAATTGGCTAAACCCCGAAAACTGTAGGTTGGGTTATTGGCTGAACCCCGAAAACTGTAGGTTAGGTTAGGTTTGTATTGTGACCACGTATAGCGGAGCGTCAGACTTGCTGAACCCCGAAAACTATAGGTTAGGTTATTGGCTGAACCCTGAAAACTGTAGGTTAGGTTAGGTTTGTATTGTGACCACGCATAGCGGAGCGAGCGAAGCGAGCGGAGCGTCAGACTTGCTGAACCCCGAAAACTATAGGTTAGGTTATTGGCTGAACCCCGAAAACTGTAGGTTAGGTTAGGTTTGTATTGTGACCACGTATAGCGGAGCAAGCGAAGCGAGCGGAGCGTCAAAAGACTTGCTGAACCCCGAAAACTGAAGGTTGGATTATTGGCTGAACCCCGAAAACTGTAGGTTAGGTTAGGTTTGTATTGTGACCACGTACAGCGGAGCGAGCGGAGCGTCAGACTTGCTGAACCCTGAAAACTATAGGTTAGGTTATTGGCTGAACCCCGAAAACTGTAGGTTAGGTTAGGTTTGTATTGTGACCACGTATAGCGGAGCGTCAGACTTGCTGAACCCCGAAAACTATAGGTTAGGTTATAAAAATCGGAAAAATGAAAAATCGACATACTTATATTCGGAGTTTTAAAACATTCGGAATTATGATGTGACACGTGATAATAATTAGGATAAGTAACTATTAAGACATATGATGATTATGGCAACTAGTATTAGGATATGTAAATGATAGGACACTTGATCATTAGTACTTAAGATAATAGTGCAAATAATCATTAGGATATTCAATATTAGGATGATCAATATTATGGCATTTACATTAGGATAAACGTTATTATAGCAAAAGATCATTATGACCACAGTTATTATGGAATTTACAAATAGGACAAAGGAAATTATGGATTCCAATATAGACCCCCAAAAATACACCATGCTGCTAACTATGCTAAGTATATGGGTGCGTCCCATATTATATACAAACTTTTGGTATAAATTCAATTTATAAACATACAAAAGATATAATGCACGACATATATATTAAGAAATACCATATTTTCATGAAATATAAGGCTTGATAGGTATAACATTCAATTCATATAATATCATATGTTATAATTAACAAAGACATTTATTATGGGTCAAAAATAAAACATACAAATAACACATTTATGAGATTAAAACTAAAAATTAAACTAAGATTAAAATATGTTTATAAAACTAAGACCTTTCGGTAGGGTGCCCATGACGCAGGCAGCATTCTCATTCTCACGCTGTATGGCTATGGAAAGCCTTTGCGCGAGAAAACTGCCCGCGCGTGGGTCCCCTGTTGCCTCCCTCAGGCGCTTGCTGAGCTCCCTGTGGAGTCCACGCGCACCCTGGCCCCACGGACCAAGTGTCTCGACGCCAAAAGCGATGAAGTCGTATTGGGCGCCGAGACAGCTGTATTTACTGACTTTGAGCCGCCGCGCCCGCCCGCCTACTCGTGGCCGGGAGGTAGGATGCCGCTAGTGTGTCTGCGCACGTCGCGTCCCACACCAGCGCGCGCCCCATCCTCCACGGTATTAAGGACATCCCATCGGGGCGCTTGCCGTCGTCCCGTACAATCTGAGGCTCAAGGACAGCTGGGACGTTGACGCTGACGAGCGCCCTTCTAAGGATGTCATTTAGAGCGGCATGGCGAGAGTGGCGGCCGGCGCCCGAACAGCAGACGAGACCGTGGTGACCGAGGCGATTCGCGTTGGCTCCACAGGCGGTGCAGGCATGTTCCTCTCACACGTCTGCACCAAGTCGGAGACCTGCCGCTTTGCGTAGGGTGTTGGGGTCAATATACGTACCTGCGTTTGGACAAGGGTAGGCGTGTAACCAGTGTCCAGATTCTGGCCGGGACACTGCCAGCAGCCTCGCCCTGTCTCTGCCAGAGGAATTGAGAATTAGTGATTTGAGAATTGCGTCAGAAGCTAGAGTGTCCCAGGCCCTTTGTTTTTTGTGTGCATCCGGTAAAATTGGGTTTGGTCCAGCCAGCCACACGTTCTTAACTTCAGCCAAGCATGCGATCTTGCAGTTTGCAGCCATATCGGCTTTAAGGATTTTACCTGCGAGATCGGAAGTGGTATGGATTGAAGATAAGAACGCCTCTGGAACGCTCTCCCACTCAACATCAGGCAAGCTCAGAGCAAGTTCTCCTTCAAGCGCATGATGCGCAAGTATCTTTTGGACAGTCTCTCTTCCTAACTCTCTTCGAAATATTTTACTTTTGGTACATAATATATGTATGTAAGTATATCATATAAAGTATTCGTTTAAGTTTATGGTAATTAATTAATTATATATACATTCTTATATATATCTTTAGGTAATTGATTTGTGTTGTATTACTGTTTGTCTGTAATCTTTGATCCTGCACCGACAACATATTTCTGCTTAACCCAGTGGTTGACTGGTAGAGAGTGCCTAAAGGCATTAAGTCCGCCATTTGTACTTTTACTTATATATTTTGTGCAATAAAGTTTAAATAAATAAATAAGAATGCCGGCAGAGCAATAGAACATATTGTACGGGTACCCAACCCACCGTTCCTTATTGGTATTGGTAAAGAAGCTTGGGTCCACGCCTGCTCGCTAAGACTAATATTAAGGATTGATTCAATTTGGAATTTTAAAGTTAGGTCAATGGATCGAACTAGGATGGGAAATTTCCATATAGGGCAACAGCGAATTTGTCTAATAACCCCAAATACTCCGAAATATTTTATTCCGATTTTGCTTATTCATTATTCCTAAGAAATAAAATTCCGATCGTTAAAAACGATATTTAATATTCCAAATTTCAAGCCCGAGTTTTTTTTTATTTTCGAGAATTATAACATCGAAGTGTTAAAAGCCTCTAGCCTCTAGCCCGAAAAACAGAATTCTGATTTAGAATTTTCCGAAATTTCATAGCTTTTAAATTTAACCGAATGTTAAAATTTCGAAAAAGCTATGAAATTTCGGAAAATTCTATAAACTTTCGTATTTTCAATCAACGTAATTAACCGACTTGGCTTAAGTTAGGTACGACGACGATCGAAGCGAGGTCTGACTTGGCTTACGATTTCTAACATTACCCTCTTTCATCTTAAGGCAGATCCAACTTGGCTTAGGTTGGGTACGACGACGAGCGAAGCGAGGAGGAGTGTTAGGTTGAACTACGACCCTAACGAGCGAGCGAAGCGAGCGAGCCGCGCAGGTCCGACTTGGCTTACGATTCCTAACATTACTTATTTTACCTTAAGGCAGATCTGACTTTGCTTAGGTTAGCTACGACGACAAGCGAAGCGAGGAGGAGTGTTAGGTTAAACTATAACCCTAACGAGCGAGCGAAGCGAGCGAGCCGCGCAGGTCCAACGTGGCTTACGATTTCTAACATTACTTCAATGCTTCGATTGCTTCGATATGATTCGATGTTTCGATTGCTTCGATGTTTCGAGTAAATGTAGGTATATTATATGTAATAAAAATTAAGTGTTTTAAATGTTATACCACTAGATCATCATCATCATCATCATCAGCCCGGAGTCGTCCACTGCTGGGCATAGGACCACGAGATGATTATACTTAATGTCATTATAGCTACAGTTCATTATATACCTACTATGAAAATATGCTTTTTAGGGTCCGTAGCCAAATGGCAAAAAACGGAACCCTTATAGATTCGTCATGTCTGTCTGTCCGTCTGTCCGTTCGTATGTCACAGCCATTTTTTTCCGAAACTATAAGAGCTATACTGTTAAACTTGGTAGGTAGATGTATTCTGTGAACCGCATTAAGATTTTGATGCAAAAATAAAAAAATAATAATAAATATTGGGGGCTCCCCATACTTAGAACTGAAACTCAATTTTTTTTTTTCATCAAACACAGTTTACGTGTGGGGTATATAGATATTCAAATAGATAAATAAATAGGATAGGTCTTCAAAAATGATATCGAGGTTTTTAAAATATTTTTTTTCTTAACCGAATAGTTTGCGTGACAGACGCTTCCAAAGTGGAAAAAAGTTGGTCCCCCCCCCCCCTCTAACTTCTAAAATAAGAAAATGAAAAATCTAAAAAAAACATATGATGTACATTACTATAAAAACTACCAAAGAAAATTGTTTTGAACGAGATCTAGTAAGTAGTTTTTTTTTAATACCTCGTAAATCGTAAACCGCTTATTACCGCGTAATCTTTCATACAAATAGCTTAAATTAAAATCAATGGTACGGAACCCTTTGTGCGTGAGTCCGACACGCACTTGGCCGGTTTTCTTATTATTGATATATGTTTCGTTCAGTATACAAATTGAATATTATACCAATTAAATTTATTCAAATTGTGCCTATGTCTAATGAGTGTTATATCTATTGTTTATATATGTTCTATTACTTACCCATGCTATATCGAATAGACATCGCTAGCTATCTGTTTACATGTTATTCGATCACGTGCGTGCAGGCGCCAACCCGATGAACAAGGGTCAAGTGTATATACAGGGGCTTCTAAACGGGCCATTTTACTGCAATTTGTGGCCGGGAACTATGGCCGTCCCTCTTTGATACCCTACGCTAGAGCAAGATGCAAATAATGGCCGGCCACAAATTGCAGCAAAACACGGCCCGTTTAGAAGCCCCTTACCACTTGTAAGTAGCACTTAAGTAGAGGCGTGCTGTTCCTGAGAATACAATACAATACAACAATGCTTTATTGCACACCAACAAGAAAAATATTATATCAGAAATCTTAAATTAAACAGTGGTAGACAATAGGCGGTCTTATCGCTAAAGACCGATCTCTTCCAGACAACATTCCAAGAATATTCCCTGTAAATGGGAACCCTCACTTCAAGTAAGGATGTGGAAACGTCGGGCGTTAGACCTGAAACCGGGAAAGAATAGTGCCTACAGAGCCACACAAAAATCGTCTTTCAGAAACGATTTCTGAACTATGTAATTTTTTTACGTTTGGCACCGCCATTTTGAAATTATTTGAAAACTAAATCGAGAAATAGATTTTACTAGCGACCGGCCCCGGCTTCGCACGGGTGCAATGCTGATACTAAATGAAAGGTGTTTCTCTACTATATTATGCATGTATATATATAAACCTTCCTGTTGAATCACTCTATCTATTTAAAAAAACCGCATCAAAATCCGTTGCGTAGGTAGTTTTAAAGATCTAAGCATACATAGGGACAGACAGACAGACAGGAGGAAGCGACTTTGTTTAATACTATTTAGGGATACCGATATACCGCTGCTCACAAAACTTCACGAGAATTGTTCGAGAAATGCAACCTGTAGGCGAGAACAGCCGGTAATCTGGATATCCGGCATTCTGACACACGAATGAATGTATTTTTTTCTCTATGATCAAAGATGTTTCTTAACATATTATTGATGTTACTACCTAGAACAGGGCTATTGGGATTTATTCGTATATATTTGAAAAAGTTTGAATTTTTTTTTTGATAATTTTCGTTTCAAAAACTACTCGAAATTTACAAAATTCACGCGGAAAATTAGTTTTTTCAACTTATTTTCGATTGCACGCAAAGAAAGCACGAAAAAGCTATGGGGAACACTATTGTTCACTTCAAAAAGTTGGTGGAATTATCAATATATTCGTCATAATATGAAAAAACTTTAACTATATGTTTTAACAAAATAATTAGTTATATTTATTATTACATAAATACGAGAGGAGATAATTAAAACTTTAAAATCAGAGATTTTTGGTACAAACTCTGGTATTGTACTTGTTACACTTCAGGTATTCAAAACATTTGGTGCAATAATTTACAAGCTAAATGTAATTTAAATCTAAATATTTAACATGTAGCTAATCGACAAAATTGCAGAAAATAGTGCAATATATGCAGATAATAGTAGTACCTACTACCTACTACGACGTGCCAAAATAACGCATCCATATTTCGTATTATAAAAATATACTTTTATTCGCCTAGCCCCCATCTGCCAAATACATATTGCGATACGAAATATTATTAAAAGGTTGGCGAAACCTGAAAAATGAACTTGACAGTGACATAAGTGACTGACAATTTTGACAGTGACGTATCTGTCGTAGTTTTTTTGGTCTTGAATTAGAAATCCGAGTATAGACGACGATAAACATACAGTGCAACATAAAAGAGTAGAAAATAAATGAGGGCGCCACTTCCTTCGCAACTGCCACATTTTTGACGTAAAGTGCTTGAATATGGTAACAATTTTGTATGAAAAATTGTAGTTCCTTTTTCATCCGTTTTCTACTCTTTTGTGTCGCACTGTACTTATATAGATAAATACATATACTTACTTAAATACAAATAACATCCATGACCCAGGCACAAATATTCGAGTTCATCACACAAACATTTGCCCTTGCCGGGATTCGAACCCGGGACCGTCGGCTTAGTAGGCAGTTGCTTATAACCACTGCGCCAACCGCGTCGTCAAAAACCATTGCCCTAGTAACTTTGAGTGAACGACCAACGTCTCATTGCCGTAATATCACTTTACGTCTTATACAAGTCTTCTTTAATACTCAATAATATTGTTCTTTACAATTTAGTTACAATAATCTGTGACTAGGGCTGCCTTCTGTCCGAGTTTCCCGGGATTTGTCCTAGTTTGGAGGATGTCCGAGGGCCGTCCGGGGGGGTTTTCAAAGCGATTGTTCTTTATTAATATTATTATTTTCGGATACGTCCAGGGGAAAAATAAGATTTACGCCAAATGTCCGGGTTTCTTCAAGTCTTTGTCCGAGTAAAATTTCACGGATCCCCTCTCTTTCTGGAAGTTGAAACCTAACTAGACGGTTTGTCCTTTAGAAGCTAGATAACCTTAATCTGGGGGCACGGTAGTGCCCCCGCCAAGACGAACAAAAAAGAGGCGGGGCACTATACCTACCTTTTCTCGAACCGTTTCGTCTCATTTTTAAACCCTCATAGTTTCGTCCCAGTAAACACCAGAGCGCCCAAATTCACAGGTTAAGATGCAGTTAGGGAACATATGAAATGTACAAAATTTCATTGATCTAGCTTTTATACTTTAGGTTTTATTGGTACCTAAAATACGCCGATTTTGCCACTCACTTATACACTGACGTATCAAAACCTCTGGGGTACTTCCCGATGACCTAGAAAGCTGAAATTTGGTATGTAAGCTAGTATTAGTACACAAACAACAAAATAATTCTAAAACTTGAAACTTTTACCCCCCAACCCCTTAAACTAGGGGATGGAAGTTTGTATGAGACTTCTGCAAATTTTGATACTAGAGGTCTGAAAATTGATATAGGGACTCCTTGTTATAAATAAAACACACAATATTCTAGGATTTTTAGAAAATAACACCTACTAAAAAACTAGGGCACCTTACAAAAAGAATTGAGATCCCACCAAAACATTTCATGTAAATTTGGCGGCCAAGACTCACATGCTCATAACGCTTTCGCTCTAAAAAGTTATCAGATCCCAGGAAAAGCCAAGCCCCTAAGCCCTGACTTTACTAACCCTGCAACTTGGTTTCAAAAGTATGGCTTGGCCGTTTCATAGTACCGTAAATAAGTCCAACGGACCGTCTGGCACATTACAGTTTATATTTACGGTAACCTATGAAACAGCCAAGCCATACTTTTGAAACCAAGGTGCAGGGTTAGTAAAGTCAGGGCTTAGGGGCTTGGCTTTTCCTGGGATCTGATAACTTTTTAGAGCGAAAGCGTTATGAGCATGTGAGTCTTGGCCGCCAAATTTACATGAAATGTTTTGGTGGGATCTATTTAGTCTAGAGTTAGAACGGATTTGATCGGCAGAAGATAGACACTAGTCGACCAATGTTTTCATTCAACTTAGGTAGCGTCATAAATATCTACACACCATCGTAAATACCATGTCGCTGTAGCTGCTAGTATGATATCGTTTGGCATCTCAGTCAAGACGTTAAGGTGACAGAGTAGCATCTTGTGCAGATATTCATGACGCTTATAGGTCACTTGATAAAAAAACTAGTCCGATAAACAGTGCTCCCGTTCATATTAACAACATGTTTACGCATTATTTTTAGAGTCGGTTTGCTCATTACTAACCGCACGTTTATGATGAGCGGTTCCTGCATAACAAAGTGAAAAGTGGAATATTTATGCGGGATTACGAAGTGAGATTGCTTCTGAACTTTCCGTATTAAAACCTGTGAACAAACAACGACACTTGGCCAATTTTAATAACTTTTTACCCTTCGCCTATAAAAGGTTTGGAGATTTTTCGCGACCTCCATTAGAGTTGTGGCCCTTTGGTTAGCAAGTCATCATACAGGTGAGGTCGTAGGTATATGTATATGTATAACTAATGAGCAGGGTTCGTAAAATGCAAGCAAAATTGATTGAAGTGGTTCATCACTGGTTGTCATACGTAATTTAGATCGATTTTGCTCGCATTTTACGATTCTTGCTAATAAGTTAATGTGGGTAACTATTGTACGACTAAGTCAATGGATATAATTATACTGCTAAAGAAAATATAAGGGCCACGTAATTTTTAATGCATATGAAAAAGACAAATAAATAAAGTGTAACTTTAAGTGGCCCTTATTTTCTTTTGAGCAGTATAATATGGAAAAATACATGTAGAGACACATTTCCGCTCTTAAAAAATATTGTAGGTAAGCGGCAATTAAAAGGACTTCCATCTATGAGTAACTACTTACTTATTTACTCCGCTGGCGCAGCGACCCGAAGTGGATCTTGGCCTCCGATACGAAATGACGCCAACGCGCTCTGTCTTGAGCAATCTCATCCCAGTTTCCTGCTTGTAGAGCGCGTAGGTACTTCATAACTTCATCCTTCCATCGGTACCTCGGTCGGCCGACCGGTCGACGACCTATAGGGTTGTTAGACGTCCTTTTTACCGCCCTATCGCCCGGCATCCTCTCTAGATGCCCGAGCCAACGGAGTATTGCTGTTTTTATCTCCACAATAATATTGGCTTAGACACTAAGTCTTCCAGCTCTTGGTTCTTACGGATCCTCCAGCTCATCTTCCCTGCGTGTTGGTCCCAAGATCTTGCGGAATATCTTCCTCTCTGCGACAAGAAGCTTACTTTCCTCTTTTAGGGTGAGTGTCCAAGCCTCACATCCGTACATTAAGATAGGTCTTATGACTGTTTTATAGACTAATCTTAGTCTCCCGACGCATCAGCTTGGACACCAAGATCTTATGCAGAGCCGCCGCACACCGTAGAGCATTCTGAATGCAAAATTCAATTTCCTGTTCCCTACTGTTGTTATCATTTATCAGGCATCCTAGGTATTTGAATTTCTCCACTCCTTTATATATAACTCCTTCTACATCCAGACTTTCTCTCGGCTCCAAAACGTCCCTATTTCTGCATGTGTAGAAATTATATTGTAGCTATTTTCTCCCAGTACAGCTAGGTCGTCTGCGTATCCCATTTTTTTATACTGCCCGTTCAACCTCACTGCTGCGTCCAATATTTGCACTTTCCTGATGTACCGTATAACTTTCGTAGTAAGATATATTCAGTTATTACAAAAATTGCCAACTTGGGAACGTAGTTGGGATAGACAATCTAAGTACGTACCTACGTACTACTTAACTACCTGCCTACCTATAACCTTATCCATTATACTCCCTATTAACTACCTATTGTAAAATTAGTTGCATTCAAATTGAATGACATAGTATACTATAACGGTACGGTTTAGTATTTACACAATCAAATTAGGGTAAATTCCGGGGTAGATGGCCATAAGGGAGAGATGGCCCGTCGATATAATTCCTGAACTGTTGGCTAGATGGCACTTGTAATAGTTTAGTTCGCTTGGCGACGCGCTTAGAAGCAAGGGTACGTGCAGCTTTTTGGCGAAAAAAAAACAAAAGTAAGTTAAATCTTTGTTATTTGTTTTGTGAAGTGGAAATATTTTTCAGAGGGTTATTTTTTTAGGTGGTTATGATATTAGTTTCGTAAAATAATGGTTATTTTTGGTTTGGTTGCAAAGTATACGAGTAACAGTTTGTCCTAACCTCAAAATTACTCGCAGCGTGTAGAGTGACTTATTTATTTTTTAGTTGTGGTCATCTTTTCCGGAGGAAAAGGAGAGATGGCCAGTGTTAGTCGGTATATGATGGCCATATGGCCATCCAAAGAAAAGCTGTCCGATGACTATCTGATAGCAGTAACGACGTCCCTTAAAATTGATAGCAAATTTGAATAAGGAAAAGAAGTTAAATGAAAGAGATATTTGCCGCGGATGTGGAAAAAAAAATTATGAAACCCTTCTTTTCGAGAACTGGCTTCAATGAATGGTATGCCAATTTTGGGTACAAGAAAATTGCACTGAATTTGAAGACATGTGCTCTGATCTAAAGTCTATAACAAAATATCCTTAGAAATCAGGAATTCTCCTAGCATGAGTTGTTTTGTAAACAAACTTAAGACCAAACTAGCAGTAGACGCGATCTACTGTATTGACGATTTTTTTTCAAGTAACTGAGTGCACACCCTTAACCGGTTCGCTACCCAAGATAAATAATTGATTTATATATAAACTTAGAATAATTATGTTGACATGTAAAACTATGTTTTATCAAAATAAATGAATGATCGTCGTGCAGAGAAGAAAGGCTTTAGTAAAAAGGATATAAGACCGACAACTATGTAACAATTAGAAGGATATGGCCATATTACCCGTGGTCATCACACCCGGACACCCCGGGAGAGATGGCCAATCGTGAATTTAAAAAAATACATATTTTATAAGGCTATCCTATTAGAAATTGTTAGTTTTGTTTCTATAATTTTAAAGTTGATTGTTTAAAGTTCAGTCACAAATAAAGATTTCTATAACAATTATGTAAGATTTTTTTTAACAGCATTTAAGAAAAACTATGGCCAACTACCCCGGACTTACCCTAAGTTGAGTTTTACGGGTAACGAGTGCCTCGTGAGTCGTGACATTAAATAAGTCCACTGTGTTTATTATTTTATTTTGTATTGTACTATAGTTTCAAAACCGTTTGTCTTCGTTTTCTTAATTTTTTTTCTACTTCGTCGATATATCGTCGTCTACTTAGTACCCATAGGTAACACAAGCCTTCTTGAGCTTAATTTGGGACTAGATTGATGTGTCCGATATTTATTTATTTATTTATTATAAATACGTCTACCACTTCTTATCACGTCGATGCGAAAAGTGAACCAGGTTTACCTGGTTTCGGTAACTGCCTCATTTTGCGTTTCTGGACTTTCCGATCTCATTTCAACTTTAAATACTTACTCACCTATTTCATACTATATTCGAATAGATTCAGCAAATACCTCTATTACATAAATACAATATCATCTTTAATCTCCTGTGATAAAAGAATTCTAATATAGGACGTAAACAAGTAAACAGTAATTTTCCGCAATTAACTTAATGTCCGGGTATCGTATTCTGAGGGGCGACCCTGAAGTTCAAAACTCAAAGTTTGTGTCTTACTGTCTCGTTCATTCAAATACAGTTTAACACGAGTGCAAGAGAAATTACACCATCGAATTTCCTTCATTCTGTGTCTGGTGAGGGCATGCCATCCACACAATATTACATTAAGAGCTGAATTGTCTCTGCCTCCAAAGTTTCGAGGCCCACCCTGATTTTACTCTTTGTAGCTTTGTGTGCTTTCCGGTCTGTAACCTGGTTCCGTTTTGGTTTTTGGCATGGTCTTTACTGAGCTTTAATTACCATTATTTTCCCTCTGAGGCACGCACCATTAAGGTTCTATAATGACGTATGGCGAGTAGAAAGAAATGCTAATTACGTCTCTATTTGACACTTTATACTCTCGCGGTTTGTACTTTGTACACATAAATAACACAAATAATAAGGGGTCTATCGCGATATTCCTTATTTACCTTCATATAATCTAACGTTTCAGATGTACATCTGACCCCACGGCGTGTGCGACCCGCCGAAACGTTAGATTATGAAGGTAAATAAGGAATATCGCGATAGACCCCTTATAATTGGTGTTAATTACGTCTCAATTTTCCAGAAACCAACAGTCAATATGGTCAGCAAGCTTCTCCTGGCATTGCTAGTGGCGTACAGCTCCAACCTTGCGTCGACTCACATCGTGACGTCAGCACATTTGGAGCGCTCCTTCCTAAATTGCGTCAACTCCCTGACCAACATGGTGCACGGCACTCTGTGCCCTATGTACGGGCAGATTGAATACTCTATGGGTAAGTGCTAAGGTGCAACAGTAAAAATAGTCAACAAACTGTTAGTGCTGCGTTGGCAGATCCAATTTCCTCTTCATCGTGATATCAGCATTAGGAGTTCATCTTCCTTTCCTAATTTCGACTTGCCAAGCAAATTGGTGCACGGTACATGCACAGGTAGATCGACATGATGGGCTTGACATTGATCAGACAGAGCATGAATAATAATACAATTAAATATTTAATGATAACGCTTTCTTTACCAATCCCGCTCCTGCCATGCTCCAACAAAGACGACGACGACTAACGAACTCACGAGGCACGATCATCAATTAATCTTTTGTCTCACATAAAAGACGACAATGTTTTCTCCTGCTCCAGTAAGGGACGGAACGGCAAGAGGTCCCTGACATATTAGAAAATATATTGCTCAATTACTTACAAGAGCCACCATGATAAATAAGGAAATAGATTTGGGTATTGAAATAAAGTAGCTTTGGCCCACGATTGTGCTAACGAAGCTATGTTCGGATGGTTAGCCTTTTACCGGATTTGCTGAGCCTGAGCCCATAGAGACAGTTAGGGATGAACAGTCACAATCTGATAACGGATAAGGTTGTCCGAAGCGGTAGCATAACAAGGTTTCGATTATAATCACAATCACTAGTATCATTATGGCCTATTACGTATTACGCCTATTTTTGACACAATCACACACATACAGTATGTTTTTCTACACGTACCCTGATCTGGATCCACGGAAGTTCAGCGTCGTGGTGCTCACTAAGTGCTGTGACATAATGCTGAGTGGAATCCATTTTTGCAACCTAAACACCATAAACATAACTTATTGGCATTACATGATAGATAAGTTAAATGTCACTAATTAAATGTAATTTGTTTGTTATAATGTTATATGTAAGTAATTGGTTTGCAAAATAAACGTATCTTCTTCTATTGCGATGTTCCCTTTCCTCACACGAAAATCACAATTTCGCAATGAAAGCGTGTCTAATTCAAGTGGCCCTTATTTTCTTTTGAGCAGTATATTTAAATACAAATCTTCTCAAAATCGAAATATGAAGAAAACTTGAAGAGCAACGGTACTTTTACTTCTTGTATAGCTATTCCAGCACCTTTAGCACAACTGTGACACGCGACTCTTTCTCGCGCGAGATTTACCTGTCTCTTTCTTCGCTGTACTGTGAGTGAGTGACGGGCCATGCTATGCCGCGCGACAAGCAAGCGGCAAGATATATATACTAGCCCAGCAGGGGTGGAAGAAAACATTTTTATATTTTTAGAACCTTCAGAAAACTGTTTTTTTTTTTCTAGGAATAGGAGGGTTCCTACCTATAAAAAACATTGCAAGCTTTTTGAAAAATTTCGTCCAGGCCCAATTTATGTGACATTCAGATTTTTTATTTACTTATGAGAAATTAAAACATCGGCAGCTAATTAAGCTAATACAATGAGCTATACAATATAATTCCGACAAAACAACGACTTTCTTAAATGCACATAAACAATATTTTACGGAAGATGGAATAAACACAAGAGATAGCTTTTCACTTATTATTTATTATCCACATTATACCGTAATAACATCCGATTATTACTGTAATAATTGTCGTAAATTTAGTAATCTCTACTGATTGCACATGTCGTAGGTGCAAATAAAACGTACGTACGTAAACAATATAAAATATTAACATTTGTTTATTTAAACACCAAAAACAGCACAGTGGAGCGATTGCGACCAAATCAGTGTTTATAATATTTACATTAATATCGAGGATTGTTGAATAACATTCATAGATTGCCAAATAACTATACCGGGTGTGGCCTGTAACAGGACAGGAACAATAACTCAAAGAATACATTCAACTCTTCAAACTGAATAACATTTGTTCAGCAATCATTATTTCATGCAAACTAAATAGTATTTTTAATATACTCTCTCCAAATTGACAATCCATTAACATAGCTGTCACTACTAAATTTTAAATATTTTGCAAAACTGTGCTTCTTTGAATAAAAATTATTTTACAAGTAACTTTTAAAAGTTGCTATACAAATGTTGTTCAGTTTGAAGGGAAGAATCTATGTTTTAATTTACTGTTCCGCCAAGCGATGAAATAATTCACCGTGCGTCAGGACGCAACAGCAAAAAATAAAGAAAAAAGGTTGATGTATGGCTTATAAAAAAAACAAGATTAAAAAAAAAGTGCCTTAAAATCAACAGGGATTGAAAATGTTTGTAGCAGTTTGAATTGAATTAAGTTCTTGATAATTGAAATTTGAACGTCGTTGGTGTCAGCGAAGCAATTTTCCGATTTGATATTAGCGATTGTGGCATTCAAAATTCTGAAAACCCTTACCTTTTCAACTCTACGTTTTTTAGAATCGAATTACCTATTATCAAAAGCTTCACAGTAGTTTATCAACACATTCACCTCGTTGTATAACACTTGTTTACTTACATCGAATTAATTCGTTTACCTACTCGGATAACTTTTTCATTGACCAACGAAGTGCGATATGAGGTAACTGAACTACGGATATGACACAGTTCGTTTTGGTGATGATGACCTTCTGTGACGGAAGGTTTCATCTGCGCGTTGTTTGTATTATAATCACCCCGGGGCTTTGGGTGCATAAATGATTTGACACTTTGTCGCCTAGTGTTATTATGATTATAAACAAAATTATTTTCAATATCTGGCAATACTATTTTCTATAATAAATCATTGTAAACGGTTTAAACTCACTTAGGAATAAGCATCACCACGGTTACTGTCCCTGATGAAGAGCTCCATGCGAGTTCGAAACAACCATCAGACGATAGTCTACTATTTTGTATGTTCTAATTGACCGCGCGAGCGATCGTATCTGTTTCGGCTTCGACGAAATTTCTTTCGTATGTCCGGACGTTTGGATGTCCGGGTTTTGTGATTTTCATGACATTTTGTGGGTCTAGATTCGATACGTACTCGTATAATAGATTTTTTTGTCGATCCAGATTTTCGAAATGTTTAAGTGGGGGAAATATGCCCCCATATTTCCCCCACTTTTACACATTTCTTTCGTCTTTGAAACCTATAAATTAAAATTGTTTTGTTTTGATGTCTTTTTACAATTGACAACATTTCATATTTTTAAGACTATCATTTTATTACTTTTCTGAATTCTGCTTAAAAAGATGAAGTAATCTCTGTTTTTATTTATTTTCTGAGATGATTATTTATTTTATTATTAATTTATAAAAACATACTCCTTTTTAGGGTTCCGTACCCAAAGGGTAAAAACGGGACCCTATTACTGAGACTTCGCTGTCCGTCCGTCCGTCCGTCCGTCCGTTTGTCACCAGGCTGTATCTCAAGAACGGTGATAGCTAGACAGTTGAAATTTTCACAGATGATGTATTTCTATTGCCGCTATAACAACAAATACTAAAAATAAAATAAAATAAATATTTAAGGGGGGCTCCCATACAACAAACGGGATCGGTTGCGTTAACTTTGCACCTCATTTGTATGCAGCGCTATACATACCAGGTGCAAACTTAACTTAACTACTTAAGGATGGAGTGTTTGTACGGAACCCTCGGTGCGCGAGTCCGACTCGCACTTGACCGGTTTTTTAATGTGGCAACACCAAAACCAGAACTTAATGGAACGTTTACTTTAGTCGGTTTTCTTATTAAAAAAAACTTAATAAAACTCGGTATGCATCTGTCATCTGTCAACGTCAAATAAAAAAATATATATTTTTTTGCTCTTTGGTTTAGACAACAACCCTATTCAGCCCGTATTGTCTTAGATTGCAGTTATTTGATGTATTTTCTTATATTTCTTTAAATACAGAAGAATAAATTCAACGATTTTTTTTAAGGTACACGACATAAAGCCCTGTCGATCTCTATATTAACTTCCACCTGTTATAAATATGAAATGTTCTCAATTTCGAAACAAACCCAGCTCACAGAGCCACTATAGTTTTAAATAAAAAAACTTCCATAGAGAGAGTTAGGGATGAACTGTGACAATCTGACAACACGTCTCGGATAAGGTTGTCCGAAGCGGTAGCATAACAAGGTTTCAATTATAAACACAAACTAGTATCATATGGCCTATTACGTATTATGTCTATTTTTGACATAATCACAAACATACAGTATGTTTTTCTATACGAACCCTGACCTGTATCCACGGAAGTTCAGCGTCGTGGTGTTCACTAGTACTGTGACATAATGCTGAGTGGAATCCATTTTTGCAACCTAGACACCACATAGCTTATAGCATTACCTACATGATAAATAAGTTAAATGTCACTAATTAAATGTAATTTGTTTACTGTTTACTATTTTCTTCTTCTACCTTCTAATTGACCGCGTGAGCAAATCGTATCTGTTCCGGCTTCGACGAAATTTCTTTCGTATGTCCGGACGTTTGGATGTCCGGGCGTTGTGATTTTCATGACATTTTGTGAGTATAGGTTCGATAAGTATATAGATTTGTCGATTCAGAATAAATTATCTTAGCAAAAGAAAGCTTCCTCCAGTGTCACGGTCCCGATAACAACGTTCTTCCTGCGGGTAAACTGCCCTATCCTTCTGAGGCACTTCTGAGGTCTTCCTCTACACAGACACTAAATGGTGGAGAACTGTGCGGTTCTAGAGGAATTTCCTACTGCGAACGCTCCGCATGGGGAATGAGCTATTGAGCGTTCTGCCGAGGTTCTCCCCGGGACTACAGCATGCGGTTCTTCAAGAGGGGGGGTAAATAGGTTCTTAAAGGGTCGGCATCGCGCGTTCGATGCTTCCGGCATCGTAAGCGTCCATAGGCGGCGGTAACTGCTTAACATCAGGCGGGCCGTATGCTTGTTTGCCACCGTCGTAGTATATAAAGTAAAAACTCCAACGGTTGTTAGGCCTGCCTCTTCTGATGCTGTTTCATATCTGGCATTCTTTCTAGGGGATTCGCCCCGCTGCGAATTTAATTAACAAAATATAGGTAACCTACCTACAATAATTTTTGTGGTGAGACTCCAACTTCACGATCCTCAAGATCCGGCCTAACAACAACACAATAAAGAACATGACGATGCACATAAATTCATGATTAGTCATGTCAGAAGTGGATGTAAATTGACCTTATTATCATTACTTACTTCGCTTACATATACTACTTATACCGACTGTTAATTTTTAAGCTATATATTTACGTCATACACACATACAGCATAATTATGTTATGTTCTACAGAACGGATGTTGAACCCAGACATAGACCGACCCGAGACAGAGAGAAGCTGGGAGTTCCGGAAAAACATAAAGATATGCTGCTCGCGGCCCTGTACCATCTCCGAGCTTATTTCCATGTGTTAGACGTAATGGATTAAGGTAAATAATCTTAAGAGTAAACGTCCATTCTTCTCTATCACTCTTGCAAGACTGGTCGTGGTCATAGCGAGTCTTCCGCTTTTCTTACTGCTGCTTTCGAAGATTCATCTTCATAGGTGTCTGTTGGTTGCATAGCGCGCGCATTCTGCCGCGTAAGTCTCAGTGACAGATTTGATGGTCTGTCAATCGATTTGTGATCGGCCACGAGGTCTGCTACCTTCCACACTGCCCTGTACCCACCAGTATAATCGCTCCACTATTGGCACGGAGTAATTTTTACGAGTAACGTGTCCAAAGAATCTGAGGATTCGTAGTTGAACAACTGGCGGCAGACGCTATTTAATGTTTAATTCTTTGAGTATGGATAAGTAAGTCTATTATGACGGCAAATTGTATTCTAAGCTATACAATTTGTCTTCATAATAGACTAACGTATCCATACTCAAAGATTTAAAAATTAAACAGCGTCTGTCGCCGCTTATTTATACGATTCTTCTTTCCCGGAGTAGTTCTCTTCTCTCCTTACTGAGCAAAGGCATCACTATTCTAATCTGAAATCAGCCAACACAGTGCACTTTACAGCCCACAGTAGGCACCCTCTATATCTCTTGTGTCGTGTATATCTATTGAGAGTTATTTTAAAAAAATATATCCCTTTCTAGAAAATGCCCGCTACTTCGTCCGCGTAATTTATTTTTCTTTACCATGGTCGGGCTAAATCGTATACTATAACCGTCTGTGAATGTATAGCTATCACTGCACCAAGATTGATTAAAAACACTATACTATCTACGTTTTTTATGGAGAGTGATCATTATTTCGGGAAAAATCTTAATGCAGCAGCGCAGCGTCATCTGGTGGTCACATTTACTTAGTCCTCTCATCGCGCCGAAACGGCTCGCCGGATAGCGACATCCAAAGATGGTTACTTATTGGATACTTGTTACCCAACTATGGTAAAGAAAAACATCCGCCGACTAAGTTGCCCTTTTAGTTACGAAACAGTCCATTACCACTACTAAATAAATACCTATATGTAAGTATCCAATCCTATCTTATTATGATTTCAGATTCCGCATTTGTGTATATCAAGATCTTGAAAAGCTATCACTGGAGCTACATCCCCCATGCTTTCAAGTTTTGCGCAAATGGCTAGCTACCTATGTACCTTCATGAATTTACTCTATGTTATGTGTATACAATAAATATATTTTATGTAGTTGTGAGCACTTATTTCTTTTAATAAATAAATCTGATCACTGATAAATCCTGCTCTATCCCCAAAAACCTCTGGAATAGAATTTAGATTACAAAGATTAGGATCTAACACTGAAATTCAAGAGATAATAAGTTACATTAGGATTGAAATTGGCAGTTTCTGAAGAACTTATAATAGTTAACTCTTTATAAAGTAGGTATCTCTCTTATTCAGTTATAGCTACTACGTGCTACTACTAACTGCGAAAAGATGTCATTGTGATCAATATGATATTTTTAAACTAACGGATCCCTTAATAAAACCACAAAATATAAGTTATAGTGAATGCGGAGCGCGTATTCGATAACTCCTAACCTAAATACGCATTCATTCATGTACCACGTGTTCGTAGCTAATTATAAAGTTTAAATAAATAATAAATAGATCTAATCCCAAATTAAGTTATAGTAGCCATAAAAAAGTTGATTGGTTGTGTTATTATATTCGGGCAATGTCGGTGCGCGTTCATAGCCACTCCGCGCGCACGCATCGTTGATCAAGTCACCAAGTGGGGGTCCACGACCAATCTCATCACATTTTACACAAACAACCGATAAAATACAAGTTTCAGGCAGTTCTTACGACGACTAAAGGTGAGAACAATCCGTTGTCTTTTTAACCTCGGCTCGGCTCGGGATGCTGCGCGGTGCGACTTTGGACCTTAGTAACTACTGCTAGGGTGCGACTCGTGCAGCGTGATGCCGCGGGGCGCGGCGTTGTTGTTGATGGGTAGCAGTAAAATTAGTGCAGTTAATAAGTAATCATTTATGTAAGTAATTTATAAGTGGTAGCACACGAAAATGTTTGTGAGCGCTTTATCCGCCAACAAACTGTCCTCAGTTTGGCGGAATATAAATGTTTTACATACCACATAAGTTATTTTTGTGATAAATAAATTAAAAAAAAAAAAAAAAAAAAAAAACCGACTTCAAAAAAAGGAGGGGGTTCTCAGTTCGGTAGTATGTTTTTTTTTTTACAGTTCAACTCAGATTCGCATTCCGAATGCTGAATTTTGTTCGGGCAAAACGGCGCGCATTCGTAGCCACTGACTTGGTTGGTCACGTCGCCACGCTTTACAGCCATTCAAACTGAATATTACACAAATAACTAATACAGATTTGCGAAGAACCTTCTGTATTCTCTCAAATATATCGGAATTTCCAATAAAACCACAAAATACTTAACAAACGTGTATTCTATGACTTATTATATACTTATTGAGGTATATATTTACAGTAATCCCTCCATTTCCTTCATAAATTGCATGTATGCGTCGTCTTTGCTCGGCGCCTGTTTGGGCACATTTTCCGGCCTCTGTACCGCGGGCTTCAGTTTCGCGCTGGTCTTCTTGTCTTCCCGTTTGACTCGCAGGGCCGACGGGACGAACCGGGTCACGTCGGCTGACAGATTCCGGATTTGCGGCTTGGCTGTAATTGTGGCTCCTGTTGACATTGTGAGAGATTAATTGGATGTTTTATGGTGTAGGTATACGAAGTAGGTACTTTTCGAAACCTTAGAGCTCAATCGTACTACACAACTTTTCGGAAAAAATTGTTGCAATTAGAACGCTAGTGAGGAAATTAAAGTGGCAATACTGTAGTGTCGTCCCTTTCTAATCAATCTAAGAAAACGGGGACGACACTACAGTATTGCCTCTTTTTAATTTCTACTCTTTTTGGTCGGACTGTACCTTACTTCACACTCGTACTAATTACAATTATTTTGCCAATGGATCGTAAACCACATAGAGAGTTGTAAGAGACCGTATCGTTATCATCTTTAACAGCATATGTTTAGCTCGGGTGTATGTTGACTCCTAGACTTATTTTTCGTCGTTTATGTTTCATTTCGCTGAAAAATTATTTCGTAGAATGCATTTCTCTTTTCAACCGTAAACTATTTGAGATTGTTATAAAACAAACTAATCAATAGTATATTTGCAAGAATTATGTAAAATCTATCCCATCAAAAACATAAATGTAAAATGAGAGCCAAGTTCAATATCGCGCGCAACGTTGTCGACTTCGCCGACAAAAGAATTGAGATCTATATGGGCGCCAAGTTCTTTGCTCCTATTAAAAAAACAGCATCAAAATCCGTTGCGTAGTTTTAAAGATCTAAGTATCAATCAATAGGGACAGACAGAAGGAAGCGACTTTGTTATACCGGGTGATCAATCCAAATGGGTCAGTAGGGAGAAAACGAAAACTATAAGAGATAGGGAAATCTGTTCTTAGGAACCATGGCGTCGATTTTACATTTAATAAAAACTGCATTATTATCTTTTACAAATCTCATACATAATTTCATCCATAACCCGATCAAAACCGCTGTAAAGAACGTTACAATACGATACAATACGATTATATTACTTACCGAATTTTAACCAGGTTCAATTCCCACTTATGTGTGAGATTTATAAAAAAGAAAATAATGCAGTTTTTATTCAATCTAAAATCAACGCCATGGTTCTTAAGAACAGGTTTCCCTATCTCTTATAGTTTTCGTTTTCTCCCTACTGACCCATTTGGATTGATCACCCTGTATACTATGTAGTGAATTAGTAAATCGGCTATATGCACCTTGCTTGCCATCCTTCTTGGTGATGAGCTGCGGCGCGGCCATCAGCACGGAGACCGGCGGCAGCTTGCTGGGCGGCGGCGGCGGCACCAGCGGGCGCAGCAGCCGCGGCGGCGCGCCCGGCGGCGGGCCCGGCGGCCGCAGCATGCGCGGCAGCCCGGCCGGCGGGCCCGGGGGCGCGCCCCGCACCCCGCCGGCCCCCGCCCCGGCCCCCGGGCCCGCCAGCCGCAGCGGCGGCGGGCCCGGGGGCATGCGGAGCGGCGGCGGACGGATCCCTGCTGGAATTTTATCATTGAAACTTACAATTATCGAATGGATTATAATATGTATAGATACTATTATAAACAGGATTTTAACACATAGGCACACAGACAACCTCCACTAGACGGAGCATGTAAGGCGAGTATTGGGCGACCCGCGCGCACCAACGATATGGTACGGCAGAACATTAAAGTATCAACAACGGCGGCCACCGTTTAGTTGCGTCCATGTTTATGAGGTCTCTCTACACCACTTAACACTACAATTTACCATGTTATTTATTTAATTTCTTTTTTCGTTGACGTACGCATGGATCATAAACATGGACGCAACTAAACGGTGGCCGCCGTGTTCATACTTTAATGTTCTGCCGTACCATATCGTTGGTGCGCGCGGGTCGCCTTACATGCTCCGTCTAGTGGGGGTTGTCTGTGAGTTAATATATATAAATCTAAATATCGGACAACCTCACACAAATCGATCTAGTCCCAAATTAAGCTTAAGGCTTGTGTTATGGGTACTAGACGAAGATATACGTACTTATATAGATAAATATATACTTAAATACATAGAACAACCATGACCCAAGCACAAATATTCGAGTTTATCACACAAATATTTGCCCTGGCCGGGATTCGAACCCGGGACCGCCCGCTCAGTAGGCAGGTGTCTACAAACCTAGCCAAACGCGTCAATTATCGATTGGATTATAAAATGTATAGATACTATTATAAACAGGATTTTAGGGTGGATTCGCGAAAATTGCACAAAAACATGTTCCCGGTGTTTTGAAAATGAAACATTACATTATCGTTATGTACTAATATGTAGAATAATACAGGACGTGTTTCGCAACAATACCGCATGCCACAGCATGCGCGGCAGCGGCAAATTTTATCATTAAAACTTACAATAGTCATGTTGACTAATTTTTTTTGAGGATGTCAATCGATTCTATTTTTTATTGTGATCAAATGTCTATATGGGACTGACTACATTTAAACTGCTCTAAAAGTCAGAAATGACCGTCAAAGTTCAACATTCCTACGTAGCGCTAAAAACGCTCCATACAAAACGCGTCAGGCTAGTGGCGTCACAGGCCGGTATAGGTAGGTACCAATAATTGTATGGAAAAATTAAGAAATTTGTCATTTTCACCGTGAAAAAGTGCGTTTAAGTCCATAGTTGTCATACAATTATTGTTTCGTAAAATTATGAGGATTCTGAAAACATTTTCAAAATTTATTTTGGATTAAAAAAAAAATATCATAAAATTTGCGTACCTTTGAAGTCACATATTTCCAAAAAAGATATATGTTTCTGGTTTTTTTTTCTTTGTTTCGTGAAATATTTAGCTAATTTTATTCATATAACTACAGTACGCTGTAGAATTCAACATCAGTCAAATAGCCTATTATCTATTATTTATTTATCGATTGGATTATAAAATGTATAGATACTATTATAAATGTCAGGATTTTAACTCATAGGCATAAGCCTGGCGTTGTGACTGTCATTTGCATGTACTAGTACGATGAATGTGCGTGTTGTAATAGACCAATTAAAACCAATAATTAACGACCTTTCTATGGCAAAGATGGGCAATATTCTTATCATAAGATTGATTTTTCCATTAAGTGGTCAACTACTGCATTATATCACCCTCACCCTCACCCATAAAAAAAAATCCACAAGAAACCTATACATATCTTTGATCGACAAAATTCATACAACCAACCATTCACCGTAGTAACCTGTTCACCAGGATGTGTGCCAACCACCTCATAAAATGACAAATAAATGATATAAGATATAATATAATCGAGTCGATGACTTTTACGCCATTATTCGCAAAAGACACTGGTCCTTTGTCAGGAGAGTGAGCGAATCGACTAATAGTATAGTGAAAGGGGTGTGCGCAACATGTTACTTTAGGAGTGAGGCGTCAATTTTGAATATTTAGAATTAGTATTTAATTTTCAAAATATCTAAATATATTGAAATTAAATAGTAAATCTAAATTTAATGTACTTAATTTAATAATAATTAATTAATTAATGTATTAATGTAAATGTGATGGGTTAATACCTGAATAAACAAATATTTTTTTTTTTTTTTTTTATATATCACTGTGGTTTACAGGTATTGTAAGTAAACATGTGGCAGTGGAGTATGGATGAATTGTTCCAAAATCTTGAATTTTCGGATATCGAAAAATTTACAAATAACCTAGTAGAAATTAACATTAAAATTGCAAAGCACGATTGCAGTGGTCGTCCAACACTTCACAACTTTGAGAAACTTGTGCTCGCTGCGCAAAGTGTAAAACACTGCACAATTTTTTAACTTTTTCCACTTTTTGGTCTAAGAGTCGTAAACTGACCATAGTTATGCAGAAAGCGACCAAAGATTTTTTTTCATAATGCAACAAGCAACCAAACTCTTTCATTGATTAAGACTTAAGTCACCTTGACAAAAAATCTACGCTGGTCGCTTTCTGCATAACTGTGGTCAACTATGATTTTGACATTCAAATATCAATTTGAGTCAAACCGAAGTTCTCTATAGGAGCCAAGCCGTGTCCCTTCGAATATGGCGCATTTTCCATGAAACTTGTCAATTTCAAGTTATGCCTCCTTCCTCCGGATCAAAATATTAGCGAAACTAGATACCTATTTAGGTAGTATAATTGAGAAAAACTATACGAACAATAAAAGTAACTTAGTAATTGCAAGTTATATTATCTAGGAGCATGGCAGCATCCCTGCCAAGTCGAAAAACTTATCACCATGGTTAGTTTTCCGTACGATTCTCGCTCAAGGTGGGAAAAAGATTTTTACTTTTTTTTTTCTTGAAACTACAGAAAAATCTGTCACTTTTTTCTAAGAATGAGGGGGGCCTACCAATAAACAAGTCAAGGTTTTTTTTTAAATCATCCATTACCAGCCCGGGAGGCTCGGGTGTCGTAATTTTCAGCAATGACGCTGAGAGGACGGAGCGATGTTAAACCTTTTGCGGTCTATAGGTAATACCTACCTTCAGCAAGAAAACCAAGGCCGTTGGACATTGTTTAGAACATTGCTAGACTTAAGTACTTAAGAGACAGTGGGTCCTAATAGCAACCGCGATAGGAGTCGCTTCCTGTACGTCTAGCATAACTGTGACACGAGACTCTTTGCCACGCGACAAATCTGTAACGCTTTGGCAATTAGCTGTAAGTTACGGATATGTAATTGTAAAAGAAAAAAAAAATACTACCCGTCACTTTCCTTTCAATACCGTGCGAGCATGACAGGTGACGATGAGTCGCGCGACTAGCGATCTCGCTGTAAGACATGTTAGTCCGGCTAGTTAATCTGAAGAGTGTTAGTCCGGCTAGTTAATCTGAAGAGTGAGGCACATTGCTTGCACGGCCGATAACCATTTAGGCAGAAAGGTTTATGAGTGGCGTCGTAACGAGGGACCATCCCCCTCAAGTTCCTTTTAAAATGCTGACTGTTTTAGATATTTTTCTCTATGATCAAACATGTTTCTTAACATATTATTGATGTTACTACCTAGAACAGGGCTTTTGGGATTTATTGGTATATATTTGAAAACTACAGTTTGAATTTTTCATTGATAATTTTTGTTTCAAAAACTACTCGAAATTGACAAAATTGACGCGGAAAATTTGTTTTTTCAACTTATTTTCGACTGCACGCAGGGAAAGCATGAAATAGCTATGTTACTATCTAGAACTCGGGGAAAAGTATTATTCACTTCAAAAAGTTGGTTGAAAATATCAATAATTTGTCATAATATGAAAAAAAAAATCATTTTTAAAAGGAATAAGGCCTCTTAAACCGTCGGAGTCTGATCAGGATCGTGAAAGAGTTAGATCATGATCCAAAAAACCCCCACTCGGCGACCGAAACTTGCTTACGTCACTGGATTGTTGCCGCTTTATAGAAAAAAAATATGTATCAGGAAAATATTTTTTTCCGTCACTCGTACAAAAAATATATCATTTATTTATGCGTTTGCATTACGATTGTCATTTTATTTGACTAAATCATTGTTTTTTGTAATAATTGATTATAAATCGGAATGGAATCAGGGAGTATTATGATATACACAGAACCGGATTGTCATAATCATAACCCTATGACATAGCACTATGACGTCAGCTACTGTCGCCTATCATTTTATCTATTTATATATTATGTACCTATATCGTCGTCTAGTAGCCATAGTACAAGCTTTGCTGAGTTTGGGACTAGGTTGATTTGTGTGTAAGATTGTCCCTTAACATTTATTTATTTATTCCGGAGTAGCATAACTTATATTCTTATACTATAAGTTAGATGAGGTGCAGATAGAGAGAATTATGTTTACAAATCCCTTGTTATCGTAGAGATCCTTGCCATGGTCGGCTGCTTCGCATGCTGGACATATGATGAGATCACAGACAACCCCCACTAGACGGAGCATGTAAGGCGACCCGCGCGCACCAACGATATGGTACGGCAGAACATTAAAGTATCAACACGGCGGCCACCGTTTAGTTGCGTCCTTGTTTATGATCCATACGTACGTCAACGAAAAAAGAAATTAAATAAATAACATGGTAAATTGTAGTGTTAAGTGGTGTAGAGAGACCTCATAAACATGGACGCAACTAAACGGTGGCCGCCGTGTTGGTACTTTAATGTTCTGCCGTACCATATCGTTGGTGCGCGCGGGTCGCCTTACATGCTCCGTCTAGTGGGGGTGGTCTGTGGATGAGACCTAGGCACGTACCTGGCGGCATCAGCGGCGGAGGCATCTGCCTCATCTCCGCGCCCGGGGGCTCCAGGATGAACTCCGGGGGCATGGCGGCGAGCGGCGGGAGCGGGAGCGCGGTCTCCGTGTCGCTGTCGGAATCGCTGTCGCGGTGACCGCCCGACCGCTTCAGGGCTGTCAGTCTTCAATAATACAGATACTTTAAGACCCGGTTTAGACACGGCGGGAACCGCGCGATTATAGAATCGCGCGGAAATCGCGCGGGTCTTATTTATATGAGTTAGTCAGTAATCGTTCAGACATTAACCGCGCGGTTATGTATGTATGACATTTTATATTATGAAATAAAATAAATCTAAATGTAATCTAGTAATGAATAAACTCCTACCTGGCATTCAAATCCGCTGCTCTATCCCTTTCCCTCTTCCTGTGCACTTCCTCCATCTCTTTCATGAAGTCATCTATATTCTGGCCCGACAGCGCCAACATTCTCTGCTGCAGCGACGTGGGCTTAGGAGCCGCGTTGTTGGCCGGCTCAGTGTCTTCTTCCATTTGTTCTTCAGCCTCGAATTCCTCTTGGGACTGGGGCATGCTTGTGGGCATTGGGATGCATTTCTGTGAAAGAAAGAAGAAAGAAAGAAAATTAATTTATTGACACAATTTTCACAAACTTGGCATGTACCTACTAAAACTAACAATAAGAAATTAAAAAATAAACTAGTCCATGCATAGGTTAGCTTAGAAACTAAGTGTGGCAAACGGTTAGGGCGTCAGCATGATGCTGATCGTGTCGTCTAGCGACACTTCAGCGCTGTTTTTCAGCCCAAACCAGTATTACATAACATATCTAATCGTATATGCGCACCTACAACAACCACGTATGTTGGGACCCACAATTTACATGTAAAAAAAATAATAATAATAAAAGACATAAGCAGGATACAAAGTAACAATGGTTTCCTAAAATGCTACTAAACGACATAATATAATACTGTGGAGAAAAGAGTCGCTCACTATAAATGATATAAGACGGTTTCAACATTCAAGTAGTCATAAAGGGCAAGAAGTTTTTAGAGTAAACGAGAATGACTATACCGTCAAACTCCATACAGACAACCATTTATTAACATCTTTGCCCGCGTTTTCTAGCTTCTTAGAAGCACTGATCTGTTTTTAAAATTCGAAAATAAAGCACCGTTCTTCAATCAGAGAATCAGCCCCTGAACACAATTGCGTTACGTGACTCTCTCGCGTGACAAATATTACCTATCTCTATCTATCTAGTGCTGTGCGAGAGATATGGATGACGCTATGTGACGCGACAAGCGTGATCGCAAACTGTGCTACAGGGACAGAAACTCGTAGCCAGTTAGTGAGCACACCAGGAGTATGGATGGGCAAATTGCGGAGAGTTTTCAAAAAGCGGAGGATATTTCCGGAAATTTCTGGAAACATTCACACGAATTTACAAAAATATTGCAATTGGGAAATTCCCCATAGCAATTTTGAGAAATTCCCATGTGTAAAGTTTCGCAAATTTGGAAACTCGGTCGGCACATCATTAAGCAGGAGAGGCATCTCATCATTACTGTAGGTATGACACCATCTTACCTCTCCTGGTGGCCCCTCGTCCGGCAGATCCGAGAACCGTAGACTCTTCTTCTCCTTGCCCGGATTCAGCTTCTCTGCTTCCAGGATCAGGAGCCCGAAGTCTGGTGGCGGGCCGGGGGGACACCCAGGCGCCTCCGCACCCGCTGGCCGCTCCTTTAAAATATTGTAATATTGTTTTGACGACGCGTTTGACTCGGTTGGTAGACACCTGCCTACTGAGTCGACGGTCCCGGGTTCGAATCCCGGCCGGGGCAAATATTTGTGCAAAATATTTGTTCTTGGGTCATGGATGTTATGTATATATGTATTTATATATTATGTATGTCGTCGTCTAGTACCCATAGTACAAGCTTTGCTTAGTTTGGGACTAGGTCGATTTGTGTATGATTGTCCCTTAATATTTATTTATTATTTATTTTATTTTATTGTTGGCGTTATTAATTGACAAGATTCAGACGGGTAGGTACAGCAGTACAGCGTTCATAAATATCTTCAGATATGTATTTAAATCGTAGTATTTCCTGCGTTATATCTGATAGAGACTACACACTACACTTCTAGCATAACAATGGCAACCGATTTTTTGTCGCGCGAGATATAGATACTATCTGTGACTTTTCTTTCAATACCGTTAGAGCATGACAGATGACAATGAGTCGCGCGACAAGCGAAGTCGCAACAAGATAAGCTGCTGGAGCCGGCTTGATATTTATTTTCTACTCCTTTTTCTGTCATTTAAATATTTACAATACAATACAAGTACTCCTTATTGCGCACCTCACAAAACAAACAGGCAATACAAGAAATTACAATCAGAGGTAAACATCAGGCGGTCTTATCGCTAAAGTTACCAAATCTAATATTAAGATGTACAATGCTAAAGACTTGTAAAAGTCGTAGATAAAGTATTGTATTCAACGTTGTATAAGCAAGTCAGAAAATGCTCGCTACGCTCACATCGTAACCCACGCCACTCGCATTTTCTGACCCACTACTGGAAATATTAGAGTATGAAAGGAATGGGAAGTGGCATTTTCATAAAATGCACGAAATGCCGTCATAACGTGCGTTATAACAGGCTTCGATGTATCACGTTTCGGCGGAACTCGAGAGAACTGTAAAGGAATTTCATACAAAATTGAAGGCCTAGGCCGCGGGAAGTATTTTTTTTTTTTAAACATGTCTGTGTTTATGAACAGGCTAAACAGCTGAATTATATTTTATTTTAGTGGTGTATTGTTTTATTTCATGGCATATGTTTGAAAAATGCACTATACATGCCTTAGCCGTGAAAAGGGCTTGCCGACTTCGTATCACTATACCTACTTACCTACTCACCCGGCTAGCCCTTCTTTCCGGCGTTTGCAGAAATGTACTATTAAATTGTACTCACTTTATAAACGGAATCCTTTTTGAGGATGGGCTTCGTCGGCGCACTGGGTGGCGCTATATCCATTGGCATTGGTATCTGGGACGCCATGCTACCGTAAACATAGTTTTCTGGCATCTAAAAACAAATTCTTGATTATATTTTTGTTAGTTAATTTTCGTTTCGTTTAATGTGGTAATGGTAATAAAAACAATGATGTGGCAAAATGAGGCTGATAATAATTTGTTATTTTTTTTAAATAATCATTTATTATTACCACACATCAGTAAGTAGCGTGGTCAAATATATCATTGGTAAAGCCAGAGCAGATTTGGCTTGATTTTCCTTAAAAGAGAGAGGCTGATGGGAATCAAATTATATGAATGCATTGAAACTGCCAACATAACAACTTCATTTGTATGTACAGAAAATTATGTATTTGTATGTCACTTTTTTATATAATGTTGTTATTAGATACTTTATTAATTAAAATGTTAAAAGTGACTTCAAATTTTATTTTTAAGGATAGAATAGTGTAAAAAATGTCCCCACATACATATGTATAAATTATGTGTTTTTGTCCAAACAGATTCACTTTGAATAGTTGAACAAACACTCTTTTTACTTAAGACCAAAACATAATAACACGATACGACGTCGCATCATTCGTGTCGTGTCGTCAAAATCAAGTTTATCTTCATGTAACAAGATCCAAAGGTAAAATAAAACCACGACGTGGCATATTCTCGTATCCAATGCGACGTGGACGTTGCGCTTTGTATATAGATGTGCCGTTTCCGAAAATTTCCGGATACGGTACATCACTATACTTGTAATTGTGATTTAGTTCTTACTTGTAATGTGGGTAAAGGAATATCATCCACTTGCACAGCCTGGGCCAACTTCACAGACTCGTAGTAGGATATTAGATGGGCTCGCCTTTTCTCGTATTCCATTTCTTGACGCTTCAGTTCTACCCATTTCTCTGGGTCATCTTTGTCCTGTAAAACATTTCTCACATAAGAATATCAGCCAAAACATGTCAGTCCACTGATGGACTTAGGCCATTATTATATTAGGCATCGGATTCTCATAGCATGGTAGGATGTAAGAGAGCTATGAAACATGTGCATACTAGTCAGAAAAATATACACAACCCTGATTTGTGTAAAAATTTTTTTTTGTCATCATAAAATAAGTAAATAATTGCGACTTTTCGCATGACTAGAAAAGACTTACAACTTACAAAAAATGTAATTAAATCTATGTGTTTGTTAATATTGTTTTTTTTTTTATTTTATATTCCAGTCATTTAATACTTGGGAATTTTAACAGCTATAACCATTAAGTCACTTCAGTATTAAATAAATAAATGATTATGGTTTATTATTATAGCCTTTTCCACTGACTATGCATCAGGCTGTCCTTCGACATAGGCCTTCTGTAACTCCTTCCAATGTGACCTATCTTTGGATATTCTTCTTAAATTTTTTGGAAGATTGTCATCCCATCTCTTCAATGGTCTACCCTGCTTCCGTTTTTCCCAGTTAAGATTATGAGTTAGTATGAGCTTTCTAACATGCCACTATGCTATGAGAAGTCCGATCTCTAGCCAGACACTTCACTGTTATTGCATTGATATAAAGGCTAAAAGTTATGCCACTGACAGCACGTCAGCCACAGCCGTCCAAATTTTAATGATCAAAAATTTTGACATTCAAACCAAACCGTTACAAGTATTTTTCTAGTGCTGAAAAAAAGGTTAAGCTGATTCCAACCAACTAAATGTGGGGAAAGCTTAACCATTCTGTTATCTAAACACAACTATGCTCATTTTAATAATCTGAGCTCCTAAACAAAAAGATACAGAATGATATATGACTAGACTTTTAAAATTCTTATGTGAATGATATTAATTGTAACCTCGCACAATAATACCACTTTTTTTTTTGTAAACTATACTTACATACATCTTAAGCACTCTATCAAATGTTTCTCTCAACTTTTTTCTTTTTTCTTTGAGTACTTTCTCATTCAATGGTGACGGCTGTAACACATTGTATTCTGCAAAGCAAACAAAATAGATTTATTTACAGCTTTATGTATAGCACAATGGGGAAGTTCTATTTGTTTGTTTGCTTCATTTCTATAAGTGCACTATGTGATTGTAGTTATGTAGGTAAGATTGATATTTAAAAATACAGTTTTATGAGTTTTCACATCATGGCTGCCCTCTAGTATCTGAAATTACAGTCTATAGATGTTATTGTTATCCGTCTTTACATATTTGTTTTTAAAATGATCTTGCACTGTTCCAGCACTGTCATTCAAAGTAAAGTAATGCTAACTAAGATATACAAATTCCAAGTACCCATTTCATCAATTTTCTGTAGTTCTTCTAGAATCTGAGTCGGATCTTTCATTTTCAACACTGCCGCTCTAACCATTTGCCTTTGCCGCTTATTCTTCTTCAACTCTTTTTTTCTTGCCTCTTTCCCTAGAATAAAAGTAATAATTGGAGTTGTTAAAAATCATGCTTTAGATATATCAAGTCCACTGCGAAAAAAACACAATTGTATCCACTCACTTGCTTGATCGGTGGGGTTCATGTATTTACCACTTTTCGTGGTATTTATAGATCGGCGCCCCATTTTTGTAATTGGTACCTAAGCACTTAATTAATTATAATATACACATATAACTTTTTCTCTGTCTGCTTCCGTAATTTCTTATTTAAACAGAACAGAAATAAGTGGATATGGTTACTTCGCTTGGTTCTTCTTTCTTGACAGATATAATGACAGTACACAGTACAGTAGTATTTATTATCTATGAAAAGTAGCGTCAAGTCGAGTAAGAAAAAATAAATGTCACTTTTACCAACATAGCGGTTCAGGACAGCATTAACGGAAATTATGAAACTACGATTCATATTTAAGCACGCAATGTATTTAAATACAAACGGTATATGAAGGGCTATAGGACTATTATTATTATTATTACTTTCTTAACTAGAACCACACTATGAATCGGAGCTCAAATATATTATGTTGGTAGCGCAGCAATTATTTTTCAAACTTTACATGTGGACATGTCGTCCCTGGAATGATTTTAATTAATCTGTGGCAACTTGGCAAGCATGTTCGAGATACATTCTTTAACGCTAGAAATATGTATTGTTACTGTTTTAAACTTAAAATTAATTTATATCAAAAATCAAAATTAAAATGGTGTGAAATAAACTGCATATTTCACAAGATGCAATTGTGAAATACGACAATCTGTATTAGGCGTAAACATGCTGAAATCTAGACAATTGGACTTCTGAATAAACGGACATTCTAAAGCAGTTTACCCAAGCTGACACAGAGACGCTTCGCTCTTTCGGTCAATTATAAACTTGTTCTATCTATCAGCCGCAGACGTCCACTGCTGAACATAGGCCTCCTCCATAGCTCGCTACAAGATGCGGTCCTATGCAGACCGCACCCATTGACTCTGCGACCCTAACGAGGTCATCTGTCCACCTAGTCAGGGGCCGTCCCACGCTGCGCTTTCCTATAACATGGTCGCCGCTCCAGGACTTTGCTGCCTTAAATAAACTTGTTATTAAGGTTGGTTTGAAATAAACATTAATCCGAAATGTCCACTCTTGCTGAAACCAACTGAAACTTTGTTTCCGAACTTGGTCATAAACTCTATATTAAGTAGGCAAGTACCTACTAATAAAAACGTATTAATTAATCGTATGGCATAATTGGGTCGGTCGCTCTAACATATTAATTAATTACAAACTAAGTCCTTCACCCATTGGGCTGCGTTTTCGCTTAAATTCGATAGTAAGTCCAGAGGGTTCCCCGGTGTAGGTAGTCGCAATTCGAGAATTTGTGGACTAAGTATGTGGTTGAAGAATTGTTAAGAGCATCTCGCAAGCCGCGCCCAAACAAGGGGTGCGTAGGTATAGTATTATTAAAACCACTTGTTTTTTTAGGGTTCCGTACCCAAAGGGTAAAAACGGGACCCTATTACTGAGACTTCGCTGTCCGTCCGTCCGTCCGTCTGTCACCAGGCTGTATCTCAAGAACAGTGATAGCTAGACAGTTGAAATTTTCACAAATGATGTAAGTATTTCTATTGCCGCTTTAACAACAAATACTAAAAATAAAATCAAATAAATATTTAAGGGGGGCTCCCATACAACAAACTTGTTAAACCCTTCATGCGCGAGTCGGACTCGCACTTGCCCAATTTCGTTAGTCTTGGCGGGGGCACTGCCGTGACCCCGGAGTTATCAAGAGTTGTCAAGTTAAATATATGAGGATTTTACGCAGTGCCGTTTTTACCCCTAAGCCCACAAGACCCGGGCCTAAGGGGCCCAGCCAGTCTAGGGGCCCCGTCCCGGAAGCAGGACTATTGCGCCATACTTATGTTCTCCTTATTTATCACTTAAAATACTACTACCTACCTATACCTATGTAGGTAGTAGTATTTTTAGTACTCTACGGTAAGAAATGTAGAGCGCTTCAATATATTTATGTATATTATAATTTGTCATTGTGAAATTGATATTGTAGGATCACTTTTTAGTTAGGCATTCTATAATCTTTTGCTAGAAATTTTTAGTGCCATAATTTTCGTAATAGACATACCGCGGGTAGAGGTAGATAAGTACAGGTAAATATTTTAACCGAGCATTTTGTAACGACTTCACCAAAATTAATTAATCTGCTTAAAAACATACATCATTAATTAGGCTGTAGGTACTAGGTATATGAGCTGCACAATTGAATGGCATATTTATGAATGAATTCATTCATAATAAAAAGAGGCCATGCAATTCTGTAGTACGTAGTATTTTGAGGTAAGTTAAGTAGGTACTTAACTTACCTCAAAATTAAAATCAGCCTGGTAAATGTATGTTCCTTTCGCAATATACTAATATTAAAAAATTGGGCAAGTGCGAGCCCGACTCGCGCATGAAGGGTTCCGTACCTATACATATATATAATCTATAACAAGTTTGTTGTATGGGAGCCCCCCTTAAATATTTATTTTATTTTATTTTTAGTATTTGTTGTTATAGCGGCAATAGGAATACATCATCTGTGAAAATTTCAACTTTCTAGCTATCACCGTTGTTGAGATACAGCCTGGTGAAAGACGGACGGACGGACGGACGGACGGACAGCGAAGTCTCAGTAATAGGGTCCCGTTTTTACCCTTTGGGTACGGAACCCTAAAAACGTACCCCATTGATCTTGGCTAAACTATGTATTTTGCACTGCAGATTTCGTAAAATGTAGTTTATTCCTAGTTAGTTAACCTAGAAGAATTTTCAGATACTCTTGAACCTTATGTCCTAAATTAAAAAGACCTAAAACACATACTTGCCTACCTTGTTAAATACGTAACCCTCACTACCTAACTATATCTATTTTAGTAAGTACCTATTTAATTAATAATTACCTATTCAATTATATAATGTGCGTAAACATTCCAAGCGAATTCTCACCTTCCTTTCCTTCCACATTAAAATCAACCTTGACTTTATCACGCGGGGCCCTGATGGCGGCACTAAGTACTACCCGTCCCGGGTCAACGACCTCCATCTCGGACTCATCGGCCAATCGTTAATAGGTAATGTCATTTGCATTCATGAAAATTCCAAACGTAAAGTTAAACAGGTACCTATTTTAAAAGCTCTCCCTTGCGTTGTAGAGAAATTCGTTTATTTATAAGTAGGTATAGGTAGGGTATTAGGCTAATGAAGTTATCAGAAGTGTCACCTAATTAAGATGCGGATTTGCGAGAAATCAGATACGTCATCAGCCGGTGACAGACTCAGAAACGTATTGGAAAATCCGTCACCCCACCCGCCAGACATTGCAAAAGCTAGACAAACGACAAACGAAACTCGACCAATCTGCCTCTGCCTAGGTGCAAGTAGGTACCTATAAAGCGTAAACTACAACTACGTTCATACATAACTATAGCTTCTCTGTATTTACGCGAGACGTCTCTTTTTGACTTGTCACGTACTACGCCATACACACACACTAAAACGATTTACGAGATCCAACTACTCACTGGATTCATTCATGTACATGAACCGAAACTAGACCTCTCTTTCTATCTCATTCAACCCAACCTAGTGTTGAGCGTGTTAGAGTGAAACGACGAATCCTTCACGATGACACGAAATGGCGTTGTTGAACCGATTCGCCGCGCCGTGCGTCGTCGGTCCTCGGTCGGTCGAAGTCTCGCTCCCTCGCGCATTGCCAGAGAACGCGTTTGAAAGTCGAACGCCGTACGCGAGCGAGCGTGTATGTCTCAATTATTGATGCAAAAGTTCCACGATGGTTGATCATAACGAGAAATTGTTACAGGAGTTGCAAACGAAAAGTGGAAATAATGTTTGTGCAGATTGTGGATCCGACGGTACGTGGAAACCAGTGATTATTTTAATAGTGATAATGTTTTCGTTGTGAAGCGTGGTATATCCATGGGGTGAATAGGCGGGAGGGGGGGCGTAAGTACGTCCATGCTTTAGAGTTCAGTGACCTCGGAGTAAAATGCATTCAATGAAAATCAACATGTACAACTGCAAGTTTATGAAGTATTAGGAGAATTAAAAAAAAACCTTAGCCAAATTTGGGTAAGGCACGGTAAGGATACAGAGAAGTCGGTTCCGCGTATGGTGTACGCTAATTGCAAATTGATTGTGTGTGACCACGCGACCCGTCTGCATGACTACTCTACTACGTCTCTATTTGTAATTGTTTTGTATTATTATCTACCTCTAACACAGATCAAGATCTATCTTAACCAAATCGTATCAACACGAAGGAAAATAACTAAAGCTGTATTCAAAATCGCAATTTATGCTCAGTCATGGAATATGATCGCATTTCCTCATTTAAAAGCTAATTTTAGTGGTAGACAGGCGTTGGTTTTATTACTGTTTAGTGCATTACACAACTGTTACGATTAAGATGACCAAAACATAGCGTGGTGTTATTTACGATGTTATTGGTGAGCCTGTGTGTGTGTGTAGATGACGTCTTGCCACTACGCATTGATGTGTGTGAGTTAACACGGATGTGTGTAGGGTAGGACCAGCAATGCAGGTTTGCAATGTAGGCAACCAGCTTGCTATGCTAGTCAATGGTAGTTGCATGTAACCATCAGATAACCGCGCTGTTTTGTAAGTAAAGCTTTATGACTCACCGTTTGTTTGGGTGTGACTAGGCCTTACGGTATTTATAAAAAACAATCGTTTCCTGAGTTGTAGGAAGTTGACGTGTTGTTTAACAAAATAAGAAACACGAAACAGGTTGGTAGAGCTGGAAAAAACTCGTAAAAAGTTAATTATTTCTGTAAAGTCACGAGAGCACTTTTACATGTCTGAATCTTTCGGCATTTAAGTCTAATTATCGTCGTCTAGTAGGTACCCATAACACAAGCTTTCTTGAGCTTAATTTGGGGCAAGATCGATTTGTGTAAGGTTGTCGGATATTTATTTATATTTATATTTCACGAGAGACCACCGTCGAGAGAGAAGAAACGCCAAAGGAAACTAAATATATGTAGTCATTTTGTAATGGATATAGGTACTTAAGTATTACAGTAATAAATGATATCGAACATACTAAAGTACACCTAATTAGAATTTTTCAATATATTATACCTATTAGGTAGGTGCTTGATGTTTCCATTTGAGGTGATACCTATCTGATAGACTCTATCCTATAGATAGAGAATCACACTAATATTACAACTAGGCGAAAGTTTGTGTGTGTTTATGTGTATGTTTGTTACTTCTTCACGCTCAAACGGCTGGACCAATTTTGATAAATTTTGGTATGAAGGTAGCTGACACCCTGGATTAACAAATGGCTACCTTTTATCCCGAAAAAACGTAGTGTTCCCGTGGGATGAGGTAACAACGCGCGACGCAGCTAGTAATAGATAATACAGTTAATTAGTTTTATTATTGTGCAGCACTGTCCAACTTCATAATATAAACAAAAGTTTATCAATTACGTAGGTGCCTATAGTCGACTAGGTAATTGTAACAAGCGATTAGGTACTCCACCTGTTTGCCGCTCGCCAACGTCTGCGTAGGCAAGGTCCTTATCATTGTTATGAAAGCTGAATAATAATAACAGGTACCTGCGCAGTACCTGCTTCTAGAGTAGATTGAAAAATATTTAGGGGCCAGAGCCTACCTCACTTATTATAACGGTTTTATTTATTCTCTCCTAGGCCGTTTTCGGCCACGGCGACTGCTTCAACTCCATTGTTGGCGGCCTCAGACCATAGAATTGGCGGCACTCGTGTGCTCTATATAGTGTGACTGACAAACCCAATTTTTAACCGACTTCACAAAAAGGAGGGTTCTCAATTCGACTGTTTTTTTTTATTGGTTGTTACCTCATAACTTTCGACTGGGTGAACCGATTTTGACGATTCTTTTTTTATTTGAAAGCTGGTGCTTCCCGTGTGGTCCCGTTTAAATTTGGTCCAGTTCTGATAAAGACATCCATGAGAAAATCATATAAGTGTATGTTCCATTTCGCTCATTGAATTCGGTAATTTTTTTTTGTGAAAAAGTTGAATCACTAAAAAGCTAATAATATAAAAAAATATTATAAAAAAAAAGACCCGTCTTAAAAAAAATTAAAAGCCAAAAATAACCCGTACATGAGTACAGATTACATTTGAATCACCTTTTGAGGTCGGTGGCAAACCTCACGTAAACTTGCGCGGCATCTGTTTCCATAGTAATAATTGAGTGGTTTGGCAGCAGATAGCCAACCGCCTGCTTTTCCAATTGTGTCGGGTCCATTTTGCAGTTTTTCATGTTCCACATCTTTGTACGTGAGAAGTTGTCCGCCATGCTTTCGCTTACCCTCCTCAAGTTCCGAATAAAAGATGTGCTTAGCGACACGATCCTCCACCATCCTCGAAACGTGTCCTACCTTTAAAACTACGTTTTTCGAGAATCTGGTACGGGAGAGAATAACAACAATTTTACAACTTCATTGATAAGTACAGTACAGTAGAAAGTGTCCATAACAAAAGCCTACTAGAGCTTAATTTGGGACTAGATCGGTCTGTGTAAGGTGTCCGAAATTTACTTATTACTAGCTCTAGCTGCGCCCCGCGGTATTTTCCGCTCATCCCACGGGAACACTAAATTTTTTTGGGATAAAAAGTAGCCTTTGTATTAATGCAGGATAGCGGCTACCTTCATACAAAAATTTTATCAAAATTGGTCCAGTCGTTTGAGCGTGAAGAAGCAACAAACTACATAAACACACAAACACACTTATAAAATTTCGCCTTTATTTTATAATACAGGGTGACTTCGATGTATGTAATGTACTCCTTGAAACGGGTTAATTCTATAGCTCATTTGCAATTATTTAAGTCCAGTCAACCAGAAGTCAAAACTCACTAGTTTTCAAGTAATTGGATTTTTTTGAAAAATACTAAGCCTATCGACCTAAAACTGGTAATTTTTTAAAAACTACTTCAATTTGGAATTAATGCAAGCATTTTCCTTATAGAAAATGATCCACCCATTAGGTACGTAAAATAAAAAAAACATGCCAGCACATTCAAAATTTTACAAATAAAAAATGTTTTGAAGTCAAGTTTATGCATTTTTTTTCCATATTTTGTGACATGTCCAAGGCATAACTTAAAAAAAAACCAGGACACTTCGCGTACAAATTACAGAAATAGATTTCTCAGTTCATAAGCTTTCTAAAGAAGTACAATTAAAGATCAATTTTAAAAAATAATAATTATAATAGCATAGCAGGTAGAGGGACTTGACTTAGCGTACCCTTAATCGGATTGTTTGTCATTTTAGTTTCACCGAGGGCTTAGTTTGTGTTCAGTTTTTTACCATATATTTTATTAGAATCACTTAAAAAGTTGCCTTAGGTGATACAACGATGAGTAATTAAGTAAGGTAAGGAGAAGATGAGGAAGTAATAAAAAACAGTTTCATAATGAAATAAGTACCTTAATAATTTAATCTTAAAAAACTTGAGATAATAAATAATAATAATAATAAATATCGGACAACCTCATACACATCAATCTAGTCCCACAGTTACCTCTCTAGTAGGCTTGTGTTGTGTTATGGACACTAGACGACGATAAGCAAACTTATATTGATACATACATACTTAACCATTAATTTGACGTAGTCCGGTGCGAGGAACAACTGATTTAAAAAAATATAGCACATTTTGGTGAGATTTTTTTTTCATTTCGTATATGGCAATCGCTAGTACGATAGTTATATTTTAGCAGAAAAATATATTATTAGTACTAACTAAACTAGTTTGACAGTGGTTCCAGAAAATGGCTCCGTGTTAGACGTCAACTGTTTTATAAAAGATATTTCTGGATTTATTTTTTGTTTTTTATTTAACAAGTGCGTTTTTCATGTCTAAATAATACACTAAACTATATAATTGATGCATGTGCGTATAGTATGGATGCGTTTTGTTACTTTTAATATGTTGAATCTTCCCCTGAATGTGTTGTCCGCCACACCGGACAATGCCATATATTCAATGCACACGACCTGTCCGTTGTAGCGGACTTTGCCAATATTATAGTATTGCGTTTATAATATTGGCAAAGTCAAGAAATTATCAATTTTTCATTTATTTTGCTTATAATATGAATGTAGGTGTTTGTGTGCCCGCTTGTATACTTAGATTTATTTTTTAGTTGCTTCCCATCAACACCATACGTTATGTCGGGTCGTACAGCAAAAATTTTAGCACTTATACCTAAGAGAGTATGCTTCATCAAAACAAGTGAACTATCAACCGACGAAAATGAGTTCAATAAATTCACACATACGCATCATCACCAGCACCTTCTTTAGCAACTTCTCTAGAATGTATGAATATATCCAATGTTTCCGATCATGAGCACGAACTGCAAAACAACTATCCTAAACGCAGTCATGAAGTGGACACAACGCAAGAGACAGATGTCCCGTTAACTCCCATTATGCATGAAGTTATACATAAATATAGATAATTACACATTATACAAATGTTCCGTCTAAACATCTCGTCAATTTTATCTTTGCGTACTTACACCGTCTAAAATGATGTGATAAACCCGAGCTGGGCATCCCAACATGGTCAGCAAGAGACCACAAGTTTGAAAAACAGTAAGAGTACTCATGGCGACCAGCGTTTTTCAACATAGAGCCAAAATATAAACAATCAACAATGAAATGACAAGAGGTGGTCTTATATCTATAAAGAGATCTCTTCCAGACAACCTTTGGGTGGTGAAGTTGTTGAAAGATAAGCCGTATAAGTGGGACTATAAAAACTACCCGATCGTACTTAAGTGAAATAATGTATGATTTTAATCTACTCTGTTTTGTCATCGGAAAACAGTCCAGAAATTGTTAATTACATTGTCACACGAAATAAATTTATAAATAAAATTTGAATATATAAAAAAAATTAAAACATGTTTTTTAAATTACACTACGTCTTTGGCATTGTACGGCTCAGTGGACATATGAATTTATCATAGGCATTCTCTATATTTGGCAATGTACGCTGTGACGGACATATTTTTTTTCCAAAACGAAATAATCTAGATTTTTTTAATATTTTTTAGAAGTTCTTAAAACATACCCTATCCAATATACTTAGTCAAATATATGACTTTATAACACCAGAGTCTCTGCCAAATTAAGGGTTAAATACAAATAACACCCATGACCCAAGCACAAATATTCTAGTTCATCATCATCACATTTGCCCTTGCCGGGATTCGAACCCAGGACCGTCGGCTCAGTAGACAGTTGCTTAACCACTGCGCCAACCGCATCGTCAAAGTGTGTAATGAATGAGAATTTTAGCAGTTAGGTATCATACAACTTGGCTAAGTAACCTCCAAGTTCGGCCTCTGCGGGAGTTCATTATTTTTATACGACCCTCGCAGTGTACAATTATAGGGTTCCGCAAAACCGATAAACAAACGAGGTGCATATGTTACTCTCGTCTGCATTATATCAAATCTGACACACTTCCTGAAACCAATCGACTGTGACCGTTAACTTTTTATCCTGCTGTACTTTAATACACAGAAAAACTACCTACATGCTTTTTAGCCAGTTTGTATTAAGTTTGGTATCCGACTACAAATACATTTTACCTACTATTGAGAGTAATTCTCTTCTCAGCTTTCATTCACAACATCCTTCCTAACACACGAATTTGTAAAAATAAAAATTAAAAAAATACAATTGAGTCCTAAGCACTATTATTAAAGTCTGTATTTTTTATTATCAGTCGGTTTCTAGATTCATCTTCTCTAATCATCATTCCTCTTTTATAAAATGTTATTTTGGCAACTTTACTTCATTTAGCTTTCATTTATATACTCTCAGCTTTCATTTATAGCAGAGAAGGGAAATTGTACACGTATTTTTTGGACAGCTCTAGAAGGGAAAAGCTCATTAGATAATTAATATCGCTCATTAGATAAATAATATACATAAATAATATTAAACACCTTAAACACAAATCGACCTAGTCCGAAATAAAGCTCTCTAATAAAGTCTAGTAGGATTGTGTTATGAGCACTAGACGACCATATCCATTCTTATATATGAATAATTATATCCTATAACTATTATATTAAACATCCATGGCCCAGTAACATATTTTACCCTTGAAGGGATTCGAACCCAGGGCCGCCGGCTAAGTACTACCACTGCGCCAACCGCCTCAAATAGGTGTAAAGACAGTATTCTATGTTTATTAAATTATATTTTATTGAATACATATAAGTAATGAATCGATTTGAGTCATGATATCTATCGTGTTTACTTCTTGTAGGTAAGTACTTTACTGCTTCTTGTGATTTGTGCTTATCACATGCGTGAGTTGATAAAGGAATGCCATGCATACAAACAAACACTAGGGGTCATCCATAAATTACGTCACACGAATTTCATGATTTTTTGCCCCTCCCCCCGTCCTTGTCACAGCTGGTCACATTTGGGAGCCTCCCCCCCTCCCAGTGTGACGTCACATATGTTACAAATTTACAATTAGAAATTATTGAATGAAAACAGCGGTTCCGAAATCGGTTTTATTTCCATTTAAATTTTTTTTTTTATATAAAATTAACATCAAATCAAACAATTAACAAAACAAAAAACAATGATAGTAGAGCGAGTGGTCGACAAAACAATTGGTAACTTATATTTACACAGATATAGTTGTGTATGTGTTTGAGGTTTTCGCAAAGTAATAGTTTAAAGTTCGTGTTCTATCACTTATAATAGATTTTGAAATGTGACGTCACGAAATTTAGGACCCCTCCCACCCCCTTGTCACACAATGTCACACTTCGTCGACCCCCTCCCTCCCCCTTAACGTGTGACGTAATTTATGGATGGCCCCTAGTCCGAAATAAAGCTCTCTAATAAAGTCTAGTAGGATTGTGTTATGAGCACTAGACGACCATATCCATTCTTATATATGAATAATTATATCCTATAACTATTATATTAAACATCCATAGCCCAGTAACATATTTTACCCTTGAAGGGATTCGAACCCAGGGCCGCCGGCTAAGTACTACCACTGCGCCAACCGCCTCAAATAGGTGTAAAGACAGTATTCTATGTTTATTAAATTATATTTTATTGAATACATATAAGTAATGAATCGATTTGAGTCATGATATCTATCGTGTTTACTTCTTGTAGGTAAGTACTTTACTGCTTCTTGTGATTTGTGCTTATCACATGCGTGAGTTGATAAAGGAATGCCATGCATACAAACAAACACTACCTACAAATGTAGTAGTCCGGAAATAACACGTAGTAGAGGTACGTTATCTACAAATCGCCCCTTTATAAAAGTGGCTTAAACGACCAGCATTTCCTTGTAAGAAAAACCTTTTTGGATAAAACGCTAAGATAGCCATCTAATTACGTAGCACAAGTAAACAATTTAAACGTGTCATTTGGTGCGTCAATGGTTGAAATGCCGTGTTAATTTACAAAGATTACTTGTATCCATAAAATAAGTTATTTACGCCCTCGAATAGGTTTAGCACCTAAGACACCTAAGATGATGTCATGTGCTTTACAATGTAATATAATTTGAAGTCTACATATATTGCATATTTTATCTTTATAATACAACTGCTGCTGATAGAGTTGTCTCATGAAATTATGCAGAACTGATGATACTGATGAATGTTGCGGGAGTGCCATGACCAGCCGATTGATGCTCTTTGAGCGAGGCCCATGTACTGTGGACTGCACAAACGCATGGCCCGTTTATGAATGAATTCATTCATGAATGGGCCATGCAATTTTGCAGCTCACCGTACAATAGTTGACGAAAATGATGATTTGAACCTTTGTTAAGCTTGGTGACTAACTACACAAGCAAAATACCAGACAAATTCATATTTAAATTTTCTTTCTAGACCCGGACTGGGCATCATACAACCTGGGCATATTCATCTGCATGCGCTGTGCCAGCATCCACCGAGGCATGGGCGCGCACATCAGCAAAGTGAAACATCTTAAACTGGACCGTTGGGAGGATTCCCAGGTTCAAAGGATGAGGGATATAGGGAACATCGCAGCGAGAAATAAATATGAGGAGCGCGTGCCGCCTTGCTATAGGAGGCCGACGAAGAATGACCCACAGTAAGTAATTAATTAAAGTAGCTAATTCAATGTGGTATCTCATAGGAGAGCGGTGGGAGGACCACATCAACATGGTGAAACACCTGAAACTGGACGGTTGGGAGAACTCCCACTACTCCCAGGTTCAAAGAAGGGGAACATATGAGTAACAAGTACGAAGAACGTGTGCCATTCTGCTGTAGGCAGCCGACGAAGAACGACCCACAGTAAGTATACAATGTAAACTAGGTATGACACCTGATACGGGCATATTGGGAAGCCAGAAATGAGTAGACACGAAGAGCGCGTGCTGCCATACTATGGAATATATACCTTTCTCGTAAAATTCAGGAAACTCTCCTCAGTTTGTATGAGAAACGAAGAAAGTTTCCTGATCTTTTGGGAAACGGCACTCCCCTTCTATAGAATGAGAGGTCGGTGAAAACTAATCGGGGTATAAATTGAATTAATGAATATATTTATTTCGTGTAACTAAGGACAAAAAAATTTATTAGTAGACCTTACAAACTAGGGTTAGGTAATTACAACTAAAACAAAACAACACTGACCGGGGAGTGTAATCCCTCGCAGTGCAGCATGTACGGACAGTCAACCCTGTCCGCTATCAGTCGAAGAGTGCTGTTGGGACCGCAGCGCACCCGGCGCGCATGGTCGTACCTATAGAAACAATCCCCGATGCGCTACAGAAACGAGGCAAAATTACTATTGGTTATTATTGGTTGGTTCTATTCTTCGGATTGCGACACTGAGTAAGGCATCACTCCACCCTGGCAGATGATGTGGTGGAGTACGTCCGCTGGAAGACTGGATTCTCGCTGAGGGTGCACCAGCTGCAGTCCCGGCAATACGTTTTGTTTATATGTATTTCTGTAGTTTCACAGTGCCTTGGTTTTTACTGTAATGCTGTATTTGAATAATAAATAAATGAAACTTAAACAACATAGCAAGGATTGTAATAAGGGTTTTACCAAGGAGCAAAATTCTTATAGAATGGAAACACCACGATTGATAAGTTCAAAGACGAAAACAAACAATTGTGGCTACATATTTGCGTTTACTTATACCTAACTTAGTAAATTAGGTACTCTTATTAATGCAATATTGTAGGAAATACTGAATTTCGCTCGCTTAGGCTAATTAATACTTTGTTATAAAGTAATAATTATTTACTAAGTCGAGTGGATTATTAATAAGTATCACATTTTCCTCATATTTGGCCATAGGTTATCAACCTATGTATAAAAACATGTCTGTATTTAGTAATTTACTTAAGGATAGATTTTCAATAGCGGATCATTAAGAAATATTGTATAGCTGCTACTGCTACACAAAGAATAACAAAATGTACCCCTGTCAAAATCTCGTTACCTATACCGCAATTAACTTAGGCATGTTAACCAGGCAACTTTAAAAAACTAAACTTACCTAACCTGACCTACAATAAATAAGCAGTTAAATTAATAAAACAGCATCTGTTCCCAGTGGGCCTATGATGATTGGCATTGCTTTGAACACGCGATAAATAAGTGACAAAGCATCCTTCACGTTTAAACAAGATGCTTTATCACTTATTTATCGCGTGATAAACACAACCATCATAGGTCCAATCCAATCCAATGTCATGCCAAGTATTATTATAAATTATAAGCCAAATAAAATCTGTAAACACACTCGCGTACATAGATAAGTGCCTTTCTAAAAATAGATTTTGTAAGCCCCGTTGTCCAAATTGCAGTATTTATCTCTTCTAAGAAGCTCAAACATTTCCTGGCGACATAAGCAGATGGAATTTCCTGTTGATCTTGACTTACGTGGCTTCTATGTTTAAAAAATGGTAGCCGAGACCTAAAATGCAAATGAGTAATAGGACCACCCGAACTAAACTATAGTTTATAGGACTAACTGTTAAAATAACTCAGATAGATAGATTCTAAAGAAACCGTTTTTAGGGTTCCGTAGTCAACTAGGAACCCTTATAGTTTCGCCATATCCGTCTGTCTGTCCGTCCGCGGCTTAGTTCCGGTTGACTACGGAACCCTAAAAACACATCAAAATCGGTCCACTAAATTTCCAGTAAAATTTTAACAGACATTCATGATATAGTAATATAGTATCTACTTCAATGTAAAAACCACAAAAACTCAAGTCTTAATATGATTAACATGTTAAGTATGATTCGTTATAAGTATTAGGCAGGACCCACACCCACGAGGGTGCGTAGTGTGAATGTGACTCATAGTCTGACTCAGGGGAAAGTCTAAACTAATCATTTGGAGAGAAGGTGAGTCGAACCTGAGGGTGGGGAAGTGAGCCTGACTCATACGCGTTTTTTGCGAAACCTTATTTATTATACAATTCTCCTATTGGTGGATGCTAAACGCTCGATATTTATTGTGGATCGTGGAATTTTAGATTTCTGGAAATCCAGCGATCCGTATCACGATGTGTGATAACTATATATCTAGAGTCGGATAGTAATGTCATAAGTCATAAGTTTTACATTACTATCCGAGAGTCAGCGTTACCTATTCTTGGAATAAAACCTTGGTCAAATGCAGCCTTAGTGTGTGTTGGGGTTATTTACGTTGAAAGTCATTATAGGCGAATATAAAATATACATTTATTGTTATACTTTTACAATCAACATTGCATTGACATGAAGTATCTTGTCACATTAAATATATTTCATACGGAGAACCGTCGACAGTGCTGTGGCGCTCGTGTTTGGAAACACTAATTGGAAAATCCTGATCGAATCTTAGTCATATCTTGTGTTCCCTGTAATTTACGCTGTTTATAGACAGACAAACAGTAAATAACATTTATTAACATAAGAACATAACACGCAATCATTAGAATCTGATTGGTGTTTATCACGTTACCTGTCTATCGGTGATACTAGAATGTGATCCGAGTTTCATCTTGATCGACTCTAGAATTTACGTTTTGTCGGAAAGTAAGCATAAATCATTGGTATTTGTTTCCAGAGTTCTAATCGAGCAATGGATACGTGCTAAGTATGAACGCGAAGAGTTCTGCCACCCTGAACGCCAGAGTTACCTCTCGGGGTCCATGGAAGGCTTTCTCATGAAGCGAGGCAAAGAGGACAACCGCTACCAGCTCAGAAAGTTCATACTGAACGAAAGCGAAGACACACTCAAGTAAGTTCGTAGTGGTTTTGGAGTTTCTTGTGAAAAAAGGGCCAAGTCTATCCGTAATACGTTTCTTTCGAATAAAACAAATGAGAGCGACGGATCCTATGAATGTGGGTTTCTGAGGGTATTCTAAAATATGAAGTTTTTACAGTCTGATCCCTTATAGTAGTGACTTTTATGGAAGATTTAAGTGAAAGTAACGTCACCATGTGGTACAATTTATCAAAGGAGTTTACAGAGACACGAATAAAAGAAATACGTTGTACTGCACCTGTGACCTACCTATGGGAGACTAAATCCCTTTTCCCACTAGTAGCTAACATTTTGGAGCTAAAGTTGGTATACAGTTTTACGAAGAATTAAAGTACCTTTTATTATGTTAGTGAGTCAGTGTAATGCTCGCTCTATGTCAGCTTGGAAACGTTTAATTTTGTGTGTGTGTTTGCTTTCTTATTAAGTAATACTTACTTGATTTATACTCAAACTTTGTCCATAGAAGTTCCGATTGGTTGCAAATCGTCAACTGCATTTTTTTAATTTCATATAGATTCCGTGACCAATGTCTTGCATTGGAAGTTTGAAGAAGGTTTATATGTATCCGATTCTGTTTTTTATGGATGAAGTTTTGCATGTTTTTCATTCTCATAACATTATTTCCGTTACATCATCAGTCATCACAATCATTCTCATCTCCAACGACGTTTTACTCATTCCCAGGGTGTCATGATTCATTAATAATCCATAGTCTATTTTCGTCCCCACCGTATGTACCAACGGGAAGAATTATTCTCCACAAATAAACTCCCATCTTATAAGCATATTTAATAAAGCTCAAACACGCTGTAGGTATGATTGTTCACTACAGATTTGCTTTATCAAATTTAAATGAATGTATAATCCATTTTTATTTACCTTCACGTTTGAAACGTTGAAATGCTAAAGCAAAGGTTTTTCGGATAACAAATTAAACAAGCCGAACGTAAAACAGTTTAGCTGAGACGAAATCAGATGATGTAAAAAAAAAAAACAACAAGATGGTGAAACGGCAATTGATGTGATGTCTCCAGGGCAAACCAACAACTAGTGCTTGCCGAGACTCACTTGACAGCGAGATTAAAATGGGCGAGATAAGGACCATGTGTAGGTCAACAGCTGCGGGTGAGTTCATGACATTGTACGAAACTCATCGGAAAAACTCCACGCCTCTCTTACGGTGCTACGTCAAAAACTGTTCAAATATTGACTGACTGACTACGTAATTTTGCATTCATTAACTGCTTGACAACGCCAAATTGCTATGTCAGATAGCGGCGTCATATTTTGGCACGCCCATCTTAATTACATGGTAAACAGATTGTTGCCGTTTCAGAAACTTGTGAAATAGTGACGTAGTTCAATTTTATGTTAGTTTCGCGTCCATTTCGTAAAGTCAACATAGCTACGTGTCGGTAAAAACAGATGGCAAGCGGTAAAATATAAATAAATGAGTAGTTAATCTGTAATCAATTCAGCTAAAGGGAAGTACCCAATTCATCTAACCTTTAACGACATAGTTATTGTGATGTAACTAGAAAACACTGGATAATCCAGCCACAATAACAAACCGACTACGTACAAACAGGAAAATTGAAATGTTCCGTTGTATCCTCGCGTCGTAGCTATGCTACATGATTTTGATCGTAATGTTATGGCAGAACAAATATTTGCGAGTACGTAAGATTGTGAGCATGAACAAAATGTATAAGCACTTAATGTAGTTTGGTTGATATGTAGGTTTCGCTATTCATCGTACTGGTTGTCTAGGTATCACCACCCTTCCGACGGCTGTAACAGAGCGGGTTGTCTTGATCAGTTTTTCTCTCGGCTTCGTGATCGTCTCAAAAACTTTGGTCGCTCGAGGTAAGGACGGGGTGCTATTTAAATACCGATGACTAAACGATGCGTTCTTGTTTAAGGAAAATGCTTTTAATCGGTTCAAGGTAAACCAATGGGGTTAAATTAAATAATGTCACAAATACTCTCATTTTCATTGTCATTGTCACTCATCATCTAATAGGTTTTGTCATTATATCGAATTCTCATTTCACATTATGTTTGCCATCACATGAGTCATCACTTGTGTCAGTCAGGTCTACTGAACTCCTTCCAATGGCTTATTTTCTATATTCGCTGTTAGGATGCTTGTCCACTGCAACGGAGCTCCGTCGTCGACTGCTTATACAGCTGTATAAAATGGACCAATGACAATCCTCAGATTTAAATGCACTTCTTACGGGCTTCACAAAGACGTAGCCTCATTCGTTCATTTTCTTCGCTGAGCGACAGTGGACAAGTAGCCTTAATCTTGAAATCATGACTGGCACAAGTAGTCCTAAGCTAAGCTAAGCATTTTCTAGTAGATTTAAGGTGTTTTCAAAGAAGCTACAGATATTGTCGATACAGAATTGCCACGTGGAAAACTCAAACTCGATCGAAAAAAATATTAGTCAAAGTAGAATGCTAAGTGAAGATTACGATATTGACTTCTGTAATAGTTGTTGTTGTGACCGAGATTTTCCATTGCCAATTCTTTATAAGCTACAGGATGATTCAGGAGTTATAGGGGTGATGAGGGGGAAGTGGATTGCACTGAGCAACTTTCACTATGGGGCCAGCCACTAAATCTCAAAAGAAAAGACAGCTGTTCCATATACATTTTGGATAGTTAGCGATCAATTAGCTAGCAATAGACTCTTGAGAAACGACTTTGTGACTGATTCTATAGTGAAAGTTGCTCAGTGTCGCCCTTCTCATCACCCCAAACAATCCTGCTCACGACTCAATCATCATATCCATAAAGGATCCCTCATCCGTAATTTAAAAGAAATAACGATTAAAAGTGCGAGATGTTCAGCGGTATTTGTACATAAATATATCGGGATGATAATTTTGGCTCCACAGTAGCTTCTATAATATATTAAGTTGGTTCCCTAATAAGTTCGAAATTCAAAGTGAGTATCTTGCTGTCCTTTTTGTTCTCGTACCAAACAACATTTGAGTGAGTGACGCGGTATGATACGAACCTATGTAATATGTATGTGTTGTAATATAACGGGGTCCAGTCTACTCACTCGTCAACTTATTGAATCGCTCGCTTCCGATGAATTTCTTTATCACAAAGCCAATTTGTATAATTAACTGCTAAAATAGTTTCAAACTTGTTTTTCCGCTAATATAACTCGCTAAGTAGGTAATCGGACAAAAACTCATATCTAATTACATTGTCCCAGAATGTTCTGTAATTTTTAATTATTTCTATGCTTAAAAATAAATTACAATAAAGACCGGTATCATTGATGGTTTACTGTACGTAGGTACCTATATGTAGAGAGCATGGAAATAACGGAGACACTTTCTAAGAAGGAAATTATCTTATGCTTCATCATCAGTTATTGTAATACTTTTTTCAAATAATTCTTAATTCATATTTTATAAAATAATACTCGTTATTTTCGCCAAGTCCGAAATATTACCATTTTGATCAGTTTGTTACTGGATTATTGAATTTCACGATATATCGTGATGTGATGACACACATATGATACTATACAGCGTGTAATTGCTGATATAGCCGCAAAATGTAACCAGACGTAGATTTTAGTGCTATTTAATAGGGCCTATGCTAAGAACTAGTAAAGTTTGAGGTTGTATCATAAATACACGCTGCGCTGTATATTACTATACTAAAACGGTCTAACTCTGGAGTTAAGACTCTAACTCTTCAGGGAGATCAAACCGCTCCATGCACTGTGGGAAGTGCAAGTTGCAACCCTTTCACCTTTGCGTAAGAAAACGCTGTACTTATCAATAGACGGCGTTTCTGTCGTCGGACGCTTTCCATACATTAATTGTTTCGAGAATGACCTGCAATTAGCATCACCTATTGATTAGATACAGCCCCATGGTCGCGGTCGCGGCCATCTTTCATAGACAGTGTCACTCTGTTACTTTCATATTCTCTAGTTTTGGTACAGGAACAATCACAGCTCATCCTTAGGGCGTTGTCACACTGATGCCGAGCTGGGCGAAGCGGGAAGACTGGACCATGTTTGATTCAATCACAGTGTTCGAAATCGCGAACTGCTCCACATCAGTAACGATTCGTTTTTTGTACTAAAATTCTCGACTATATTTCCCAGGTACCACGTAAAAGAAAACAAAGAACCAAAGGGCATACTCAAACTGTCAGAACTGAATGTCGCCTTCGCTCCGTCGAAGATCGGCCAGATGAACTCCATGCAGCTCACCTTTATGAAGGACGGCTCCACACGGCACATATACGTTTATCACGAGGACCCAGAAGTCATCAATTGCTGGTGAGTACATGTTTTATTGACTAGGTGCCCAATGACGACGCGTTTGGCGCAGTTTGTTGACACGTGCCTACTGAGCCGGCGGTCCTGGGTTCAAATCCCGGCCGGGGCAAATATTTGTTCTGCTCTTTCTGTACCTGTAGGTGCAGAGGTGTTAGGTCGAGCAGTGCGTCCAGGGCCGCACCCGGCGTCGAAGACAGGGCTCCTGTTGCAATAATGCAGGCAGTGCGTTGTAGGCCGCTTAGTTTTAGGAGCGCTGTCTTTTAATTATGAAATTTTGCGATAACTCAAAAATGGCTCGACTGATTTTGTTCAATATAGTTTTCATTGAAAGCACTTATAAAGCCTCATTTTCATGAATTTTTCCATAATTTTTTGACCCGTGGTTAAAAAGTTAGAGGGGGGGACGCTATTTTTTTTATTTTGTGGTGTTCTAGAGGTACCCTTTTTTAGTTTTTATTTTACCGTTTTGTCGGCGTGATACATACTCATACCAAATTTCAGCTTTCTAGTATCACGGAGCTAAGCCGCGGACGGACAGACAGACAGACGGACATGGCGAAACTATAAGGGTTCCTAGTTGACTACGGAACCCTAAAAAGATGATCAGGGCTATGGAAAGCCGTTAGATAATGGCTAAGGCTTCCAACCCCGGGAATTTAATGTATATCGAATCTCAGGATCGCGGAATTATCCATATCCCCTCATTGAGCTCTCGCCTTCATTGAGGGCGTGACAGAACGTTGTGAAGAGCCTTGTAAAGCCTTTATCCAACAGTTCATACGTCTTTCGGGTGGTATTATGATGATGGTGACATATTAAGACAGCAATGTAAGTTAGCAGTGTTAGTGAACAAACTTTCACCAATTTTAGTACAGGGATAGCTTGACATCCAATAATAATTATAGTTGTAGGATTAGGTTAAATAAATAAAATATGCGGACGAAATTGAACGAACGAAATATAAAACAGTAAAAAAAAAACGTGATTGAAATAACGTAATAGCAAGTAAACAAGTAATGTAATTTATTACAGCTAGTTAATATCATTCCTCTGTACTGTGATTTTGACTTATTGCAGATGTTCTGTTCATAATACTTTTAAGATAAATTGAAAAGAGAGGAAACAGATGTTTCTATCCCCTTACAACAAAAGCATGTAATCTGAGTCACTCGTAGTGCAGGTAATAAGTTAGAAAGTGTCCGAATAGTTACTTGTTTCGATCTCTAGAAAAAACAGGTACTTACCGTAAAATTAATCAACTATATATATATATTATATAGTCCAAAACAAAACAGTATGTCGAATCCCAGGATCAGGAATAATTATCTACTAACAAGTTCCATATTGTAAATATCAGTTATTTTAGACGTTTTTATTTAAAGTTAAATAAAATCTTCGATTTCGTCCTTAATTGTCATATATTAAGGGGCTACCCGCTCTCAATGACCTTCGATCTGTTGCGATAGATTTTCCCATATTATAAATAGCTAATCATAATAACATAGTTTTTCCACAACAAAATACCGTATCAAGTACCTTTCACATGTCACTGACTTTGAGATACAGGCCGTCAAAGTTTACGATTTTTTCGGGGAAAAAGTTGTGGAAACGGTTTTTTGCGTTTTTCTCGAAAAGTATTGAGAAAAATAGAAAAAGCTTCAGAACAAATTTTTTGGAATATGGTTTAGAACAATAAAATGTAAGATATTTTCTACATATACACCGGGGATAAAAGTAGAAACGAGATTAGTGTATTTTTGGTCCTTCACCGAATATTTTTTTATAAAATACACAGTCGTTAAATCAAAATTCGGGTCTAGACAAAGTGTTAAGCATAGACCATACTACAATATATATTAAATAGGACATTATAACTCTATAATCCACAAACTAGATACGATGTAAAAATCATCAAATTGGCTGATTTCTGCAGGGAGCCCCTTAGCGAGTAATTTTCCAATAAGTTTGGAATTGGATCATAGTTGGGTGGATAGGACTATAGTTGGATACTTTTACGGTACTTACAGTAGCGCCAAAAAAAAAGTATCATATCGGTGTATTTTTATTGCACACTATTCCATTCACAAAAGATTTTAGAACAAAATACTAACCAGCCATTTCACTTTTAGCAAGTAAAACGTCTTTTTTTACTTGTAAAATAGTTATTTAAATCAACGTAAGCATTGTGCACTGCGCATTTTTTTTTAAATATAGGTATGCATTTTTTTATTTCACATTTAGTACTATTTGATTTAACTAAGTAGGCACCTAATGTAAACAAATCAAATTCAAATTAAATTCAAATTCAAATGATTTATTTGCTGAAATTGTGGTACATGTTAGATTTAGAGATGATACAAGCATGTTTTCAGAACGGCACAATTTGCCCACATGTGGCGTGCAAAGTAAAAATAAAATGTGTGGATCAGCCAGGCTAGATCCATACCATATTAAATTGTTTTATTATTATTATGTACTTACTGTTATATTATTAATCTGTTCGTATATTTCATAAATTCTTATATCATACATATACAGTCGTTACATACAATAAAATTATTATGAATTCATATCACAATAAGATCAATCAATATTATCACTAAAGTAGGTATTCATCAATATTATAGTAAGCTTTTCCCATCAAAAGGTTTTTAAACAATTTTTTAAATCCCATAGCAGTATTCTGTTCCGTAACAGTTTTCGGTAGTTTGTTGTAAATTTTTGGAGCCATCCCTAAAATACCTAGAGAAAAGAGCTGTTTTTGATGGATGTGCAAACAATTTGTTATGTTGCCGCTTGCTGTTGTAGCACATAAATCGTGTATTATTATCTCTTACAAATATAGCAACTTCATAGATATATAAGCACGGAAGTGTTAGAAGTTTTAGATTTATAAACTGTGGTTTACAGGATTCGGTGGGCATTAAGCCGCATACTGCTCTTACATATTTTTTCTGGGCCTTAAATGCAAGATTACGATTAGTAGAATTGCCCCAGAAAATAACTCCAGCAAGCACACTAAAAATATATTATTTTATTTTTGTTACCTGCACCAGTATTTCTTTAGGTTCCCTCTACACTGGTGTTATTTTGTCAAAATTAACAATGAATAAGTATCTACATTACGGTTAATAATTCTTTATAAATCGATCAATCTTCCCATTAGCCCATATCAATGGCATCAGTTGAACCAAAACAAACCGTCATACCCGTCAGAGCGCTCTATGCTCCCGAAATAGCTAACTGTTTGTTAGAATTAGAACCATGGGAAAACCTCTTGGCTCATCTTCTGTAAATAGGAAGTGTTATTCGCTTGACCCATGTTTCTCATTTATTGACAAACATACAGACCGCTGTCCGGTCTGTGGTTAATGTTGACGTCAATAACGTTCAATTGTAATGACAACATAATGTTGTTTGTTTAGTGTTTACTCAATTAAACGGAATCCCATTTATCGGTCACCGGTCAACTTCCACATTAAACGTGTCAAACATACATTGTGTTCCAGACAGGATTGGTTTTAGTCTTTTTTTGTTTGTAAACTACGATTTACACAATATCTATGAAAAAAACCGGCCAAGTACGAGTCTGACTCGCGCACCGAGGGTTCCGTACAAACTTTCACTTATTCCATCTTAATTGGCCTGGTTGACTTAAGTTTGCACCAGAAATGTATGGCGCCGCATACAAACGAGGTGCAAACTTAACGCAACCGAGTTCTCCAAATATGACGTTTGAAAAGGACTATATTTTTTATGATTTTATTACAAATGTATAGTTTTCAGATTTTTATAAGTAGGTAATTGTAGTATGTGACGATATTACTTGCCAAATTCCTTAATTCTAGGTCACCGGGAAGTACCCTATCATTTTGATTCCCTTGAGAGTGTCGAAATGTACGTTTTTTGCGACATAAACGGCCGTATCTTTTTTTCACGTTAACGTAGAAGTTTATTTTTTCAAAGCTACAAGGGACCGTAGACCTGAGTATATGGTGTTAATTTCAACTCGATACCTCCACGCGTTCTCGAGATAAAGGGTCTTGACAGACAGGCGGACGGACAACAAAGTGATCCTATAAGGATTCCGTTTTTTCCGATTGAGGTACGGAACCCTAAAAACAAATTATCGCGCCTTACAACAGCATGTCTATTGTGTTCATAGACACAAACACAGACTATAATAGTTATAAAAAAAAACCCTCATAAAAATATTATTAGTGTACCTAATAGCCTCATAAGTGTCGGTCCGGCCTAGGGATAAGGGGTGTCGTTACAAACAGCTTTCATATGGCAATAATGAGCATTTCGTCATATATTTGCATTATTAAACATCACTAGCGCTTTGTCAAGAATTTGTTATTGTTATTAACCAAATTCATGACATTGTTTTCCGGAAAGCTGCTCAATCCTTAGTTTTTCTTGCGAAATAAATACTAAATCTTATTGAAAATAATTGACTTTCATCACTATGTATAATTTACGGAATATTTAGTCGTGTTTCCTCTTTCTTTACATCAGTGGCATTCACTGACTTTCAACGTCAGTTACCAAAAATGTGTCGTTGCCAGTAAAATAAATTAGCACTAGTACCACTAAAAATCCGCAAGATGGCGTGGGTTGAAAAACACCCTCTTTTTAATTAACCTAGAATCGACTGTTCACATGAGACAATGGAATAATTATACGCATGATAAACACAACGTTAATGATGCCATGATAAATCGACGATCACAATTTAGATTCTATATAAGAATATGAAACTAATAAAAATATCCAACTTCTCTTCCAGGTACATGGCAATACGTTGCGCCAAGCTCCACCTCCTCCAAGTGGCGTTTCCCTCTACACCGCAGTCCGACCTGATCCTTCGCCTGCCCAAAGACTTCGCACGAGAAGGCTGGCTGTGGAAAACTGGTCCAAGGTCATCAGACGCACACAGAAGACGCTGGTTCACCCTGGACCAGAGGAAACTCATGTACCATGATGAACCGTTGGACGCTTATCCGAAAGGAGAGATATTCATCGGTAAGATTTATGTTTATCTAGTTTTGCCGTCTAATTTACCACCTGCTGATGAACTTTGGCCAGAGAAGGCTGACTGTAGAAAACAGATCCTAGCCCTTCGGACTTCACCCTGTACCAGACGAAATTAATGTAAGTACCATGATAATAGGATCTTCTTCGGTTTTGCTGTCTGATCTGCCACCTGCTCGTAAACTTCACTAGATAAGGCTGGCTGTAAAAAAAAACACATGAGCACCTAGAATTAGACTCTAAACCCCAGGATCCTTGTGTACCACAAAGTCTGGAAGATTATCCAAATGGAGGGATTTAAATCTTCAAGGTTTTATTTAGTCACCATCTTCCAACTGCTGGAGGAGGTTTCCTACGTTTGGTTACTACCCATTCCTTAACAGGAATTGTTTAACACCGTAACTTGTAATTTAAAATCCTTCACTTGTAAGATTGGAAACACTTTAGAATAACACAAACTCTCATTTTCAGGACACGAATCAAACGGCTACTGCATCAAAGTGTCAAATACCGGTAACGGCTGCAAAGAGGCCCGTTTCCCCTTCCACCTGGTGACGCCGGAGCGGACTTACAGCCTCGCGGCGATTTCCCACGAGGAGCGCGCTGGCTGGCTCGTAGTAATACAGCAGGCGATAAAGCGGCCGCTGTCGCCTCAGGACTCTACCAGTAAGTTGACTTACGTCTGTTCAGATTATTTTTAATTGGGTCGTATGGTATAGGAACCAGAACAACCCTTGTCGCCTCAAGACTTGACCATTGAAATGACATTATCTTCAGCCCGTCTAGTACGCTACGCGACTATCAACTATTGTCGCGCGACATAGCATCGCCTGTCACTTTCTCATAGTACAGCTAAAGAGATAGGTATATTTCTCGCAGACACGTACCTACACTGCTGCCCCTGTCACGCAAAGTCGTGGCATCTCCGTAAGAAAGTACAGTCTGCAATAAAAGCGTGCCACAATAGTTATTTACGATACAAGTGTGGAAGGTAGGTGATTTCAGACGAGTGTGATTTTTAGTCACGAGCGAGGTACGAGCGAGTGATTAAACAAACACGAGTCGGAAATCATCTTACACACGAGTTCCGTACAAAACTTTACTATGCATGTACGAGAAAATAGAAAATACTTTAATACTCACAAAGACTGTTTACATTGGAAAAAAAGTATTTTGATTTGATTTATCCAACAAGAAGCCGTCGTTCACATTTTTTACTCCTTCAATAACATTTTACGGGTTTAAATTCATGATTCGTCCCTTTATCTCGCCATTATTTCAGCAGATTAGCACAAAACAACTTCAAAATAAACTAGACATCAATAAAAAATGGCGGAGTTATTTGAAAACCGCGCTCGACATAATCTAGTACTGCGCATGTGCAAAAGTATTTTTTTAATATTCGTCTTATGCCAAAATGGCACAAGCGCGTGTACATTCAGCCAAATTTATTTAATGAATAACGATTTAAAGTTCGTTTATTAATCAAATTTTATATCTAATGTAATTAATGACGTGTTAAATGAATTAATTAATGAAATATTGGTTTTATTGTACTTTTATACGTGATAATAATCGGTATTTGACTTATTTATCAAACTTTTTGTAAATAATAAAACCTCTTTGTGCCAGGCTGTCAATACGGCGATAAATTAAAAAAAAATTGAAAAGTAAAAAGCACTAGTGCGGAAAAGTAGTACTTTCCGCACAGTTTGAATGCCTAGAATACGCTCTTTTCGAGCACATGCATTGTAAAAAATCTTTTGTGACAAAAACTTTTATTTTCAGTTGAGGCGACCCTCGTCCGCAAGCGCACGACGTCCAATTCCACGATGAGCATATTCTCAGGGAGGTAGTCGCTCTGTCCACTCTTACTCCGTAGTCGTAAGAGGGACAGATAATGAGCACGATTATTTCATAATATTCCTTTCAGCTCTGGTTTCCTAGGAAAGCTGTGCCGTCATATAGCGGCCGTCTCCATACTTCGTACTAATACGAAGTAAGTACAAAGTATGGAGACGGCTTTGTGACGGCACCGCCATCCTAGAAAACACGAGCTTTAACGTATGAAACGGTTTTTCAATCTTTTCTAAATACTTAGTAAATATTTTAATATATAATAAGAATGTTTATTTCAATCACAGGATAAATATACATACATTTTTTTAATAATTATAATCCTTATTGTTTTTATATTGGATTGAAAAGCCCGAATATACATTTGACGCGTATTTTTATTTTAAGTTTTTTCATATTACCTAATTATCATTTTAAATGAAACTATTGCTATCTTGTGTCCGTTATTTTTTAAAGCATGTGTTTACTTAAGTGTAGTTTTGCTCTATGTATTTTAATCGTATAATACATTGATGACTGAATGTTAAATTATTATCATTTTATTGTTTAACTTTATATGGTACATCGGCGTGTATTTATTTTATAGTACATTTAGTGAATCCATTCTAAGCGCACAATCAGCATATTATACCTAAGCCTCATCAAAATTATACAATACTTAATCATGCAATACTTGTGTATATTATATATTTGAACATGTTCGTTCGAGTTAATATTTATCATATTAAAATTATGAACTAAACATAATATTTATATAAATAACTGTGCTCTCTTCTTCATGGTTAAAAGACATTCTACAGGGAATTTGTATAATGAGTAATTTTAAATAAATAGTTATGTAATAATGGGAATATCACAATTAATTATCGATGCACGTGATTTTCACTTAACGAGTAATTGACACTGTAGACTTTTACTAAAGTATCTTTATAATGTGTACGTAATGATGTACTAAAGGCTGGGATTTATTTGTGATATTCCTCATCATAACTTAAGTTAAGATAATCATCATATTTATAAGATTAGGAAAGTTACGGCGTGACAAGTTAGCTGTATAATCGATTAATTTATTAACATTTATTTCGCAACAAGGAGCTTTAATTACAAGATTATATAATTTATTTATTATAAATTTTAAGTAATAATCTCAATTTTAGCGAAAATAATAACGTGATTATTGCTTGAAAATATATACTAAGTATATAAACGGTGAGATTGACGCCACGTCTGATAAAATAAAATATTATAAAAGAAGACTCTCAAAATGGGGCGTACATAAAAATGACTCTTCAATACATTAATAGTTAAACGTTGCCAACCGGTAAAATTCGTTACTATGCCACCTTCCTTTAATTTTCTCAATTAATTTGAAATATGATCTGTCTTTGCATGATATAGGAAATTGAAATGATACGTAACTATTACATTGTAAATACGTTATAGCAATAACTTACAATACAGGCCCAAGGATTATTTTTACTTATTCACATATACCGTTAAAGAATATAGTCTATTTCATGTAAATTTGTGCATGTGATATTTTTATCCCAGTTCATTTTATAACCTAAATTCGATATGGACGACGCGTTTGGCTCGGTTGGTAGACACCTGCCTACTGAGTCGGCGGTCCTGGGTTCGAATCCCGGCCGGGGCAAATATTTGTGCAAAATATTTGTTCTTGGGTCATGGATGTTATCTATATATGTATTTATATATTATGTATATCGTCGTCTAGTACCCATAGTACAAGCTTTGCTTAGTTTGGGACTAGGTCGATTTGTGTATGATTGTCCCTTAATATTTATTTATTTATTTTATTATTTAATATTTATTGACATGTACTGAGATGACAGATGACATACGCACGAAGCTATGAGAAACGGACTATAGCGACATATTTTCTGCCTAATTATATCCGCATATACGGTGTCTGTCACATTTCGGTCACTTAATTAAAGTTGCACGTTCATTCATTTTTGAAATATGTACGTCAATATTGAAAGCTATAACTAAGTTCAGAAAATTGACACTTTCTGGAGCACACGGTGTATAAAGATGAATTATGTCAGAAAACTTCTACTAAAAAGCCTCTTCATACGCAAATATATTGTGTCAAAAGCATTTTATCCGAAATATGTGAAATTCTAGGGTGGATATTCTTTAAATAATTTCAAGCAAAAATAATTGATTATTTACTTTGCGTTGTAATTAGCTCAAAAAATTGCCTCTTAAAACAAATATTTCAATTAGTAATAATTATTAGGTAATATTGTTTGTCGATTATGATTCGTGTAGTAAAGCAAAACAGCAATAAAATGTTTAAAATAAATTAACAAGCAATGCTTGCAAAATGTTTAGCTTTTTATAAATAATGTACATTTTTATTAGCTAAAACTGTTTTGTTAGCAAAATCATTATAACATTTCGTAATGGCCGTTAAGAAGTTATTAGGGTAAGGACCAAAAAGTTGGACAAAATATAGCCACTCAAGACGAGAAATAAAAACGATTTGAGAAAGTTCCGCTGTGCGACATAATTAATGATACAATATAGCCTTAAGGTACGTTATTCGATGGTTAATTGCCGTCGCACAGCGGAAACTTTGATACACATTTTAATTGAGTGTGTTAAGATAATTTTTGGTCTTCACCCGTATTAGAGAATCAAGAAAAATCGATATAGATTTTACTTCATTGTAGATTAGCAATACTCTTTTGTGGTGTCTAAAGTTAGTAGCACTAAGCGTTCAGACTTACGGCCTGGCCACTTCTATTCACCCCACCAGCGGAGCGGCGAGCAGCGACCATGGGTGGGAGCGGAAGGTCCGAGCGTGGCGTCTCACTCACTCATATAGCCGCCGCTAGTCGTTCCGTTGGACGCGCGAATTCGTAGCCAGTCAGTCTAATCATCACATTATAATAAGAAGATTGAAAATCAAAGCTAGGAGACTACCAAAAATATGGTAGGGTTAATATTTTTATTATAACGGTATACTTTGTAATACTGATGCAGGAGGTTAGCTTGGATAAGTAGATTAGCATGAATATGATTCATCTAGGTAAGGAGTGGAGTGTTTGCATTTTAATTAGGACGATTATAGCAGGTACACGGTTACTGTCACTTAGCTCAGGTTATATGGTCACTATAGCAGGAATAAAAAGGTAGCAACCCTTTGAGATGCAGCAACATTTGCTCAACTCAACTGCCTTGGGGAGATATAAAAAGTGAACTGGTTGAAAAATATCATTGCTTTGGGTTTACGACTTTGTAGCTTACAGTACAAAGTGGTTCGATTCCCGCCTAAGTATTTTTTTTTTTTAATTTTCGCGTCAATATAATTATTCCGTTTACGCTAGTAGACGCTACTGCTTTAATAAAAAGTAATTCCTAATAGGTTTACTTGTATTTCGGTTCGTTTTCTAACTAACTAACAGTGTTTGACTGCTTACAACTGTAGGTACCTACATACCTCTAGAACACGTGACTGTCAAACGACAAATATCTGTCTGTTTTCTTTCAGTGCAGTGCTAGAAAGTCTAGTGCTGTTTTTTTTATTATTATTTATGCGCGATCAGAAAAGTCACTGGCTGAAGCTAGTCCGAAGTTTTATTTGTCCAAATGCATCACTATTCCGAATTTTCATGATTCCGAATACCATGTTCGGGTGAAATATTTTTTTGGGTCATCTTATGACCCAAACACACCAAATATGATCCTTTGGCGAGATAGCGCTTATAACAGTATTATAAAAATTCAGAATAATTTTTTTTTTCGGATAAATGTAAATTTCGGATTTGTTGTTTACTTTCGTTTATTTTTGTTACTGAAAGTATGATTCGAATCTCGCCAGCACGATCCATACAAACAGATAGGCGTAATCCTAATCGCATTTTATACCAACATAAATCTATGCTAATGTCCAAAACGTTTATTTTGTAGATGAACTTGTAATTTAATTACATTTAATCGCAATAATTTTTACAAATTTACTTAGCTACACTTAAGGCGTAGCTTTACATTTTCTTATCAGACTAGCCATTAGATATAATAACATAGTGAAATTAAAACGTTAAAGCATTTAGACAGTTAATGTAACCACAAGAGCAATTAATGTTTCCTATGCCATGTACAATTTGTTTTTATAGTTAAGTTATGTAAACGTAAACCTAGCTTCTATAATACACCTACATACATATCGTGGCACATAAGGCTTCCTATTCCATTGAAGGTTTTTTAATATCTTACTTACTATATTCTGAAATATATTTTAATTATACCTAAATATAATATGTTTGTTAATTTTTTAATGTCTACATGTATCGGTTCAATTCGTGGTTCTTAATCATGAGCATTCGTTTTTACGATCACATGCGCCTATTAATTCCTTTCATAGTATCTAATATTTATCAGTTTGTAATTTCTTTTACGATATATACCAAATCTGGTGCCTTCACTGATGGATTCCTGACCTTCTCGACGTAGTGTGAAAAAAATCCTCATTGAAATAGGAGCTTGATCTTGGTGATAACGATGACGATGGGCGAGGGCACAATAAGTTGGGGCCCCTAGCTGTTACCCGGGGGCCCCGTATCATAGATATGACGGTAGCTGCGCCGCTAAGTGAGATGTAAGCATTATCCCTATTGCCACGAGTAGTTTTAAGTTTGAATGCCACCTACACATATGTTACGATGTAGACCCAAGAGTCATATGTCGATTGCTTTAGTTATAAGTTTAGAATTATGTATTTAAAAGGAAATTTTACCAAAACATTGCCTCGCTTAAGTTTTACCTACATAACGATGTGTTGTAAATAATTTAAACAATATTGTCTTTTTGTGCTCTGGCATAATAATACCTATATAAAAGTATTTATAAATAAACTTTTCACTGGCTACAATCATGTATTATTTTCACGAAATGTAGAGAATCCTTATGATGTAACTAATAACAAGGCAACTTTCTGTCGAAGGTGAAGTCAACACGTGTTTTTACCCTAATTCCGTAAAAAGTAGGTGTAATTGCCTTTATCTACGCACATATCATTAGTGCTCTAAAATGCGTTCAGAAACCGTAGGAAATGACCAGCATTACTACAACCAATTTTACTATGAGAACTTTCTTATCTGTGGCAGTAGGTAAAATCTGTAATGTAATGTTATAACAGCATCAATTTTTGTAAGGTCATGAGTTTAAATTTTGAACAGCTGTCAAAACTAAAGTAGGTCTCTATTCTAGTATCCATAGATATTAATATTGTTATCGATACGAAACGTCAATTCAGTATGTTTTTTTATAAAAACCGCACGACATTTGATCTCGAGTGACATGAGAATATGGATACATTCGTTTGTATATGATTTAGAAAAAAAAACATTCGTCTTGACGGAGGTTCGAATTGCCGCCATTATTGTTGTCATTTGTTTGTTGGTTCTTTGCTGTTACGAAAGTATAATTGTGACAAGTTTATTGTAATTCACATTTTAGTTGAAAATATTGTTTCAATGTAAATGTAAATTACTACTATTACAATAAATAATCTGTTTATGTATTTGTTCAGATTTATTTCTTACTGCATTAGTATATGTCGTTTTTAGATATTTTACAGGTAGCACTAGTGGTGCCGGTCATTTCCTTATGGCTTCTGAACCCATCTTAGAGTACTTATGATATGTGTGTAGATAAAGTAGTGTATACAACTGTACATAATTAGGCCTTAAAACACTCGTGTGATCCTATTATGAAACTCGCTGACGCTCGTTTCATAAAACCACACTCGTATTTTAATGCCTCTCATTATGTATCAGTTGCATAAACTACTATTACAACCATCATGGTATAATGTGATGTAGCAAAATGTCAAATTCCTTTTTTTTCCCATGAAAATATTGATACCAACCTAGAAATGACGACATATCACGTCTCTGTGTAGCCATTTGTATATATGAAGCGCTTGTTGAATATCAAACTTTGTTTCTGACTTTTAGAGCAGTTTAAGAGACACCCAATATAGACATTTGTTCCTAATAAGAAATGAGCTCGAAAATGTCATGCCTATTGAATTAGGCTTTTTAACACCACTTTGCTGCAAAGACATGCTCCAGAGATACCTACATCTAAACATCCAAAAAATTAAGGGTTATAGTCATGCCGAAATATTTGGTCTAATCCTTAATTCTAAATTATTCTAAGGCCACGGCGGAAACTGCTTAACATCAGGCGGGCTGCATGCTTATTTTGGCACCGACGTAGTATAAAAAAAAAAGGTATGGCGCCTGAACTTCACGTAACACATAGATATATTAAAAGCTGTTTCTAGATGGCGCTTGTGTGTTAAAAGAGGTCTAAGCGACATACGAATAAGGTGGCGCCATCTGCCTTAATCGGAGGAACCCGATTTTATGTATGGATTGGATTGGCAGTACCAGGCTCCGATGATTATGCGTTTATTTTTTATTCGACAAATATTTTGTATGTCTACCGTACACCTGCCATGTTCAAAACGCATTTTCAAAATAAAATCTCAAATACTTTAATGTTCTCTGAACGGAACTAATTCTTGGATGGCCCTTTGACCTGCATACTTACTTATAATTATAACTATTGTTAAGCAATATGACTGTGTACTTACAGTACAATCACCTGCAATACCTAATAAATTGATGAATGATAATTCAGAGTGAAGCCATGGTCAAACTTGAAGTACCTATGTACACCCCAGGCCAAAAGTATGGAAACAAGCTTATATTACTATACAAACCTGTGATTTCCTTACGGAATAACTTACAAAATCACAATAGAAAAATGATTATAAACATTTTAAAAGTCTGCTTATGGAAATTGCCAGTGCAACATTTTGTAGAAACGCAATAAAAATACGACGTCATGCACTTTGTCCCGGAGTTAGGTAAGTATTACCTTTATTTTTAGGTAAGTATTACCATTATACCTATATTTTTTAAAAGCTTTTATTTAACTTGCAATGTATGTATGTATGTATCTAAGTAGGTATGTTTGTTCGGGTGAAATCTTGCAACTCGATTTTGAAGCAGATATCGTCAACCGATTGAGCTGAAATTTTGCATAGGTACTTACTTAACTTTGATGACAATACAATAATATGGTACCATGGGGCTGATCTGATGAAGGAGCCGGAAGGTGGCCATAGGAACTCTATAATAGAAAAGGCAATCCTACCGAGCTTGGGCTCTTTAGAATCGTCTGAGTGAGCATTTCATGGATATCCAAATAAAAGCCGACTGTAGTCGGCTATAAAAGCTTGCCACTAAAATGTTATTTTTGACAGAAACTTATTTACAATATGCAAATGTTTTAATAGTAGATGTTTTTTTTAGGGTTCCGTACCCAAAGGGTAAAAACGGGACCCTATTACTGAGACTTCGCTGTCCGTCCGTCTGTCACCAGGCTGTATCTCAAGAACGGTGATAGCTAGACAGTTGAAATTTTCACAGATGATGTATTTCTATTGCTGCTATAACAACAAATACTAAAAATAAAATAAAATAAATATTTAAGGGGGGGCTCCCATACAACAAACTTGTTATAGATCATGATACGGAACCCTTCATGTGCGAGTCGGACTCGCACTTGCCCAATTTTTTTTTTAGGGGTGGCCTAACGGCTATTATACTAATCTGTGCTAACGGTTACTAACATTTACACAAGGAATAATTATTGGAACTTTAAATATTCAAAGAATAAACTTTGTTTCCATACTTTTGGCCTGGGGTGTATATATATACATAGTCCATTCCATAGTAGTTATTAGTAGTATACATGCGTATCCCGCAAAAAAACGGGACCATTTTCCTTGAAATGAAGTCTACAGGTAGGTAGATTATAATTACACGCTGGCCGTCACGCAGGCATTTTCTGTCTGAAACCCCGTTTCTAAAATTATAAGGGGCACCTCTAAAATATATTGTGTGTACGCGGGCATAACGTATATCATATTTGGATTACGTACGTAGTTACATACTTATAAGTACCAAGTCCCAACATCCGCTAGGTAGAGCCTATACAGACGAACTGCTACCCAGCTGCAACTTTTATAGAAACTGCGCTGTCGGCGTGCAGTCAGCGTGCAGTTCTTTCAAATTGTAGCTCCGTCTGTATCAGCCCTAAATAATCCTATTTTCTTGTATAGTGGAACAGAGCAATTAATACAAATTCCGTGAGGGATCTATTTTTGCGGATGTCAGACACTTAATTCGTGTTTGTTTTGTCAGGTTCGCCGCCGGCCAGGGTATTGTGTTACCGTTTCACACTCACGTGCTCTTCTCGAATATTGTATTTCCTTCCACTGAGTCCTGTATGAAATGTTCCCTAAATTCGAATTTAGATTTTAAAATTACACAATTTATTGCGTAAATGAAATCATATCACTTATACGTGTTAACATTTTCGTCTATTTCTACTTAATATTCATTATAATTAAAAATTGATTGACCTTGATTTCGTGATTTAGAGCCGATATGCAACATTGTATATTATGAAACTTAATATAAAGAACTCGTGCTTCGATAAATTAAGTAATAAAATAACCTAAATTAAAAACCCCGAATCAGCAAAACATAGCTAAGAACCACACAAGGCTTTCGATCATCCGTTTGTGAGCTACGATGCCACAGATATGCACACAGACACAGACACATGTTAAACTTATAACATCTCTCTTTTTTGTCGGGGTTAAAAAACACTGCAAACGCCACATACATTTTTAATTTTTATTTCTATTTACTGAAACGTTTTCCTAATGCTTCAGAATGAATAAAAATATGAAATTCTTGACATGTAAGTTAATACGCTTGTATATCTTTGTCGCTTTATATTTGCTTTGATGTCCGATACAGTTTGACGGGAAACTACTTTCCGTGAATTTAAGAATCTGTCCCTAATAATAAACTTGGCATTGTTTTTTAAGTCTAAATGAGACACTATAAATATCACAATTACTAATTTATAGTATCACTATAATACATCGACGACGACGCGTTTGGCTCGGTTTGTAGACACCTGCCTACTGAGTCGGCGGTCCCGGGTTCGAATCCCGGCCGGGGCAAATATTTGTGCAAATATTTGTTCTTGGGTCATGGATGTTATCTATATATGTATTTATATTTATATATTATGTATATCGTCTTCTAGTACCCATAGTACAAGCTTTGCTTAGTTTGGGACTAGGTCGATTTGTGTATGATTGTCCCTTAATATTTATTTATTATTTATTTATTTATATGATGATCATTTAACATCCTATCCTCACGTAAAAATTATGAAAAGAAAAGAAAATATCGAAATATGAAAGTAGAAAATAATATATATTTTTATATAGACATAATTGCACAAAAATACTGACAGACTCGCCAATTTGTTTTCTAAATCAATAATATCTTAGAGAAAGTTAATTATTCTCTTTGGTTTCCGCTTGTAGGTAGATATCAATTATTCATTTAAATATAATATAATTTAAAAGGATTGTATCGCCTCTATATTTAATTCAACGTGGGTAAAGGGCACGAGACGGTGGAAATTTATATTAAATTATACATGCGATATCCCTGTAAATTGTTCTATATAAATTATGAGTTATTAACCAAGTTATCAGAATAATTCCTCATTTCATAATAATTATTTTTGTATCCATAATTGCAGTATTGTGCGGGATTGCAATTCGGTTCGTTCGCCATGTCATCGTACATTTTGTCTTCATAGTCTTCAGAATATTCTTGGCCATAGTTATCGTTGCAGTTCGTGTTTTGCGTGTTGTCGGGGTTTTGGTCGCTACGGCCTGGTTCTGGGGGCTGTGTGACGCTCCATCGCTGCGAGATCGAACAGCTGAGTGATCCGCCATGTTGGAAGGCAAAGGGCCATGCCTGGAAATAAACAAAAATAAAGGGTTTTACATAGAAAACTACCGTGAGTATCGGACATATTAATATACACACACGAACCGAACACGGTTCGGTTGGCCGACGGCGCCGCGACTGCCTGATAATAATCGCGTACCGATTCGAAACATGTCGAGCGTTACTCGACTTCTACGACGTGAGTAAATCCGTTTATGTATTTAAATAAAAATAGAGGATTACTTAAACCAGTGTCCTCTGTCAGTTGTCAGTGATGATATATGAGAGCGAAGCAGATTGTGATTTGTTACCGTTGTTATTACGGGTACATTGATCAATATCTCATCATAATTCTGGTGCTTTTAACGTACAGAGAAGAGTTGTACATGAAATCCGTTGGAAATATCTATCTGCGAACATCTTCGAAATGTGACAGCCCGCTAAACCAGTAATGACGTCACGGGTCAGATATTTCCAATGTTTTGCATGTTCGGAGTTCTTTTACGTGATCGAATTAGAAACGAAAATACCTGATAGAAAACCGACTCAATTTAATTATAGCTAACAGACCTAGTAAGTACCGAAACCCGTGAATGAGGCTCTCAAATGAAGCTCGAATGTGGCAACTAATTGGAAAACTTAACGTGGGTTGTCTCACTACATAAACTGAAGGACATCACTGAATGTATAAAAAGTGAAATGGTTGAAGGGCCATCGAAAGGATCGTCTAATTTGCATACCTACACCAAACAAACAAACGAAACGCCATGCATGACCCTAAAACGAATCGAGGACCCCCCAAATCGTCTAAACACGGAGCAAGTGTGAATCCGTTTATTGCACTTGACCGCACTTTTTATGCACAAACACTTTCTGCGTAAAAAGACTGACACATGTTTAGTGCCGATGTATAAAAAAATAGGTATGTATGCATAAAGCTTACTGCGACCTTCTTGATTTTTTCAAACAAGTTTTTTTGCATTTCCCGGTTTAGGACGACGAGTAATTTTTGAGGTAAGGATCTCCACGATGATCAGCCGTGCGCCTCATCACTATTCCGCGATCCTGGCAAGATCGTCAGTTCATCTCGTGAAGAACTTTCCTGCCCCAGTGCTCGTGGGCACAGGTAGATAAGATCCACAGGCGAATATCGCTATTAAGACCCTCATCCATGCACTTGGCATACCTATATGCATTTCTTGCTACGAAGCTTTAAGCGAGAGCTATCAACACATAAAAACATTAAGCAAGACACTGAGTGAGACAAAGGGGTAAGCGAAACAATAAAACCGGCGCATAACGTCCGGAGATAAATTTTATTTATACCAGAAACAGCTGCAAACTTTTGGTCAGCGCGTAAAACTGTTTGTTGTTGTAACCTTTTCGTTCTATCCTGATATTCTGGTCCTTGAGTGTTTATAGTGGCTCTTTAACTTAAAAAGTGATTGTTTTCTTAAGCCCTTGAATATTTGGAACACACAAGATGATAGTGTAACTTTTGCCGATATTGCAATGTTGTGGATGGGTATGTGTTATTAACTTACTAATGAATTAACGTTAGGACGTACCTAATTTATTAAACAAACATATTTAATTAGCTGCTAATAGGCAATCAAAGGTTTAAAATAGTTTTAACATACATACCTAAATGCAGCCATCATCCCGTAGAGGCGTAGACTAAGAAAGTAAAGTAGGGGCGGTTCTTATTTCCTTTGTCTTAGTTTTTCGAAATAACTCCTAATATACTCGCATACACATTGAAAGTCATAACGTAGTGGTTGGCATAAAATCGTTAGCTATGATTCTGAAATAATGGACGTTGCAAGAATTTAAAAAGTAATAAAAATCTTGGGTTATGTTACGTTAGTTTTGTGTTATAGCTTGTTATAGGTTATGTTTGCTTTATACGAGGTTAGCATGCGCAAAGCGTTCAGGTTCAGTCCTGTGGACTTCACCAAACCAAAGTGATGTGGAGGGAAAATGTGCTGGGTTTTTATGGATAAACCAGGTCTGACCGGGAGCCCCACGTATCTGTTCCGAACCCCCGATCAGACTTCCTAGCGTAAACGGACAGAGACAGACGACGGATGGAGACTGAAAAAAATTACTAATGATTTTATGACAAACAATACATTAGGCCAATAAATTTTATTCCAGCTGATAGGAACCCAACTTCCACTCTTTCTCAGCCGTCCTAATGAGGAACGTAGAGGTAAATCGTTTTGCGTGAGAGACGCTTTGAACGGTAACCGGCAGACGGACAAACAACGGGGCCTTCTTGGTAAAGTCCTGTTGGCAGTGACACCCTTTGGGTAGGTTAAGTACGTAACTTTAAATTGTATCGAGATATGTGTAAGTGAGTATGTTAAATTAGAAGAAACAAGAACTATGATTATGATACTAAAAACCACTGAGCAAACACGTAACCCGCGTTTGAACTGTTAATCCGCCTATCGATCATTTTGTGCGACACGTTCGTGGAACGTGTCGCCTAATCCTCGACGACAGCTCGGCGTTTAGCGAGCGTCTATCCAACGACATCCGACATATGGACTGGGGTGTTGAATCTTTGCGACTTTAAGTTCTTTGCGATTACGCGGCGGTATATATCTGAGGGGGAGTGGTTTGCATCGACAACTCTAAAGCTCTAATTTCCTAAGATAGAGGTGCCGTCAGCGGCAAGCAGTGGCCAAAGGTAGGAGCTGGAGGTCCGAGTGCGGTGTCTCGCTCTGTCCGCTAGCTAGCTAGTTGGTGAGATTGAGTGTGAAAATCACTGATTGCGGACTTACATTACATAATCATATTATAAAGTTATTTTTTTTTAAATAGAGCTATCACGCTTGCTAGTTAAGATCTAAGAGATTTACAAATATTTCTAATTATATTACTATCCATTGATACTTAACTCCGGATGTGCCTAATTTATATTCAATTCCGAATTGCGTGTCCATATACTTTATTTGTCAGCGTCTGCGCATTGATTCATTGCGGTACAGTCGCGTGCGCCGGACGAATTAGCAGATGACAACTGTGACAGGGGATAAATTGTCAACAATTATCCCGCGTGACATGTGGGCGGGACCGCAGGTCGCTGCTTGACGTTTATAGACACGAGTTTGGGCAAACTGCTGATAATTTAATAATGATGTTTACAAATAGCAATTTGAAACAATTGGCTGTGACGAAAATAAGTTATCATTAAGTTTTACATACGTATTCATTCATTCTACCTATACTTTAACTCCAAAAATGAAAAAAGTTGTCGCCACAGTAACAGTTATTTTTTTAATTACGGTTTTTTAATTTTCTAATTCCATATAAACCTTAGGTAATGTGGTATGCCTAAGTAAGCAAGCATACCATACATCTCAGACGTGAACAAATATAATATCGGGGATTTTTTTAAATATATCTTAAAAACTATAAGTACGCCACAAAAATAAACTACGTATTGTATTCGTAGATTCTGAGTCCAGATAACGTTACTCGTAATTACATACTCTATAATACGAATACCTCGAAAAAATAATGTTCCCAGTTAAAAATAGATTTTCGTATTGGTGGGACGGAACTGCTGTTCCATGATTTTTTTCAAATAATATATAGTATGTTTACAAGAACTGTACCTTACGAGGTTGAGCGGGTGCAAAAACCGAGCAGATCGGTGTTCATACTAAGTACTATACTAAATATACAGGGTGGCCATAAACAACACGCAAAGCTTTCGGGCAATTCATTTAAGTACGATTTTGAACACTCTATTAGGTTGTAGAAGTTTCAATATACAATACTTTTAATGATGGGTGAGCTCCCTGTGAGGAAGAGTATGTTCAAAAGTTATGTATGGTGTTTTACATTTATAATTAAGGCATCGTTTGAACATAGTTCCAAACTCCCAGGCTCCGGAGGCAATTTTTCTAACGCTATCCTGCTATAACCGTTTAATATTGTGTTTGCCTGTAATTGGGTAAATACTCTTATCTGTTTAGTACCTGCATTTGTTTTTATGTATGTTATATTTATATAGTATTGTACCTGTTGGCAAACCTAATAAAAAAATAAAATAAAATAAATTATACAAGCCCTGTCTAAGGCTAGCTGCCTACGTCGCTGTTCGAAGGCGAAGGAAAAGTAGTGACGTGATCTCACCTAAGTTTACTGTACTATCGATAGTACGAATGCAGGTGAGGTGTAACTTACCAGGCTGATAGGCCGAGGGTTGTTTGCAGACCGGGGCTCGTGTAACAAGGTGCGTAGATGTGCAATATATGACGCAGCCAGCCGCAATGTGTCCAGTTTCGACAGCTTTGTGTCTGCTGGAACCCATGGAAGAGTTGTTTTCAACCTGAAATAAATAAGCAACGTTAACTAGACCAGAAGTTGGCTACGGATAGGGATAAATGGAGACAGCTACATACTACATCAGATACACCGACAAGAGTTTAACTCTTAAATTTATGATGAACTAGACCACAGCTACTGTTTGTCTGGGTATGGTGGGGTTGTAGACCAAATGGTGACAGATTAGGGGCAGAAAAATCCCAACTAAACGTACTGGATGCGACATAACAAAGCTTCTGACCGATACTGACGTAGTGAAGATTCTAGGAAGATAACATGGTTTATCAGTGGCATGATTTCACACATAAACACGCGTATCATTACGTATAGATACAGGTACCATTATTATTTCTGTTCTGATAGACATAACAGAACATTATCAGGGGACCTATGATGGTTGCGTTTATCATGACTGTGATGAATAAGTGACAAAGCATCTGTCACTCACACTAGCATTTTGTCAAAACGTGACAGACGCTTTGTCGCTTATTTATCGCGGGATAAAGCAACCATAGGCCCGCAGATTAGTTAAATTGTTAGTAACTTACCGGCAAAAGGCTTTGGAGAGCACCCTCATCCTAGCACGCTCTCTTGCGTTGGCGGCGTTTCTGTGCTGTGGCTCGTGCCCACCCCGACCTGCCGATGTTTAAATTGGTACAGGCTGAAGAGATGAGAGAGAGAGAGAAAGAGAGAGGCTGATACAGGCTGTAAAAAGACTGAGTGCGTACATTTGTTGGGGTGGTGACTAGTGACTGGAGGAGGAGTAAATCGAGCTTAGTACCTATCATGCCATGGACGAGTCCTATGTCTAGCAGTTGACTGATATAGACTGATGATGATGATAGGCTGAAGATTATCTAAAATGTAACTGCCATAAAATTAAGACAATTTTTTTAATAACAATCTCGCCATAACTTTGGTGTTTGACCAGTGTATGGAATATTCCTTGCCTCTGTGCACACTTGCATTGGAATTTAAAATGCATATACTGGGACTGGAAAGGATTTGATAGGTAGGTATCAATGTTAAAATGACGAATATTTACTAAATCTTAGATTTACTGACGGCGTAGTAAATATAATCATGATTGAAACCTTGGAAGGTATCATATGAAAAAATTGGGCAAGTGCGAGTACGACTCGCGCATGAAGGGTTCCGTACCATAAAACAAGTTTGTTGTATGGGAGCCCCCCTTAAATATTTATTTTACTTTATTTTTAGTATTTGTTGTTATAGCGGCAATAGAAATACATCATCTGTGAAAATTTCAACTGTCTAGCTATCACCGTTCTTGAGATACAGCCTGGTGACAGACGGACGGACAGCGAAGTCTCAGTAATAGGGTCCCGTTTTTACCCTTTGGGTACGGAACCCTAAAAAGCATACCAAGAGTAATGTTTTCGAAGTCTTAGACAATATTTAGGTACCTAGGACATTTTTTTTATTATTATTAAAATATTAAAAATGTGACACGATTCATCGCGGTGGGGTGGAGCGGTATGATGACTAGCTACGAATGCGCTCCGTTTCACCCGACAAAAGCGAAAGGCGGAGCTAACAGCTTGGGGCTCGCTGGCGCGTCGGCTATTAAGGCGACGGGTAATGCGAAACTAGCGCCACTTTCGACTTTTTTCTTATAACTTTATAATCTGATATTTTTTAGAAATAGCTGAAGTCTAGGAGCTAGCAAAACACCTTTAATATTTATTAAATCACTATATACAATTTGTTCAGTGTAGTTCACCCTACAAAACTTGTTCACGTCAAAAGCGGCCACAATAATTTTGGACAAGTTTTTAGAGACAACTAAAGAACAAGAAATTGTTTATAATAATTTAATAAATAACTATAGGTGTTTTTCCGGTTCCTCAAATATTGAAATTACTGGAAATTGATCTGGTTTTGAAGATATAATAAAAAATTGTATGTGGCGGGTTCCGTCGCCTTAAGAGCGCCGCGCGAATTGAGTCCGTCTTGACTTAAGCAACATAGGGATGTAAATGAAATTACTTCAGAAACTCAAGGAATTCCATAAAGTATCCTAAATTAACGGCTGGTTATGCAGTTTGGTTGCGTATCAAAATTCAATTCATTTCATTTTAATATTTTTGATTTTGCAGCGGTCAAGTTCTGCAATTTAACTTGCGTAACAAACGAGGCTGGTTTCTAAATTGTTTACGAAATAACAGGCACTCATTCATAAGTCAGAAGGTATTTATACTTTATTTTAATTGAAATATATATATATATACATATATGTAAAATCAATAATGACTATTAAACATTCATTGTCAACCGACTGGACCAAACCAGACAACAATGCTCCAAAAATACGCACACTCACCTTTTAACATTTTCTATATTTCACCCCTAAAGTACAGACAGGCTGTCATAAATAAAGTGTCCGGTTAAAAAAATATAGGTACCTATATTAAGTATTATTTAATGGCTCTACAAAATTCAAGAACATAAAGACCATCAGTGCTTTATTTCAGAAATCGCCGTGTTTAAATAAACGATACCTATTGTTCGCTATCGAAATTCACTGTCACTGATAGGTACACACTTTCTCACCTGAGCCAGACTGCGAATCATCGAAGAAAAAATCATCATCGTCGTCCGATCGCTTTTCTACCGAAGGCGACTTATTCACTCGTTTCCGTGGCATATCACACAATGCACAAACACCAAAAAAAAAACAAAATTCAAAATAAGAACATTTCTTTTTAAAAACTTAGGGGTCTTGTGGCCTGTTAGTCGGGATGACAGTTATCATGTGCGATGCGCTTGGGCAAGGCGGGCGGATTTTGGGCGGTGCCTCCGACGCCCCACCCGCGCGCTCGACAAATGAGGAACAACTAACTGAAATCGAAATACATGGAATCCGGACCGTCTTTTTGTTTCATAAATAATCCGTTTGGTTTTTGTTTGGAGGTTGTGCTTTGCATTTGTACATATTACCTGGGGGGGTATTCGACCAATTTTAGAGATATAATGGAGATCTCTCATTTTCATCGCCATCCGTCACTTTTGACGTGTGCCTACTTGACAAGTGGCGATATCGCAACTTCGTCAATTCGGTCGCGCAAAATTTTCGTTTCCTTTGTATGTGACGGCATAAATAACAGGCGCATACTTTAAATTGACCGCATAGTACGTGAAATTGGTCCGTTACGTTTCGTTCAAAACAGAAATTTATATACATGAATAACATTTTTGACAATCATTATCGCCTTCGTATTTCCAAAATTGAGATGAGATATGTCACTTTTAAGCTCATCGCATTTAAATGACAGTTCAATGGCGATATAACTGTTATCTAATGGAGATTTGACGTTTGGAGATATCTCCAACGGCATTCTCGAATTGGGCCCCTGGTAAATATATTATTAGTTGATACCAATCCCTAAAATGTAAAAACCTACTTAGATTAAGCATTTCAGAGGATTTCTTATTTTTCGAAAAATTAATATTTAAGTATAAAGAAAATTGGAAAATTGTGCAACATGGAGTTTTGAAACCATGACATGTCATGGCAAAACGACCTATTCGGTTTACTTCATAATTTTTTGTTCTAATATAACAACCGGATCGCAGAGATTTGTCCATACCGATGGAATATAGATAAGACTGTAAAATTCTGTTTTAATTTTTTTTTGTTCAAGTTCTCGTTTTGAACGGCTCCCGATGATAATGCAGAACACCTCGACTAGAAGTCGCGAAAGAAAATCTAATTTGAACGACACCATAAAAAGATCTTCGCAGCCGCCACCAAGGATCCGCATTTTGTTGGTTATACCTATAGTTAAATGCCATGCAATTGATTGACCCTACGCTACACTACTCGCAAAGTTGACCTAAGTTGGCGGAAGTATGGGTTTCCGCAGCGAAGTACCTCCACACTATCATATTCTCTCGAGCAGCGAGGACTGGAAGGGCCGCAACGAGAGGTGTGCCTGTGGCGACGCGGCTGACGCTAGAGGAACATAACCGCGCGCCTGACAGGTGAGAGGAACGCACTCCGAATTGCCCGAACAAAAAGGCGGAGCGGAGCCATGCGCGCTGATGCGTTGGCTATTAGTGCAACTCACGGCGCATAATGAGCTCCTCTTGACCGAACTCACTAAACATAAGTTCTGATTTTTCCTGACCGCTCGTATACAATTTATATATTTACAGTTAAAGTATACCTAACATAAGGCACTTGTTGCATGTTATTATCAATGCGGTTGGCGCAGTGGTTAAGCAACTGCCTACTTAGTCGAAGGTCCTGGGTTCAAATCCCGGCAAAGGCAAATATTTGTGTGATGAACTCGTATATTTGTGCCTAGGTTTGTTTTGTTTATCGTCGTCTAGTGTCCATAACACAAGCTTAGGTACAAGATTAGCTGAGATTAGCTTAGATTAGCTGTGGGACCAGATTGATTTTGTGTGAGGTTGTCCGAATATTTATTTACTATCTTATTTTTTTTTCTACTGTTTCTAGGCAGATCAATTAGCGGCGTCAGAAGTGAGATAAAAGATTGACAGTTGAGGGTAAGGGCACTTCCGTGACACGTAATACTTCAGGGTGCACGTGTTTCACGCCCCGGGGCGAATATGAACCAAATTGTTGCTACACACATTCCCATAATGGCTTTAGAATCGGGATATATACTCGTATTAAAACTTTCGTGAGACATGTTTAGTTATTGTATTAAGCGCCATATGAGTGTAAACCGCTTAATACAATAATTAACAACAATGTTAATGTTAATACTAGCCTATATGACGACGCAATTGGCGCAGTGGTAAAGCAACTGCCTGCGGTCCTGGGTTCGAATCCCAGCAAAGATGAATATTTTTGTGATGAACACGAGTATTTGTACCTGGGTCATGGATGTTTCTATGTGTTGTACTTAGGTATATAACTCATTACCTAATAACCTACCCATACTGTAGTGTAGGGTGTTGTAATTATTTGATTGGTGGCACGTTGATTGCCATTTCTATTTAAGATATTATACCTATATACCTAGTTTTTTTGTGAAAATGAAGACTATTGTTGGATCCGTCAACCCTAATTGCAAAGATGATCAAACGCTCAGCTCCAGCAGTGAGGTGTTGGGATTGCCGTAAATAGGTTGCGCGTAGGGTTGTCACAAAGAATCACCATCACTTTTTTTTTTTATGTCATAGGCGGCGAGCAAACGTATCGCCTGATGGAAAGCGATTACCGTCGCCCATAAACACCTGCAACACCAGAGGAGTCACAAGTGCTTGCCTACCCGGAGGACGAAGATAGAATGCCTCTATGCTAGTAATTTCACCGGCTATCTTACCCCCACACCGGAACACAACAATGCGAACATTGCTGTTTGGCGGTGGGTTAGCAGGCAAGACGGTATAGTAATAATCCGGACGGACCCTGCACGAGGCCCTACTACTCCATAACATAATAGTAAAATTTCAGAAAACTTTAACCAACTACGGCTTGGTCCAGTTGCACGGAACCACCCAATTCTCCGGTAGCTACGGCACTAACAAAGCATTACAAACCAAAATCACCAAAAGTTCCACGTCTGAATGGAATCTCAATCTCTAGGGAGGAAGTTTTGTTTGAATCAAATAGCCATCATTACATATTCATGCAGATATCAAAAATATGCCGACAGTTAGATTTTCGTGCTGCGCATAATATGAAAATGTTAGCGAAATTTAATCGTGTGTGCCAACCCTACGTCTCCAGGTGGCCGATGTCAAACATTGAGTTTACCGCCCGCTTTAAGCGCCATCGAGTATTTATTTGTGAGTTGCGCTACCTACTGTTTTCTCAACAAATGTTATTCTTTATCCCACTTACAGCAGAGTTAAATTATTCAATTAATTTTAACGCGAATAGAAATGGACGAAGCGTCTCAAAAACGAAATTAGGTAGGGCTACTTCAGGTACATTGTTGTTTTTCGGGTAAATAAGTGATGATAAGGCTTGATGCACTTTTTTGACTTGACGCATTATAATCGCAACGGTTTATTCTTAGTTAAGTTTTATTTTGCGATTTCGCCAGCAAGCGTCAAGAACTAAGATAGAGTCTAGGGCTGCATGGAGCTGTAGAGAAAATTTAATTAATCACCGCTTTTAAGCAACTGGCTGTTTATCTAACACAAGCAGTGAACACTATTTTCGTCTATGGCCATATTTTTAAGAAGTGACGGCTTTTTTCTTGGTGTTACAAACTTATTTTTCATCACATTTGCTCGTAAAAGATGTTATTACATGCAGGTTTACTGAAGGACAAAGGCCTTTATAGTCCCTGCGGGAGTTATGGATTGCTATAACTCCCCATTTGATTCATTACATTATTTCAGACTAACAAGGTTTCAATCCAGCCAAAGTTTTTGTATTCAGTATTATATGCTTTCATAGTTGGTACCTTTGGAACCCTCGGTACGCGAATCGGACTCGCGTCGGTTTTTCTTATTAAAATCCATTAAAATCAAAATAAACGTAACTTATGACACAATGGCTCTGGGTGGCAACACTGTCTTTTATTTTTCATTAATATCATAATATGGCGGCGAGTTGTCTCGATTGAGTCTGCTTTAAGTGCAAATTTGCCTATAACTGTCGTACCTATAACAACTCAATGAATGAAGAGTAATTTAAAAACATGGCGAATGTTCGTAATAATTGGTGAAATATTATGTCAACAATATTTATGATATGTGATGCTTTTCAAGGGGCATTGTGAAATTAAACTATTTTTGGTAGACATTTACAATAAAAATGACTTCCCCGGCGAGTTCACAGTCACACACAATATTTTATAATAAAACCAATATACGATTTTCGTTTACGAAATAGAGTTTCATTAAAAGGAAATAGTAGGAATACTTAAGAGTAGATTTTTTTTTTCACAATAAAACAAAACACACCAGCCGGCCGATACAAAGAAGAGATATTTTTTATAAAAAGTACTTATAACTAATAACTAAGAATATTAGTAGTGCGATATAAACAATATTACTCTAGTAATATACTTATGTCAGATACTAATAAGATTATTTTTGTCTAAAAATGTGTAGGGTCGGGTCGCCAACAGTGGCTCGGATTTTTTCGAACGCTCAAATTGTGAAGAAAAAGTCGTGGTAGCGGGCTGAAATTCACACTCAACGTGCTTTGGTTATTAAACATTTTCCCAGAATTATCAGTTTTTCAATCAAGGCAACAATAAAGTATTCAGACAATGTTTTTAAAAAAATGGGAAATGAGCCACTGTGTACGGGTACTGGGCTATTGTGACTCGCCCCTGTAGTACACTGAGACTCTAACAGTATACAGTGCCTCAAGTATATATGTAACTAAAATTATAATTTACATTAGTTACATTTATTTGTTTGAGTAGAAATATACTCTAAGCCTCATATCTATCAATATCAGACACATAAAAATTATAAAATCAAATCTCTTAGGATATTTGAGATCAACCTCTTTTCTGACTTTGTTTCTTTGTCGTTAGAGATCTAAAAATTAAAAACGAGTTTAATTTTTATTCTTAGTCCAAGCAAATAACATAACAGTTATCAAGATACATTAAAAGGATAAAAAATCCAGAAAAATAACCAAGAAAATAAGTAGGTTTTACACTAGGATAGGTTACACTCGAGTGCAAAAGTGTTTCATGCATATAGGTTTATTGTTATAAGAAAAAATACAGTTTTGTTTTTATGTTTTTTTATTTTATTTTATTAATTAGTTGGCATTGAACAGTAGCATAACATAACATTATCCAATAGAAATAATATAAGTAGGTACACAGTGGCTCAAGAAAGTACATAGTGACTCACGAGTCACTGTGTACTTCTTAAATTTGAGCCACTGACCACGCCGCAGCCATTTTGAATTCACCGGCGCATAACTATCACGTGGCTTGCCGAAGGACATGCGAATCTATGTCATTGCCTAGCATAATAACGTCACTTTGCGTCAAAACAACAATACTTGTCTTTATAATGCTCAAATTTCTCTACATAAAAACAAGTGTAACTTACCTTAAAATGTAATTTTGCACCCTCGGCCACACGAAACACTTTCCTACACATGTAAACTGCGCGGGAGCGGGCGAATAACTGGTTTGTACGTGTTTGGGTGTCGAACGCTCTCGGCTAATGAAGGAGACAGATAGATATTGTTGCTCTATCTAGGAAATATAGCCGCGAGTCAGTGTACCCGACCGAGCCACTGTTGGCAACCCGACCCTAGTCACAGAACATTATAGAAGCAATAATTGCGCTTCTGCGGCTTCTGCAAGTGTATTATAGGGCTTTCTGACATTCTGTGAGTTGATTATAAGAGCATTATAAGCAAATAATGCTCCTATAACTGCGCCCAAATCCCATGCTTGTAGCAAACTACAAGTATCTTATAAAGTAGTCTTGAAGAAAATGGCACTAAACGACGGTCGAATTTCGAATATTTACGTAATTCTACGTCACGCCACAGATTAGCAAAAGGCAAAAATGGCGGACGGCGTTTTTGACTTTCATAAAATTTCTAATTTTCAATTGATAAAATTTGGCTTTCTAGCTTTCACAAAAATACAAGACATTTTTTTAGAACTAGTTAGATCATTATTAACCATTTCAAATATATTTCAAAACTGGGTCTACTAGCCTATTCTACCATAGGTAAGGAAAAAAATTGGCGAAAAAGATTTTTTTGTTTTAGTCATTGATTTTGTAAACTTTTTTGGTGAAGCATTTTGTAGTTTTTGTATTGTATTGGATTGTATTGATTATTACATTGACAGATAGAATTGATCTTTTAGTATATCATCAATGAAACATCAATAATTATAATGTTAAATACATAAATAAATGTAATTTATTATGACATCTCATCTCTGTATATCTGCGTGCAATGTAATGTCTGGAACAATATGAAATAGTGTCATGATTGTCTTGTCAAATTGACGTTGACGTTTGACAATACGTATTTACCAATTTTTTTTCGTAATCGATAAAGTCGATTGTTTCCCTATATTATTGTTTGTGGATTGAAAACAAATTATTAGGAGACATGGCAAAATAGAAAAACTAGCTACACGTCTTAATACAATCAAAATAGTCAGCATACCCACGTCTCCGTGCGCAGCAGTCATGTGTGAATAATTATTACAACCGTTAGGAAATTAGGATGCTGCCGGGCATTGGAGTCTTCGGTACTGGCTCTGTCGCCAAAGTGCTAGTGCCATTTCTAAGAGAAAAGGGTTTCGCCGTCGAGGCAATATGGGGAGTCACGTTGCAAGAGGCCGAGACAGTGGCCAAAGAACTCAAAATACCATTCTTCACGAATAAAATCGACGACGTTCTGTTAAAGAAGAATGTAAACCTTGTGTTCATCGTATGCGCTCCCAATTTACACGCACAGATATCTGTCAAAGCCTTAGGCATCGGCAAGCATGTGGTTTGTGATAAACCAGCTGGGCTTTGTCAAGCCGAGGCCTTAAAGATGGTGCGCGCCGCTCAGTATTATCCCACACTGATATCAATAATCAATCATTCCCTACGATTCTTGCCTGCCTTCAGCCACATGAGGAAATGTATTCAAGAGGGTTATCTTGGAAGCCCAGATGAACTAACCTTAATGGATGTAAGAGTACAAATGGGGTCCCTACTAGGAGAAACTTACAATTGGCTATGTGATGACACAATGGGAGGAGGAACCCTCACTTTAGTTGGTAGCCATGTTATTGACTTAGTCACATTCCTAACCGGACAAAGAGTTGTCAAAGTACATGGAGTTTTGCGAACATTTGTCGAAGAAACAACTAAAGTCAATGGAATCAGGAAAATAACAGCACCAGACTTCTGCACATTCCAATTGCAAATGGATAAGGGCTTGTTGGTCACAGCCACTCTGAACAACCACTTGCCAGGACCCTGTTTCAACCAAGAGATATACATGTGCAGTAAAAAAGGGTACTTAGTTGTGAGAGGTGGAGATTTACATGGACGGCTGCACAAACCTAATTCAGTGAAAACTATAGAGGAGGAAAGCAAACGAGGCCATGAGAAAGAGGAGGTCATTTATGTTGATGTCGAAGACTTGAGCTGTGCTTCTAGTGTTATTCCGAAGCCATATATCAAGGGCCTATGCAAAATGATAAGTGCTTTGAAAGAAGCTTTCTTGCCTGTAAAAGAGCAGATGGATTGGATTAAGGAGCCTGTGAGAGCTGCTGCTACATTTGAGGATGGACAGAGAGTGCAAGCCGCGATGGAAGCCTTGCGACAGTCATGTGAAGACGGCTGTTGGACATCAGTACAGTTATTAACAGAACCTCCAGACCCCAATCCTGCCCTGTCTGCTGCAGTCCGAAGAACTGCTATATCCTTACAATAGATTTGCATTTAAATCAAGTTTTGATATGCCATTATTATGTACCTTTATTACATTGTAAGCATATTGAGTTTATTTTGCATTAATGTTATTTAGGTTTGGGTGTGTTATTCAAAGTATCTATTCAGCATTAGTTATAATCATTGTTTTGTTACATACATATAACTCTTTCTGTATCACATGTAGTGTTCTCATGGGCGAGAATGTTTACTCATCTTAGGAATAATTGATAACATTACTTAAATTTGAAATGGATACATCTTATGCATATAACTAATAGGTATATTTTACAGAATGTGACGCCAATTGACTTTTAATGCCTAGTAAGGCAAGGACCGAAATGTATTCTGATCATAGAGAAAGATTGAAAATCTACTTAATTATTTTCAAGTACGTAAGTTTTACCAATATAATCAGTATCAAATTATTTGATTCAAATATTTACTATTTAATTCTTTGGTTGCTACTATTTGATGCTGACTACATTTCTACTAAGAACTGCCTTATTAAATTAAAGCACATTTTGAGATTCATTGATCAGATGTTATTGTAATCGCTGTGATAGATAAAAATTAAATTTGAGACTAATTTTTTTATGCTGTTTCTCTATCTTATAATTCATTATCTTTTAGATATTCATTATCTATATTTATAACCCTAGGATGGACTATGCCACCTTAGTCTTTAGATAAAACTTTTGCCATGGAAAATTAGCTACCTACTCGGACCAATATCTTTTAAGTTAATATTTATGTACTACTAGCTTTTGCCCGTGACTACGTCCACGTGGACCTTGGAAGTATGGAAACAACCTCGTACAACACGATAGATATCAACCTAATCACCATAATTAATAAAAGCTATTATTAACCTATTGACCGCCAAGCGGTCTAGCAATTTACCGTGCCTCTGACGCCAGAGTAAAAAAAACAAGATGTGCCCCAAAATCAACAGGGATTGAAAAATACTTGTAGCAGTTAGAATTACAAAGTTTTTGATCATTGAAATTTGGACGGCTGTGGCCGACGTGGCGTCAGGGGCACGATTTTTTGTTGACGGCCACAGCCGACAGTGGCGCTCAAAAGGTTAAAAGCGCCTAAGCAAATGTAAGAGCAATTGTGCTTTTGGTTTAATCATTACATTTCCTACAGGGTCATCAATGTCATCATGAATTACTTACTCACTTTTCAATCTTTTTAGGGATAATTTCCAGGATGAAAACTATCCTATGTCCTTCCTCGGATCTTAAACTATCTCCATGCCAAATTTCATCAAAATCGATTCAGCGGTTTAAGCGTGAAGAGGTAACAGACAGACACACTTTCGCATTTATAATATTAGTATGGATGGGTTGCACAAATGCATGGCCCATTTATGAATTCATTCATAAATGGGCCATGCAAAAATACGGTTCTTTCCCACCGTCCACCTCCAGCTCATTGTACTCTTGGCATACCTTTTGTAGGGAATTCTGATCGATCAGATACAATGATACAATATGTAGAGGATTTAACTTTTTCAGCCAGGCGATGGCAAACCATGTTAACGGTAAGCTGTGCCAGGAACAGAACCATGTTATTGACCATCATAGTCATACTATTGGATGATAGCGTTAGCTTGGCATCTGGGACAAAGTTCTTTGTCAATAAGCTGGGCAGTCGAGGTTAACTTCATTAAATTCTGGTTTAGTGCAAACAAGACATATTCACAACCAGGTAAAAATATTAAAACTACCCGAACATACAGAGCCCACTAGGTGGGCGGAACTCATCCCAGACGCCGACAGAGCCCACCAGGTGGGCGCGTGCATAGTACAAACCACTAGTGAGCTGGGCCGGCAGCAGAGTAGAAATCACGAGCACCCACCAGGTGGGTTGTTGATCGTGAAAGTGTTAAATAATCAGGTTATACTAGATTTTGAACGCTGATGCTGCACACATTTGCTTTGCTATAACCAAGGAAAAAAGTGCATGTTGCTTTGTTTCTGGTAGAAATGTAGCATCGAATAACCAGTATTATTACACTGACTCACCAAAAATACTAGATGCATAAATCACCACATGGGATCCCCTGTAGCCCACGGGTATAGACATCAGCAAAGTGTGATATGTGCAGGTAGCCAGGTGGAACTACAGGAATCGCAGTTGCAATATCGATCACATTCATACTAATTACATTTTGCTGATTTCAATTTCAGAGTTGCACACTAATATATGTATAATTACTTTTACGAAGTTAGTACAACTGTTTTCAAAGGTATTAATTATTAACTCTGTTCTACCCTTCAACCATGCAGCTCTCTATCCCCAATAGAGTTGATTCTAGGTAGTTTTCATTTTAACTTATCAAAAGCCAACAATGTTGGGTGCAAAACCATGGCTGATATTGTAGCAGTCAACCAGGAAAGTCAAATAGGAAATAAGACAATTTTAAAGAGGTTAGTACCTAACCTAGTTTTGTTTGTCTTTGTCAGTAAAATCAGGTAATGTATACCCGGTCAAGACAATTACATATGTACTAAATAAGAGAGAAATAAAACAGAATTTCAATAACAGTATTATAATAAGAAATGCAACGGAGATAACATTATGTCCATGTTTCATCAGCAACCAACATATTACACAATCACTTCATGTTCATACACTACGATTTCTAAAATTTTATGACTAACCAATTCGAACCACAATTTAAAACTATGCACTAATTTAGTTGTCGATTTTCGCCAAAATGTCAGATTCTCGGAAGAGATGATACTCCTTGTCTTCAGATTCGAGCGAGACTTTAGTGCCGCCGTATTCAGGGAGGAGCACCTTGTCGCCGACCTTCACCATGAGGGGAACGAAGTCTCCATTCTCCTTTCTTGAACCGGGTCCCACGGCGACAACTTCTCCATGGAGAACTTTGCTTTGCGCTTTCTCGGGAAGCACGATACCGCCTGCAGTTTTGGTAACTGCTTCAGCGCGTTTGATTAAAACACGATCCAATAGGGGAATTAGTCGCCTCGCCGCAGTTGCCATTTTTGTGCCGTAAGACGAAAATTAAGACAAGTGAAGAGCGGAGCAGTTTATGGTTATCTGCTTTCAATCTAGAAAATTCGATTTGGATTGAGAACTAGCCGGCGAACGACGAACGACGAACTTTGACGGGCGGGCGGCGGGCGGAAGGAAGATTGCCTATCTCAGCCAATCCATGTGTTTGTAGGGTTGTCATATAAAAATATGAAATTATGAAAGCAAGTTAAGAAACTGGAATAGAAAAATAATAATTTATTTTTATTGATCACGATTTTAAATATTTATTTTGTGAATCAAATATATAAATTATAATTGTATTATGGAGTTTTCTGATCCGCCATCTATCGCCGAGTAGTCAAACTAAGTAAGCTATAATGCCTACCAATATAGTTTTAAAAATATTCCATAGATGGCAGTGCAATCAGCGTAAACATTTCTTTTTACGACCTTTACCTTCGTTCCGACAGATGACGCGAGAGTTTCCAATTACAAGTTACGACTACGAAAAAGTTTTTGACGAACGCTCCAATCCATTTGGGGTAGTAAATACATTTTAATATTAAATTAGCTTAACAATTTGCTGTTTATCATAAAATAAGTTATAGTCCTATGGTATGGTACTTTTTTAGGGTTCCGTACCCAAAGGGTAAAAACGGGCCCCTATTACTGAGACTTAGCTGTCCGTCCGTCCGTCCGTCTGTCACCAGGCTAGTAGTAGGTATCTCAAGAACGGTGATATATAGCTAGACAGTTGAAATTTTCACAGATGATGTATTTCTATTGCCGCTATAACAACAACAAATACTAAAAATAAAATAAAATAAATATTTAAGGGGGGCTCCCATACAACAAACTTGTTATAGATTATGGTACGGAACCCTTCATGCGCGAGTCGGACTCGCACTTGCCCAATTTTTTATTGTGCTAGCCTGGGTGCTTTTTGTAATGTTTTTTTAATGTAAGTATTTTTTTAAGTTCTCTGTCAAAATAAATATTTAAGGGGGGCTCCCATACAACAAACTTGTTATAGATTATTGTACGGAACCTTTCATGCGCGAGTCGGACTCGCACTTGCCCAATTTTTTATTGTGCTAGCCTGGGTGCTTTTTGTAATGTTTTTTTAATGTATTTTTTTAAGTTCTCTGCTATGACATTATAGATACGATAATTATATTTTTTTGAATTAGTAGTTTTTCGTACAGAGAGAGAAACAGCTCAACATCTGCATCTAAGCCCAGCATAAGCTTCTCTACATCGCCACCATAACTAAAAACCATTGCATCATTTTTGGTCATCCAACTCATGTCCGCACCAAGTACGCAAGTGGCGGCGCCGTGACCGCCACTGGAATGTGCGCCGGCGCCGTCCAGTCTCAGGCACACCTGCGCGGCCGGCGCACACCACTGCAACCTCCCACACACGAACTTAATAACCTCTTATACATACACGCACTCACACGGATTCATGCGTGCGCATCGCGATTTATGACCGCCTCCGCATTTATGCGGCTACATGAAAGCGCAGAGCCTATTGTTTACAGCAAAGGGTTTGAGGCTTCGGAGGTTTGACAATTGAATACGTAATTGATGCATAATCGGGATACCTTCCTAATTAGGTATACAATTTCCACTGTTTTACTGACAAGTGCACACTTTAATTAAACCCGAGTATATAACCACTTTCAAACTGTACTCCCCTGCAAAAGCGCAATTTTTGCTCCCATTTTTTTTTCACATCAGTCTGTTCGTAGTCCTTAGAGTCCTCTAGCCATTGTCTTCCTTTTCCCACCAGCCTGCCACCCTGCGGGTTCTTCTGAGTTTTGAGGATTTAGTTATGACTGATAATTGAAGAAGCGTATAAAATAAAATATCGGTTACTATACACCATGTGTACAAATTATCTCACAAATTGTATATGAGGATGACATGCAAGAGCTTACAAGAGCTTTCAGTTTTTCATTTTCTCTTCAAATTGCACAATTGAATAAAGCGATTTTCATGAATTATATCCCGTAGTTCAAATCCATACTAATATTATAAATGCGAAAGTGTGTCTGTCTGTCTGTCTGTTACCTCTTCACGCTTCAACCGCTGAACCGATTATGATGAAATTTGGCATGGAGATAGTTTAAGATCCGAGGAAGGACATAGGATAGTTTTCATCCTGGAAATTATCCCTAAAAAGATTGAAAAGTGAGTAAGTAATTCATGATGACATTGATGACCCTGTAGAAAATCTAATAATTTTTAAAAAAGACCAAAAGCACAATTGCTCTTACATTTGCTTAGGCGCTTTTAAAAATCCCTTTTGCTACGTGTGTGTGTTGTACGAGATTGCTTTCATACTTCCAGTTCCAAGTTCCACGCGGACGTAGTCGCGGGCAAAAGCTAGTACTTTATAAGGCAGTAACAGAATCAATTAACACCGTGACCACGTAGAGGTATTGTATTTTAACATGGTAGCCAGTTTACCCAATGTGACTTAAAAGCTAAGGTAAACCTCTACATATACATACATATTAAATTGTACAAGCTACCTAACAACATCATTATAAGCTCAATGTTTTTGCGTTATGTTTAACATAATGATAACTTATTCAACAAGAAATAATTGGCCAAAGGAAAGATTAGGGAATCGACAAAGCGAATTGAATAGACTTGTAAAAAGAGTTTGTATGGAGTGGAAAAATGCAAAAAGGCCGAATTGTGTGCAGGTTCACACGGGCCTGCCGACGCGAATTTTGCAAACAGCTCACGTGTACTGCGTAGGGCGACCATCGCCTTTTTTGGAAGGAATTTCGGGACAAGTCCACTGCTACCTGTCTCCATTAGAAGCCGATCGCAATTTTTCAACCGGTTTGTCGGTGTACGGTAGGAGTATTTTGTAATTCTCCTCGAAGAAAAAGTAAGTCAAATAAATCACTGTCTACGTCACTTATTTAATCTTAAACCTTGGTCATCGTTTGTTTGCAAAAAAAAAACTACTTTTACAACTACATATCATAATAATCTTCATAATAATAGATCGAGGGCGATGGATGGGAAAACCTCTTATTGTTCTTATTGCATTCATGCAAAATAGCATTAGTACTCGATGCTTCAAACTCTTAAAAGATAGTTTTCCTAAAAAACCTTTCAGAGATAATCGTAATCGCGCTATTTGTCTCTCGGAGCGTGGTTACAGTACAGTAAAAAGTTGCGATAATAGCCGTATACGCGGATGTTCAAAGCAGACAAAATAACACAACAAACACGGCCAGGCTCTATAGCCTTATGTACACAGTACAAGTTCGGTTTGCGTCGAAGGAATTGCCGGACAGTTTCTTATGTGCACGGTTTTAACGGTGATTATTGTAGTGGTGGCATGTCGGGCAGCTGCACGGCTGTGTGGTAGTTGTCTGGAAGAGATCGTGGTCGGTTCTCACGCAGGCGCACAGGTGCGCATCCGGCTATCTCGGCGCAGGATTTGAATCAGTTTAGTGTGAAGCGTTCTAATTATGGAGGCGAAACAAAGCCTTCGCTTTGGAACTAATGCTTGTGATAATATTTAGGCTTTCATTTTACTATGCAAACCAATAAAAATACTAAGTGTAATTGGTATTTTAACGAAATATCGATTTCATTTACATAAATAGTTCAAAAATATGTATTTCATCATACATAACTTTAGTCTAGTCGTTACCTATTTAATTTTTGTTACGAATATCAACTTAAACTTGATTTTGGTAAAAAAACTGATGACTTGTCCTCTTTACAATTCCTCGATAGATCCATTCGGCTTGGAGGCTGCGCGACTCCCACAGCTCCCACTGCGTCTAGTGAGCCACACTGATAGTGATAATGATAACCATATCGTCAGTTTGCTCAGCTGAGACGATGACTCTTCTCTATTTTTTTATTTGTAAGTACCCACTGAAAGTAGGGCACAAAAATAACTTCCGTGAAACATGCCAACTTTGCCCGCTTTTTTCGTAAAAACCCGAATTTCTCTCATTTTTTCTATGACGGGATAAAGTTTTTTTTTGTTTAACGCATCCATCGTATTCATATGCATGCGTTTATTACGAGAAACAATTTTTAAATCTACATTTAACCAATTTTTTTATCAATTTTCACCTCGGGTAAAGTTATCTAAACTTTTGCAAACATTGCCCAAATCGATTATTTTCGTAACTATAGCCCCTACAACGTTAAGATAAGTATCAGTATAAAATCTGGGGTAATAATGGCGTTCCACGTAAATATCTTGGTCATAACTGTACAAACACGTGTGCAATATGGGTGGGCAATGTTACATAGGTATTTTGTTTTAGTCCATACAAGCCGAATCAAGCAGTTTGAATTTTCAGGGTTGTCACTTTTGGTTGAGTAAACCATCTTTACCAGTTAGTACCATTATCAAAATGAAAAATGTATGCTTAATATTGCATACTAATAGTTAAGCGGTTATTTTGTTACTTCGCGTTAGAATAATCTAAATAAAAATTGTCATAATTGAATATTCTATGTTTTTTTGTTTTATGGACACGACATGACATGACATGTAGCTACTGCTAAAAGTACAACGGCTTAATAGAAATATAATTTACCTTACCTTAAATACATAACCCTCCTTTATTTACGCAGTCAGGTAAAATTACGACAAGGTGACAACCCTAACCCTTTTTTTAGTCTGTGCAATGTTGGCATTCATAGGTTAGCAAGTTACTGGATAACATTGCCCACCATCATAACTCCGGTTTTAATAAGTATTTGTAGTACAAACTACAATAAAAATGATCTACAGTTCTTATTTTATAACAAGCAATAAGATACATTCACTTGAGGCTTCCCCATTCTGTAAAAAATACACCAGAACTTCACCTAGAATTGGCCCGCCAAATCACGCACCTTATTCAACTAGTCCCAAGTCCCAACACGTTACGGAATGAAGTTGCGCGCAAATGTGATTCCCAGTGATACCACAGATATAATCTATTTTCCACTAAAAATAGTAGTGTTGCCATAATCATGTTGAAAATGTCTACAATAACGTTTCTTTTTTTAAGTAGCGTTTTGGGCAAAGTTCCCTGTGGAGGCAAAGTTGGCGTATTTCACGGTTCTCTTTTGACGATAAAGAATGTTTCTGCGTTTTTCCGGGCTCCAATCTTTGACTCTTGAAGACAGGTATTATTTTAATTCTTAAATGAGTAACCCTTATATTCAAGGACCGGAATTCTTCATAGCAAAAATCAAACTTTGAGAGGGTTCGACCAAAGTGTTTTATCGACTATCGATAAATAATTTTCACTTAACGAAACTTAAAGTAATGAAATCAGGCTTTTGGATATATACAGTGGCGTTCAGCTAATTAGGGACATCATTATTTTATTCCATATAACTGAAAATAAAATATAACTATGGAAATTTGATGAAAAATGTAAGATATGGTTGACCATTTTTATTATTAATAACAAGAAGTATGGGTGTTTAAACAAGGTTTTATAGAAAAAAAAACTGTAAAACTTAAAGTTTAGAAACTAAACATGTTCAAATGAACACTTTTTACAACTCCATTCTTTAAGTAGAGACGGAATATACATGTCTATTTTCTTAAAAAATATGTTTTACAGAAATTACAATTTTATATGCACTTGTATGGAATAAAATAATGATGTCCATAATTAGCTGAACGCCACTGTATGTATACAAAAGTCTGATTTCATTACTTTAACGATGTTTCGTTAAGTGAAAATTATTCATCGATAGTCAATAAAACACTTTGGTCGAGCCCTCTCAAAGTTTGATTTTTGCTATGAAGAATTCCGGTCCTTGCTTATATTTTATGTTTGTGTCACGATGATTTTATAATATTTTTTATTGTAGGTACATAAGTATACGTACGTTATCAGCATGAACTCGGTAATTCACTAGAATTGCTGGTTGTTTCGTAACTTTGAATGATTTTTTTAAGATTTGCAAGAAAGAGACACTGGTCTAAGCAATTCTAATTGTAATATTTTATTAATTAGTGATATCAATATCAATCAAGTATTGGTAATTTAATAACATAGGCAAAGGCTGTTGATATTCACGCCATCTAGCGACTATGCTGAAAAGTATCTGCTTTGCCATCCAGCCAGATACAATCACCCGAGCACTGCCCTAACCAGGCGAGCGTTCGACCTTCGTTCTCCCACGTAATCGAGGTTAAAAATTAAAATTAAAGCATTTATTTTGTTGTCTATGAGCTGTCTGTATACAGAGTAGCCACTATGACAAGTCCAGTTGTTGTTGTAGAGGAAGGCAAGTTACAAGGCTATGAGAGGAAGATTAACAACAAACCCTACTATGGGTTCAAGGGAATTCCGTACGCGAAGCCACCTATCGGAGAGCTTCGGTTTAAGGTGAGTAAATTAGGAAAATTTCTTCAACTTGCTTTACTAAGTATTTAGTCCTTTATTTGATCATTCTTTTTAATCCCTAATTTTACGGGACCGTTTCAATTCATGGAAGCTTCAATTACAGTGTTTTAGTAGGTACCTAGCCCGAAATGTATGGTGTTAATGTTAAAGAAAAGAAAGTTACGGATATCAAAAGCCGACAATAGGATATAACGATTATGACGTTCGTTGTGTGTCCATGGTCCGTACTCGTCTTGTTTTGTAAACAACGTTCTAACAACAACAACAACAATTGCCTCTTAAGAGGCCTTATTCCTTTTGAAAATTTATTTTTTTCATATTATGACGAATATATTGATAATTTCAACCAACTTTTTGAAGTGAATAATACTTTTACCCGAGTTCTAGATAGTAGGTAACATAGCTATTTCATGCTTTCATTGCGTGCAGTCGAAAATAAGTTGAAAAAACTAAATTTCCACGTGAATTTTGTCAATTCCGAGTAGTTTTTCAAACAAAAATTATCAATGAAAAATTCAATCTGTAGGTTTCAAATATATACCATTAAATCCCAATAGCCCTGTTCTAGGTAGTAACATCAACAATATGTAAAGAAACATGTTTGATCATAGATAAAAAAGTCTAAACAATCAGCATTTTAAAAGGAATAAGGCCTCTTAAAATAATAGTAGATAGGTAATTGACGGAACTTGAAACAAAAGCTTGAACCATGAAAATATTTTTTGAATCTTAATTTAGACTTCCCGTATTATTGGGAGATTGCTAGTCTCCCATTAATTTAAGGGGAAAAGTTTTATTTTGAGGCTTGGAATACTTAAATTAAGTACGCAGGGAATTTGATAAGTAATATGTATGTATATTGTAGGTAACTACGCCGTAGCCGTAACTTACCTACTTAACAGGGTAAATGGGATTTCATCCTATCTTGTTAGGGATCCTTTTTAGGGTTCCGTACCCAAAGGGTAAAAACGGGACTCTATTACTGAGACTTCGCTGTCCGTCCGTCCGTCCGTCTGTCTCCAGGCTGTATCTCAAGAACGGTGATAGCTAGACAGTTGAAATTTTCACAGATGATGTGTATTTCTATTGCCGCTATAACAACAAATACTAAAAACAAACTTTTTTCTTGGTCTGAGCTTGTTATAGATTATGGTACGGAACCCTTTATGCGCGAGTCGGACTCGCACTTGCCCAATTTTTAATGATGCGCTGTAGGTAGGTAGTAGTAGTCGCTTACCACTAATACTAATATTATAAATGCGAAAGTGTGTCTGTCTGTCTGTTACCTCTTCACCGCTGAACCGACTTAGATGAAATTTGGTATGGCGATAGTTTGAGACCCGGGAAAGGACATAGGATACTTTTTATCCCGAATAAATTTAGTGTTCCCGTGGGATGAGCGGGTAACACCGCTGGGCATAGCTAGTTAATAATAATTTAATAAACTATGGTCTTTCCTAGAATTTAACTCTTCCATAATTTTGTATGCGATATCGGCTTATGGTTATCTATCTGTCTTCATTCTAGGTCCCAGAACCACCAGAGCCCTGGGACGGAGTGCGAGATGCGACGAAAGACTGCAACGTCTGCATTCAGTTCGACAAAACGTCCAGGACGGTAGTTGGTAAAGAAGACTGTTTATACCTGAATGTATACACCTCTTCACTGCCTGGAAAGAGCGAGGAACGAGAATCGCTGCCCGTTATGGTCTTTTTCCATGGCGGAGGATTCATGTTTGGTACTGGCAATGACCCCATGACCCACGGCCCGGACTGGTTGGTCGAGAAAGACGTGATTGTGGTCACCTTGAACTACCGCCTCGGAATTCTCGGGTTCCTCTGTTTGGATCGTCCTGATGCTCCCGGCAATATGGGGCTGAGGGACCAAGTTCAAGCTCTCAAATGGGTTCAGAAGAATATCAGCAACTTTGGCGGTGACCGTAATAACGTAACAGTGTTCGGAGTAAGTGCTGGCGGCGCTTCTGTAGAGTATCTTATGCTATCACCGATGGCAAAAGGCCTGATTCATAAAGCTATTATGCAATCAGGCTCCACATTGCAGCATTGGGCTGGAAATACAAATATGAGGGAAATTATCAACAAACTTCCGCTAATAAAAGACAATAATATTACGGACGATGATCAGTTGATTCAGCATTTACGGGATTTGCCTTCTAAAGATTTGATTGTAGCGTCTATGGCGGCTCTGGAAGCTACCGGTTTTAAAGGCGGAATTTACTTTGGGTTCGTGCCGACAGTCGAAAAGCCCGGTAACTGGGAGCCGTTCTTGAATAAGTCTCCATACGACTTGCTGTCCCGAGGAGAGTTCACGCGGGTCCCGGTCATGACGGGCTTTTGCACTCGCGAGGGCCTCCTGCTGAGGGCATTCGCCCCACTTCTGTTGGAAAAATTAAAGCAGAATAAAGTATTTTTAGATCACTTACCTTTTGAAATAGATGATGTAAAGAAGACCGAAGTTGAAGATAAATTAAAGAAGATCTATTTAGAAATTGAAGCTCGTTACGGGGAAGATGACGAATACGCAATTGACTTTTTCTCAGATGTGGATTTCATTGGCGGAGTTTATGTTTCAGCGACTTTAATTTCTAAAAATACCTCTCCAGTGTATTTATATGAGTTCGCATACAGTGGTCAACTAAACTATTTAAAAAAGAAGGCGGGGATTAAATCTCCCGGGGCCTGCCACGGCGACGATTCCGGCTATATCCAGACTTCTGCCTTGTTGCCGACCAACAATATTTCTGACACGGACAAAATGGTCCGAGATAGAATGGTGCTGCTGTTTACAAATTTTGCAAAATATGGGTAAGGTTTAAATATGTTACATTATTTGATTTGATTCATGAATTCATTTTAATGATACGTGGTATAACTACTTTTGTAGCTGGTGTCTACGGCGCAGCATTTAAACGAAGTGCAAATGAAGCGTAACCACCAGGGTACCGTACCTACCTTTCGGATTTTCCATTTTGTCGCTAGCACTTACACCGTCGAGATTAGAACTTCTCTCATTTCACTCTCACCCAAATCTCGATTGTATTGTATACCACTATCAGCAACGCAGTAAACGTGAAACCTTTGTGTTTATCTCTTTGCGGACGTTTTTTAATGGTACGATAACACGTTTTCCAGAGATCCTACTCCCAAAGTGGACAGCATCATCACGACCAAGTGGGAGCCTCTGTCTCCGTCAAGTACCAACAGTCTGGTGATCGACGATCAGCTCACGATGCGTCCCTTCGCCTATGCGGCCCGGGGGGTGATCTTCGAACAATTCTTCAGCGGCCAATATGCTCCGAAATGAATGTTTTCAGACTGCATTGCGACAACCATTATACCAACATACTATAGCGTTTATGGTCTTGCGTGCGTTGTGCTTGAATTATACGATTTGTATTCATTTCAACGTTGGGTTTTATTGTGACTTATCAACATCGTATTGCCCTGTTAAAACGTCAAACGTTATATTCATTGTACAGTATAGGTATCAACCTACCATGCCATGATTTATGTAATCCACGATGGATTACATAAATCATGGCATTAGAGAAAACTTGGAGTCTTTGCATATGTACCTAGGAACATTTCTAAGTAGAGTTATAGGGCCGATATATGTATACAGCTATACATACAAACGGGCAGCATTTGAACTGCAACCTAGTTGCAAAGTGACAGTTACAGGACAAGTCTGCCATTTTGCCTTAAACTGACGTTACAAATGGTCGTGTCCTTTAATTTTGAGTCAACGTGGAAAAAATGCGTCGATGTGACGAGGAAATTAATCAAGAGAAAACCAACTTTATCTCTGTCTACGTCGGTGCAGTGTTTAGTTGTGATGCCGTCACGTCACGTTGTTGTACTGTGCATTTTATGTTGTGGTACGTGGGTTTCTAAGTAACGGCGACGCAGCGCAACGTCATATCGTAACGCTCCACGTCATATCGGAACGAGAAATTGTGTTTTGGTGGACACCGAAGCCAGAACAGCGTGGTCGACAATGGCGATGAATCTCGGCTCGTATCGGAATGCTATACGGGAACGGGACACGCACGGCGTTCGCCAGTGGGCGGCTTAAGTTAAGCTTAGAATGGTCAGGTTTAGTTTGAATATTGTGGGTTTCTCCCCTGACGAATACTGCGATTTTTTAAATAAGTCATTTAGTTTTATTATAACACACGGATGTTAACTGTTAAACAATAACGTAAATAAGTAAAGGAATATCTGTACAAGCCTTAAGAGGAAATACCATTGCTCATCTTTTCATACAAATCGAAGCTCGCCTGTTTTCTCCTTCACAAATTCTATAAAAGTATATCAATTTCCTTCCCATTTAGTTCCTAAAATTTTGTAAAGATTGGTTAAGGAAGGATACCGACTAGAACGAAACCTCGATTTGAATAGCCCGGCTACGTTAAATTAGATCTCATTTGTATCCGACGCCATAGTTACCAGGTGCAAACTTATCGTAAAGGATCAGTGATATATCCTCTTAAGAGAAATGGAGACGGATACTCAAACGCTCAAAAATAGGTAAGCCGAGCCGGTGGGAATCGGGATGTATCATATGAATGCCTCGCCACTGCTGTATGATTCAGATATATAATATGGAGGCATTTAGTAAAATAGAATAGAATATTCTTACTGTACACCTCAACAGGAAATGAATAAAAACAAACACAGCACAGATTACACGTAAAATTCAATAGAGGTAAAAAGCGATCATTTCAGTTATATTAAGTAAATTATCTTAATTATTTCGTACCTCATTTGGCAAAAACGATACCCTTGTAGGATCAGTCAGGATCAGGACCTTTTTCTCAGGAACACGTGGATCAAGCTGTAATATATCCAATACTCAGGTGTGCTACTCCTTTCGGCCGTGAAAAAATCTAAGTTATAAGTCAACGCAATCCCAGCGTATATGCTCAATTAGTTGAAACTCGCAATGGAATCAAACTTATAGGTACTTTCCGTTGACTTAAATAATGAAATTTGGCAAGATGCAACATCACTAGCAAACAAAACCGGCCAAGTGCGAGTCGGAATCGCGCACCGAGGGTTCCGTACAAACACTTTCCATCCCTAAGTGGTTAAGTTAAGTTTACACCTGGTATGTTATAGCGCCCCATATAAATTAGGTGCAAAGTTAGGTATTAAAAAAAAAACATGTTTATTATTATTATTTTATTTTTGCATCAAAATCTTAATGCGGTTCACAGAATACATCTACCTACCAAGTTTCAACAGTATAGCTCTTATAGTTTCGAAAAAAAATGGCTGTGACATACGGACGGACAGACGGACAGACAGACATGACGAATCTATAAGGGTTCCGTTTTTTGCCATTTGGCTACGGAACCCTAAAAAGGGTCAAAAACCGTAAATTGTAGTAGCATTATAATACTTAAATGTTATCTTTTTGTGATTACAAAGTTACTTGCAGTTGGTAAACTAACTCCAATGTCAATGTATCGGGATAACAGTTGTCCAACTGCAAAATTAAGTTTTTTCGCTCAGTTCCAGTTTATCTTTTTGAAACAGCAATTATGCAGTGCTTTTATAGTTTGTACAGAGCCCTCGGTGCGCGAGTCCAACTCGTACTTGACCAGCTTTTTTACTACTTTATCGATAGCCCCCAGTAGGCCGGTCTATGGCTTACTGGGTGCCTCGGAACCTCGGTCGCCACGGCGGCGCCGGCGCGGCGCGGTGTGAAATACTCAGGTGCATCCGACCTGCCCGCGGCCTTCACAGCGTGCTCTCTTTTAGATACCATTTACTTATCGAGTTATCACTTTCTTACGTAATCATGCATTTAAATATACTGTCAATTGGAGGAATTTCGGACATGTCGGGTGACCTAAAAGTTTTTCTACACTTAACCTACTTTTATAGGTTATACTCGTAATTCGACAATATTCTCCTCAACTTCGGGTAAAGCAATATGAGCAAAATGTGAGCCAATCCTATTCTTATCACCAAACAATAAGACTTACAATCCTTACATTAGCCTGTGCTGTCCCACTGCTGGGCAAAGGCCTTCCTCTCTTTCTTCCAGTCGTCTCTGTTCAAAGCAGGAACAGATCAATCTTTTCGGAATGTGTCAAGGTCATCTCGCCATCACCGTCGTGGCCTGCCGCGACGCCGTACTCTATTAGGTGTATCCAGTCCATGGTAGTCTGTGCTTACACATAAAAAAGTTTTATTGTTGTGCAACCGAAACACACTGTATACAAAACAGACCCGCGATCCTTTCATGGTGCGCGTGAGTCGTGATTTGATTCCCACAGAACAAACGCATGCTTTTGACCTTTTCTGTATACCGCTCCTTGGGAATCGCTGTCTCTTTCCACCTGTAAAGCCTTTGGTTTTGTTGATGCCCAGACGACACAATAAATTATCTTTTAGTTAAATTAGTTTGAAAAATGTCTTTAATGTTTCTGAGTGTACACAATAACTCACGTTGAGTTGTGTTGTAAAAAAAGATAATATCGGAATCGGTACAATTCTAAGATGCAGTCTTCTTGTTTTCGTTATTTTATGTTTATTGTTCAACATTTACCGAACTACCGCTTTGCTGCCGCTGATCCTAAACAAGGTTTCATACACAATAGCTGTAGGTTCGGGGCACATTGCTCGTAGAACCGAAGGCCGTTGGGGCAGAAAGGTTCTTGAGTGGCAACCGCGGACCGGACGACGCAGCGTGGGAAGGCCCCCAAGGAGGTGGACCGACAACTTAGTTAGGATCGCGGGCAGAAATTGGATGAGGGCGTCGCAAGACCGATCGTTGTGGTGAACTTTAGGGAGGCCTTTGTCCAGCACTGGTCATGATGATATGAAGATGATGATGATGATAATGATGTAGGTTTAAAAGCACCTGGTAACTATGGCGTCGCATACAAATGAGGTTTAAAACTTTACGTAGCCGGCGGATTAAAAAAAATTAGGTTTCGGTTTCGATTATTTTCTCCTCTAAAACTTGTTGTTACAAAATTGTGGAAACTGAATGACAAGGACAGTTTCTGTGTCGGACCGATTCGATTTTTGCGATTATTATTATAGAATTTGTGTACTCGGCGTCTTCTGTTTGGAGTGAAGTATTGACCAAAACCAGACACATTTTACAACAAGAAGCGCTAAAATCAAAACGGTCCGCCACAGAACATTTCCATCTCATTCAGTTGCCGCAGTTTCGTTATAATTGGTTAAGTATTGGAGGAGGACACAGACGAGAACGAAACCTTGATTTGTATGAAAAAATGAGCAGTGGTATATCCTCTTAAGTACTCAAAAGAGGAGAAAGAGAGGGTTAAGTATTTTTTGTTTTAGGCAAAAGTACAACTAGTATAAAAAATAATAACTTTACGAGGCGTTAGTACGATTAGTAGGTATAAAAAGAGCAACTTCCCTGTACAGAGCAGAGTGCGTCCCTACTTTTCTTTTTGATTAGCTATATACACAAGGTACTTAATAGTGGCTGGAAATTTACGACAAGGCTTATTTTCCCCTGTAGGTATACGTATACCTTTACCTGCTGACGTGAGTGACGATGCTATATCTTTTTGCCAAGAATTTTATTGACCGAGTAGACGAAACGAGCGAAACCTCTCCGTTTCAGCTAGGCCAAAAAAAAATCGTATGTCTGAATTCCGGATGTCCACTTGACCGGATTTCCGTCTGTTCTTGCCTACAACTCGCATGTCCCGTGAAATTTTGTGAGCACGATATAATTTTTCAACTCGAGTAAATTGTTCCAATTTCAAAATGGCTCAGATATGAGGGTAGAAAACGTAAATAAAAACATACTTCGCCCAACAGACTCGCAAGGTCCACAGCTCACAGACCTACTATTGTTAGCTGGAGAGATAAGTCTTCTCATTCCAAATTGCTGAAGAAAATTACGTAAAAAGTGAGTAATGATTTAACCTCTAGCTAGTGCATTAAGTGTTATACCTAAGTTGGCCAATGCCGTGCCAGTGCCCCTCATCTGTACCGTGGGAACCCAGAAAGATACCTACACATCGCGCATCGTGGTCGACGCGCTCAGCCAGTCGGTTGCCACACGCGCTCACGGCCGGACGCCGCCGGTCGCGCGATATAATCACCACAAAAATGGAATAAGACCAACGCGCTGCAGTGTTGCGGGTTGTAAAAACATAAAAGCAACAGACATTTATCCTTTTTTCTTTACCGACAGACGATGAAATGTTACTAAAAATTCTTAGAACTTAAAATAAGCACCTACCTAAACGCATTGCATACACTGCACGGCCTAAAAAGGGCGTAAATGTCGGCGTTGTTCTTGGCACTTAAGACCTTTTGCAAGGAATACATTCGCGAAGATGAAACGCGTGATCAGAATATTAAACAACTTGTACCTAGTGATTGTTTCGAAGCTTGTAATGCTAGTATTATACAATATGTAACACATTATATATAGGCACCTATCAAACTTTATTTAGTAAGTACCCACTGTCATCGGGATATATTTAGGTTACTTAAGTACCTACACAGAGTTTCATGTTTCTGGTATGTTCTGAAAGAATAGGTAGGAAAGATTGCGATATACCCTACTCGGAAATTCAAACCATTTTGATGGTGTGCCGCAGCGTATGTGAAAACCTATTTCTAGTATGTTTCTGGTATGTTCAGAAAGAATAGGTAGGTAAGATTCCGATATACCTTCTCGGAAATTTAAACGATTTTGATGGTGTGCCGCAGCGCATGTGAATACCTATTTCTAGTAGGTACCTTTTATAAAATCATTTCTAAGCGGTGTCAACCCTAGCCTCGTTTTGCCGGCACGTGCGGCCAACGACCCGCGCGTTCAAGGTCGCTCCATTGTTAAATTGAGTAGGCATGAAAAGCGGTAGGCATTTGCCTTTTTATTCAGACATGAGTATCTGTTCGAAGAACTATTATATTAATCTGTGGCCGTGCCGACTTGCGGTCTACCACCCGCATTATTTGACAAGCGTGTACATGACTTGAGTTTCACGAAGCTAAGTCTGCGTAAGTCTACATTTAAATATTCTCGCAAAGTCTCATAACTTTGACATATTGTTTTTTTAGGGTTCCGTACCCAAAGGGTAAAAACGGGACCCTATTACTGAGACTTCGCTGTCCGTCTGTCACCAGGCTGTATCTCAAGAACGGTGATAGCTAGACAGTTGAATTTTTCACAGATGATGTATTTGTATTGCCGCTATAACAAAAAATACTAAAAATAAAATAAAATAAATATTTGTATGGGGCGCTATACATACCAGGTGCAAACTTAACTTAACCACTTAAGGATGAAAAGTGTTTGTACGGAACCCTCGGTGCGCGAGTCCGACTCGCACTTGACCGGTTTTTTTTTTAACTTAGTCTACATGGCCCTGACAACCAAAACTCACGAAAATTTCTGTCACCGTTCTTCAAAACCTCGTATCTAGTTTGTAGAGTGATACTGAGATACGAGCTTTGTTTTAAGTAGGTATTTGTTACTTAGTGAGTTTTGGTTCTCAACAGACGATATAAGTATTTATCATGTAGGGTATACTGATACGGAAAAGACAAACAGAAAATATCCGTTAACTATACACGATGCTTCTTAATCGGTAATCAGGAGTGGAAAAATATTAATATCTAACTAAAATAAAACTAGGTCGATGCAGAGTCAGCCACCGGCTAAGCTTGCACCATAGATTGGAGCGGAGTTTTTTTTGTTTTTTTCGAAATTTTCTCTTCGTCACGACCTAGCGAAATTTAATTTGTGCATTTTCAAACAAAAAATTCTAAAATCGGTTGAGAACTCCCTGAGATCTGCGCATTGTCACAAAGTCCAATTCGAGTCGATCCATGGGAGCTTCGCTCGCTCCGCTCCAATTAAACTTAATAGGCGAGGTCTCACGCAATTACCTGACTGTTTAATAATTAAAAGTTAAAACATAATTAAAACTAATAACCACTAGATACATGGTTCCTACTTAAATTATTGAAGTACGATGCCTACTACGTCAAGTGACATCGCTTTGGCGGGAAATTTTCTACGACTTTGTTTATGTAATGACAATGACAAGTTATTACTCATAAATTGTCCTTTCAATGCCATTACATTATCAAAAAGGCTGTAAGCTCACAGATGCTGATTAGTAGGGTGACAAGGAATTTAAGACAAAATTGGTTTCGAAATAAAAATTATCATAGAGAAATAAAAGTTTGTTTTCATGTAATTACGACTTCAACGTGACCGTCATGAATTACCGAGTTAGAAAAGTTGGTACCTGATCACCGATTAAAAATCATCATGTATGTATATAAAAGTTAATCATTACGGTGTATCGAGGGCACAAAGGACGATGGGCAAATTTGTATGTGGGGTGTCCCCACCCACCAACAGAGATGAGACCGGTGTAGATAGTTTTATAATGACCCAAAAAAGGTGGTTAGATAATTATTAACTTAAAAATCAATGGGGTTCTCCCGTAATTAGAGTTTAAAGTTCGGTAATTAACTGCATGTGGCGAAAGTTGGTACTAATTAACTCATATATTTTTAGAGCTTTTACATAGATGGTAGCGCCAGTATATTAATAAATAGCTTGACAACTTTAGAAATGGTCGGAAATAATAATCGCCTTGCATTTTCTAGGAACAACTAATAAAATGCAGTTCATCATCATTTCAACCCCAAGACGTTCACTGTTTTATACATATATAAGTATATCTCCCTGGCGATTTGTACAACAAGCGGTTCTGTTTGGTTTTGGGTTCGGTATACTTTCTCCGAGAATAGAAATACGGTTGAAATGGAAATCTTACAATCTTACAAATACATAAATCGTTGATGCCTTATAAAGAAATGTTATTTAAAATATCTACGTACCTGTATTATGGTAATCATTTTCATTTTTGCAGCATTTTCTCGATGAGAATTCAATTTTGCAACTGTTTGAAGACTTGACATATTTTTAAAGTGACAGGTGACTTTTGTTTGGTATAATTTCTTTATAATTTTTAGCCCATAGACAATGCTTTTAAATATTTTTAATGCTAAAGCTAGACTGATGTTTAAAAAAATAACTACTCACCACCAGAGGTCGGTAGTCTAATACATCTAGTTGTTAGCACTAGAGAACTCTAGTGAGGAGTAGAAGAATTGCAACCTTGCTAAATCAAAAGTGTAAAATGGCTCTAACTATACTGATATACGAATATATACGATTATAAGTACATAATTAGAAACAGTAACTACCATAATACATTTGTATTCCATGCAATATAACTTAAATACTAAGCATATGCAAGTTTACAGAAATAAAAAATCTGCACATGAATCAAGTTTTAAGTAATACAATAGTGTAATAATAAGATAACACTAGTTACTACAACATTTAAAATGAAAACTATCACGGGACGTTAATAGGCCAACCTCCAAAACAGAGTGCTCATTAAGTAAATAGACAAAATATATATAAAACACAAAATACGATTTTCCAAGACAACACCATGCTTAAGCCGAATGCTGTCTTAGTGAAAAAACATCATGTTGTTAAGGCCTATAAATAGAGATATGTTTCATTTCTGTTGGTTATCGGGAACATTGCCCCCCACCGTTAAATAAAAAGTGTAAATTAATATTGGCGCCACCGGCTATGCATAAGTAGTCGTTTTGTATGAGTTAAATAGTACCAATTTTGTCCACATTCTTCTTAACAAAACACGATTTTCCAGGAAAACCCCATATTTCCGGGGATTGTTCCCATACTAAAAAACAATCACATTGTTGAGATCTACAAGATGAGATATGTCCCATCTCTGTTGGTGGGTGGGGACGTTTTGCCCATCCTCCTTTAAAACGAGAAATATGACATCATCTGCGAACAAATGTGACAATAAAATTGTTATGTTCAAGTGCCATTTGTCCACCATATTAGGTTGTTTGATCGATGGATACCCAATTATCAAATAGCCGACATTTGGCCCGCTCGCCTACTCGCCTTCACTATAATATAATGTAATGCATTGTGCACAATTGTACCCGTATTTGTTAACAATGGGCGCTCCGTATTGACATCTGGTGGGTCTTCAACTAGCAACACCGAGTCAAAAGACTGCTGCGATTTCCGACGCATGTACTGTGATGCGCTTTAAATCTTTTACGATAAGGTCGGGTTTTGAATATGGAATTTTAAGTCACCTTTAACCCCTCTTTATAAAATATTGCACCTTAAAAGTTGATAGTAAAAGCTGTATTTCGATTCGATGGTATGTTGTATGGTTGGAATTGCAGGATGTTAAATATCTCCGAATTGCCACTTGTGTCATAATCGCGCGGCTGTCGAGGGGTGGCGGTTATTTGCACTTTTTGTGTGTTTTGCCAGTTGGCGCAAACATAATGTAATTTGTTGACATGTAGATTCAGCATCATTGAGATGTGCACGTGACGCAGAAGTGTAGTGCAGTGATGAGTGAATTTTTCGATTGACTTCAAAAACGAGGAGGTTCTCCAACCGGTTATCTTTTTTCAGTTTGTTACCTCAGAATTCCGTCATTTATATATGTAACTACCTCCTACGACCCAATCTATTTTTAGGACATTTGTAGGTAATAGCGACCCAGTGACCTAATTTTAGGTTTTTAGTCTGTGTCATAATTCCAGGACCTTGGGTGGATATTTGATTAATTCATAGGTACATGTCATTGGGCCGCAATGAGTACCTACGATCTCTGGTCTTTAAAATAGGCCGTTGGGTCTTAGGAGGTTAACGTTTTCTTTTGTTCGACAAGAGACTTCCCCATGTTGGCCTCATAAAATTTTGGTGCAGATCTGATGACGAGACCCATGAATTAAAGGAACTCCTCCAATAGTATCAATACATCTATGGCCATTGCGGTGTTTTTTTAGGGTTCCGTAGTCAACTAGGAGCCCTTATAGTTTCGCCATATCCGTCTCTCCGTCTGTCCGTCTGTCAATCCGTCCGCGGCTTAGCTCCGTGATCAATAGTACCTACTAGAAAGCTGAAATTTGGTATGAGTGCATGTGTATGTATCACGCCTTTTTTCGGTCACTTAAAGTTGGGGTGATTTTTTTTTTCTTTCCAACACTAGTGTGTCGTTGAATAGGTAAGTCTTTTAAAAATAATAGAGGTCTCGAAACATTATTTTTTGATAAAATCCAAAAAATAGCGTCCCCCCTCTAACTTTTCAACCACGGGTCAAAAAATTATGGAAAAATTCATGAAAATGAGGCCTTATAAGTTCTTTCAATCGAAACTATATTGAATAAAATCGGTCTAGCCGTTTTTGATTTATCGCATCATAATTTTCTTTAAAATGACGTCGCGCGGTGCCCTTATACTTCGAACGTTACACATATTAGTTAATTGCCATACTGCATTAAAATATTCCGCTGAATCTGGCGCATATAATCGATAACTTCCAGAAGGTAATAAGTAATTATAGTTACTTTGGCGTTTAAACCTTTTTAAAGAGCTTGAAATCTTGCTCGTAATTTAAACCTCGGGCTTAAAACCGCTGTTTTAAGCCCGTCGATTGATAAGGATGGGCAACTACGGAACCCTACACTGAACGTAGCCTGACATGCTCTTGGCCGGTTTTTTTTATGATAGCTCGTTCAATTGTCCTCCGAAATATGATTGTTTGTTGTCGAAGAAAGTTTTTTTCTCATTCGAAAACTCTAAAATCACGTTACAGTTTACTAAGAGAATAGGACATAGGCTACAACTACAATGAACTCATTCATAAAAGGGCTAAACAAGGACTTGGAGGTTTGTTTGGGCTTTCAGTCGGTCAAGGATGTGCGTATACAATAAAATAACAGTCTCATCTCTACTGTACACCGATCGACGCCGCCGCGCAGGAGTCGTGTTTCATTTGGCTCATACAGTAAGAAATTATTGTTTTAATAATGTCTTCATAAAACGGCAAGTTTTGAAAAACTTCCTAAAACGATACTAATGGACCTACTATATAAGATTATCTTATCTATTTATAATAAGTGGACGTGGAAGTGAGTGTGACAGTGATCTTGATATACTAGTGTTATCGATAGAGGTGTCGCCGGACTGCGTTCAGCCCGGCGCACGGCACTATACGGCATCCGGCACTCTTCGTGCGATCCTTACCTTGCGCACGACTCTAGGACAAATTCGGTTAGCTTTGCGCTCGCTACCAACGCGCCCGCGCGGCGCACGATTTAAATAACTGCTGCCACTGCCACAAAGCACCAGTGTTTTTCAAACGCGACATCTACTCAGTACTTGCAGCAACAAGTGAAAGAAGTTCATCATGACTCCGGCACCTCACACCGACAACACCGATATCAAGGCATCGGCACTGGAGCTAATCGGTAATACTCCACTCGTGGCTCTAGATCGATTGTGGACTGGCCCCGGACGAATTTTGGCCAAATGTGAATTTATGAATCCGGGTGGCTCCATCAAGTGCCGCTCATCGCTCTACATGATAGAAGCCGCTCGGAAGAGTGGCAAGCTTAAGCCCGGCCATCCGGTTATGGAAGTGACATCCGGAAATCAGGGCTGCGGTCTCGCCGTCGTCGCGGCCGTGTTGGAGCACCCTTTGAAGATCTACATGTCCAAAGGCAACAGCGAACAAAGAGCCGTTCACATGGAGGCGCTTGGCGCAACATGCGTGCGGGTACCACAAGTCGAAGGCGTGTATGGTAAGGTGACGTACGCTGACGTTCAAGCGGCTGAAGAGGAATGTTTGAAAGTCGTCGAAGAGACCGGCGCCTTCCTCGTCAACCAGTTCTACAACGAAGCGAACGTACAAGCTCACTATGAAACTACGGGGCCAGAAATTTGGAGGCAAACGGGAGGGCGCGTCGATGCATTTTTGGCGACGGCTGGGACGGGCGGTACGTTCACGGGGACCTCAAAATTCTTGAAGGAGAAAAATCCTGAAGCGAAGACTTATATAGTTGAACCCGAAGGCTCGGAAGTAATCGCTGGTCATCCGATCACGAAAACGTGCCATCTACTTCAAGGGTCGGGTTACGGGGTCGTGCCGGCTCTGTTCAAGTACGAGATAATGGACGAGGCGCTGGCCGTGTCGGACGAGGAGGCGGTGCGCTACAAGATGTTGTTGGGCGAGAAGGAGGGACTGTACGTGGGATACACGAGCGGTGCCAACGTGGCGGCCGCCGTCAGACTGCTGGAGTCCGGCAAGCTGCCCCCAGACGCCTGGGTGGTCACCATGCTTAATGACACAGGTTTGAAATATACGCCATCCCCCGAGGAACTGAGTTTTATGAAAAAAAATCAACAATATTAATTTATATAATATACCTAGTAAGTATTTTAAGATTGTGTAAATATAAAGTAAACATACATTAAGGTACTGTAAGTATTATGCAATACGTGTTTATGGTACAGTATACAGTATGACACGTTCCTCGAGGTCAAGGTTTATCTCGAGGTGCTGAATGATTTCGCTATTGAACTTTAGGAGACAATTAAGTCTACTGATAAGTAAGTGTGATATTACGCAAGTTAGAATTAAACGTGACGTTTTTATCGCTACTGAAGGCATAAATGTTTCGTATTGTTATAGTTTTGGTGATTTTTGCAGTCGCACAGAAGTTTTTATTAAAATGTATATAATTTTTGTCAATGTTCTGAAGTGAAACAATTATGAAAAATTTAAAATGTTGTGAAATATAGATGCAAATGCAAAAAGTTGGTGTTTACTTGTTTGTCTCCTTACAACTTGTTTGTATCTATGGGTACACTACATTACTTCGAAGCTCATTCGTCCGAAAGCATCATTATTCCGAATTTTCACGATTTTGGAAACCACTTTCTAATGAAATTTTTTGATATGTAATACAACGTTTTTTTGCTAAAAGTTCGCTTTTGAATTTATGAGAATTCGGAATATGTATTCGGACAAATAAAACTTCCGAAGTTTTGGGTGTTCCGATCTAAACTACTTAAACAATCATCGGCGCCGGCGCCTCACGTGTTATCTGTGTACTTAAATATACATACTAATTACTTAAACAAAGTGTATGCAGGTATCTACTAGATATTAAGTAACCATTAGCTTGAAACCAAATTGGTCCTGGGCGCCATTAGATTTATATTTAATTGTGTTCCAGAAAATACCTAGTTTAACTTCAAAGGAATGCGATAACCACTCGGAATTACGATTGAACAAAAAGTAAAAAAATGTAAGCGCCTAAAATTGGAATCTAATTTGGTTTTGGCAAGCCAATTAAAGGGTACACACCTGCCTAAGCGTCTTTGGGGTGACGTGGCCCTTGCGAATTTTAACTTCTTTTCTTTGCACGACGATTTTTAGCACCTCACTCAAAAATACTTAACTAGGTAAAGTACCTACGTTCTTTGAGTATTCTTTTATGACTTATACAAGTGGTGTTTACATTAATGGCATTGTTCACAAGACAAGAATTAGAATCCCAGTAATTTATATTTCAGACAGCAGTTTTTTTATATGGACGCTATATTTTACTAGTAACTAAATGGTCGGTATTTGTGATGGGTTTGCATACAGTACACAAATATTTTCCTGAATATATCTAGAAAACATAATACATTTTCAGAAACACACGGATTGATGTAAAATGGTATTTTTCTAACCCTTAGGATCTATTATTAGATTATTTTGTCTTCAACAATAGACATGTGACTCGGCGCTGCGTTTTTTGGCCTTTTTCCCAAGTTCTTGACTGACGGCAGTAATCATGTGACAGATTCTTGCACGAGGATTGTTTTTCTGGGCATATGTAAAAACGATGTTAACATTTTATGTTCAATGACGACGAACATACATCACGCATCGTTTGAAAATAAAATACATTTCTTTCCATCCTAAAGACAACTAATCCGTAAGTAGCAAAGTAGCAGGATGGTCAGTTCTTTTGGCGGAAGACACCTCATCCCCTGAAATTCGGCGAAGGTTACGGGCCTCGATTGCAGCCGGCGCTTCGCCTAAATGCGACTGACTATCTGCGCTGTAATTTAGCGTCATTGGTTTCACAACAGCCTATTAAGGACATGTCCGTGCAGAATCGGCAAAAACACCAGATCTATCCCGCCGATGCAGCTGGTGGCAATTATTAAAAAATCTCCGCTCGTTAGGTGGGCGGCTCTCCGCTCTTTACGAGCGAATGTTTGGCAGTTTTAGTAAACGGCGCCTGCGTGGACGTTTGCAACAGTTTTTAGGTCGAGCCGCTCTAGGCAAGGGCTGCGATAAAAACTCCAAATTGGCTAATTATCAACAGTTCCCTCTAATTATTCGGAATTGTTTATTTGCTGAGTTATGTATCCCTTCTTGGAATAAAGCTGCAAAGTCATTTACGAAATGGGATATCACTAATTTTGGGTGTTATCTTCGTCTGACACAAAGATAATAATTTCCAATGCTTGTGAATATATTGGAGTTTGAGACAGGTGAAAACTTAAACGTTCTGAGTACGATTTTATAATTTAAATATTTAATACCATTATTTTCAGTTATGTCATGGAATACGAAGTCGCTTGCAGCGTCTGATACAGCAATAAAACCACGTTCATTTAACTAACGACATCGGCCAATATTTGCTCTGGCGCGATTGGCTGGCCCCTTATAAGTAGGTAAACATTTCTGAGTATTAATGGGTATTTTCCTCTGGTTTATTTGCAGAGATCTATCCGTGTTTGTCGTCGTGCCTCAAGCGTTATAGTGGAGGTTTAGCGCGCACCCATACAATATAATTATATCTGTCCCTGATGTCCATTTAAGTTCGAAACAAGTTGGGCCGTTCCTGGCAAAGTACATTTGTAATTAAATCATAAAAAATATTGTCTTTTTCCAAAACCATACTTTGGAGAACTCGGTTGCGTTAACTTTGCACCTCATACATATGCATCCAGCGCCATTCATACTAGGTGCTAACTTAACCCGGCCAGTTGAGATAGTATAAGTATTTGTACGACTCGCACTTGGCCGGTTTTTTTATAAACGTATGAAGAAGTACCTTTGATATCCTCTACAAAATGTACGTGGTACTGATGGAATATGAACTTAAATTAAACAAGTATACCTATATACTAACTAATAAAAACGTTCTTCCTATTACTTGCATTATGGAGAGTAGAGAGGAGGAGCAATATCTTACATAGGAGAATATTTGAAAAAGTTTCCAGTGCGGTAAGGAGTAGTAGAGTAGGAGTAGTATAGTTCTAATGCCGTCCGCAAGAGCGCCTGAGTACCAAAACAGAATGAAACATCTAAACTTTATACGGATAATTCAGTAAATGAAGGAGTTTGACCTTACAAACGGTCCGGTAGTTTTGAATTTTTTTATATGTTGTCTAGGATGGTTAGTCAGTGTTTAAAATGCAAAATGCACAATTCCCCCCCCTCCGCGCCCGCCGCCATATTGAAAAAAACCGGCACGTTCTTCATATTTTGGCTCATATCTTCGTTTAGTCCGGAGCATTGTAGCTAGAAGAAAGCTTAGACAATATTATAGAGAGTTAAATTTACTATATTCTCTAAGGAAGTTATCTTCCAGAAGGTAATAAGTCATTACAGTTACTTTGGCGTTTACGACCTTTTTATCGAGCTTGAAATCTTTCTCGTAATGTAAACCGCTGTTTTAAGCTTGAAGCATGGGCACCTACGGAACCCGCCGGCCGGTTTTGGGCGGTATTTTGTTTTATACCCCCGAAAAAAAAAAGCTGTCAATAATGTCAAGTTCAACGTCATTCATTTTTTTATTAGACACCAGACCAAAGTAACCTTTCCATTGTGTCATAGTTTTGGAATAACGATATTTTTTAGTAGTTTTATAAATTAACTAGCTTTTGCCCGCGACTACGTCCGCGTGGAACTTGGAAGTATGGAAGCAACCTCGTACAACAAGATAGATATCCACCTAATCACCTTAATTAATAAAAGGGATTATGAAAAGCGCCTAAGCAAATGTAAGAGCAATTGTGCTTTTGGTCTAATCGTTACATTTCCTACAGGGTCATCAATGTCATCATGAAGTACTTACTCACTTTTCAATCTTTTTAGGGATAATTTCCAGGATGAAAACTGTCCTATGTCCTTCCCCGGATCTTAAACTATCTCCATGCCAAATTTCATCAAAATCGATTCAGCGGTTTAAGCGTGAAGAGGTAACAGACAGACACACTTTCGCATTTATAATATTACTAGCTTTTGCCCGCGACTTCGTCCGCGTGGAACTTGGAAGTATGGAAGCAACCTCGTACAACACGATAGATATCCACCTAATCACCTTAATTAATAATAGGGATTATTATAAGCGCCTAAGCAAATGTAAGAGCAATTGTGCTTTTGGTCTAATAATGACTTTTCCTACAGGGTCACCGCACCCCAACAGAAATGTTCACTCACTTTTCAATCTTTTTAGGTATAATTTCCAGGATGAAAACTACCCTATGTCCTTCCTCGGATCTTAAACTATCTCTATGCCAAATTTCATCAAAATCGATTCAGCGGTTTAAGCGTGAAGAGGTAACAGACAGACAGACAGACAGACAGACACACTTTCGCATTTATAATATTAGTATGGATAGTATGGATAGTATATATAGTATATTATAGTATGGATATGTATATGGAAGTATGGATGGATATTAAAATAACCAGTAATTTTGGAAAAAATATAATAACAGTGATTACGTCCTCTTTCTAAGCCGAATACAGAAAAGTGATAAGTTAGTAGTCTGAAAAACGTCAAACGTCGTACCTACAACTTTTCGATTCTATGAATAAAACACACGGTTTGCTGGTTATCTGCCGTCATAGATGACTACTACGCGGTAGTTAAATTAACAGTCAACAAAACATATTGATTTTAAATACTAACTGCCTCGTTATTGTCGTTAGTAATATGAAGTGCATATTTGGATGTAAGGATGCTTATAGAATAAGCATGATGAGGCAACTAATGAGCGATCAATATGTTTTGTTGACTGTTAAGGCGACTCCGTACGTGGAATGGTGATTTTTAAAGTCCTAAGGCTCGTAATCTAGCCAACGGAAAAATCTGAAAAAAATATATGTTATTTTTGACTATTTCTTCTAAAAAATTATAGTTGGATTTTTTTTAAAGCAATAATTACTATGGAAAAAATTATGTTGAAATAGGGTCGTTTTCAATTTTCAATTCCCTAAGGCTTCTAAACTACAAGTGATATTTACACGGCTCTTTCGCAAGAACATTGACAATTCATTGATCTTTAATCGTATTGTTTAAAAGTTAGTAAAATGGAAATTCGGTCTAATAAAGCATCAAAAAAACTGAATTTCCGCGAGCGCGGCCGTGCCCGGGCTGCGAGCTCAGTGTAAATCTAACCGTCGAAGGGGAAGGCTGTGTCACTTGCTCTCGCGATCCATCTTGTTACGGAAAATTGTTATAGTACCGGATCCCGCGGAGGTTCGATCTGTCTTCGTGCGTTTGAAGTGTATTTTAAGAGAGTGTAGTTCGTTTGTTCACACGACTACGCTATGCGACATAACAAAAAGCACTCATTTTCATATAGAATTAAATTCAACTGTTTTTTTTTCGTATTTAGGTATCTATTAATTTAAAGTACTTATAAAAAAAATTGTCATTGCTTAGCATTCCCGGACAAATTTGGATACTTAGATATTCTTAGTCATGGGCCCACACCAGACAAGATTCCCAGAAAATAACACTTTTGGTGTGGGTTTAAGGCCCTTCTCTGTGTAATATTAGAGTACCTTAGGTATTTCGGTTAGTAAAAAAAATCTGATAATACAGATATTTAAGTATGATAACGTCTAATGATCTTTATTAATTCAACCCTAAGAGATATGAATATCGTAATGCAGAACAAGTATTGTTCGTTTGAATACCATTGTAATATTCGGTAAAACGCTAATTTACGAATACGAATATTTATTGTAAGTATTCACATTCGTTGCGTCACCAGTACAGTACATGACATATGATATAAAAATACATTATCAAAAATTACAATAATTTTCTAGTTCAAGAAGGCAAGTGACAATTTTGGCATGAGGGCTTATTTGTGTAAATATAGTCAGAATACATATTTGCATCAATAAATGTCCCCCTTCATATTTAAATCTCAATGAGCGTTAGTAATTATAATTATTGACATATCCGCCGGGCCTAGCTAGACATAGGTATCTAGCCTGGCCATAAGTTCTGTTCCAATTGTTTACCGTTTATACAATAAAAACCTGATTTTTATTACATTTCGTTTAAAAGCCATATATTAATGATCGGATTACAGTTGAATTAATAAAAAAAATATATAACTTTATTTAGACTCATCGTAATGCCCGGACTTGATTTTTGACAATTGCTCAGAATTTTTCTCTAAGTTTGCCAGAGGGCAATGAAACGATCTTGGATCAAATTAATCGATCACGGAAGGAACGCCAAAACCCAAATAGCTTAGGTAACTCAGACAACCGCTAAACTAAAGTAGGGCTGACACGTTTGCCGCATGTCAACCGATCTGCAGATCAAGAAATCTACACCCCTCAAATAAAATTCGGACCTTCTAAGTTAACGTAAAAAAAAGATACGGCTTTTTATGCCGCAAAAAAACGTATCTACGCTGGAAAGGAAAATTATCCAAGAGACACGGAGCTAACTTTACAGGAGACCTAAAAAATTACGAACTTTAAAAAAAAAAAGTTATTAAATATTCTGTGGACCTACTTTTTAAATAAAGCATTTTATAATGTCGCTTTTGTTATTTTGTCTATTAATGGAATAATTTAAAATTTAGCATCGCTTACGTAAAATGGCTGTCAAAATAGAATTAGGTAAAATTATCTAAACGACACGTTTCCCGAGAAATTAGTCAGGTAAAGTAGTATAATCTATTACACAACAATCAACACAGTTAACAATATATATGTGCATGCTCATTTTATAGTCAGGTAAATATATAAATGTGCATAAATCAGCATGAAATAAATCAAGAAAAATTATCTAATCGCCTTTGTAGGAAATATTTCAGACATGAAAAGCTATTTATCGTACAATAAAACCTCACGATTAATGTTTTAATTAGAGGAAAATATTTATTTTCAAACATTAAAACTAATGAAGTGACATTTAAAGTTCTCTAAGACAAAAACTTATGGTCCAACTACGATACTACAAAAAAAAACTGCAAACTGCGAAGTCTCAGTAATAGGGTCCCGTTTTTACCCTTTGGGTACGGAACCCTAAAAACTGCTTTAGAAATGTTAATTTATTCATCAGATATCACGTGAAATTTCAATTTTATCAATTTTTATGTGTGATCTGCTGAAGGATTTCCAGTAGTTCTAGAACAATGTATGGTAGCAAACGATAGCTATGACTAATGAGAACAGCACAAGAGTTCTCAAGACTGCAGTCACTCGGTACTCATTAAGGAATTTTAAATCACGAACTACGTGAAATTTCAAGTTTTACAATTGCAATGAGATAATATCCTATCCTAACAAGAATAACAAAACTACCTACAACTCTGTGTGGTATAAGTGACGTCTCGTAAGACACTGTTTGAGTGAGATGGCGTTTGGGTCCATCAAGCGAGTCCAAAGTAATGCCTTAGCGCCACAGACACAGATTTACACCGCAGATGGGCCTAACGGCCTTTATAAATATATAGAATTACTACTAAATGTGTGATATTTTATAAAACAGAACCGGTAAAGTTGTCTAACTACAAATTTAACGAAAATATTTGTTTTTTAGTACATTCTATGCGACAAATACGACTCGATTGTCATTCAAGCAATTCAAAATAAGGGACAGTAGTCGATCAAAGTCATATCAGGTAAAAAAGGATAAGCGACAATAGTTTCATAGTATCAAAGCAGGTAAATTTGGATTAACGCCAATAGTTAAGATACGACAATCAGGTAATTTAATCTAACTATGTTATTTTTTTTATAGAATCTTATATCGATTATGTTTAATAATGTGGAAATACCACATTTTTACTTTTTGGCTAATGCGCATAAGCATTTTAAACACACATGACACAGAGGGCGCTCCAGTAGCGAAGAATTGTGGAATCAAAGATTTAGTGTGATTGACGTAACGATATGATAGCTCAGTTGGTAGAGCACTACGCCGGAAACTTAGGGTCGCAGGTTCGAGTCCTCTATACATTGCAGTGGATCACATTCAATTTTTCTTTCATAATTTACCTTTATGTTAATTTTATCATAAAGACATAGGTAAAATGCCTCAAACGACACTAAAATATATTTTACGATCAGGTAAAAACAGTTAACCAACAAGTGCAAGGTTACCCAAGTAGCACAAGAACCTGTTTAAGAGCTGTTTATCAGAATATGTTTACGGCTACAGCTGAATTACTCAGCTGAATAAGAGCTGAAAAAGCGCTTTTTCAGCCTTTATTCATCTAAATTGGGCACAAATTATTCAGCCCTAAGTTCACATTGCTGCTTAAAAGCTGCTTAAGAGCAATTTAACGGTGGTATAAAGGGTTACAGGAGTTATAAGGGCTGAATACCAACTGACTAAGGGAGCACTAGTTACCCTTTATTCAGAATTTTATTCACATGTGCACTTTTATAAATCTTTTAAGCATACATAGGCTGCCGCTGAGCTGTATTATGAGAAACTATTTTTATTAAACATTGCCAAACAGTAACATAATTGGTTCGAGTCAATGCACAGGTGATGGTGACTTTTGTGTCAAGTGTTACAAGTTACTAAGTATTTTTTAATGGAGGACACATTTTTTTACCATCGGGAATGTAGCTGTTTTTCACAATAACGTGAAGAAAATGATTGGGAATGGGAGTTTACTGTCATTATACCTATATAATATATAAGATATTTTTGACGCGCCACGAAAATATTCATTTTTTTCTCTGATATTTGATATAAATAAGCCTTGGTGTAAACATTACAAATATTTTTTTATTGCTTTAAACGTAAATATTAGGTTAAAAGTTATTAACATGATTTTAGGAAGTAAACATTAGTTCTTTCGGTTTAGTATTCACGCCTAAACCTCTTAAAACGAAAAAAATTATACGATAATTTCTAAATTCACAATATAAAATGGTGGCTTGATGCTAAGCAGCGATGTGAACCATTATACATTCAAATTCTTGCTAAGGGCTATTTTGTAGGTCACTTGTGTTCTGCTAATTAGCAAAAAACTGTGTAAAATTCAACACGTGAACTGTAATCAGCTATAACCTGTTTTGTTTATGTTTAATAGTTCACATGCTCGGTATTAGCCTTGCCGTGAACATTTAAACAGGTCTTATATAGCAATTTAGGAATCCACATTTAAGCCTCTTGGATACTTTTAGTGCAATACAAATTATTCTTTGTTATTTTACTTTAGTGGAGCAAAATCCGTTTCTCAGCCATCAACAGATAAATAAACTGATTTAAGTACCACATTTACTTCATTTACTGCACAAAGGTCCACACCTACTCATTTATTCAGACAAAGTCTGATGAAAGTTACTTTTGTGGACTACTATTAAGTAACAACCGGTATACCGGTACATTAGTGTACCTTTAAAGAGCATTTAGGCATCTAGTGAATGTTTAAACAGCCCCTATGCAGACTATATCAACGGCAGCATAAAGGTTGGTTAGCGGTAAATACGGTCAGCATTACGCAGTATAATAAACCACATTTCATCCATTATACGCCTATTGACTGTATAATAGTTCACTCGTGGTACCTTAAAAGTCAGCGGAATAGTAGTTCACACATACCTCGTTATACCGCTGTCAGCAAAATTTTATCCAATAAACAGCCCTTATTCAGGTAAAAGGTCTAAATCCCGGTTAAAGCTGAATAGAAGCGATATAATGATGCTTTTGTGGACATAATGCAGCTGTTAATCAGACTTAAACTGAATAAAAAATACTGAATGCTACTATGCAGCTGAAAGTGGTAAAAGCTGAATAGAAGCGATATAATGACACATTTTTTGGACGTAATGCAGCTGTTAATCAGACTTGATCTGAATAAAAAGTACTGAATGCTATTATTCAGCTGAAAGTCTACCAGCGAACTCTTATTAGAGTCTTTTTACACCAAGAGCTCTAAAATAGTCCAAATGTGAATAGTTATACAGCAACTTGTGTTACTTGGGTAGTTGCAATAAAGAAAAATTATCCAAGTTGTTTGATCTGTTTTGACAAATAAGTAAAAAAGCTCTAACGTTCATTATTATGCAAATAACTTTTTATGGAATCTCCATTTTGCTAAAAAAAACCTCAAAAATTGAGTCGTTTAGTAGAAAGTAGAGATTCTCTAAGTCACCGACGGGATAAGCGACACAAAAGTCGTCAGACAGATGTATACGAGACCCAACCCATTCGATGCAGAAAAATCTGCCGATCCCAACAGTGTGTATAACTCAATATCCCCAAAAATGTCGCTTAGATAACTTCTCCTTTCCAGCATCGGCATATTTTGACACTCAAGTAAATTAACATTTATAGGGTATCCATTGACCGAGATTGTGGATGGTCAGTGCCCCCTAGTTGGAGGACGGTTTTGGATACTACATCGGTGGTTAGTGTGGACGAGACCTTAGCAAATGACGTAGTGAGTGTTGTGTGCAACCCGACAATTGGCATTGTGCGTGATGATGAGGGTAGTTTTGCGCCTCCGCCGGTGACACCCGTGTCGAGCAGCCGCGCGGACAGGGCGCATGCCCGTAGTGTTCGATTGGCCGCCGTCGCGACTGGTCGTCTCTCCTGATGATGAATCGCGTACCGATTCGAAACATGTCGAGCGTTATTCGACTTCTACGACGTGAGTAAACCCGTTTAAGTATTTTAATATGTCTGAGACTCACGATAGTTTTCTATGTAAAATATCCATTGACCTTGAACATTGAAATTTGCCAAAAATTCGTCTAGTAAAATATCGACAATATCAACAAGTATAGGGGAAAATCTGAGAACATTACTAATGTAGTCTTAAAAAACGATCACTGTTTATAAGTAGGTAAAGGACGTAAATCCGTTTTCCAACGGTAAAGTTGAGTTTGTCGCTCTATTATTTATAGTTTATCTTTTCATTAGAGCAGCATGACCCGGGGGATAAAGCTGTGCCTCCACTACTATATTAAAATATCGGTTCATCCGCTGGGTCACGATATGATTTATTTATTAAAAAACGATATTTTTTATTTCTGCATGATTTTACACGTATAATCAAGAATCTTGTCGGCATTTTGACTATTTTTGGTAGGTACCTACACATACAAAAGAAACTAAAACGTATTTTTCGATGCGAGACTTCCAAATGGCCAATTTCACTTATTTTTTTGGAAAATAGCTTTAACGCATTTTATTTTTAATATTCTACTGTAGTGGGTAAATAGATATTTAGTAATCCGCAATAATTATATCATTGTTTAAATGATTTATTTTACTTCGAGATTTTTCAATGCCTTTAAATATTATAAGGTTTGTTCATCTTCAACTCTCGCTCGGACTATGCGAGTGTATGAAGCTGCTTGGACGCCACTCAACGAGATTATGAACGAAGTAATGTTCCGCGGGCGCACGGTCGGCGGGGGGAATAACGTTAGGCTCCGCCCAGATCCTCAAGGACGTTGGGATTAGGAGTCGCCTTAATTGGAGCGGAGCGAGCGAAGCGAGCGAAGCTCCCATGGATCGACTCGAATGGACTTTGTAACAATGCGCAGATCTCAGCGAGTTCTCAACCGATTTTAGAATTTTTTGTTTAAAAAAGCACAAATTAAATTTCGCTTGGTCGTGACGAATAGAAAATTTCGAAAAAAAAAAAAAAAAAACTCCGCTCCAATCTATGGTGCAAGCTTAGCCGGTGGCTGACTCTGCATCGACCTAGTGTAATTATCACGTAGTTGCTGTCTCTGACGGTATAGTTTACCAAATAAGCGGAAGTTTTTTTTTCAACCCAGATAGCCCGACCAAGTGTTATAACACCGCTCATTTTTTTTAAATAATTTACTCTAAAGCTTGTTGCGATTTCAGATATCGCAAAATTTACCCAGGTTTCAAAAAGTGCGTTTAGGTGAAAGTGGGTTAACACGAAAAACTACATAGTTTACCTGTGTTTTGCCGACACACGTTTCATTAATTGTTTCATTTAATCGACGTATACCGCAAATATTTGGGATTATAAAACAAACCTAATTTAACCCAGCCAAATCAATAAAATATAATTTTCAAGAATGATCAATATTCCAGAGAAAAAAATTATAGATGAAATGTTAATTCGATGAAATGAAACGTTTGTTGGCGAAACAACGACACCGATATTAGTATTCTTTTCGCCGACTAGCACTGGGTATAGCTAGGGTTGCCATCTCTAAATTCGCTGAACTCGGACAAAGACTTACCCGGGCATTTGTCGTAAATCGCAATTTATCCTGGACTTATAATATTATTAAAAAACAATCGCTGTATTACAAGCTTTTATTTATTTACTTTAAGCTGTCCCGTTGTAATGGAAATTTGCAAATGAAAGACCCACTTTCCGGTTTGCGATTGAGCTAAAATTTTGAACGAATATGCAAATCGTGTGACAATGCAATATTATGATGACGTGGAGCTGATCTGATGATGGAGCTGGAAGGTGGGCATAGGAACTCCGTAATAAATAAAGCAATCATATCGAATTTTGGCTCTTTAGAATTCTCTCTGTGAGCAATTGATGGATGTTCAAAGAAAAGTACAGTCGGCTGTAAAAGCTTGTCACATATATGAAAATGTTGACAGAACCTTATTTTTTATTCACATAAAAAGCGTTCGGGTTTTCACCGGTCATTCTTTGAAAACCCCCCCGGACGGCCCCAGGGCGGTCTCCAAACTAGGACAACTCCGGGGAAATCCGGACGGATGGTAGCCCTAGGTATGGCTAATCCACAGAACCAACAGTGGTCGGTGGCTGCATTAGAGCCGCTTGACGTGAGATAGTGCGCATCCAGGGAATTGATTTAATCTGAGTCAATATTGACGGTGGCGATGGTGGGAACGCCGCCGTGTGCACAGGTGGCCGTCTCCAAACATCACCTACAGGAAGTATATTTTCATCATTCTTTGATGACGTGTTTAACAGGTTGACATCGGATTTGACTGACGCAGGTACTATTTTAGAGTGTGCTTCGTTACGTTCTTATTATGACCGAATTTAATGACCAAATGAAACTTACACAATCATAAATTGCCAAAATTATTACTATTCGTAAGTACAATATTCTATTAATTTTGGTCATTATTCATTAAGTTGACTGAGAGAGAAGTTTAAAATTTTGTATAATAGAGTTTTACTTAATGGTTGTTTTTGTAGATATTTGCACATCCTGTGTAAGAAATTACCTCGTTCAAACTGTAAAAATATCCAAAGGTTGTTGGGTAGTTCTACAAAGTAAGGAATTTTCGACAGCTCAGCTAAAATATCATGAAAAAATGGTTACAACCTAGTTTATTAACATAACATACTGTTTACCATACCTATATCTACCTGGCCTCTAAAAATAATTTAGATGACAAAATATTTTCTTAAGAAAAAAAATATTTAAAGCGTCAAATTTTCAGGATCCTGGAGTGTCCCACGAGCAAAATCGAATCTAATGTGCACTATAATTAATTTTCTACTACATTGAGACCATAAGTTAATCCAATATAAATGACTTCCTATTATTATTGTTACCTAGGTGAGATTATTACTACTTTATTGTAGCAAAAACATTATAAAAACTTTGTCCAGAATTTGTCCCAACAGTTTTATATCAGGATCCTGTCCAATGTAAAATAAGCAAATATTCAATATTCCATTAGCCGCGCGACCTTAAGGTTTAGCTGAGTTCGTTGTCGCTACGAAAGAGACAAAGAATACCACCTATCGCTTTGCACCCAGTGTGTTGCTTAGTCTGCCCGGCACATTTGATGGAGGAAGTCGCGTCGTAATCAGTCGAGTTTACAGGATCCTGGGAAGATATTTAATTACGAAATGCGTATGGTAATATGGTAATTGTAGCCTTTTGATTTATAAATTACTTACACGAAGGCTTAATGCTGCTTAATTTTGGTTGAATGTTATAAATAGACGTTATTTTTGAATATTATTCAAAAACTCTCAGGAGCCTGGTCTCAGGATCCTGTCAAATAAATAGCCAGGATACTGAGAAAAATGCAGGATCCTGAGTGTTTATATTGAAATATTATTTTTTTGCAAGATAATTTGTTACTTTTTCTGCTATATACTATGAAGTCAAAATAATAAAGCGTTTAACTAGTTCTACTAATCGATTTATCTATAACTTATAAGTATTATCACTGAACTTAGCAGGGCAATTCGTATAGTCGTCTCAAAACATAAAAAAAGATAAATACAACGTAAACGCACATTTAAAACCTGTGCCTATGTCTATTTACATTATATAATTTTTTTTCTTAATCTGACCTTGAATTCTAAACAAAATTATTTAATCGCGTACGTACTGTTGTAAATGTGAGGTTTACAGTTACATGTCGGTTGCAGATTATAATGTGATAAATAAGAATAGTCATTTCCATAAATACTTTTATCCTATAGCGTAACTTTTAATATTGAAAACTAAAGTTGGACAATTACTTACGGACGGTAACATGGGCATAAAACTGTGATATTTTAAAGTATGATTTCATTGATTTTCATTATTTGAAAGCTCATTAGATGGTTTTTTTTAGAGATAAAATGGCGATACCAAAGAAAAAATAGACTAGAGAAGAAATACTAGAATATGGTCAAAAAATATTTAACGATTAGTGTTCGAATCAGAAAATAAATGCCTAGGACAAAATTAATAAGACTGCTACATGTTTTTGGTTTCCGTCATACTATTGTTTATGATAAGTGTCGTTCGTATTTAAATTATTGACAGTAATATTTTTACTTTGTTATAAAAGAGATTTTATTACGTAATGTTTGTTAAAATTATTACTTAATTGACAACATTTCATATTTTTAAGACTATCATTTTATTACTTTTCTGAATTCTGCTTAAAAAGATGAAGTAATCTCTGTTTTTATTTATTGTCTGAGATGATTATTTATTTTATTATTAATTTATAAAAACATACTCATTTTAAAATGTGGCAACACCAAAACCAGAACTTAATGGAACGGTTACTTTAGTCGGTTTTCTTATTTAAAAAAAACTTAATAAAACTCAGTATGCATCTGTCATCTGTCAACGTCAAATAAAAAATATATATATTTTTTCGCTCTTTGGTTTAGACAACAACCCTATTCAGCCCGTATTGTCTTAGATTGCAGTTATTTGATGTATTTTCTTATATTTCTTTAAATACAGAAGAATAAATTCCAAGATTTTTTTTTAAGGTACACGACATATAGCCCTGTCGATCTCTATATTAATTTCCACCTGTTATAAATATGAAATGTTGTCAATTAAAGCTCTAATATTGTAGATTTAGTGATAAAAGTTCCTGTTCAAGACTGTTTTAGATAGATAATTAGTATGTCAAGAATAGACCTAATTTTCACCATAGTTCAAGATATTTGTACTATTACAAAGTAATGGTTAGAAGTATAATTTTTATTTTTGAATTTATTATTAAATAAACGTTGATTTTGATTGATATTTGTTTAAATCCTCAGTTTCCTGGTTACAATCTCAGTTTCCTGCTGCTTGATTTCTTAAAATTTCCATAAATCTAATATTTTTGAATATTTTGACCGTTCCACTTAATATAGGCTAAAAGACGGTGTAATCTTTATGATAAACTATATTTTGTAACCATAATGAAAAAAAAACGTCGGGCCGGAATCAGACTCATTTTCGTCCTTAGTTTGTAGAACAACCCTGTTGCCACTGGCAGGAAACATCCACTTACAGTCACTTGCAACTAAATAAACATCTTATCAGTTAAATGTCCAAACATATACGAATTTATTCGGTTTTGACACTGGCAGGTTATTTACCTTCAAAGAGTTAACACATCCTGGGTTTCACTTGTTTCAATCAACAAATAATCGAAGCCAATTAGATTGTAGAAACTACTCAATTGTACTCCAGATTGCAAATTATGGAGCATGTATTGTATTCTATTGTAAGGACGTGTTTATCCAATCAAGATCATTCAGACTAGTCCAGGGGCAAACAGGAACTCTTGAGGGATTTACATAGTTACGATACGACTGCCTTGTTTGGAGCTTCTTTTTACAACGTTCCAATTGCATGCTGAACAGATAACGTAGTGAAGTAACTGCAGGCAGTGTCCTGTTTGCCAATAACAAAATAGCCCCTCCTTCGTTGCCTCTAACCATGCTTTTGCCTCTTGAGATCTGGAGAAAACTCACATAATTTGCTTTTCAACACAAGTTGCACTTTTATGACGCCCAGGAATGAGTTTATTTATGGCGACCGATCGTTAGTCATATATTCCAATGTGATGGTCATGGCACAACGGTTATACAAGGTTTAGAAGAAGAGCCTAGCAAGAGCAAATCCAGCATACATACTTTGAGCACGCACTCATGTGTGTGATGTATGTTGTGTATGAAGAAGGAGGAATAATAACAAAAAATACTATTTTTTGTAACGTGAAACATTAAAACATACATGCTCATTGTTAACGGAAGCTTAGTTATATCGATAGTGTATGAAGCGAGCCTCAGCCTGCCGCCGTGGCACGTGGAATTGGCTATTGTTCGGCTTGTCGAGGAATGTAGGTTTATGAGCACGCGGCTTATGTCGGCGCCGGAGTGGGTGGTGTAGGCTGGATGCGATCTACGCTGGCTATACTAAACGATAATCAAGAGACGATATAGTGGATGGTCGTTTACGACATAAAAGTGATATCAAATGATACATCACAGAAAAATAAATCCTTTACGAAAAATTTGTGATATCATTACTCCCTTCTGCACTAAAACTTAAGGATGGCCCTACTTGTTAAAAAATTCTAAAAGTTCAGAAGGATCACTTTGTAAAAGGCATTTGACTGTCGTACATTAAAGAGAACTGCACCCACTAATAATTAGTACAAAAATATCGAAAATATATTAACTGAATACGAGTTTATTTAGATCGATCGTAGTTTTTGAGATACTTTAATATACTCTCAAGATGTAGTGAAAATAAGTTTTAAAACGATCATCAGGAAGTGTCTCCAACAGTTATCACATAGAATACAAATATGTGAAGAACCAATCGAAAGTCAAATCAGTAATTTTTACAAGTTATCATTTTACTATTTGCGAACTATATTATTTATGGTTTGAATTACCTGACCCTCGTCAGGTCAGATGAGAATTAAATCGACACTAAGGACAGTATTTTCTTAGTGTTCATATTTAGCACTTCAGTCTTCTGTTAGACTACTTTAATACCACGCCACTAACTAATACCTATCTAGTATCTAAACTATACATTACCTTTATGGCAACAGTTTCAAAGTACTTCTGATTAACCGCCGCCCTGTACTCCATAGCCAATATATCAAAAGCGGTTCTATCGTTACTTTGCGCAGTTTACGAGCGGCATTTGTCTGGCGATTGTGAGGCTGCTAATAAATTTCTCCGGCCCAGGGCGAGTGGGCGTGGAGAAAATTGACATTTTCCTGCGCAGGTGTTGTGCGGATTTTCTATACTAGCGTAATGAGCGCACGCGCACCTGCCGCCGCTGATTGCGGCGCAGTTTTTGCATCGTAATGACATCCTGCGCTGTAATAGAACACGACTGACATGATTAGAATTTGAAAAAGCTTAACTTGACCAATAGTCGCATCAAAGTTAAATACCTACAGATCGTTTCAAGCTGATTTTGTATCATAGTAACATCCTGCCTGCGATGCCCGTGCTGTAATAGAATATGTACCTGACATGATCAAGAAATTTCAATAAAAGATTGCTCAATTTGCCCAATAGTGATCTGAAATCGCAATCAAGTTCCAAAAAGTGTCACCGACTACACGCTGGGAACAGCACAACTATCTGTGTCAGTTCTGCTGTACCGACTACGTGTAATTTGTTCACGTTTAGTTGAAAAATCCTTTTGCAGAAATTAACGCGTGATCAATATGATCATATCTTAAAATATGTCATCGCCTATCTGTACAAATAGAAAAAAACATTTAGCAACAACATTTACTTGGTATAATTTAATTTGATTTCAAGAGTGCTAAGAAATCAACCCTGAATTTTCTGTTGGAAAGTGAGTACCTAAGTCATAAAAGTTTAATAGTTTTTGAAGCGTTTAATATGAATGTTTGAACATAGTGTGCCTACTGTAAAAAAGGAGGGTTGAATGTTTGCTACCCTTAAAACATACGTAAACTATCAAACGGGCTTAGATGAGATTTGAAAACGCCGATACATCAGGCTTCAGGCAACGCTGACGAAGCCGTGGGCAATTCTAGAAGCGTAACTATGGACGAAATTTGGAAAGGTAATGCTCACTTAGGGTATGATTGGTGTCTAAAATATAATGCTACAGAATGTGGAATGTCATACTTCTATCACTGAGTACACGATGCTAAGCACGACTAAAGCAAACAGTGTGAAAAGGCACAGGTGTCCGCAATCTCGGCGGGAATGCAGGCATGAGGCAGGTGACAGGACGACGCTGTACTGCGCCCGCGGCGTTAGACGGCTCAAATCACTTCTATTAACCGCAGGACTATGACCGCCCATAGACACAGGAATCTACATTATCCATGGATGGATATAAAGTGTCGGAATGTTTTCAGGAATTTACATATTGTTAAGTGTGTGGGCTGCAAGATAGAGTTAAGGAACGGTTATTTAATACAGCTATGATCGCTGGAATTCGATCCCGGGACCATCGGTTCTGTGCCGTATCTCAGACCACTGAGCCACAGCAGATTTTGTTTTTGTACTCTATGACAACGGAGTTTCTTATCGTAACAATGTAATACACCTCCCATCCCATCCCTTCACATAAAGTATAAGGATGTAAAATTACTTTACTAGGAGCGTGGCAATAATTGTTTTCAGGTGTTTTCAGTGTTCGACTGGCGCAGCGTAACGGTGTTGAGGGTAACTTGCAATATTTGAGACTTATCCATTGCTTAAGATAAAGGACAGCTTACATAATTATTTTTTTATCTCATCTGTAGGCTCGGAAATCTCGGAATTGAAAGGGAAAATGATTAATTGCTGACTACACTGTGGCTCGTGTTTGACGTAGCTTGTTTGTTGTGCCACTTCGTTTAACATCATGCCGTTAACGTCATCAGCGCAAAATCTCGTTGCGTGTTGTCAACCTAACGTTTGGTAGAGCTAAAACAAATTTGACCAACTTTATCTTTAGGAGCAACTGTACCTACTTATTAGTTCAAATACTATTATATGGGGCAGCCTGTGGAAATCGGGCTCTATGGCCGCCACGCCACTACAACCTTCTAATGCGTATCAAGCATAAATACCTAATAAATAACAAGCTAACTGCTTACCTATTACCTACACATGACATTCGGAACTCACCAAAAATATCTGTAGTGAGTTCTGAATCAGCAGGGCTAGCATATCTTGCCGTGACTTCTCTTTTCTCAGCATCACCTGTCTTACTTGTACGGTATTGAAAGGAAAGTGACAGTAGTATTTGTCGCACGACAAAGAGACTCGTGACACAGTTACGCTAGGCGTACAGTGTCAACAAATCAGTTCGAAATGTACTGTATGCAACTTTTGAGAAAATACTTACATAACTACAGTTTTTTGGACTTGATATATTCAATATTTAGAAGAATAATCAGTAGGTTTGCTTGCTAAGTGCCGCATTTAGCTACAGTCAGTTCTGTAGCTTCCCTAGCCAGCGTGGTGTAATGTTGTAATTCTAGACGAGTACGTATAAGGCATGGTAAGTAACAAGATTAAAAAGTGCCGCGGCAGGTGGCGGCCGTTAGAGCCGCGTTAGAGCCTCCCAGCAACATGCCTCTTATTTTTGTTATTTATAAACTTGTTTTAATGTCGCTTCCTTGTATTCGTAGCTGGCTCGTAAATAAAGGATACTCGTGTCATTGTTTTCTATATATATAAAAGAAGAAGTCCTGACTGACTCATCAACGCACAGCTGAAACTACCAATGTTAGCGAGTTGATTTTTGCACAGTAGGTTACTTTTATAACGTGGGCTAAGAAGGTATTTTTGGAAATACCTCCCCTAAGAGGGTTAAATAGGGATGCAAAGTTTGTATGGGGTACAAGTTTTTTTTAATGCTAGGAACTTGAAACTTTGTAAAAAGGTATTAAAATAAAATAGAAGAAAACTAATTTCAGCGTTTTTGAAAATTCACTCCCTAAGGTGGTAAAAAAAGGGGTTAAAAGTTTGTATGGAGATTAAGTATTTTTTTGAGCACGGGACTTGAATTTTTGTGTAAAGTTACACTAATAGAATACAAGAAAAGTAATTTCAGGGTTTTCATAAATTCGTCCCCTAAAAGGGTTAAAAAGGGGTAGAAAGTTTGAATCCATTAGATATTCCTTGAAACTTCTTATCTATCTTCTATCTATATATAGTAGTAAGAAAAGTAATTTCAGCGTTTTCATAAATTCGTTCCCTAAAAGGGTTAAAAATGGGTTGAAAGTTTGAATCCATTACAAATTCCTTGAAACTTCTTATTAAGGCATATATGTATAATAATAACAAAATAACATTAATTTAACGTTATTAAAAATTCAACATCTAAGGGGGTTAAAAGGGGGATGAAATTTCGTCTTGGGGTTCAAATTTAATTTTAAGCTAGGAACTTCAAACTTCGTAAAAAGTTATGCAAATAAAATGGCAGAAAAATACTTTCTGCGTTTTTGAAAATTCATCCCCTAAGGTGGTAAAAAAGGGGTTGAAAGTTTGTATGGAGATCAAACCTTTTCTTGAGCGTGGGACTTTAAACTTTGTATAAAGGCATATAATAAGAAAACAAGAAAGCATTACAGCGTTTTCAAAAATTCGTCCCCTAAAATGGTTAAAAAGAGGTTGAAAGTTTGAATCCATTACAAATTCTTTGAAACTTTTCATTAAGGCATATATAATAATAACAAAATAACATTAATTTAACGTCATTATAAATTCAACCTCTAAGAGGGTTAAAAGGGGTATGAAAGTTTGTCTCGGGATTCAATTTTAATTTTAAGCTAGGAACTTGAAACTTCGTAAATAGATATTAAAGTAAAATTAAAATATAAAACTGATTTCAGCGTTTTTGAAAATTCTTCATCCCTGAAACAGATAAAAAAGGGATTGAAAGTTTGTATGGAGATCAAACCTTTTCTTTTTCTGAGCTCGGGACTTTAAACTTTGTATTAGTACATATAATTAGAATACAAGAAAATTCATTTCAGCGTTTTTGAAAATTCAACCCCGAAGGGGATTAAAAAGAGTATGAAAGGTTGTATAGGGTCTGTTTTATTTTAAGTTAGGAATTAAAAACTTAGTAAAAAGGTATTTTACTAAAAAATAAGAAACCAACTTCAGCGTTTTTGAAAATTCATCCCTTAAGGCGGTTGAAAAAGGGGTTTGTAATGAGAACAAACATTTTTTTGAGCGCCGGACTTGAAACTTTGTATAAAAGCATATAATTATAATTCAAGAAAAGTAATTTCAGCGTTTTTGAAAATTCAACCCATAAAGTGATAAAAAGGGGGTTTATAGTTTGTATTGAGATTAAACATTTTTTTGACCGCGGGACTCGAAACTTTGTATAAGGACATATTATTAGAATAAAAGAAAAGTGATTGCAGCGTTTTTGAAAATTCAGCCCAGCAGGTGGTGAAAATGGTTGAAACTTTGTTTGAATATCAAAAATTTTTTTGAGTGCGGGACTTGAAACCTGATTTCATAATGATTCCGCGTAATTAGAACAATTTAGCCGAAAAAAAAACTAGGCCAAGAGCGAGTCCAACTCGCGTACGAAGTTCGGTACCATTACGAAAAAAATGGCAAAAAAAAATCACGTTTGTTGTAAGGGAGCAGCACTTCAATATTTATTATGATTTATTATTTGTTGAAATACAGTAAAGATGTGAAATGTTCAAGATAAGATTCCACGCGGACGAAGTCGCGGGCAATACAGCTAGTGTTTTAATAAACCTGAATGATATACATTGCCGTCTGTTATATACCATTTTATGGTTTCTCGGGAAGATCTTGTAGGTCCAAGAAGTATATTTTAGCAATAATTAATGTGATAGATATGACTTATGATTGAACACAAGCAGCGCTCATATATACGATCTTAAAAGTTGCTGTACCTAATGTACCTATTCAGAGACAGCCTAAATTAAAGAGACAAGATATTATAGAGTTGTAATGGCCCCGTAGTCGTAGTTGCATTCATACTGGGTTTTTTATTAATGTTATTATCCTTAATATCTTACATTAAAGAAGTCTTTGCCGTATATATACTACGGCACAATCCGATGCATGTCTATAGTAGTAGGCCACTAAAAACTTCAACTACATTTGAAACTCACTGTACAAATTGGTTAATATTCATCAACCTCTTATTTTTAGATACGATATAATATATAGGGTAGGCTATGCCCTCAACATAAATGAACTATTTACTTGTTCTTATATAAAGGTAGATGTACATAATATAATACATATAGTGGAGGACGAGTATTATGACATTTATTTATTTAATTCATCTTTATTGCACATTACAAAAAAGTACAAATGGCGGACTTAATGCCATCAACCGCATTGAGCATATCCTGTAAAGTTTACTGAACCTATAAACTCATGCATCCCGCCGAGCAGTATTTAAATGAGGCATCACGAAGACGCGATTTCCGTAAACATTAGATAGTTTAATAAATACATGTATGCTAGCAGGTGGCGTCCAATAATTACGGCCCTCTAACACGATTCTAATAAGAACAGCGCGCACCTGCCGGCTGCGGCCAATGCGCCGGCCGGGATTTGATTAAATACCGACTTACCGACACGTTCGGATCAAGACTATTGCCACTTACATTACCTCATTCATTACGCCGAGATCTCCCAGCCAGCTGCCAGGTCAACCGAGTGCGTTGTACCAGCTACAATACAATATACAATAGGAATCCTATTGGAGTCTAATGAGACCCAATCGGGATCGGGGATTCCGTTCTGGAGCGAACAGTTTATGGGATTTTGCCCTGTGAACGTTTTGGCAATGGGAAATAAAATTCACCATAAAATATTTCTGTTTAGCCCAATGGTTGACTGGTATGGCCATTTGTGCACATTTTGTTTGTGCAATAAAGTTTAAATAAATAAATATAATTACTTTCTTCCCAAAACAGTGTTTATGGGTGTGACAAGAAAAGATGCAATGACAAATGCTGTAAAATGATGATGATGTAACAGGAGGATAACGAGCGCAAACGATTCTAGGATTGGAAATAAATGTAAGCATAATATAGATATTTGTGCCTACATGCAGAGGTCGCTTGTATGTTACCCTATTTAATAGCTTGAAAAACCCCTTGTCAACAGAATCTCAGCCTGAATGGACAGAGTTCAGAAGTCCATGGTGATTATAAAGCACGCTGTCGTAGCAACGCACCCGGCGCCGCATGCCACATGCCTCGCATAGCGCGCGCGGCCGATGTCGACGCACGATTACATAACGAGGCAACTTAATGTACGAGCTGTGAATGTGACAGAAAACTTAAATAAAACATCAACATTTAGGCGATCATGTTACACGCGATCGGCGTTCCCCGATACATGCCGTAAATCATGACAAGTGAGGTAATGCTTTCATAATATTGTGTAAACAAGAGTTTACATTTTACGTCATTCAAGACAAGCGTATAATTCACAGTTGTTTGAAGGTGGATTTAATAGATTAGGCTGCTATCAGTTATCACGTATTTTTAGTTTTCCGTGAGATATGAACAAATCACGACGCAGGTGGTTCGTTACCACGTTAAATTCCGTCGTGAAATGTTAAATTCCCCGAGTTCCCATTTATCTAGCGAAGAAACTGTCAGATAACAGATAACTATAAAGGTACCGATGATATCAACAGATACATCGCGGAAATGATAGTTATGAATTATGATAACCCGCCGAAATAATATTTGACAAGAGGCTTCACTATGTACTTGATAAAGTATTTACATTTGACTTATGTTCCTTCCTATCTAGGTATATTCGAAAACATCCCAACTTACCTATGCACTTCTAAGTACACTAGCTGTGCCCCGCGGTGTTACCCGCTCATCCCACGGGAACACTACATTTATTCGGGATGAAAAGTATCCTATGTCCTTCCCCGGGACTGAAACTATATATATACCAAATTTCATCTAAATCGGTTCAGCGGTTTAAGCGTGAAGAGGTAACAGACAGACAGACAGACAGACAGACACACTTTCGCATTTATAATATTAGTACGGATTCTGACATGATATACTCAGACAATCTTAAACGTACACATAACTTGTGTGACATTATGTTCACGCAAAAATGACCCTCAAGTGTTTGTTATCAAACTTTTTATCATAATAAACAACACATAGAGTTTAGTTCACACCTTCCACACCTCTGGACACAGTGGACACATCAAGTTTAGATACTAAAGTTTACTTACCGCATGTGAAACTAATTACATATATATATATATATACATATATATAGCTTTAAGTTTTTATATGAAATGGGAGAGTGTTTAATGAAACACCTCTCGAAACATACCAAAAACTCACACAATCTGATTATGACTGAATTAGTCAATTGCAGATATGAAGAAGAAAAAAGTTTTTATAAGTACTTTAATTAACACAAATTATGACGTGTCTGTCGCGATATTTCTTATTTACCTTCATTATCTATCTAACGTTTCGGTGTAGTTGCATACGCCGTGGTCTCAAATGTATTGGTTAATTATGTGTAGGTACAAACCGCATGAGCATAGGTAAAGTGTCACATTTTTATATTTTGTATAATAATGATAAAAAGTTAACTACAAAAAACTGATCAAAAATCTTAGCACAAACATATGTCCCTGTGTCACTTGTCGCTCATGTCATCTTGACCACAGGAGATATCTACGAGTACCTTTATTTGTTTGTGTTTACTTGTGACATTCGATTCACAGTCTATCACTACCTTAACACGAAGAATATGAAATAATATTGATCCTATATCTTATTGAATGCGAATAACTCTTAATTAACGAAAGTATTGATATTGAGACTCATTCATCATACTCAATCATCGTACTTTCAATTAAGAGTAGTCTATACCTACGGAGAGCTAGCTGGTCATTAGTGAGCCTAAGTCGGGTGCTAAGTCAGTAAGCCGTAATTTGAATTAGTAGCGACTACCGACGGGCCCGGATTAGTGTGAGCTATGGGACAACTCGAGACCCAGTACAGGATTACTTTGTCGGACAACAGCGCCGTAAGTACAAAGAGTTGTTAAAACTAGGCGACTTCAGTACTTCCAAAATATCAAATCTCTATTCAAGATTGCTTGATTTATGATAAATGTTGGATTCACTTATAAAATAATGAAATAATGAACTATATTCTGCAAGTAGGCCACAACGGCACTTTTAAATGTCTGAGCCTACCAGCATTTCACAAGAGGAGACCACTGTTGAGAAGAAACGCCGAAAGAAACTCAACTTGTCTCAACTGGTCCAGCATTCGCGCTCGAGATCTCGTACAGAGTAGGTAGAGTTAATCCTTTGGAAGTGTCTTGATCAGTACCACCTGAAGTGGACTATCCATTGCAATACTTTCTCGGATAGCTGTGTTGGAGGATGAACTTCATACCAATAGGAAATATGTTGGGTCGTTCCTGACATATGACATAACAGTGATTCAAATTATTTAGCTTAATAAGACACGAAATCATTACCATAACGGTCGAATAGCGCATTTGGTCTAAAATATGTATAAAATTCGAGTTTATTGGCCACATCTCGAACAGATGTTAACGTCAAACGTCGAATTGATGACCTCAACTGAAACACCTACGTTTGCATCACTTAACTGTACCGTAAGCAGTTTTATTTATTCGCCACTAAACTATATGTTCGCTCCATACGATTCCCAGCCAGCTATCGGTCCAAGTGCTGTCATGTGATTGCGCCTCCATTTGCATATCTGTGCGGTGTCAACAATTTCATGCAGAACGTACCCGCACTACCGGATCTAATTGATACTGGTTTTACGAGCGTCTTCCACCTTTGCCTGCTCTATTACTGGTTAGTATCTTAACAACACTTTTTGACTGTTCATTAAATTTACAAATCGAGGACGTAGGGTTAAGGCGGCAACAGTGGCTATAGCGACAACAGTGGCGCAATGGCCCTTGTTTCAAAAGTATCATAGGTAGCTTTCCGTCTCTCTCACTCTTCGGAAGCCCTCCCGATATATACAGGTCACATCCAGTCCGGTTTCTCTGCGTCAGCCATGTAACAAACCCGTTTTGCGAGTGTTTTTTTGTTTTGACGTAAGAAAAAGTGAGTTTTAAGGTAAATATACTGTTTTTTATTTTTTCACAAACCTTTCGTCTTACCAATGGAGTTATATTTTTGCTAAGAAATAAACTTAATTGAGGTCATTTTGGCGTATGACGCGCTTCGATTTACGTAAAACCATCACACGTGGTATGAGTTAAACCCAAAATGGCCGTTTTGTACACAGTGGCTCAAATCACTTAAGTACACAGTGGTTCATGATCCACTGTGTACTATTGGTACTGGATAATGGTTAACAGACATTAATTTAGAAAATTTAGCGAGATGTAATAATTTTTGTTAATTTTCCCTTTTTGGATGGCTCGTCCAGTAGGTAAGGCCCAATGAAATAGATAAACCTACAGGCCCTACAGCTGATGACATGAAAAAAAAAATGGTTTGAGCGTGAGAAATGCGTCTAAATTTCAGGAATTCTTTTCACTGCACTGACTGAGACGTTATCATTTTAAGACTCGATATATTAATGTCGGCTAGGTTCGTTTACGCCAAATTATAGCGTTAGTAAAATGTGCAATGAAGAGCAACAAGATTTTTTAAAAGATTATTTCAAATACTGTGCGTTACTGTTTTACGGATTGAGCACAAAGGAATTTCGAAAAATAACTTTATTATTTATTTTAAGGCCAAAGAAACATTTTTTATGATATTTTATGCAAGATACTAATTAAGTAATGGTAGTTACTTAGTTTATGTAGCAGTTATGCGTTGATTATTAACTAAGTCATAAAAAAATAAGCTCGTTTAGTACATTTTGAATGTGTAAGACTGAAAAGTCACTTTCAGGCTGAAGTAGTCAAAAAAAGTTTTCTTTTCTGATGTGTAACTTATTGTTTGATTAAAACAAAACAATAAAGACCGAAACGAAGCAAAAAAATGCATTATTAGTTGAGTTATATTATAGATGATCCACTGTAAACTTGCGTGATTCACTGTAAACTGAGGGCCGATTCACTGTATCCCACCCACAGTACACAATGGCTCAAATGAGTTTTTTTAGAAAATACTATATATTTTCCAAAATATTATCTTGTCGAGCTAAACCCAAGTAGCACAACTGGGTCTAAATAGCTCGTATATCATATCTAATTAGATGCTTAAGTGAAATTTACCACCATGACTAAGTGCTATATAGGTGGCAAGAACCCTTATGCCACCAGTATAGAACCAAAAGGAGAAAAATTGCAGCCTATTTTTGGTGCTAAATAGAATCCATAAGAGATCTCACAATTACCTTAAGTGGTAATTAGAACTATGGGTGAAAGTTATGCGCAGTGAACGAATGAAAACATTTCAGTTCGGTCAATGAGTGATAAATGAGTCGCCAAAATTATCTTTGAGTGGCGAGGCAACTGTCAAATTGTGCTTTATTAAAAGTAATACGTGATCTGCCATATTCATTTTGGATTTATATGTCTGTTTGATTGTGATTAAAACTTTACGTTATACAAGCATTGAAATAAGCACGAAATTCTTGCGATTTTTTTTTTACTGTGAAACTATAGTATGTTTTCTTTGTAAATTTCGAGGCGCCCTTCATTTGATCAGGAATATTAAAAAAGAGTGCTAAATTAAATAAGGAATAGATACTGATAAGAAATAAAACTGTAAAAAACCTGACCTAATGATTGTAGGTTACGTACAATGTTAAAGTAACATCGTCACAACTATCAAAAGTCTGTGATTATGCGTGAGTGTGATAAAATTCTGGTTAAAATAATCAATTTTCATAGGCTTCCATTTGTAAACATGGCGAAACAAAAAAGATCCTACAGTGTTTATTTTCACTTATTTGTTCCTTATTTGGAACTATCAAGTCTATTAATCACTTATTTGTATCTTGCGAGTGGCAAAGCAGTGAATGATATTACCAATAGTAATTATTTGCTCTTTTGTAGACTATTAAACAAGCAAGACTATTACATATATTTTGACAAGGCGCAAATAGGAACTATAATAGAACTTTTAGTTCGTTAGTGGTTTGAAATAAGTGAAAATAACTGCTTTTGGTTCCAAGAACCTCCTACAGAGACCTATTTATGCGTTGGAGTGGCAATAAGGTACTTCTTAGGCCTTAAAGTTGCAATATTTTTTGGTTCCAAAAGAGCCGTAAAATTATCCCTTTAGCCACTTGTTGAATACAGACCCTTACAATATAAATAAATAATTATAATTGCTTAATATAGGTTAAGATAACGATGACCCATTTTTTACATGATTATATAACGAGATAACGTAATGACGTAATATTGTGTAATTACTTACCCTTTTGTTCAGATAAAGGACAATAGTTATTGTGTAACATGACTTCCGGGTATCGTTACTGATTATGTAACTATTTTTATATTATAATTATTTTAAGGTGTTTAATTAAGTGAATTACTCTATCAGAGAATAGGTATAGATTAAGTAAAATCACATTATAAAATTAAGTATGATTATCAAATTAGCATAGGTTGAACCACTTCCTAACCATAGGCTAATCTGGCTATTTCTCTTATCTCCTTTCGTATCTTTTACTTACGTAATCCATGAAAGTGACCTTGAATGTTGTTGACCTACATTTCATGTTGCTTACGTAACTAAGGGAAAATATCATAGTTCCAATTAGAATCCAATACGCATAGCCAGAATATTGCGATAATCATAAAAGTTGTCAGATCTCAGGTCTAGATATAAGCTTTAGGTATTTATAAGAAATAAACATTTGATAACATGAATCTATTATTCCCCACTTTGGAGATCTGACTAACTGAAATACATATGTAAACATTTTGTATGTACCTAAATAAACATGAATATTTTATTGAATAAATGAGTGAAACAAGTTAGATGAGCGCACGCGCAAACAAACCACGCCCCCGCACATCTTATAACTCTGATTCGGTCTATCAAGGACGGAATAAAGATGGCGGGCGCAAAAATAAGATTAGTGTCACAGCAAGCGTCGCCCAGCTCTCATCTCGCTCCAGTTCACCTTATGAAGAAAGAAACAGTATCTTTTTATTGTGCAACCCAGTCTCAAGTATTATACAGTCCACACATGCAGAACGAGTCGCCAGTAGCAAGTTAGGCCATTCGTTTTAATGGTCCTTCGAGCAGCCGGATCAAGATCTAGTGAGACCATTCGTTTTAATGGTCCCTTCGAGTAGCCGGATCAAGAATTAGTGCAATAATTACGTCAATCGCCAAGTGTTTTGCGAATTTTCGCGACACCCCCAAGTGGTCTCTGTCTGACAGAGAAATTCGGACCGCAACTTTAGTTGCGGTTATGCTGCATTTCAATAAGTAACGCTAGTAAAAGTTGAAATTGCAGTCGTCGTTTCGTAATCGTGCAGGCTAGTGCTTTCGAGCGCAGGCAGCCCTTTACTTCGACACAGACTGAGTGACGGTCGAGCCTTGTCGGTACTCTTAAAGAACGTGAGCAGCTCACTTAAATGTGTTCAGCTATTGATCTATAGAGTATTGGGCGACGCTCTGTAGACACTCATGCACCGTACCCCCTAATTTCAAAAGAGAATGCGCAGCGCACCTGGTGTCCAGCTAATTCTCAAGTGAAAACTGGCGGGTCAGTTGCAAAACAAGCGGCAGTGGACCTTGCGGTGTTAAACCCACAGAGTGTCGTACTTCGTGAGTTATCGGACGCGCTCACCTTTCCACGGTGGTGGATCGTACAGTCCGGCCGTGAATACGGTTCCACACTTCCCCAAGTCCTAGCTGGATTCCCCACATAGTGTGTCCAGTTAGGCCACAGGGCCCAGTAGGTCGCACGGAGCCAGCCTATCAGGGGGCTGGAACCGTTGCTAGGTCGTTAGGAAGTGGTTCATTAGGGACATACGGTCGGATAAGTGTTTTAATTGTGTTTTGTGTATAAATGTGTTTTTTTATATTTTTTATTTTTTTAAATTCTCGCGCAAACAAGTGTCTAAAATTCGCGTAAATAATTGTGTATGAAAATTGAAATTGTTTGATTAATCCGTGTAATAAGTGTTGTTTTTTTGTTTTATAATTGTTATTGTAATCAAGTCAGTGAGCCCAAGTTGATTCGTTTTGTTTATTTTGTTGTTTAAGTGTTAATGTCCGTACCAGAGATTAACGTAAGGGTTTTGCGCTCGGGAAAGCGAACACCTTCGGTGTCTCCAGTCAACATGTCGGCTAGCGGCACCCCTCCGTCGGGGTTGACTACTTCAAATGAAACGAATACTTGGGACAAGGACGTTGATAGTGCAAATAAAAATACGAGCAGTGACGCAAGGGCAAAGGCCACCGCGAGTCAGGAAACATTAACGCCAAAAAACGTAACTCACGCGCAAAAAGAGGCTCCTCCAGCCACGGATAATGCAAGCATCTCTGTGCTTATGGCAGAATTAGAATTAAGGAAGGCGGAGTTGATCCAGGCTAGGGCAGTATCGGCGGAAGCTCAGACTAGACTAGAAATCGCCAGGCTAGAGGCAGCTAGGTCTAGTAGCAACACGTCGCAGGACTGTGATAGGAATTCTCGTGTAGAGGGTTGGATTCAACAACAAAACGTCACTAATTTGCCCGGGGTGTGCATTAGGGAGCCGCGTAATGAGAACACGTACGGTCAGTTTCAAAACAAGGACCTTGAGTTGATGTCACACAGGATAGAGACCGCGGTCACTCGTAAGAACGCACCAATTATTCAACGGAACGTACCGGAGCTATCGCATTTCTCTGGGGCACTCACGGAGTGGATTCCCTTTAAAGCCGAATATTTAGACACCGAGTCGCTATTCACAGACGTCATGAATGTAGCTAGAATACGACGTAGCTTACGAGGCGACGCGAGAAGCGCAGTAAAATCAATTTTGTATACAGTATCGGACCCGAATGAGATAATGGATTTGTTAGAATTGCAGTTTGGCAATCCTGAGGCTATTATTTTAGCCGAAATCGAGGAGGTCAAACGTTTGCCTAAATTAACCGAAGATTGCGCCAATATTATCTCATTCGCGGGGCAGGTAGCTAATGTAGTTTCATGTATCAAGGCGTTGAAACAGGATCAGTACTTGTTAGCCCCCGAACTAGTAGGTAGGTTAGTTGAGAAGCTAAATCCCATTTTGCGATACGAATGGAATAAATATCGCGTGGCCAACTCCTCAATACCTACTCTAGTAGCATTATCGACATTTTTAAACGACACCAGTAGAGCTTCAGGTTTAACCCGTAGGCCGATAACGCGACAACAGCGCAACCCGGTCCATGCAACTAGGCTAGCGCAGCGTAGGTCAAGGTCGTCGTCTCGATCTTTAAGCAGGGATAGTGTAGGATCAGACGTCAATCACAGCGTTAACACCCATAGAGTCGTAAATAATAGGAAAAATGTCGATAAGCCTAGGCACACAGTAGCTCAGATAAATAGTAGACCGCAAAGCAGACCGAAAAAACCCACACAGCACGCACCGGCACAGTCTCGCGATAATTCGAGTAAAAAATGCACCATTTGCAGCGGCGATCATACAGTAGCCAAGTGCGCGGATTTTATTAAATTATCCGTAGATGATCGCTGGGCAGAGGCTAAAGAGTTTAAATTGTGTTTTAGATGCTTAAATTTCGCTCATAAAAAGCCGTACAAGTGTGCGTACGTGCCGTGTGGACACGGAGGTTGTGAGGCAGGTCACAATAAGTTATTACACGGAGTGTCACGGGACACTCCCGCGCCGAATAACGTAGCTAGAATTAATCACGTAAGGCGACCAGCGACTTATTTAAAAATAGTACCCGCTATTATTAGCGGCCCGTTAGGATCGCAGGAAATCTTATGTCTACAGGATGACGGCAGTAGCTTAACAATTTTAGAGCGCAGTGTAGCCGAAAGAATCGCTCCGCTCGGCGCGACTGAGAAACTCCTTATTGAAGGGGTTGGTGGATGCGTAATAAACGAAAGCGAGTCATACCGTTTAGAACTAACAATACAGGGCAAATATCGTAGAAACATTGAGAAAATAAATGTATGTACGATTGATAGTTTGAACTTAGGTACTCAACGCGTAAATAAAGAGTTGATCGATAGTTGCCCACACCTGTTACCTATAAGTGATCAATTGTGCTATGATGAAGGCACGCCTAAACTGTTAATAGGCCAGGACAATTGGCACTTATTAGTGACACAGAATGTTCTAAGCGGTAATAAATCGCAGCTGATAGCTAGCGAGGGTCGATTAGGTTTTAGCGTGCACGGTTCAATGTCTATACCTAGGTCTCTGATAGGTTATGTAAATCACGCGAGGTGTAGTAACGAACAGGACATGTACGACTTGATAAAGCAACATTTTAGCATAGAGTCGTTAGGTATAGAGCCGCGAATACCTAAATCGGACCCCAATCAGCGCGCATTAGATATTCTGAACGCAACATGCAAAAAGGTACCAAATGAGCGCCGCTTCGAAATAGGGCTGTTATGGGCAAGTAATGACGTAATTTTGCCGAATAACAAACAACAAGCGCTCAACCGGTTGTACAGTTTAGAAAGAAAGTTAGATAGAGACGAAGCGTTACGGGTCGAGTATTCTAAACAAATACAAAATTTATTAGATAAAGATTACGCGGAGAAAGTAGAAAGCGCCTCGACCTCTTCACGAACGTCGTATTTGCCGCATTTCGCTGTAAAACATCCGCAAAAGCAACGAGTACGAGTTGTTTTCGACGCGGCTTGCAAATATAACGGTGTTAGTTTGAACGACGCCTTGTTAACAGGACCGGACTTATTGCAGTCACTATTCGGAGTCCTTATAAGGTTTAGGGAGGGTCGTATTGCCGTTATTTCGGACATCCGCGAGATGTTTTTACAGATACGAATTGTTGAAGCTGACCGGAACTCACTGATGTTTCTGTGGCGGGGAGATGATAGACAAGGCCCAGTCCAAGAATATCGCATGAAAAATCTATTTTTCGGCGGCTCTTCAAGCCCGACATCAGCGATATTCGTTAAGAACAGAAACGCAGAGAGTCACGCGAAGCAATACCCACTCGTATATGAAAAAACTATAAATAGCTTCTACGTCGATGACCTGTTAGCTAGTTTCGATGACAGGCAGGAGGCTAAGCGTTTGGTAGCCGATATGAGTAAGGTATTCAAGGAGGCGTCCTTTGAATTGTGCGGGTGGGCGTCAAACGACCCCGAAGTATTAAGCGATGTAGTCGACGTTAAAAAGGACGAAGCTACGCTTTTAGGCAAGTGTGACTATGAACGAACATTAGGAATGTTATGGCATAATTCTCGCGACACGATAGGTTTCAATGTAAACTTTCGAAACTTACCTCCGGAGATAGTAGAGGGCCAAAAAATACCTACGAAACGCCAAGTAACTAGCGGTGTAATGGGTCTGTTCGACCCGAACGGTCTCGTCTCGCCCGTCAGCATTGCGGGCAAGACATTAATTCAAGACATGTGGCGTTTAGGTATCGATTGGGACCAATGCATATCACCGGAGCTAAACGAGAAATGGCGTTCGTTCATAGAAAACGTAAAAAAGTTACGCGACTTAGAAATAGAGCGTTACGTCATAGCCCCAACTAGGCAGGTAGTTTTGCATACATTCTGTGATAGTAGCGAGACAGTCTACGCAACTGCCGTGTACATGGTAGGGTCAGACGAAAAAGGCGAAAAATACTCTACGTTAGTAGCCGCGAAGGCTCGAGTAACGCCATTAAAGAAAATTAGCATACCTAGACTAGAACTGCAAGCGGCAGTCTTAGGTTGTAGACTAGCTCAATCGGTTAAAAAGGAGACTAGTTATAACGTAACGAGTTGTCATTACTGGACAGATTCGAAAACTGTTCTAGCCTGGATCAAGTCGGACCCTAAGACGTTCAAGTCTTTCGTCGCGCACCGTCTGTCAGAAATAGAGGACAGCACGCTGCCCAGCGAGTGGCACTGGGTGCCAACCGCGCTGAACGTCAGCGACGACGCAACTAGAAACGTACCTATAAATTTCGATAAAAATCATAGATGGTTCCACGGACCCGAGTTTATCAGATTGGATACAGATAAATGGCCAACTGATGGATGCGCGTCCGTCGAAACGTCAGACGCGTGTGAGGAACGAATAGCAAAAAAGGTTTTAGTCGTAACTAGGCGCGATAAATTTGCTCACTTACCCGATGTAAACAAGTACTCGAAGTACTTGCGCCTGTTACGCGTCACTGCTCGTATCCTGTTAGCCGCCCAAATGTTTAAGGCTAAATTGTTAAAATGTAACGTTGACAAAAGTGTGAATAACGAACACGTTAAAATTGCCGAATTATTGCTCTTAAAGCGAAGCCAGTACGAGTCGTTCTCCGAAGACATCGAGCGTCTTAAGGCTGGGCGGCCAATCCCTAAAAAATCGACGTTACACAGACTAGCAGTAAAGATCGACAGACACGACACGTTACTGCTCGACGGGCGAATCGACCGAAGCGAGAGTATCCCAGTCCTACATGCCAAAGAGTCATTCACGAGATTAATTATAGCACATTACCACGCTATTTTTAATCATGGCAATCACGCTACCGTTATGAACGAGTTGCAAAAATCGTTTCATATAATAGGACTGAGAAGCGCTTTGAGGTACATAACTCACACATGTCAATGGTGTCGAGTATACAAAGGAAAGACTCCGAACATACCTCTCGGTGACATACCGCCAGAAAGGCTCGCAGTTAATCAACCAGCGTTCACGGCGACAGCTTGCGATTACTTCGGTCCCATGCACATAACCATCGGGAGGAGGAGAGAAAAAAGATGGGGAGTCTTATTTACTTGCTTAACCACGAGAGCAGTACATTTAGAGCTCGCAGCATCCCTGTCGGCATCGTCAATGATACTAGCATTACGCCGTATGATGGCTAGACGCGGCACTCCGACGGTGTTCTACTCGGACAACGGCACAAATTTTATCGGCAGCGAGAGAGAGATAAAAGATGCTGCAGAATCAATCGACAACGAGATGCGAGCCTACTTAGAAAACAAGCAAATAACTTTCAAACGAATACCGCCCGGGAACCCATCGGCCGGAGGTGCCTGGGAGAGATTAGTCGGGTCGGTGAAAACCGCTTTGCGTGTTACATTGAAAGAAAAATCGCCGCCAGAAGAAGTCTTGCACACACTGCTTTTAGAGGCCGAGCACGTTGTAAACTCGCGCCCCCTGATACCCGTAATGCCGTGCAGTAAACAAGAGGCACTGACCCCCAACCACTTTTTATTGGGCCGGTCAAACGCCATGTCACCATTCGGGTCTTTCAGCGACATAACACTAAACGAAAAGTCATGGAAAGCAGCGCAAGTACTAGCAGACTCTTTTTGGAATCGATGGGTAAAAGAATATCGACAATCTTTACGCCCACGAGTAGTCAAGAATGCCCCAACTAATAACGTGAAGATCGGCGACATTGTCATAATCGCAGATGGCACTATGCCCAGAGGTTCATGGCCGAGAGGCGAAGTCGTAAAAATCTATCCCGGACCAGATGGCAGAGTTCGTGTAACCGAGATTAGAACGACAGCAGGATTAATACGTCGCCCAGCCTCTCGTCTCATCGTAATTCACACACGTTAGTTTATGGTGTTTGCACACGTTGGGGGGAATGTTGAATACAGACCCTTACAATATAAATAAATAATTATAATTGCTTAATATAGGTTAAGATAACGATGACCCATTTTTTACATGATTATATAACGAGATAACGTAATGACGTAATATTGTGTAATTACTTACCCTTTTGTTCAGATAAAGGACAATAGTTATTGTGTAACATGACTTCCGGGTATCGTTACTGATTATGTAACTATTTTTATATTATAATTATTTTAAGGTGTTTAATTAAGTGAATTACTCTATCAGAGAATAGGTATAGATTAAGTAAAATCACATTATAAAATTAAGTATGATTATCAAATTAGCATAGGTTGAACCACTTCCTAACCATAGGCTAATCTGGCTATTTCTCTTATCTCCTTTCGTATCTTTTACTTACGTAATCCATGAAAGTGACCTTGAATGTTGTTGACCTACATTTCATGTTGCTTACGTAACTAAGGGAAAATATCATAGTTCCAATTAGAATCCAATACGCATAGCCAGAATATTGCGATAATCATAAAAGTTGTCAGATCTCAGGTCTAGATATAAGCTTTAGGTATTTATAAGAAATAAACATTTGATAACATGAATCTATTATTCCCCACTTTGGAGATCTGACTAACTGAAATACATATGTAAACATTTTGTATGTACCTAAATAAACATGAATATTTTATTGAATAAATGAGTGAAACAAGTTAGATGAGCGCACGCGCAAACAAACCACGCCCCCGCACATCTTATAACTCTGATTCGGTCTATCAAGGACGGAATAAAGATGGCGGGCGCAAAAATAAGATTAGTGTCACAGCAAGCGTCGCCCAGCTCTCATCTCGCTCCAGTTCACCTTATGAAGAAAGAAACAGTATCTTTTTATTGTGCAACCCAGTCTCAAGTATTATACAGTCCACACATGCAGAACGAGTCGCCAGTAGCAAGTTAGGCCATTCGTTTTACCACTATTGGTGATATAATTCGCTATTGTACTAGTCATTTGGAACTTTTAGTTCCAAATAAGGGTATGTTCCCACTTATATGTAAAAGTTGCTTATAAGTGATTTTAAGGCCTTATATAGCACTATTGCTTCTTATTGAGTGACAATTTGAACCTGCATGCAACTTTAAGTAGCAAAATCGACTTTATCCCACCATAAGTAATAAAGTAAAAACAAAAAACGCTCCTATGCAACTACAAGTGATAGGATGAACTCATATACAGTTTTGAGTTGTGTTTAAAGCTATAAGTTGTATCAAACACTGTTAAACCACTCATTTAGAACTTAAAGCTATAAGATAAGCTGCAAAATTCACTAATGTGCTGCTTGGGAATCGATTGGAATAATCAATATATATTAGTTACACTAAAACACGGATCCTTTCACATCTTTCCAACACTCACCCAAATCAAATTACATCTCTGCAAAAAAAAAGTGACCCACTGTTGCCGCCTTGACCCTATATTGTTTGTACATACAGTAAGCGCGGTTAACTCCGTGTATCATCGACACGGATGCGAGCAGATCGTTTCAACCATGCGTTGGATTTGGTTCCAATTTGATAGGCGAATGATTTGATATTGCATGCAAGAGATTAAGGGATGATTGTCTTCCCTTGACCTTTAAGTAACTGGATGATAAAAACAAATTACAATTTTAAATGTTATCAACTATCGAAATAATTATAGAAAGACCAACAACAACAGGCGTCCATATCCGTCTCTATCAAACGATCGATATACATGTCTCTTAGATTGTACGGAATTAATCTTGTAGAGATTCGAATAAGTAGGTAGACATCGTTTTAATGAAGCCTAAATATTTAACCCAAGAATCCTGAGATAAAACCGTTGGTTACAACAACTACTATTACTACGTTAATTTCCTTGAATAACTTGGAAAGCATTATAAAGTTGAACTTCGGTGTTAATGGTTTCTTCTTCGATTATGAAGTTTGTGATGCTTATCATCGACAGGTTAGTTCCATACTCTTTGCTAAAACAAAATGCTTTAACCTGCTACTAAATGATGCAAACCATGAAATGCAAAGTTAGGAATACCGTGGTCGCAAGTGAAGTGGAGTCGCCAGCCAGTGTGAAATCACGTCACAGCATCACTTATAAGTCTTATAACAGGATGAGGCGGCGGGCGTCTTCATTACCCGCCCTATTAATAACCAGAGTTATCAACCAGCGAGATTTTTAATGTCCATGTTAATGATACATTTTCTAGGAAGAGTATACGGATGTAAAGCTTACATTTAGCCCAAGTCATCGCGCCTTCAATCAAAGATTCAAAGGAAAAGATGTCCGGAAAAAACAAGTTCACTGTGCACTAAAAAATACTTATTGTAAGATGTTATAGTGATGCATATAGCTGGGACCAAACGGGTTGCAGCTATAAGTAAGGCACAAGATTACAAGTAACCAAGATGGAGGAAAAGAAAAGGTTCTCGTAATTTATCTTCTCCAAAAATAAAAACTAGACCGAGGAAAATCTGGTCTTTATCGTCATCAGATATACAGTGAATTCTTATTATCACCTATTGATAACTTGGACTCTTCGATTACTAGGATATCTTTATAAAAATACAGTCATGTGAAACACTGGGCTTTATGTCAAATTTTTTGGTCCTTCGAACTAGATCTTCTGATGTATATTTGTTATACTTATGATTCGTTTCAGTATGACATCACGCCATAGCACAATTTAGTACAGGATGAGGTGGCGGTACTTCATTACCAGCCCTGAATTATCAACGGACAAGATTTTTATGTCCATGTTAATGATGGATTTTCTAGGACAAGTAGGCAAGTGGAGCCGGATGGGGAATTTATTAGAAAGGAGCGTTGGATATTTAACTTCCATGTATTGGAATATATTCAAACAAGCAAAAGTTAACGAGAAGAAATAAGCTGTGCCTTCATCTCATTATCATTAGCAACTACCATCTTTTTCATGTAATTGAAATGAAATGAAATAATTTATTCAGTAAGAACCTACGGCAAGTAAGTAAGGAACTTTTACAAGTCACATTGTAAATCGCTAAAATCACTGTTAAGAAGAAAGCTGAAAGAAAGTACATACTTATACTATGTTATAAGATCAACATTCCGTTTATTCAATTCCGTGGGATTTATGGGTAGGTATTAGGTAGGTAATTGACGCAATATTCTTGGTGTTTTTAACGTGTAGGTAAGGTACCTACCATATGACGAATTGTTTACTAATTAATTAGGAAGACAGGTTACTTACAGCAAAAATTCGCACATTTAGTAGGTGAAATTATATTATAAGTAAGTACAATAGAAGTCCTAAATAAATTCAAGGCGTTTTTTTATTACCTATCCGTTTTCTTTATAATACAATGTAATTTCATTAGGAAAAACGTATGCCATTATGTAAGGGAATTATATAACAAGATCCAGTGGCACCACTATTGAGGTCGAGTTCATTAAAGCCTGTCTTATTGAATACATTCCTAATTTAATGGTGAAAAGAATTATTTTAATAGCCGTGGCTGTCAGCGCGCATGCGCCCGCGCCGCTCGACGCCTTTTAGGCGCGACATACATGTAACACCTCTACCATTTTTTACACCTTTTTATATCTCACTAATTAATGAGGAACATGTAATAGCGTCTTTTATTTTATATTGCTTGTTTTGAAATTAGACACTTATACGTATTTATTCAAGGTATAGTCAGCAGCAAAAGCAGCTAAGCATATTAATAACGCACTCACAGTGATCTGTACAACCTTTATTCTCTAATGCCCACGTGCATATAATTTTAAGCACCTGGCGTGTGTTGTCACTTCTGCTGCTAACTGTACGTATCATTGAATTTAATACATACAGCAGGATGTAAAGAAAACTAACCATCCTGTTGTGCAAATACATTCACCCTAATGTTGCAAATAATTGACTTGTCGCTAAAATAACTTCGTCAAAAGATTTACTACTAAAGTACTCTTCGCTGCAGTTGACTGTACAATATTTTAGGAACATGCAACAATTCCAAACGTGCTATACTTTTTCCGTAGCAGCCGTAGCCCCTGCGGACGTTAGGTACCTATATTACCAAGTTCAATAAATTATGACAAAGTTAGTGTCATTGTAAGCTGTAGTTATTGTAAAGGTAGTAGATATAATAGAGGTACTAACTAGTACTAAGTATTATTTGCTTGCACTTTGTGAAGTACAAAGTCAATTGTACACGTGTTTGTTTTGGTAAAGCCAGTAAAGTGGACAATGTTCTCGAAAGCCTTCCGCAAGGTCGGTTACGTAAGGCGGCCGAATAAATTCTTTAGTTGACAACCGGTACAATCAACAATAAAAAACATACAACTCCATGACATTTAATAATAGCTGGAATAAATATTTTTCCTATACCTATGTACTTAATTTTATGTTCAAGATCATTACTGTGCGTGTCATGCAGGTTATGTTATGACCATTTTATGGGGAGTTCAATGCCTTCTGTCTTCATAGACGCATAATATCATAAATACAGCGATCACAAAATAACTTACAAGATAATAAATTGTTACTGTATCCAACAATAGTAATTAATTAGACTTAAATAAGCATCATAAATGTCAGTGGTCCTACCAAACAAAGGACTCATTTGCATTCTGTGATTTAGCAAGCACAATTAGTATTTCAGGCGTTCTATGAATACGGAACTCATAACTCGTCTAGGTAGGCCGCGGGTGCTATTCACTTTTTTGTCATTCGGCGCTGCGTTGTGATGCGTGAGCAAAACTGCGTTATTTCGCCCCTTCTAGTGGCCCAAAGTGTAATAAGAGCTAAATGCTACAATTATTTCATTACAGCATACGTTATCCACCTACGTGTTTGCAAAAAGAGGTAGCTCAATAAGTTCGTTATTTATCCGACAAAACAAACCTATCTTCTTTTGTGTGATAAAGATTCAATAAATGAATGCATCTGCCCAGTTAAGCCACATGGCATATTGTACGTATTTTCTTTTCTATAAAACTGCCACCAACGATAAAAATTGGAACTTGTCAGCCAGCCTTTTGTTCTCGCAAGGCTCGCAACTTTTTCTAATTAAAATTCACAGTCATAATCACATAATTAAGGGGAGGGGACGGGTAATGCGAAGCGAAACTAGCACCACTTACAAATTTTTATTATATCTTCCAAACCAGATCAATTATCAGTAATTGCAAGATATTAGGAGCTGGAAAAACACCTTTAGTGTTTATTAAATCATTATACACAATTTCTTGTTCTTTAGTTGTCTCTAAAAACTTTCCCAAAACTATTGTGGCCACTTTTGACGTGAACAAGTTTTGTAAGGTAAGCTACAGTGAACAAATTGTATATAGTGATTTAATAAATATTAAAGGTGTTTTGCTAGCTCCTAGACTTCAGCTATTTCTAATAAAATATCAGATTATGAAGGTATAAGAAAAAAATCGAAAGTGGCGCTAGTTTCGCATTACCCGTCGCCTTAAACTTTAAGGCTTAAAGGGAAGGGATTTACTATAGTCACTTGGTTCTGTTATTAGAACCTCATACAGGTACAGGGTCTGGTGATGCCAAGTAACATTTATGCATTGTTGTATGTAGGTGATATAACTATCGTAGTGGTAGGTATTATACTATACCATCTTGGTCCACGGTCTTGGTTACAGTAGTGGTGAGAGAGAGATTTATGCCTACTCCATTCCATATCATAAAATAAGCTAGTTAGAGTTATGATGATCACGTGTATCGCTTTATACTCGTCGATAAAAATAAAACATCTGTAATTTTGAGTGACGGATGATTATATGTAGGTATCTATCCCGCGATAAACGCGACCATTACAGGTTTGCAGGCTCACATAGGCCAAGTTTTGAGATGAATACTTGCCTCTGAATATTGACAAAGTTCTGAATAGCGACGCCAGCTGCGAGCAAGTTTCGGCCAAGCGGGTCCGCCTCGGGTTTTTACGCATCGACTGGTTCCTAACACCGACAGGAATTCGGCCTTAGAACAGTGACCAAGCTAATCGGAATTACCTACTTAATTTCCAGCTCAGTCTCTAAAGCCGTAAAATTCGACTGAATAGACAAAAATATTCTATAATTAATATCGACCGTGCTTACAAACCTTCACGAAAATGCGTCCCGTTCGCGAAAACAGTCAGAAATCTAGACAACTGGATATCCGCGCATCCGGAATTTGGACATAACTTATTCTTTAAACGAAATAAAATTTGGTTATGCCAAATAAACAACTTGGACATTATATCGGGGCTTAGTTTGTATGAGTTAGAATTCTAGACGTAGATATGGATGGCACAGCGCTTGTCACACTTGCATTTTCTACCAAATTCTTTTCGACGGTTAAAGAACAACAAAGACAAATCAAGTAACCCTCAGTATGACCCTTTTATGAATAGATATAATCGGGAACCGTATCAAACTTAGCCGAAGTCCTTCTATAGGTGCGTGTGAAATTCAGCACGCAACGCGCTATGCGGTCCGGTCCGGCTGCATTTTTCTCAGCGCATTACGTTACGCATACCTCTAATCTAATCCAGCGGCAGACAAGACAAAAGCCTTTTCGCACAGAATCTCAATCTCAATACGTACAGCTAGCCGGCCACCAGCCGTCAGGGCAAGGCCGACTCGGACAGGAGATTAAGCCTGTTTAACAAATTTACTTAACTGTAATTGATATTACTATCTTGATTTATTACAGGCCATTACTGTAAAATGAGCAAAGATTGCTTAATAAATCGAAATGGAAATGCAATTTACAAATTTTACCCGAGGGTATCGAAATCTCGAGTAATGCGAACGCTTTGCAGCTGCGGTACAGAAGTGTAACGGCGGTAGCTGTTCGTGTGATTGCTAAGGTAGGTATATTAGACGTAGAGAGCAAACAGTATATAAGTACAATCATACCATAAAGTATTCATAGTAGGTGTAAAAATAATTCAAAGTTACATTCCACCGTACGCAATGATCTAGATTTTCTATTTTAGAACTATTGTTAATTAAATAATGTTGGGCGGAATGCAACTTTGAATTAATTATTGGATGAGTGACGGAAGAATGATATATACTGAAACTGTTCATTTCTTTGCCTTTTGCATTTCACATGAATACAATCTACTTAATTAGTTTTACACTACTCTTAATTTTATTTTTAAACAATTAACGGCTCCATACTAAGTAATACATGTAAACAAACAATTAGTGAGCGTGACTCGTGAGTCATAAAGAGAATTAATTATAAAGTAAACGCCTGATAAAAACGCCGGAGCATTCCCGCCACCGGTCACTTTGCGTTCACAACTCAAGCGCACACCGCACACGCACAGTTTCATACTTTCACAAGAAGAGCAATAACAATAATAATTTAAACGAACACGCTTTTAATTACAAACAATTAACTTCTCGCTTCTGTTTCACCTTTCTCTTTTCTTTTTCCAGAATCCAAACGGCTCGGCTTTCGCAAAAGAATTGTGAGGTTATCAGCACTATTATCGTTTACAATTTACATTAATATGTCGAGGCGACGGTCAGCGCAAGCAAATTAATAAATGAATACCATATATCCGAGAGTGGTAGCCGCGGCGACGAGCAGGCGGCCGCACACCTGCGGGCGCGCATCTCGGACGACGCAATCGGAAACAGACCTTAACATTTCACTGCGAGCATCCAATCCGCCTTGCGACACAGCGACAGTCTCATTACGAATCACGGATGTAACAAGCAAACTATTCAAAACTCCATACCTTTAACAGCAAAGCGAGATTTTTACGGTCAACGTATAGACATTTCTGACGAGAGTTTATAAGCCCTTTTTGTTCGGCGAAAGCAAACGCTCCATGCTGGAAATGTCAGAAAGTTATGAATAGGTACCTATAAAACCATTTGTATGTGACTGCTTGTAAAATTATATACAGCGTGTATAATTGATATAACCGCAAACTTTACGGGGTCTTAGTATAGGCACTTATTAATAATATTGATCAGTAAATTATTAAAAATCCGGTCAAGCGCGAGTCGGACTCGCACACCGAGGGTTCCGTAGAAACACTTTCCATCCTTAAGTGGTTAAGTTAAGTTTGCACCTGGTATGTATCGTATAGCGCTCCATACAAATGAGGTGCAAAGTTAACGCAACCAATCCCGTTTGTTGTATGGGAGCCCCCCTTAACCCTTAAAGTCACAAAATAAAAAAAAAAACCCGTGTTCAAACCTCACTGCCGTTACAACGAGGAAAAAAATCTGTTTAACTAAAAAATGCAAAAAGATGGTCAAAAAATATGTATATCGGGCTATACATCCATACCTTAAAATATTTATTTAATTTTATTTTTAGTATTTGTTGTTATAGCGGTAATAGAAATACATCATCTGTGAAAATTTCAACTGTCTAGCTATCACCGTTTCTTGAGATACAGCCTGGTGACAGACGGACGGACGGACGGACGGACAGCGAAGTCTCAGTAATAGGGTCCCGTTTTTACCCTTTGGGTACGGAACCCTAAAAATCGAAAAAAAAATTAATTTAAAATAATTCACCACGTATTTGTTTGTTGACACTTAACATAGTGATGTCACAACTGCCGGTTAGTAATAACTACGCTATACATTGCTGCTCAGAAAAATTTCAAAAATTAATGACGCAGGCAGTTAACGCTAAATTAATATTTTTTATAAATATCAGCGTTACAGCTCTAAAATGTCCGCCTGGCTTCAATATGCGGTTATATAAAATATACACGCTGTATTTTAATGTTTCCTTCATGTAAGTTGAGATAAAACTATGGCTTATAAGAAAATGGAATTAGTTCCTTATCTGTTCGATAGATGGCGTTTTAACTTAAATAATACTTCAACATTGTCACTATCTCAATTTCGGCTATCAAGTGATAAGAGCATGCAAAAAAAACGGCAATTTACGTTTATAGGAATCAACTATTGATAAAATGTAATTTCCAACGCATTAATTTGGATAATATAGGAATTATAGCTAAAAACTGAAACGTTCTGCATCACGCTATTGAAGTTTTTTACGTTTGTGCTATATATACAAAACTTGGCGTAAGATAATGGGAGTTCCAACCAGTTCAGTTGTCGGGGTTACTCGCAGAGCCTTTATGGTTCCGTCACCCTGTGGAAAGTCCCCGGAGACTGGGCGGAGAGCGCCGCGCGGTGGCCGCGCAGGCCGGGCCGGCGCTGCGGGGGGGAGACCTGTGCAGCGCTGTGCTCGTAGCGTTGCTCAGAGCGAAGCCAATGCTGGAAGAAGAATTCTTCTAACTAAATGGGGCTTACTCGGTATGGAACTTCTTTTTAACTGCTCTGGAAAATGTAAAGCAGTTAACTAGACCAAAATTAAGCATATTTTTTTCTAATTCTAACCAAAAGAAACAACAGAAAAGAGAGGTTTTTTTCAAATTCTATTCATCTATACTCTAGAACTTATTTTCACACGTTTAGCTAATTTTCAACAAATCATTTATTATTCTGGAAAGATAGTGCAAGTTTAGAATTCTTAGATCTATGCCTTATTTTTTACGTCTGAGAGTTATTTTAAACACGTTGAAAGATTTTTGGTTGCATGTCACTGTAAATATTTCTCGTCAACGTCTAATCGGAACAGGTGCAAGATAATGGGCAATAAAACACCGGTTATTTTTATTGACAATTATGTAATTACACGCAATGTTATAAAAATTACAACTTTCTAAGCGGTCGTGCAAAAATGCCTCCAGAGAGATTTGAACTCTCGACCCCTGGTTTACAAGACCAGTGCTCTAACCCCTGAGCTATGGAGGCCACGAGCTCTTGTGACATAATTTTGGTTAGATTGTCTGTGTAATACTAATAACAGTGAAATTTATATACGCGCACTGAATTCGCCTGGGTAACAATAGATGCGATGACAAAATTAAAAAGATATTTTTTTAATACTTAAAATTTGTATTTACACTATTTAATTTTACCTCGTTATAGGACATTACATACCTAGGCCAATGAATTCGTGAATGCCAGATCGCAGGTGTTTGTGGCCCGAACCGAAGGTGAGGATTTAGGTGAGTATGATTTGAGGCTTTACGAATTAGGTACCGCCCGTGGTTTGTCTAAAGTTTTACGTCTTGCTTTGGCCAAAATTTGAGATTTACCGTACCGTGCCGGGCAGAAATTCTCGGCCGAAAACATAACGATCTAGGGTGACGTTATATAGGCTAACCACCAACGCCATTTAAAAAGGAACAGTATTGCGTGATGTAGCATTTTGCCAGGTCTTCGGCGTATCTGTAACGTACTGTGAAAATGTATATATGTCCTATCTTTCATGTCACCTAAACATAAATTCGTTTTTAATTTTAATAAAAATTTCAATTTTCTTAATAAGATAAAAACAAGATTTTGCTGCCTCGATTAATTGACCGACCGAGCGAAGCGTCTCTGCTTCAGCTTCACGAACTTTCCTTTCGTATATCTGGATGTTTGCATGTTCAGATTTACAGTTGTTCTCGCCTACAGGCTACATCAGATTCGATAAGTATATCGATCGATATATAGAAAACATCTATATACTTATCGAACGCACTCGCAAAATTTCACCGCTTCACGTTGAAACCGTAAAAATTTACAAATACAGTGAAACCTGAATAACTGGGACTTGAAGGGACCAGCAAATTTGTCTCACTTAATGAGGTATTCCACTTACCCAGTGTCTCAGATATACAGGTATAGATGAATGTCTGTCCCATTTACATAGGGTTCCATTAATAGAGGTAAAAAAGAGGATATTTCAGTTATAGAGGTTAGAGATTATTAAATAAAATAGGTAGGTGATGTATTTCATAATAATTATAAATGAATTATAATCGTTGGCAGTAATAAAAAGGTACCTCATAAACAAAAATCATTAACTCTGTTTAGGGTTCCGTAGTCAACTAGGAACCGTTGTAGTTTCGCCATGTCCGTCTGTCCGTCCGTCCGTCCGTCCGCGGCTTAGCTCCGTTATCGTTCGTACTAGAAAGCTGAAATTTGGTATGAGTATGTGTATGTATAACGCGGACAGAACGGTAAAATAAAAATTAAAAAAAAATATATTTTTCGGGTACCTCTCGAACACCTAAAGTGGGGGTGATTTTTTTTTCTTTTCAACACTCGTGTGTGGGGTGTCGTTGAATAGGTCTTGTAAAAATAATAGGGGTCTCCTAACATTCTTTTTTGATAAAGTCAGCAGTTTTGTAAATATTAGCTCCGAAAACAAAAAAAATAGTGTCCCCCCCCCTCTAACTTTTCAACCACGGGTCAAAAAAAATCGGAAAAAATCATGTAAATGAGGCCTTATAAGTACTTTCAATGAAAACTATATTGAACAAAATCGGTCGAGCCGTTTTTGAGTTATCGCCAAATTTCATATTTTTCCTTTTAAAGGACGTAAGTTGACTTCCAGAAGGTAATAAGTGATTACAGTTTCTAGGGCATTTACGACCTTTTTAAAGAGCTTTAAATCTTTCTTAACTTAAAACTCGGGCTTAAAACAGCAGTTCATTGTGAAGGAGAGCAACTGCGGTACCCTACACTGAGCGTGGCCCGACATGCTCTTGGCCGGTTTTTTATAAAAAGTACGAAAATACAACACATGCGTCAATTAAATAAATCTGTTATTTTATATTGTCCTTTTTTAGGGGTCAGCTATTAAAATATTATTATTTAATTAATATTTTAATCTTAGGTATAATGTTGGTTACAATTTGTTGACATTTCAAAATTGGTGTGCAAAACAAATAGTGTTTTACTCTCTCGCGTTTTCAAATAAAATGAACTCCCAGTTAGAGAGGTAATGGATTGACGTTATCGCAGTTATAGAGGTTGAAATCTTTAAATTCAAAGATAACCATTTATTAAAAGTATAACTTAAAATGTAGTCTCAATAATAGAGGTAAAATACGCCCGCTGTCTCAGTTATGGAGGTAATTATGAAGACAAAATCGAAAAAACGAGTCCCAATTATAGAGGTCTGTTTTGTCCCACTAACAGAGGTAATTCAGTGGTAAAGTGTCGGGACAGCAGCACGGGTTCCAGCTATACAGGTTTCTCACTTATCCAGGTCCCACTCATCCAAGTTTCACTGTATCAGTAATTTCAAAACGAACCTGCGCCTACCGCTCACAGACCCACTAGTTAAATGGTGTAGTTCGTCTACACACAAACTGCTAGCTCCTTGTTATTATTCTATGAATCGTTACAAACAAAAGTCCAAACACTTCATGATCCTCAAAACCTATTGCTATTGGACCTCAGCGGTCTTGCCAAAGATCTGCATTTGTCCTGTATGCTCGAACATGTTTAAATACTTTAAATACCCATTATGTCAGTAGGTAAATTCAGACAAACGACTGAAAAGCGGTGATACGTAAGATACGTTCGTCACTTTAAGTGACGAAGTCAAGTTAATTAGAAATAAATAAAGCAATGTTAAAAATACGTGTCAATATCAATTACCTACAAACAACAGAATTCAGAAACACACTGACAGTATAATAGCTATATTTTTAAAAAAGCACGTCAATCAGTCCTACCAAATTGGGCGATCCCGTCGGCGGCGACAGCGGCATGCAAAGCGGTCGCCAAACTTGGCGTTGCTCTACATAGTCGAGTTTCGCGCTGCGGGACCGCCGCGCCATCTGCGCCTTGTAGCCTGCCAATCCTGACAAGTCAGTCATTGGACTAGGCTTTATAGTCAATCAGCTTAGTCACAGAAATTTAACTTTCATCTGCTATTTTTAGTTCAAAAACTGAACAACGATGATAGAGATGATAATGGATATATGGTCAAAGATGATAATTAGTTCTGCCATCGTTCTGCGCGACAATCCTTCCATCGTCACCACTTAAATAGTTGGCAGTCCACAACTATGTGTCTTCTTACCGCTCTCAGCTGGGCTGGTTTCCTATCCGCGAACGACGTGAAATTCGAATGCTGTGCACTCTGTTTTCTGTTCTCAAAAATCCAAAATCTCCCGAATATCTCAAAAACTTCTTTCACTATTATGGTGTAACCCGTGACCGTCAATTTCGCTCTTCTGGCAATCTGTCTCTCTCCATCCCTCGTCACCGTACTGGTTTTATGTCCAAATCGTTCACCGTCCAAGTTTCCCGTCTCTGGAACCACCTTCCCCTCAAGATCAAACAAGCACCGAACAAATGCGCTTTCAAAAAATGTTTGCGTGACCTCTACGCTAGCAGAGTTGTGAATTCTTAGGTTATCTGATTAGTATGTTTCATCTGTATTTATTTATATGTGTATATATTATATAATATATGTATTTATCTAAATATTATTTATTAAAACTTGTTTAAGTTAGTTGCACCGCCCACAATTTATCTGCTTTGCCCGAAGGTTGACTGGTAGAGAATGCCTCATGGCATTAAGGCCGCCTTTTGTACGATAAGTTTTCTTTTGTGCAATAAAGATTAAATAAATAAATAAATAAACTACGCGTTTTTCTAGAAATTTCCTGCCTCGCACGACTGCATTTTGGAATGAATTGTCGCTGTCGGTATTTCCGGACCGATACGACCTTCAAACCATCAAGGAGAGCGTACTCCCACGTGAAAGGCAGGCAACTCACTTGTGACTCCTCAGGTGTTAACAGGTATCTATGGGCGATGGTAATCGCTTTCCATCAGGCTATCCGTTTGCTCGTTAGCCCCCTATTACATAAAAAAAAAACTAGTTCACTTTTTCTTTGAAAGAGATCTGAATGATAATTATTAGGAAATATACATAGGTACGACGCAAGGGAACGCTTGCTTGAAAAAACTTCCGAAATCTTTCCCGATGGGAACATTTCGTTACTTACTTATTTCAAACTAGAGCAATCGTTATCGTTACTGTACGTACAGCTGCAAACTGCAACAGGCATGCATATAAACAAGTTCCGACATGTTACATGGAACGTGAGAAACGTCAAAAAAATTGGACTTATTTTTATTTATATCAAGCATCTCAGGCTGCACCTGTGGGTGCGGTGATCCAATCCATTCATTTGCCATTGAAATTGCGCTGTCGCCCGAGCAAGTTGCAACGAGTTATCCTCTCCTCTACTGGATGTTTTTCATTGCATTGTGATTCAAGAACGACATACGATTGACTTTTTAATTTGCACTTCTATCCTAATTTTTTATTGTAGATTGCAACAGCCTAATTTATTCTCAAGACATGAATGGAAATGATTTCCCTCCATGATATATAACGGCAACATTTATAGTACTAGTAGGTGGTTTGAATAGAAAATTCATAGGCTTCCTAAAATCCTATAAAAAATACGGACAAAAACGTACCTAACTATTTATCATATATATGTATTTGCTAAAGTTATGATGTGGCTCCGAGCCTTGCCCATCACACATACACAGTGGGGACATTGAACGTTAATAATAGTTTTAGACTAGCCACATGTTTAAGGATTGATGCACCAACAAACTAGTGCCATCGCTGTCGCTGCGAAGGAGAGGTCCACTATTTTGCTCAGCGAATCAGGCATAGACATCCAGCAAAGCAATGCAGCCAGCCTTCTGAGCACACTTCCAAGCGACGCAGTGATTTGGTTCTTTTTTTTTAAATTTTAGTATATAGGTACTTACTTTCGATCATAAGTTTATACTTAGATTATTGTTTTTATTAATACCTTAATATGTTTTACTTGCTTACCTTTTTTTTAAATTATACCTAGGTATGTTCTTTATTATATCGATATTTAATTTATATGTTTTATAAAACATCAAATTTTACATGTGTAGGTAGTATCGAGATTATGATCTTAATCAATAATAACAAAAACGATAAAAACAGATGAACGAACCAGAGGAGAATAATTTTTTATTTGAGCAATGAATATTTACAACCTAATAAACTTTGAAATTAAATATAAACTCGAATAAATCGCAAATCACCGAAATAAAAAGAAATTGATTCATTAAATCGGCTACAGGTAAATTGCGGTCGAGATGATCGCTACCTCAGAAGTCAAATTTGCAATTGCCGGCCCCCGAATGGGAAACTAAATTACCATTTTTATGAATTCATCATTTTAATGAGATGTTAGTGAATAATTTGAGTTCGAGGACGGCAATTTCTTGCAAGGTGCACGTTATTTTTATCTCTAAAATGTGATGTTAGATGGGAATGACACAAACTCGTTTGCCACAACTTGGAAGCAAAAAATACAATAAATGAAAAATACCGACCAAGCGCGAGTCAGACTCGCACACCGAGGGTTCCGCACAAACACTTCCCATCTAAACTGGCAGGGCTAAGTTAAGTTTGCACCTGGTATGTATGGCGCGCATACAAATGAGGTGTAAAGTTAACGCAACCGATCACGTTTGTTGTATGGGAGCCCCCACTTAAATAGTTATTTTATACATGTTTATTATCAATTAAATATTTATATGTTTTCAGTATTTGTTGTTATATCGACAACAAAAATAATCATCAGTGAAAATTTTAATCTAACATCTCATTTTCAACTCTCTTAGCTATCACGGTTCACGAATCATGGCGTGGTGACAAAAAGACAGACAGACAGACAGACAGACAGACAGACCGACGGACAGCGGAGTCTTAGCATAAGGACCCGTTTTTTACACTTTGGGTACCTGTTTTTTACGTTTTTCGCTCAGTACCTACAGATTATGATTTAGTTAGGGCGAGCAAGCTTTCATAGTTAGTACGGACGGAACCCCGCGGTGCGCGAGTCTGACGCGCACTTGACGGATTTTTTTATTTATCAGCAGTATTTTTTTGCGAAATATGCTAGAGCTTTATAAGTCTTAATGTATGGCTTTATATTCAGAGTTCGTAACAATATAAATGAGAGAAAAAGTACTGGAGTAGAAAAAAAGTATTTAAAGTGAACGTTTCTCGAGCTACTTTCTCGAGGTGCGTGATTGCAGTAGATCACCGAGTGCTCGGCGCCCGCGCGGGCTTTCGGAAATTGGCCGTCATTACCGTCGCCGGTTATGGTCACTGGACGCCGGGGGCCGCCGGGCTGCTACGGAATGGACCCTCAAGTGCCTGCTATTATTCATTTTCTTCTTCGTCGCTGTTGACCAAGTTAGATAGGAGTTACTTTAATCCGCAGGAGCCTTGATCACTAGTTTTCAAACTATAGGAAGATTGTGTTTGAATGCGCTCATAAGATTTTATTGTAAAGGTAGGCAATCTCGAGATACCTAATAACTATAAATTACGAACGCGTTAAAAACTAGTCGTATTCATGCTTAAAAATCGATTATCTTATTTATTTATTTATTTAAATTATTTTAAACTTTATTGCACAATACAAAAAAAGTACAAATGGCGGACTTAATGCCTTTAGGCATTCTCTACCAGTCAACCACTGTGTTAAGCAGAAATATGTAGTCGGTGCAGGATCAAAGGTTACAGACAAACAGTAATACAACACAAATCAATTACTTATCTTACAGTGGTGTATGGTAGCCGTCGTGTTGCGATGCTGAGCTCAGACAGTTATGACACACGGTGCTTCGCAAATATAGGCGCAACTGGTGCTCTGGTGCAGAAAGAATTCGTTGCTGCCTTAGTACTTATGAAGATCACTTTATGTATACTAGCAAAAATGATAAGTGGTCATGATACAACTTGATATACCTAAATAACAGTTACTTGGGCTCTCACTTTAATCTTGAAACAATTGTTTTGTATTATTTGAGAACTCACTCTACTGGCTTTATTGAAAAACAATAATTATAAATAAGTATTAAGAGGCTTTATTCCTTTTAAAGTGCTGATTGTTTTAGAAATTTTTCTCTGTAATCAAACATGTTTCTAAACATAATTATTATTGATGTTACTATCTAGAACAGGGCTATTGGGATTTATTGATATATATTTGAAACCTACAGTTTGAGTTTTTCATCGATAGTTTTAATTCAAAAACTACTCCAAATTGACAAAATTCACGCGGATTAGTTTTTTGAGCTTATATTCGACTGCACGCAATGATCAAGAAATCTGGGGGCACGGTAGTGCCCCCGCCAAGACGAGCAAAAAAGAAGCGGGGCGCTACCTACCTTTTCTCGAACCGTTTCGTCTAATTTTCAAACCCTCATAGCTTTGGCCCAGTTAATACCAGAGCGCCCAAATTCACAGGTTAAGATGCTGTTAGGGAACATATAAAATGTACTTAATTTCATTGATCTAGCTTTTATACTTTAGGTTTTATTGGTACCTAAAATACGCTGATTTTGCCACTCGTGTATATACGAATATATATACTGACGTATCAAAACCTCTCGGGTACTTCCCGGTGACCTAGAAAGCTGAAATTTGGTATGTAAGCTAGTTTTAGTACACAAACAATAGAATAATTCTGAAACTTGGAACTTTTACCCCCCAACCCCTTAAACTAGGGGATGAAAGTTTGTATGAGACTTTCGCAAATTTTGATACTATTAGAGGTCTGAAAAATGATATCCATTGGGACTCATTGTTAAAAATAAAATACACATTCTAGGATTTTTAGAAAATCACCTTGGGGTGGGGACCCTTAAAATAAGGGGATGAAAGTTTGTATGGGCTTTCCATAATGGGGGATTAAAGTGTATATATATGGGGCTAAACGTAAGTATTTCTTAAATACACAATTATAATTACAACTTGCTTAGAAACTCTTCAGCACAAAAAAAAATAAAAAAAACCTATAAATGAAAAATTACCTTACAAAAAGAAATGAGATCCCACCAAAAAAATTTCATGTAAAATTGGCGGCCAAGACTCACATGCTCATAACGCTTTCGCTGTAAAAAAGTTGTAAGATCCCTCGAAAAGCCAAGCCCCTAAGCCCTGAGTTTACTAATCCTACACCTTGGCTTCAAAAGTATGGCTTGGCCGTTTCATAAAGTACCGTAAATAAGTCTAACGGACTGTCCGGCCTATATGGTAAGGAATCAAGTTTATATATTTTATCATGAAGACATAAACTTAATTTCTTGATACCGTATGGGCCAGACGGTCCGTTGGACTTATTTACGTTACTCTATGAAACGGCCAAGCCATACTTTTGAAGCCAAGGTGTAGGATTAGTAAACTCAGGGCTTAGGGGCTTGGCTTTTCGAGGGATTTTACAACTGTTTTCAACAGCGAAACCGTTATGAGCATGTGAGTCTTGGCCGCCAATTTTACATGAAATGTTTTTGGTCGGATAGCTATGTTACTACCTAGAACTCGGGCAAAAGTATTATTCACTTCAAAAAGTTGGTTTTAATTATCAATATATTTGTCCTCTAAGGCCTCTCAACGACGACAGTTCAAATGTCAAGTAACGTAAATTTAACAGTGTTACATTTTCAATCACCAATGAATTTAATAACTGGCGGTCCGGAGCCGGAACGCACCGGTCACCGGCGTCCAGTTACTCGCAAACCAATAATTTTCTGTAACGTTCCGGTAATGTTCGCCTCGCTCTTGATTTTTTACTCCTTTCCATTTTTTAAGGGCATACACTGTAATGTAATTGAACGGCCGATATGAGTTCCAACTGTTACCCAATTACACTTGCGATCAAGCGATATTCGAATAACAGCATCCCAGCAAGCGGTCGACGCGACGTCGCAATAAAAATGTATGGGTTGCTTATATTCAATTGTTTCTGTAATTAAAATACTTATTGGCAATTTGGCATGTATTTAACCGAGCAGCTAAAAAAGGTAAATAGTAAGTCTAACAGGTAAATTAACTATAGCATCTATTACCAAGTTGTCATTTTCGAGTAAAATCTGCCAGTTCACGGTATTGGCTTTCCGAAAATTAATAACCCATACTTATTGGAATTCCAGGATGGAATCACATAATATCCTGGTTTTTACTTAATGCCATGTTCATGTTCAAAGGTGGTGATTACCTATGAGACATGTAATTTTTAGGAGTGACATATGACATCTTGCAGGTTTTGCGTCCATCACTTCACCGCCGATCCGCAAATAATTCCCGTTACACATTAATAGTTTTATAACTTTTATACCAAGAAAGTATTTAACTACGTAATCACCCACGAGACCCACTCGTATAAAATAATTAACGGCTAGCGGTAATTTACGATGATCGTCAGGGCTAGTGGCTCGCGTTCGACAAGAAACAGGAAGCCTCTGTTAATAAGGAAGTAAGTTGTAACGTTTAGTTTAACCATTGTCAGTAGATATTTTATAGCATACTAATAGTTACACTATACTTACTGATACTGCCTAACATGATGATCAGAGTAATGGGTTTATAGATGATACATAAATGCCATAATATGTGTGTATTGTGAAGGTTGTACTTCACTCTTGGTGGTATTGGCCACCGACATAAAAATAAAGTCATTTTTATGTATTTGAATCAGCGAGTGACATCCGTCATAAAAATAAAATGTAGAGTTAGTCTTCAACTGGCCTCTGGGCGAAAAAGTCACAAACGCACCTCCCCACCCAGCTCCCCGGAGCTTCTCTCTTGCGTACACGTGGTGGAGGCTGCAAATGTTTATATCTAGAGTCGCGCGATCCTTGAAAAGTACCCTCGCTCCCAATTAAACCTTGTCCACAGCGCACGAACCGCAGAACAAGAAGAAGAAGCACACATATTGCAATAACGAGATTGCAAAAACATATTGGTATTGTATGTAATTACGGCACTGCCGTAAAGGAGCGGATCGACAAACGGGTGAAGTTGAAATTTGACTATATTGAATCACCCATTATCATTTTTCATTTCGTGCGATTTTAATCTGTTTGTGCATTTGATTTGTTTGAATTTCATATGAAAATGGAAACAAACACTTTTAATGGCTTTTCCGACGTTGGAGATTTTTAATTAATGGCCCAAGTGAAAATTACGAATTAAAATAATCACAAATGGCGATTGCGGTATAATTTTCGGGACCCGCATTACAGATCAGTTTCAGACATCATTTGAGGATGTTCTATCAGAGTTAAACTACGAATTCCCGTCGAGCCAAAATCATGTACAAGGATTTTATTATTGTCGAGAAAGATCACTAAAATCCCCAATAATTCGTTTCTTTACGCTTGAAGCACACGTTGTTGACATCAGACAAGCAATTATCAGTGAAAGTATGGAGTTTTGCCAGTGAGAAACATTCAGTTTCAGTGTTAACAAATGATGTAACAAATGTTCTTAAAGAGTGGAAGCCATCAATTTCAGCCAATATCATTAGTTCCACAATATGTTGCTAGTTAAAGTTTATTTGATAATATGTGCTGTGCCGGAACGAGTGCTCGTCATGAAAGTGCAACTTCGGGAACAGCGTGCCTGAGCGAGGAGGGCCGCTCAAGCACTGAAGAACGCCATGGACACCGTGGACGCCGATCGAAACGCTACGCTTCTATCAGGCAATAATGAACCATAATTTGTAGAATATGTGTTTATTAGGATGTAAATAATTGTCTCATAATAATTATGCTAGGTGTATGATAGTTCTAGATGTTAGTAAGGCCCTACAAATAATATTCGTTGTGCATGAATTATTACCTTATAAGATAATACACCGGTTATCTTTATTGAATTATGTGGTACAAAAACTCACACCTAATGGTTGTGCCAAGAAAATGGTAATTCATATAAATAGATTAATAAAATACTATGAACGATAATTTTAAATAATATAAACAGTTCTATATTTCTAGGGTGTAAATAATAAAACTATTATTTTGCAGCAATTTTTAATTCAGGCTGATTGTACTTGGATGCAATTATGTTTGTTGCATTTACAAAAATCACTATTGTAACTATAATTTATTTTATTAAGTTCTTTACTACAAATGCAGCACATTTTTTTCTTAATTACTTGCACTATAGATTTATTGCACTTTAAATTTATTGCACTTTCAATACCTTTTCTTGTATTAATATTAACTTAGTACTTTCACAGAATTCCAATAATTAATTATAACAATTTGTTTCCAGCATTGTAATTTGTGCATGTATGATAATGATTTTTCTTTTGCATGTATTCTGCCGCGGAGACCAAGGCTGTCCCAGCACTCTGGGGTTTCATCAGCTGGTCGCCTGGATGCTTCCCGCATGCCTCAACCACGCGGAGGCCAAGGCTGTCCCAGCACTTTGGGGTTTCAGCAGCTGGTCGCCTGGATGCTTCCCGCATCCCTTGACCAGGCGGGAGCAGGAGTCTTGGCGTCGAGCCAAGGACTTCACTGCACCAGGCCGAAGCGAAGATTTCATTTTTAGCTAGGATTTTATTTATTAAATAAAATTTCTTTTACTTTAGCTAGGTGATAGGTAGGATTTAATAAAAAATAACTTTCGTGTTTTAATAATGATTAATTTTACGACTTGACAATGACATAGCGTTTGACATGTCGATATGACGTGTACTGTCATGGTCTATGGTCGAAAAATTAATTATGAGGTTAGGGTTTATTTCTATTTAGGATTGGTACAAATATTTGGAATAAATTAGAAATATTTATTCCAGGTATTTATTTAGGATAAAAGGTATTGGTTCGATGATACAGATTTCTGGGGCATAATTAATATATATGCGCCAGGATTCTAATATAAAGGTAGTGGTAGATGGGTGTCACTATTTGATAGTCCTGTATGGATGTTTGAAGCGAGTGTCATAGACAATGTTTTCAGGCATCTAATATAAGGGCAGTGACACATCGTAGTATAATTGTTTGGGGCATGCGACGTGTGTCATGTGTCATACTCCAGGCAGTTAAGGTGGGAACATTCGAGACGATTTAATCGGGTAATTTATTTAAACCGGTTTTACACCAGGCGATTAAATTGTTAAAGCCTGTCATTTTTAATATTGTATCGAATGGTCTATGCTAGTCTATTAAGTCGAATGACACTTGGGGTAGTCAAGTTGGTGCCTTGCCTTTTTAGCGGGGTTTTTGTCAAGGCGAAGCCAGTGTCAGACAACATGTCGGAATACGTAATATGCCATAGGCTAGTGTCCGCACATGTCCTGACCCTGGTTATCTCTTAGCAAGAGACCAGCTGGGTATGAATGTATGGTTATCCCTGCATAGGTAGGGACTTCTTATGTGTTAGGCAGGAGTAGTTTTGTCTAGTGTCTCTATAGTAAGACGAATGTCCCTCGTCCACCCCGAGACGGCGGGAAATGTGAAGGTTGTACTTCACTCTTGGTGGTATTGGCCACCGACATAAAAATAAAGTCATTTTTATGTATTTGAATCAGCGAGTGACATCCGTCATAAAAATAAAATGTAGAGTTAGTCTTCAACTGGCCTCTGGGCAATAAAGATATTGATAGTACCTCTGCTCTATTAATCAGCCCCATCTGACTGCATCCCCGTAGTCGTACAGTATAATGTACATAGCATAAGTGACAGACAGACCACTTAAAGGAAAAAAACACCAAGCAATGGGACGGGGTGCGAATGGCAACCATCAGAAGCCGATGGATATAAGTGGTCCTTTCCAATAATAAGGTTTCCGATAATAACGATCTTCAGACACGAAGGAGTGACCACACAAAAAGAGATAGAGATGGTCATAAGCATATGGATTTCTTTTTATAGACGGCGCCGGATGAGTATCCAACCAATTTGATACTACTGTGTAACAGAAAACTTGCTAATAGTCTTAAATCAAAAAGTGTTAACTTTGCAAATTCTCCGAAGGCAAGGTATACGGAGGCGGCGAAGAGGCCGAGGACAAAGACGCTTCAGGCTCGTTAACTTCGTAACGTCTTATTAATTACTGCCGCAATTTTGATACACATCCGATCTTGGACACCGCAGTGCGAAGTGGAAGAAGGCTACACTGCTACCCTAAGTGGCACTATGTAGTAAAGCTTTATTACTCAATTAATATTAACAACGACGTTTCGATGGATACAGTCCCGTTGTTAGTCTTTACTATGTTGAAACTTAGATTAGTATAGGTAATGGTCAATTGCACAATGAAAAGTTCAGTTAAGTGGTAATTTTAATTTTTAGTTTTATTGTCCAACTAAATGAAATAGAAATAAAATAATACACTTCACCGACGGTGAAAATTCTTAGATGTTTCGCATCCTGGAGCAAATTGCGAACCTCCACAGCGCCAAACTGCGCTAGAGGAGTGGGTCGAAAGCCAAGTGGAAAAGAAAGCCACAGATCCCATGGTTTTGCTCTGTTAGTATATGTGCATTATGCAAAATCGTTCAAATCTTATTTGTACCTATGGCAGTGTGCTAGTGTGCACAGTTAGTAACTTGATACCATCTGGCGTCTCAAACCAGGCGCCCGTACCATCAACTGAAGGAAGTCCACAAACTTCAACCATCATTACGGTGGCAAGGTAAGGCAGGTATAGTTCTTATTAGACTCAAATCTTAGCTGTACGGCAGTGTAAGTGGACGGTAAGTCGACACCGTCCGGCGTCTGGCGGTAACCGGAGCCGCGTACGCGCGGGCGCACCCGTCGCGCGCCGCTCCGCCGGACAGACGTGGGACCTCACCATCGGCTGCACCAAAAGCCGTCACCGAACATCCCCCACAGACCGTGGCAGACAGATGCGTCCGTCCTCGCTTCGGTGGCACTCAATTATTTGGGGTCAATTTGCTCTCAATATTCGACGAAATAATGAGCGTCCTTCATTTTGCTAGACAGACCATCCAACCATCGTCGACTAGACCATCTGTAGAAAACTGACTAACAACCATTCAAAATGTTTTTACAGATATATACTGCCAGAAAGCTATTCCTTCAGCTGCCCCTTCAAATTACATTATTCATTTCGTGCGCTTTGTTTACTATAGGAATAAATAATCGAAATAGTAATCCTGGCAAGTTTATTACTAACTAGCGACCCGCCCCGGCTTCGCACGGGTGCAATGCTGATAAATTATGCATGTATTATACATATAAACCTTCCTCTTGAATCACTCTATCTATTACAAAATCCGTTGCGTAGTTTTAAAGATTTAAGCATACAAACGGACAATAGGGACAGAGAAAGCGACTTTGTTTTATACTATGTAGTGAAGTGATAATGAAGTCCCTTAAACTTCATATTTCATCTGACATACCTTACGAGTACATATGTGCGGTGTTAATGTTAATCTGTCACGTAATTGCGAATACCGAAAACATTGAACTCAGTATCTCATTAAAGACATTGACTGGACTTCCGTTGGGTACTAAACTAACTATATTAACTGTGCTATACTAACTGTTAGGTAGTGCTAAGATGACTTGTTAGCAATCTCATAGCCCGCATTTGGCGCCTGTGGATTGCCGCGTTGGTATTTTTGCATTTGCTTACAAACCTGGCTAATTCAATATCAATTAACCCAAAACCATGAGACGAATCCCAGATCAAATCAGTTAATGCAACGGCATGAAACGAGCAGGCATCGTAAAGGCGATGCATTCATTGTAACGGTAAACAACGTGATCGGTCGGCTATGCGCTGGCCCGCTGGCGCCGCCACCGCCACACAAAGCCGTCGCACCTCCACATGTAAATCCTTTGACAATGGAACATTTTTGATATTTATTTGGAAATTATTTCAAAATTACGGTTTAACTAGATCATTTATTTAACCCTACGATCGATGGGTCATAGAAAAAGAGACTGCTCTGACTTGTTCAGTATTTCTTTGACGCCACGCGTCCACTGATAGAGACAATCCCCAATCTTAATCTTAAGCCACAGTCATAGTTGGAAATAAGAAGGAGATGACTTGTAATCAAAACCAGAGCTCGAAATACAGGTGCCGGCTCCTTTCTCCAGTCTTCACTTCAGTTGGCTTAGTGGATACTCTTATAAGTGAAATATCAAAATTAGACCGCGCTCCATGTTCATATAGATTATAGTCATTATTAGTAGCCACTATGATCTAACAATCGTTATTTTCATCTATCGTCAGCGAGTTCAGCGCAGCAAACCAAACATTTTGCCATAAGAAACTATGGCAAAATGTTTGGTTTACAACGATAGGTTTAGGCTTTTGGTGGTCTTATCAAATTGGTTGACGGTACATTACAAATTTATGTGGAATCGGAATACATTACACGCATCACAGCCACTTCCGGTAGCCCATTCACACACCCCCGCCGAACAATTGACCGACATGGGACTGATTTTATGGTAATTTCCAATGCAAATGGGGTGACTTGTTTAAGCACTTGACGGAATAATTTTATCGCAATCACAGACAATGGACACCCTCACGTTCGACGTGTGAACTATTTAGTATGTTGAATATTAGCGATAGGTACACACACACATATTAGATTTACTCATAAGTATGTACATTACAAGTATAATATGCTTTGCTCTCTGATGTGATGAAACTGAAGAGTCTGAATTGTTGGTTTAGTTTTAGACCAACATTTGCATCACGATATAAATACACAATACGTGTCAAGGCACTTGGAAGAATGAGAGGGAGGCCTTTGGCCAGCAGTGAGACACTATGCACTTAGATAATAATAACATTATACGAGTGAATAAGGCACCTAGAACTTTGTATCTAAATGTAAATAAATAAGGCGTAGGACAACTATAACTATAACATAATTAGCAAACTGGGCAGACTGTAGACATATAATACCTTATAATAGAGCTGCTCCATACATGGGAACAACAGGTTATCTAAAACGCATGCAGTTGCAGTAACGGCACTCGGTGTTTGGCGAGGAACTGGTTCGCGGAGGCGTGAGAATGGCAGCTCTCTGGATATTCTCATGGCCATCCTGACGTCACCACGCACCTGCAAGCCGTCGACAAAAGGACAATGTCGTTAAGTGGTTTTCCAATTGCGGTTTCAAGTTCATACGAGTTGCGTTGGCCTCAGGGCCCCGGTAATTGATTGTGCACTTGGGCCGTAAAACGAATGAGCGCTTATCTGGAGGTGCAAAGCATGTATTTATGGTAGGACTGAGGATATTGGCTTGGAATTACTGCTTAAGGTTTACATTCCTATTTATTTTTACTAATGGTTCGGGCTCGACATCCGCTCCATGCACCAAATAAATCAACAAATACAAGATCGAAGGAAGATCTCTGTAATTAGTATGAGATGTGAGAGATTTTTCTGATAACTCACTCAGAGTTAGTAGGAATACCACACCTCAACCACCACCAAAATAACATGCAATTACAACAAAATAGTTGGTGATTGTAAACGCTAACCTATGGGTTTCAGAGTCTCTTGCATGATTTTTATCTGAATAAAAAGAAAGTTCTTGCAATCAAGCAAGTAAAAATAGAGAAATACCTCCAATGTTAAGATTTGCGCGTTCGTAAGTTTATTTTTACTTTCATAGCGTGGCCTTTACACTGTCATGTCATGTTCAATCGTACCTGTCAAAACGACACGATCTGAACTCGATCTTGACTCGTTGTTTCGAGTGCTTATGTAAATAAAAGAGCGACAGCGTCGTCGAAGCGATTATGAAGAATAACTGTGAATTTTTTGTGACTGAGTAAATAACAAAGTACGTGGCATTGGTCCGATATAATCAGATTATTCTCATGACGTGTAATTAAGTTTTAAGTGCGCTTCACGCATCGATAGCGGCGCAAAAACTCGTCTCGAGTAGACGTGTCGTAAATAACGAGTACGGACGACGCCGGGCCGCATTATGTCGTGGTTGGCGACATTGTCTCAACTTGTTGTTCATGCGCATGTCTAGCACACTCAGCTGCGCTTGCGGCGCGAAACAATCTAGGATAACCGATCCGAAATCCAGTTTCTCATTTGTTTCTATGTCTACACGGAAAGCAATATTTTAGGGCCTTATCATGACATTTTTAGTGAAGCAAAGTTAATTTAATTCAATAATAATGTGGCGGAAAGAAGTGGCGGGGCATGCTAGCCACAGCCTCCGATCTGCGGGCGTGGGAACGGCGAACAGGTGGCAGTGAACAGGAGCTGGTCTCGTCAAACTGCGTCGCCAATTTGAGTATTAATTCGCCCGAATTGCGACCGGACCTGCGAGGAATCGTTAATCGACTTGTAAGGAAGTAATTAACTGTGGTACTTTCGTTATGTATCTGGGAGGCAGGCTGCCTGATCGATGAAGGTTATTGATAAGAACTTTGTAAATTTGTAGATGACATGAGATTTTTTCCTGTCCATTTTATTAAAGTGTACGTGTATCCAATATCAATAACTGCACATTTTATTTATATTTGTTTTACAAATGGAAGCGTTAATTGGATATTTCCCCGTTGGACCTGCCCAGGCCACATTTTTCAACCGATTCTCGTGAAATTTTGCGAGCAGGTTTCAGGCAGGTTGTCGAGGCAGTTTCCCGAAATTTCCAAAATGTTCAAAACGTAAAAAGTTTTCGGTAGCCGTTTTGAAAAATGATCGCGAAGTCTACAGCGCACAGAACCATTAGTCTTGTAGACATACAGTAACTACCGTCGATGGTAAGTCTGCTGAAATATTCAAACAAATTCCCAAGAATCTTGAAATCTTTGTACCTAATCAGAGTTACATAAATCTGGTCATTACGAGTCCAGTCTCGTCGCGCAGAAAAACATCCCGTCCACCCTGATGCGCATCTCGGCGATTCAGTGCTATTAGTTACATCCTGAGCGGTCTAATAATAAACGGAGTAAAAAGGCTAGATGCATAAAAAACGCATTTATTGTGTAACAGACGTGTGGGAACCGTGGACAGGTGCGAGTTGGAAATCAGCTTCTGTGCGTCCCTGCGGTACTCACTGATTTATTATTGGAGCTAAGTATTATCGCGCATATAAATAAGTACATATAAAATTCATACATGCAATATATTGTGTATGTAATTATATATTTATCTATATAAGTATGTATATCGTCGTCTAGTACCCATAACACAATTAAGCCTTCTTGAGCCTAATTTGGGACTAGATCGATTTGTGTGAGGTTGTCTGATATTTATTTATTATTATATATTTATTTATGTAAATGTAACATATCTCTTATAAGATCACTTTGTAGGTTCTCGTGTTTGTTGTTAAGTAGGTACCTACAGATATATATTTTATAAATAATATAAATCTGTTATGTTTTATGGATCTTAAACCAATAAAAAGTTTTACATAACCATTTTCGATTAGTAACAATTTTAGCCACCTATCAGATATTTTATTATTGTAGTAATTAAATTGCTATTTGTATATAGTAAATAAACTGTAGTACGCGAGGCATTGCAGAAACCAAGTAGCGATTGTTGCAATGAAATACCTACAATAGATGCATGGGAATTAACAAATGGGTCTTCGAGATTGAGATCAATGAGAAAATAAGATGTTCAAGCTGTAGGAATAGAATACCTTTACGTGGTGTGGCGTCCATAGAATTCGATTCCCATCGGCTTACCCACTTTAGGGAGATTAGGCACCATTCGGAATTGGTACCTACTGAAGAAAAAGGCGAAACCTGTTCCAGCTTTGCCCTGAGAATTTTTTCACGACACGTCACTGATACCCATACATACAAATATGTAGGTGTTGCTACATCTGTAAATGAATTTAATAGAACAATAAATACATACATTGAAGTATCAGTTACTTTTCTGCCCCTGAAATGCCATGGCCCATATGATGATGCCTAGAATTACGTAATGGAAAACTCAAAATCCTGGGATGGACACGAGAACCATGGCCACCCCCTAGACCCCTACTTATGCCTAATATGACTAAATAATAAAAAATAAAAATGCAGCGTTTGACTGGGACTAGAGGTCGATTGTTTAAAAATTGTACCCGGACTTTTATTTACTGTATGAGGTGAAGTGAGGTCATCGGTACGGTACGTCGTCCATCTCTTCATGATTCATAACTTCACGATCGCAATAATTTTCTCTAAGAATAAGTTACAACCACTAAGAACGCTGCAAACTGAGTCACTACACCGAAGTTGCTCATGCGATGGGAAGTGGCGCCAGTCGCAGTGTATATTATGTTATAGTATTTTACTTTAGTTTAATAGTGACCACATAAGACAGTTAATATATACATATGTAGGAAATAATAAATAAGTATGGTCCATATTAAGTTATACGTGTTATATGAATAGTAATGAATAGTTTTAAGAGGCCTTATTCCTTTTAAATTGTGATTGTTTTAGACATTTTCTAAAACAATCACAACTCTATGATCAAACGTGTTTCTTAACATATTATTTGCTAGCGAGCTTTCATACAAAATTCGCTCGCAAATCGCAAGTGTGCTACGGCCCTAACTGGACGTTCACGTCAATAATTGCACAATATGAGCGGTGCATTTCGATTTATTAACGTCGTTTTCTCAGTCGTTCGCGATTTGAATAGACTTTGTGACGTCAATCTACTCGTATTATGGACTGCATGTGTGTTCCAAACATTCACTGGCTGGAGTAGGTAAACTAGCCGTCAATAATGCAGCAATCAGGGGCCGACGGCGGGGATTATTCGGGGGATTATTTAACCGCCTTATAGCATTACTTTATCTGCAATATTAGCCAATTCATAAAAGCTATCAAAATCATTTTTGCGCTACTTCTACAAGGCAACCGGAAACGGCTCCAAAAATTCATACGGCGTTCGTCAATATTAAGGACAGAGTAATGAGACTCTGGGTTGAATTAGCATCTCAGTCGGGCTAGGTTTCTCGCACAAGGGCCTAATGCTATTTAATTTATGTATTGATCATTTCAGAGACATAAGGCCGTGTATGGTCTATAAATGTACGGTCCGTGAGCTTTCAGATTAGGATTCGGATTGAAAACTGAGAGGTTCTGAGAGGAATCGCTCGATTACCATAGCAAGATACCAATAGAACTGAATAATGACAAATTATTGACACCACTCCTTATTAGAACACCAACAAAATTAAAAAACCTAATCAATATTAGGTAAGTACATAAAGACGTGTATATATTTTTTTATTAATAAATTATGTATTCTGTTCTTATCTGGATTGCGAAATAACGAATGAAACAGTTATAAAACGCGGATCACATTCTGTCAGCTCATAATGATACCGCGTGAGTATTGATTGTTGGTTATCGAGTTACATTAAATCAATAGTTGAAAGATCACTCGAACTTTATTCAGAACTCATAAATTAAATTTTGCTGTGGTTATGTTCTTTTTGTTCCAGCGAAAAGGAACATACTTTTCGAAACATTTCTGAAACTGGCCCAGTGCAATTTAACGGCATTCTGACTTGTTTCGCGGTCGATATTGTTCATGTACTACGGTAAAAATGGTCCATTTCATTTAAAGTGACTTTGAGATAATTATCCACTTATTGTATAATTAATGAGTAACTATATTATCAAACCAAATCTTAATATGGCTTGGGATTTTTTGAAAATCAGAAGGCCACACGCGATGCAACTCTACGAATTTTACAGGCAATGGCAGCGAACGCACGATCGAAAAACAACCTTATTTAAATAAACTAGGACTCGGATTTCACAACATTGTATTGTGCTATTGTTGTGTTGCTTGAAGGAACTTAAAACAATTTCCACGCCGTCGTGGGGCGTCCGTAATTTCCACGGCTTCGGACTGTTTGTACTGAAAACACATTTACGCTGTCTGATGTTTGATCGGACTGTTTAGTTGAACGCTGGAAAAACATTGAAGGCGCAGGTATTTAACGTCTGCGTCTGGCGTTTTATTTTGTTTGTAAGTACAGTACATACACCGTAATAGAAAATACACAATAGTAATACGATTTCGATTTCCTTGAGTAAAACTCATTTTCGATTTTTTACTCGGGTATTTTTCTGAGCTTCCAACCAAACTAACTGAAAGAATTGGTTGTTGAAATATTGCAACATTTTCAATTGTATCGTAGAAAAGCCCATTTCGGATGCAATAAACAAAAATATTGTGGTATCGCAAAATTTTCATTAATATTAGCAGTGGTCGGATCCAGGATGCAATTTGGGGTGAACGACCTCAAACGTTATGCTTAGCATGGATGTGGCTCGGGATTTCCCGGGATTTTGGGAAATGGGTTATTGTTAATAATTAATAACTTTTGTCGAGGGTTAAGCCAAATAAACAAAATGAAAATGTTCGCTATCTATAATAGGTCATTTATTATACATGACAAAAACTTAACCTAAAAATAACATGAAATTAAAACTAGATACTAGTCGTGTTTATATAATTAAGTAACATGCTACTATTTGCTCAATATTTTCAGTCGTTAATCGATTGCTTTTAACATCTAAAATACCAAAGATACTCGCGGCATTAGTAAGTTGTAAGTCATATTTATATCCATGTTAAAATAACGGACTTAAACCCAATTCGCTGAACATTAGAATTGTAGAAGCACCCATTTCTGAGATAAAACCTGCTTATTATATACATATCCTTGAAAAAAATAGTGTTAACATATGTACAATATCATTTTTCATTTTATCATTCACAACAAAAAAATATATGTATTATAAAAAATTTCTTGTGTTCCACAATCTGAATTCAAGGAAATTGGTCTTGGCCTGGTTATGTAAATATTTCCTTACCAAAGCAGAAATAAACAATTTAATTTAGTTAGTAAAGTATTGCGTAGCCCCGATGCCCACACATCTACAACATAGACATCAAAACTCCAAAAAGTAGTCTTTGCGGCCGTTAATGTTAATAATTCCCGGTGATTTCTGCCATATACAGTGTAATGGAAGTCGATTACCATGAATACAACGAATCAAGTAATACACAGCTGTATCTGGGGGCGGTAGTGCCCCCGCCAAGACGAGCAAAAAAGAAGCGGGGCACTACCTACCTTTTCTCGAACCGTTTCGTCTAATTTTCAAACCCTCATAGCTTTGGCCCAGTTAACACCAGAGCGCCCAAATTCACAGGTTAAGATGCTGTTAGGAAACATATAAAATGTACTAAATTTCATTGATCTAGCTTTTATACTTTAGGTTTTATTGGTACCTAAAATACGCCGATTTTGCCACTCATGTATATTATTATACACTGACGTATCAAAACCTCTCGGGTACTCGGGTTCCCTATGTTTTTATCGCTGATGAGGGCCTACCGTTAATGAACAATCTAATGCGTCCCTATCCAGGAAAACACCTGAGCTTAGAACAAAGAGTTTTCAACTATCGTTTGAGTCGAGCAAGAAGGTATGTCGAGTGTGCTTTCGGCATCTTCGCAAATAAATGGCGTGTATTTCACCGACCCTTAAATGTTCAATATAATTTTGCGACAGATATTATCAAAGCATGCTGTATTCTACACAATTTTGCTGTAGATCGAGATGGAATACGAAAGTCAGAGGAGTTATACATTGACGACTCCCTATTTAACATTCAACAAACAACGGATAATGTTTCCTTAACAAATCCAGTCAATATACGAGACGAATTCTGTAAATATTTCAACAGTGACGCCGGTGCTCTTAGTTGGCAACTAAGCAAAATATAACTGTGACAATGCATGGCCACTTACCCGCAAATTTCTTCGCCTCTCTATAAAATATTAAAAAATCACAACTACCTACATCAAGAAAATTATAACCGATGCTAACTGGCTATTATTTCAAGACATCACATTTACATTTATTGTATTCACGTTATAATTCAGTTGTAAAAAATAATATAAGTATACTAAAAAATATATAAATAGTCTTACTTACCGATTTTTGTTTTTTCTTTTTTATCCTTTTCGTTGAAAGATGGAACAATATTTTGGCAGACGTCTTTCCAAGCTTCTGTTTTTAAAATTTTATTTTTATACTCCTCCTTCGTCTTGTCCCAAAGAACAGGACGAGCTTCCACTAAAGAAATTATAAAATCTACATCATAATCTTCAGCCATTTTATGCACTATTTACTTGCGTGTTATGCGTTCAGCAGCAAAACGAAAACTAGTTAAACTACCAAGCGATGCACCGTGCACGGCGCCGTACACGGCACCGCGCCGTGGTACGACGCCGTTCGCGGCGCCGTGTACGGCACCGTGTTTCGGCACGACGCCGTTTGACGGCGCCGCGCCGTGACACCGTAGACGGCACCGTACCGGCGACATGTGTCCAGGCCCTTACTTAGAAACACTTCAGCATAAATAAATAAAAACATATAAATTAAAAATTACCTTACAAAAAGAAATGAGATCCCACCAAAAACATTTCATGTAAAATTGGCGGCCAAGACTCACATGCTCATAACGCTTTCGCTGTAAAAAAGTGGTCAGATCCCTCGAAAAGCCAAGCCCCTAAGCCCTGAGTTTACTAATCCTACACCTTGGCTTCAAAAGTATGGCTTGGCCGTTTCATAAAGTACCGTAAATAAGTTTAACGGACTGTCCGGCCTATATGGTAAGGAATTAAGTTTAATATATTTTATCATGAAGACATAAACTTAATTTCTTGATACCGTATGGGCCAGACGGTTCGTTGGACTTATTTACGTTACTCTATGAAACGGCCAAGCCATACTTTTGAAGCCAAGGTGTAGGATTAGTAAACTCAGGGCTTAGGGGCTTGGCTTTTCGAGGGATCTGACCACTTTTTTACAGCGAAAGCGTTATGAGCATGTGAGTCTTGGCCGCCAATTTTACATGAAATGTTTTTGGTGGGATGTTAATAATTCCTTACCAAAGACGATATAATGTAGTTTATGTGACTGTACATAATGAAGGGTATTAAACACGAGTGTGGGTTATACATACACTAAGGTACTTTATCTACCCACATATCATAAGCCTTCATGATGCATTCAGGAGCCACACATTATGACCACCATTTATAAAAATATACTGTTTTGTTAGAACCAATTTCATATATCATATCAGATATCAGGAAGCGTTGCCGAAATATGTATCTATATCATCTTGATCGCTAATTTTATGGTTTAAATTCAACAAATCGAACAATTTTATGTAACAAACAAATTTTAACCGCTAATGGCGGTAATGAAGTTTTCTGGCAGCTGTCATAGTTTTTTTTTATTTCAGAGACAAACTAGAGTCGGCCCCTACTATCATATCGTTCGATATCTTACTTACGTGCGACATTTGTGAAATTGGATTGCATATTGAAAATTCATTTAGAACTAAACGTCATCTCGCCTGATATTAGAATAGAGGTCAAATCAAATTTCTTTGTTTTTCAGAGATGTTCGAAATTTGAATGAAATAATATTTTCGAAATCGATGATATTATTTAGCAATAATAAAAAAAATTACAGATAAGAAATTTGTTCTAACAAAACAATCTATTTTTATGGTGGTCATAATGTGGTTCTTGAACGCATCATGGAGGGTTTATGATATTTGGATAGATAAACAGTTTAATTTAGTTAGCAAATGGCAACAGTGACACAATAGCTTATAGGTAGTGACCTCCGCAGCTGTCAAAGAGCAAGCGGCGTGACATCTGCGCGTGCGATACCTACAATCACTACAATAGCACCCGTGCAGTTATTATTGTTAATCGCGTTGTTTCCCGGTGCGGCGCATATGCCCTACATGCCCTACACATAGAGATATTACGAGTAACTACGGTGATTGGTAAAGATTTATTAAAACTAACAAAACAAGCAAGATGAAATGTAGGCACTTACAACTTAAGTAAAATAATAACAGGCAATATAAATATAAATGGTATATAAGACAGATACTTGTACCTTAGCACTATCAATGATAATAGTAATCCTATAACTTCCTACAGCATGGAAACTGTAATCGTCAAGAACCTATTTCAGCATAGGGTAGTTTAGCCGGTTGTCCGGCCCCCTCTGGTTTTCGGCCTCTACGCAGTAAAACTGCAATAACAAGAAAATTTTACCTCACTCATTCAAAAAAATACTTTTGTCACTCAAATTCACTTAACACTGACGCCTCCTAAATGTTTTCACTTAATAACGTTTCAATTGGCTAGCCAGTACGCCAACGCAAATTAGTCAGTGTGAGTGTGTGTCAAAATTAGTGAATAAAATAGTGCGCGCCATTTTCTTCAAGGTAGGTTAAAATGTTGATTATTTGGTTTTAGAAACATTGCTTTGACTTCTATACGCTCTAGAAGAGTTGAAATAATGTCATTTATATTCAAATGTATAAAATATGTAACAAAATCCTTTCAAATGTGATGGCCGGATGACTAGATTGCATTTCGTCAAATCATTTACCTTCCGGCCTCCGGGCCGAGAAATAACTTGAATACGTATATTTTTAAATGATCAAAATCGCTATTAAATTAAAATCTATTTAATAAACATCATGTCAATTACAAATTTGGATACAATCTCATTCATGTATTTAGGTGCCGGCCGCATGTATCTTAAACAAATTAATGATTTAAATCAGTTTATGATTGCTTGTTTTTGGCGGCCGAGAACTACATTTTGAATAACTAGTTTTCGGCCTAGGTAAATGATAATGGCCGGAAAATACAAACGATTAATTTAGTTTTCGGCCGGTAACTAAAAATTATAAAGGAATGGCCGAAAATAAATCTTTTGAAAGCGAGTTTACGGCCACTGCGGTTAACATGGCCGAGCATCGGTGGAGAGTATTGTTTGTTTTCGGCCGCGGTGACAGAAAGCGGCCGTAAACTAAAACAAATTTAGTTTTTCGGCCCTGCTTTATCATGCGGCCGAAAAACAATTTGTATGTGTTCCATTTTCGGCCCTATAAATATAAGACGGCCGAAAATCGACTCAAATATCTTTAGATGTCAGCCGTATTAATGCAGTAAAAAAAAGGTTGCAGCTAATTACATTTTCCATAGATTTTTACTTTTTTGTTTTATTGAATATGAAAACCTATTGTTTCTCAAATAAGGGTCATCTAAAATATAAATAACAGTGGCCGAGAACTGGCTAAATAAACGGCCGTAAACCAAAACAAGCGGCCGAAAGCCAACTTAGTAGCTACTTTCTGATATTTTATATTATAAAAATAAAAGTATATTATCCATGGCAAAATGTGATACGAAATAGGAAACTACAATATGTCTATGATTCGTAAATAACACTTAGACTAAGGTTTGCTAAATATATCGCCCAATAAATCCACCTGAACTCAAAATTTTGCTTACCTGGCCGAAAACCGGCTAAACTACCCTATACGCAAGTAGGTACGTGTCATAATCCGTTAAATTGCTTAATTAAATGTTTTGTGTATTTGACATACCAACATACAGAATGTTAACCCAACAATTTAGTGGGTTTGTTTAGTGATCCATTACATGAGTAGTTAGTTATTGATACGGTACAAGGATTTTTCCACCTGTTTTTAAACTGGCAAGCAAAACGAACAGGTACCTATATAGTTCCCACGAGTATCCTCCTCGGGAGGATATCCGCGCACGCCTCGCTCGATTTACATCGTCGCCGGCCCGTGGCATTGCTAGTTTGGACTTGGACACTACCATCACCAACGGGTCACATCACATTAGCTGATTGATGTTTAGAAGACAGGAGCATACTTCCGAGCGACTCCGTTTTAAGCTTCGACAAAAATGCTTTCGTATGTTCCTGTCGTTTGCCTGTTTGTCGTAATGTTGTCATTTTTTTTGTAATTTTTTAATTTGAAAACTGAAAACTGTTTTGGGTTGAAAACGTAAAAAGTATGTTTCAGCCATTTTGAAACGGACTCGCGAGTCTATTATAGCTCACAGAGCCATATCGCCGTCCGTCCATGTCATCGCTGACTGGAACAACCGACCATCAACATGGGCGAATGATATTCATATGATTTCATCTTTTTCATCTTGATACTTAATTACCTGTGTATATTTACTGCCGCCACATGCTGCGTTTTTCGGTGCGTACATATAGGTATAAGTAAGTCGGCATTAATGAGGACATCCACGTTTGTGCGGAACTTTACCAGTTCTAATATAATTTATATTCATGTGCTATCTGTGCACACGAGTTGGTAATATGTTCGATTTCACCACCCGAATGTGCCGATGTATAAAAGTGGCAACCCGTAGCATGGAGATTAAAAGGATAGGTACACAATTAGGTATTGGTATTAAATTTGCTGGAAAACGTTAGTTTCACCACATTTAGAAACATAATTTTTTGTTTTCATATATTATATTAATTGCGGAATATTTAAATTCACAATAAAACAATTGCTTTAAATTTCTACTTATTTATAATATTTACCTACAATTTAATTTTAGCGAGAAATAAATAAATTTTGATGCAACCGCAAAAAAATCTTAGAACGCAGATTTTTTTTTTATACCGGGTCGTAAAAATGTAATAAGTATGTATTAATAATATTCAATCAACACCACGTCAGCAGTCCAACGAATTTTAGCATCTGTCGGCCGCAGCCGCCGATGACATGTGTGCAGAACAAACCCTCATGAGGGGTGAGATTCAACCAGGTGAGCCCCCCATATGGCGGGGAACCCCTTACAGGTGCCTCGTGCCCTGAGCTCAATGACGCTTTGTTGCCCAATCCATTGATAAACTGGAGTTTGGCGCGCTTTTTCGGCGGGAAACCAGTTGGGATTGTTTACGGTATTTTGCACTGTTATCCTCGACATGCCGTCAAGTCAAGAGGGATAAATAATTATTATCTAGCCATAAGAGATGCAGATGCTAAGGTGGATCACAAATCTTCTTATATTATTATAATCTAACAATACTTGACATATCACGCATAACCGAAACCGGTCCAAAAATGTTCAAATAATACTTACTTACCTACATAAATGTCCTCCAATCATAATATCTAAGAGCTTCACTCTTGTCTGTCCGGTAATCACACTTTAATTCAACTCTTCCCATATACGACTTAGTATTCACTTTCTCACTTTCACCTTCATAACAAGTTTCCCACTCAATATAATTTAGCAATGATTAATTAAGTAATAATTTATCTCCTGAGAAGGATAAACGTTTGTGTAGAAATTGATAATTTCGCCGAAATCCCATGTTTAGGGTAATATTTGACCGCCCTTCTTCCGACATCTGCTTACATTTTCTTTCATTTCCACTGGGTAGTTGCAATAGAATAGAACATACGGCGCCTGCATACCTGGAGCAGTCCCCAGCGAACCAACATTATTATTCTTCCTTGAATATCCATCCTCCGGTACCTAATTAGCATTTCCTTCATCTCAACTGGCTAGTAGCAATAGAAATTCGTCGCACCTGTAATCCCAACCCCATAAGGTTTAGTCCCCTGCGATCCAACAGCCATTCCCATGATTATGATTCCCGAAGGAGTCGACAGGTGTCGCCGATTAAGGTCAAGAAGTTCCCAGTGCGCCGCGCCACTGCGCACTCTCGTGCTTCGGACCGTGGATGACCGTTGTTGGATGAATTTATATGCGGTTTAATTAACCTATGTATAATAGAAACTAGGGAAAGACCGGTTTAATAGTAAAACTTCCTTAATATATGCATGAAGATACTATTCTTTCTTCTTCATGCTGATTTTAAGAGGCCGATAGACTCCGATTTTAAATGAGTTCGAAATGTTTGCCAGATCCTCCTTGCCAGGCAAGCTATGAACTTTTTTGAAAGACCCAATAATATGACGTGCCAGGCATGCTGAAAAATTTGCCGTTCGAAAGTTCAAATTCAATTGTTTATTTATTTAACGTTTATTGCACAATACACAATAGTATAAATGGCGGACTTAATACCATTAGGCATTCTGTACCGGTCAAATCAGCTATAGTAATTTACATATTGGTGACAAATTAAAATCAACATTTAGGTACTATTAGGAGTTCAAATTCCACCCAATTATGTAAAGTTCTTTAGGTAAAGTTTTTAAAAATCCTTCTTAACATGGACTAAGAATATTCTGTGTAAAATTTAAATTTTTAGATCGTCGGATCTAAATCTGGCTGTCTGTCAGCCAATTGCTCTTAGAATGTCTATTGTGTCAGTTGCATAGAGAGGACTAGACTCTAAAATTCAGCTGTACGTAGTCTGTCTTTTACTGAGTAGGTATTTTCAAGCGGCAGCATTCGGCACGGTGGGCGTTTGCGCGTACGCACTAATAGCTGCGCAGGATACACGCCGTAACTGCTTCCTCATTAGCGGTGGTAATCGCCGCTTCCGCCACGAGGGCTAGAGCCGAATGTCACAACTGACACAAGATCGGTGGCTTAGGAATTGTTGCAAAATGTTGAATTCTCGATGAAACCTTTGAACTGTGTACTAGCGAAGACACAGTCAACTGTACACCCATAGACATCACGTTGAAACGAGGTTTATCGTTTAACAAGCAGAGACGAATCGACTTTTATTATTGCAATTAAGTTGAGCAATTTTAGAGTCTGCTTGACCTTGCCTCTTGCAGAAGGTCTAATTTGATACGGTCACACACTCGTTGATGTGAACAACCATCTAGCTTCTGGGTTGCCTACATATGACAAGACACAGGATCGGTAGAAGTGTAGGAAATCTGACGAGGTATGTTTCATGTATTGGCAGCATAATTATTGACTATTGGCAACAGACGAGCATTTTGACAGGATCTAAAGTCGTGAAAAGAAATTACTTAAAGCGGATTTCTAAGGAATTTCAAACCTGTTGCATAACTTAGCATCGCACTGGGATTTACGATCAAATCCGCGCGTGAGCGCGAATCGTGCGCCAGGTGTGCACGCGCACTTAAATGGCCGCGCCGAGGTGCCCTCGCGTAATTGGACGTCATTTGCGGAAATTGAGCGCTGATTGGCTGATATAAATGTCACGTAGACTCGCCCGAATCGATTAGAACCTTTACAAGAAATCGTAACGTCTACTCACTGACCATGAATCCTGTCTGTTTTTATTTTTACTCTCACCGGTCATTCACCAAAAGTCAACAGAGTGAAACGAAGAATGAAAAAGGTGCGGTAAGGAATCACGGTGCGTAAACACCCTACAGACTGGGATCCGTAATCATAATCACGGCAAGAAGTTAGTGAGTCAGACAATTGAATAAAAGACGTTGGGGAGGAACTCTGCCGCCTGGTCACCCTCTCCGGAAGTTTAATTTAAGTGGGTGATTGATGCAGTTACTAGCTGATTTAAAGACAAACCCACATAATGGTCTCGCGACTAATGTTACTTTGAACACTTACAACGAACAGCTAAAACTTATTTTCGGAAATCTGCCCATGTGTGGTAAGTACACGTAGGTAAATAGAGGAATATACTGCTTATTAATAATCATGAATAATACCTATTATAACATTTATTTTTGTGAGCGAGTTCCAAAAAAATCCCAAATCCACAACTTGAATTTTTTGGGTTCATCATGCTCAGAATAGCATTTGATAGCATTTTCAATGTGAGGAATAAAAATTTGTTCCCAAATTTGTATGGAAATAGTGTCCACTAGCACTACGTAACGCTCGCAATAAAAAAAGCGGCCAAGAGCATGTCGGGCCACGCTCAGTGTAGGGTTCCGTAGTTGCTCATCCTTCACAAGGAAAAAGGTCTTAAACGCCAAAGTAAATATAATTACTTATTACCTTCTGGAAGTCAACTTACGTCATTTTAAAGACACTATTTTTTATTTTCGGAGCGAATATTTACAAAACTACTGACTTTATCAAAAAGTAATGTTTAAAGACCCCTATTATTTTTAACGACACCCCACACACTAGATTTGAAACGAAAAAAAAAATTCACCCCCACTTTAGGTGTACGAGATGTACCCGAAAAAAAATTTTTTTAGATTTTATTTTACCGTTAAGTCGGCGTGATACATACTCGCACACATACTCATACCAAATTTCAGCTTTCTAGTACTAATGATCACGGAGCTAAGCCGCGGACGGACGGACAGACGGACATGGCGAAACTATAAGGGTTCCTAGTGGACTACGGAACCCTAAAAAGTTCAAACGTGACGTAATGGAACAAACACATTTTTTTTGTTAACATTGTAAATACTATCGCTCGGATTCTGAGTAAGATGAACCCAAAAACGTCAAGTTCTGGAAGAAAAAGCTAGGGATTCGGGATTTTTTTGGAAAACGCCCAGCTACATGTCGAGTGAATTGAGTTAATTTGTGTATAACATCAGATGATAGGTATTGTTTTTGAAGAGTAGCACACATATTTTTAGGTTTATAAAACCTATTTTTAACACTGCTCTAATTATTATACTACAACAATTTTATTTCTAGTTTTAGTCTCTAGTCTAGTTTATAAAATAAATAACAATTTAAAACAATATAAAAGCCTATATTTGGTAAATTACCAACACAAGGGTTTCTTAGTCTGATCACGTTCATGTTATTGCAATGCACGGTTTACGATGTTCCGATTTCTCAAAGCACGTCCAATGTCCTGGGTCTCAATGGTAACTTACAACTTTCATATAAAGTAATGAATAAATACTTGGCCTTCTTGCAGGAAGCACGCTAGTTGAGCACAGAGCCATCGTCTCCATGCAAGACAGTAAAGCACCCCGTGACGGCGCACACTGATGGCCCTCCTTCCAGGACACGCTCCGTTGGGCGCGACGGAGCCTACGACTCGAAACTTCAATCCATGAAATTACACCTGTGTGTGATTATCGTCGGGGCTACTTCGATAGGACCACAGAATAGATAATAGTAATAGGACGAAGAAACGGTCACTGAATTCACAGGTGGATTTTTTATAATCTTTCGATATGATTTAGTTATTACATTAGTAAGAGGCTCACATGCAATCATTGAAACAAGTGAATTATAGCTAATTCATTTAATACAATAACAGATAATTCAATTTGAATATGACCACACAAAATTGGCAGGTATTATTAAGTAATACTAATTAGTCTTCGGTAGATTTCTGCGCGTAGCACTGTACCGATCCAAATCCCATAAAAGCGACGAGACATTTTGTCTAGAGGGTGGTTTTAACCGAAATAGACTAATCTTCATTACACTTTTCTGACCCCGGAGACCTCCGTAGCCGCCGTCGTCACCGTCGACCGCAGCGCCGCCGTACTGATCTCTCTGATGACCTCGCGCCTCACGTACTTGACGCACAAGCTCGTCAGCAGCCTCACAAAGTAGTACACTGCGACCAACACTATCGTCACCATCAGTAACAGAACTATGATATCACAGATCGAGAGGCTGTCAGTAACCTCCATGTGAGCGTGCCCGTGTGCGCAACAGGCCTTATTTACTTCCATTCCACTGTCCAATCGGTATGCATTTCCACACTCAGCCATTGCAGCAAACTGTGCGAGACGCTTGAAATTTAATTAACAAAATAGTTCATCCATTTCGCAACTTTTTGCCTTGGATCGAAAATGCCGACGAATGCATAAATAACTAGGTTAACAAATATGAGTGCTTGTAACAAGAATCGCTACAAAAAATTTATTTATGCGATCGAGCCAACAATGTTTTCTCATTCTATACCTACTTTAGCAATATAATGCTGAAATGAAATTGATTCGCACGCAGCGCGCGGGTGATCGCATCTCGGTGCGCACGCGCATGCAGCTAAACCGCCGTCACACGGCGAGCGACTTCGATTCAAGTTACATTTTATGTTTATGCCGACGCCACTAAACCTTTTGTTAATATAAAAGCGGTCGCGGTTTATAATGCAAGCGAGATATTTTTCAGATTGTTGAGGCACGCAAAACCAGTTCTTTAAGTCTATGCCGATTCTCAGGTCAGTACGGGGGAATGCAACACGAGCAAAAAGGCTGTAAGCTAAATCGCGCTCCTTGCCCGAGTGGAAACAAAAGCCTTTGTTGGGTTCCGAGTATCCAGCTCTGAGGATTATGTTTTTGAATCGTATGGGTTTTATATTTCCCGACCTAAGCGATAAGTATCGAAGCTAATCAATATTGTTAAGTTAAATTGTTAGATTTCCATTGAGAATATGTCATTCACATAGTGGTATTTTTGTATACTTACATATAGGTAGTGTTATTAGTTAGCAGCAATACATTTTCATGTTAAGCTTCAAATAATTGTTAGAATTTTGTTTTAGGACATAATCATTCGTAGGTACTAGGTACCTACGAATGATTATGTCCTAAAACAAAATACTAAACTAAATCTTTGTGTAATTGATATATGTGCAACATTAATAATTTAAAAGAAAAGGAAAACCCTTTTGCTTACATCTATGTCAACTCTAACGTGTTCCTTGTTTACATGTGTTCTTTAATTCTAAATCAGATACCTGGTACATTTTTTTAAGTATACACAAGGTGTATTTATTCTTTCACGCAAAGATCTCCGATTAATTACAAGTTTCAGATTACAATGGTCTTAATTAAACGGCAAATAACACAAGTTTGATTAATGTGTTGTTGCGTAAGCAATCAAGAGAGCGCGTGATAGAGCAAGCAATTAAAGTAATCGCGTCGCAACAAACAGCTGTAGCCAATAGTTGATAGCGAGATGAATGAGAGAGTGGCGCCTCGCGGGTTATCGTGGGTCGCAGCTGCGTCCGCGCACACTACAGCACCATTCTGTACTAAACTGCAATATTCATTTCACTGAACTACGCGAAGACGACGAAACTGACCAACACGCACTCTATGTACAACTAACAGCTGTAGCCTACAGCGGATAGCGAGATGAATGAGAGAGAGTGGCGCCTCGGGGGTTATCGCGAGTCGCAGCTGCGTCCGCGCACACTACAGCGCCATTTTCTAATTCGGTACTAAACTACAACACTAATTTCACCCAACTACGCGAAGACGACGACACCGACCAACACGCAATCTATGTGAAACAAACAGCTGTAGCCTATAGTTGATAGCGAGATGATTTGAGAATGGTGTGTCCCGGGTTATTGCGGGTCGCAACTGCGTCCAAGCTCACTACAGTGCCATTCTGTACAAAACTGCAACTTCACCCAAGTCGGGGTAACACAGTACCTTCCCACAATATCAGTAGAACCCAGCTACGGTGACCTTAAGTACAGTATATACAGACCTACATGACGTGAGACCAGTTTAAGTACTTCCTCCACGCGCCTCCACACGGCAGTAAACCACACGTGCCGAGATTTTGCTGAGGCAGAGACCACCACATACAAACAGAAGGGCATGATAACAGTTAATAAGGCTAGTCGACTACAAACCACTAAACACATTTCTCTTATACATCACTCAGACGCTACCACTAAAAAATTTACCTCCAATCCCTCTCATATTCCCTGACAACACGATTCTGATTACGCTCTGTAAAAATGTCACTTCAAACTTATGATATCGACGTACAATAAACATGTCGTTGCATTTACTTTATATTTATTACATTCCTTCGAACAGAATCAGGCTGCTGATCGATCAATGAGCGCAGCTGCCGGCCACAGGGAAATAGCTGGCCCATTGATAATGTTATGATATGACTGTTACCAAGTTTTCCGTCAGCGTCTGGCTACTTATTTACCGTACAGTTGCATAATTTGTCATTATAGAACAGATGACCTTTAGTTCCGTTTATGACACGAACCACTAATCCGAAATATGTTGTTGCTATTAAGCAATGAGTTTGACAATTCTATAGTTTTTAAATAGTTTGGGATGTGACTCTACCTGAAAAATGGTCTTTGATAATTGGGAGCATTAAGTTTTTCAGAGGTATACGAGTACATGTGATATTTTTTCCCGATAGGATTTGAAATGTGACCATATATATGTCCCATAGAGGTTTTAAAAAATAAATCGAAAAAAACTATGGGACATAAAAATATTCGAATCATAGATTCTGAATCCAAATAACGTATACTGTCGAGAAAAAATATAATATTTATACCTCTGAAAAAAATTGTTTTGTCAAATTTTGTGTTGCGGTTTACACGTGCTTCTTTATACGTATCATACATAGTATAAAACAAAGTCGCCTTCTGCTGTCTGTACCTATGTATATTTAGATCTTTAAAACTACGCAACGGATTTTGATGTGGTTTTATTTAATAGATAGAGTGATTCAAGAGGAAGGTTTATGCATAATACATGCATTATTTATCAGCATTGTACCCGTGCGAAGCCGGGGCGGGTCGCTAGTTTTACATAATACGCCATTTTAATCTTCATCGACACTGAAAATAATGGAAATAAGGAGTAATTTGGACGTCACGCCATATATGTAAGTACAATATAGTAGATTATATTATATAATATGTATGTTATACAAAGAAACCAATCTTTTCAAGTTAAATTGAAATATAATCTGCGTTTTGATTTGAATCAGACAGAAAGTTCTGCAAAAATACTTCAAACTGATTTGCCAGTGGCTGTATTAACTTGTTTGATATAGCTACGCAGCACAGTATAATACGCAGGTAATGTCCATATCTAGACATCACGAGGGTAATGTAGACTATGCATGAATAGACATTGTTGTTGACGATAAAATACTTCGTTGACAACAATGTATTCAAGATTATAGAAAACGATTCTCCTGAACCGAACAGTAAGAAGCGTTAGTTAGTACACACAACGAGAGGACGCGAGAAATAAGTAAAGTGTCATATCGCGGGTCAGGTCGCGGCGGCGCCGGCGCGGCCGCCACGCAGCTGGCCTGACGCATCACAACATTACTATTAGGTACTTCAGTTTATTCGCGATGACAAACTACCAATTTTACCTTCCTTTTGTTTATTGATTTGATTTTTGGAGTAATCGCTGAGACGACGAAACAAAATAAAAATTGGGCAAGTGCGAGTCCGACTCGCGCATGAAGGGTTCCGTACCTATACATATATATAATCTATAACAAGTTTGTTGTATGGGAGCCCCCCTTAAATATTTATTTTATTTTATTTTTAGTATTTGTTGTTATAGCGGCAATAGAAATACATCATCTGTGAAAATTTCAACTGTCTAGCTATCACCGTTGTTGAGATACAGCCTGGTGACAGACGGACGGACGGACGGACGGACGGACGGACGGCGAAGTCTCAGTAATAGGGTCCCGTTTTTACCCTTTGGGTACGGAACCCTAAAAACCGACATATTTATAAAATTGTTGATGATCTTGGATTCAAACAGCTCAACAAATTATCTTGACTTTGAAAAGTATACTGCCAGTACGAGTATGTAGGTCTTCTAGTAAGTGTTTATGTTATGTCAATAGTAATCCACCTATCTATGGGTAAAAAAAATACTGTAAAACTAACTGTACTGTACTGTATATGTAGAGTATCTACACAAATGTATATAGTTATAGTGAACAATTAAACCGAACATTCCGTTAAATGATGGTGTCACAAGACGCTGCGCCCGCGGCGTCACAACAAACAATCAGTTTACTGAAATGGCTGCACGTGTGCGCTGTGACAAATCCCCACACACTTTCTTTAATGTGAACATTCCAACAATACTATTTATTGTCTATTACCCCACTCGAAACTACTCTGAAACCAAATTAATTCCAGGAAATCCAAAACAGTGACGTTTTATCACTAAGCAACCTTTAACATCTTCCGATGTATGTAGAATTTCATGGGGCTAAAACGCAGCTGGTTACCAGCCTTGTATTTCATAATAGCCAGATCGTAAAATTTAAATAAGGTCATAGGTTACAGGCATTTAATCTATGACCAGTCCTATATAAAATCAGAATCGGCATAACAGCAGGTTGTTCCATTAAAACTTTCCATAAATTAGCCAATGCCAACAATGTGGTAGAGTGAGAAAAATATGCAAAATCTCGCATAGTTGCTGTGTTGATACCCGCTCGAAATAGCTCGAAATAGCTCTGTTGTTACGTTATTGCTGAAGTTAAATGGAAAGTTTTCTAGCTTCAATTCGGTACGGGAGTTTATTTTTACGATTACGTGGTGATTTTTTAACAACTGACGCCGTTATTATGATCCATGATAAACATTTTCATCGATCACTTGCGGTTTTTTTGTTTTGTTCTACGCCGCCGGACAGAGTTTTAATATTTTCCTGTTTCTTATTTGTAATGCTGGTATTTATCGTCAATTTGAAGACGGAGTGCGTCCTTGCTCGCGGCGCGCACTGGCTGCGCCGGCGCTGCGCCGTGGGCAACGCGTCGTTCGCTTATTGCCCCTATGCCCATCTCCAGCGACCTTGACAACCAGATAACTGTTTTTATAACTTGATAAAACCGGATACAGTATGTTAAATATTAGCTATTATTAATGAGAATAACTATTATGTGACAGATGATTTTGTTTGCTGCTATCAAAGATATACAAGATAATATATGCATTGGCGTCACAACACATCGGCGTCGATCGTCTGAGTAAAAACCTTGATTAATGCGTCGATTCGACTTAATTTCGTTTAGAATTTAGTATCTCCGGATGGAATGTGGCCGATGAATAATGCAAATAGCTATTTTGAGGTCACGCCGGTCCTTCCTCCGGCCTTGCACCTGGCAGCTGGTACGAGTATAACTCGGTCAGCTCCTCGCGATATCGTCACACCCGGAACTCTGATACGACGTATAGTTATCTCATAATAAAGGCTTCATTTAAATTCATAACTATTTGGAATACATCTGCAAACATGCCTAGATGGAAATACCCAAAGCTCAGCTGTGGTGTTGCTTGTCTCTAGACGAATATTTAATTAGTACAACATATTGGACGAGTAATATTATAATTTTTTTACTATAAGTAGGTACTGTAGGATGTGAATTTTCAAATATTTTAGTGGATTATGGAGAACGCTTTGAGTGACAGTAGGTACAATTAATGTATGTATGTTCCAGCGAATAAATCCATTCAAATGGAATTGAAAATGCTGCTGCTTCTCGAATGTGTATAACTCTAGACTAGACCAAAAACAGTTCGCGAGAAAAGTTACAGTTACAGTACGACAAAAACAAACCCGATTAATGTTTTATGCATTGTTATTTCATAACTTATTTGTACTGTACCTCACGAAATAACATTGTAACATTTTAAATTTGAAATCTGACGTCAGCTCAACCCCCTTATTCGGGAATTTGCTTTTTAGCTTACGGTTTGAGAGAAAACGCATAGAGTAGACTGGAATGGAGAAAGTTACTGCCGCAGAAGTGTAGTGCCGCAGATGATGATTTTCAGAATAAGTACGTCAAGGAACAAGGGTGTAGCAACTTATTTATTTATTCTGATTGGATTGGATTACCATAGGTATTAATTTTCTCAGACTGGAAGTAGTCATTTTACATTTTCTAGAGGTTTATTTGGGCCAAGGAACCAAGAGGTACTTATTGGAGGTTGAAATATCACTAGCCGCTGTATTTAAATACGAACCTTTCGTGCAAAAAACTGTCACGGGGCTCAGCAAATGTTTGTATTGTTGTAAATCTTTTATTTAAGTGTCCTCGTCATGTTTTTAAGTGTCAACAGTTTGTTTGACATGTGTCTGGATTATGGCTCGTAAAATAGGTTATTTACGACTAAATATATTGAATTTTAAACGGATTGCAGTTGACGCTACGGAGGCACAAAATGATTAGGAATTACGTAAACGTTATCGGAATATGAATCATAAAGTTGATGGTGTGATGACTTTAATGGTGATTGGATATGTATTCAAAATCATCTATTTGGTTTTATTATAGTAAAGTCAAACAACATTCTGGATATTTTGTTTTGGTAATAAGTATATATTTTTTACTTAATATGAGATTGAAAACACATAAACAAACATAGGATTTCCTCGATAATATTCATTTGCCTTTATTTTGTAACTTTTCGACACTGCTTCATGTACCATACTTAATGACGGGTGGAATAATTATTACATATAATGTGCCTAGGGTAGGTAAAAAGTTAAGCATAAGATTTAGTCCCGTCATATTATTTAAGTTTGAACAATACCAAATACGATAGGTACCAAAGGGCCAAAGTGTAAATTGTACAAATGAAATTACTCGACACAGGACTCGTTATCATTAAGGAACGTAGAACTTAGTAATTTTAGAGTAAATGACAGTACGAAGCACGTTGGTACCACCAACAAATGTCCGACTTGAAAGCTCTTTGTGTTCCCACTGGCTGATCATACACCGAAGTCACGCCACTCGCCGACAAAGGGTTACCTATTCAACGAACGCCCGTAAAATTTATATGCTCCACTGTTAACGTGCCTACAAACAATCGGGTAGTCGGCTGTCCTAGTATCGCGCAGAGGAAACCTCGTAATTAGAACTCGGCTATAAAATACCCATCAAACTTACTCGAGAGGAGTGTGTCGCTGTTAAAATTCAGACAACTATAAAAGCCGCCTGAATAATCCGGAATAATTCTTTTGTTGGAGTCTTTAGAACTCAAAATTGCTTATGAAGTCATTTTTGATAGTAAACTTATGTTGGTTTGAGTATAAAATCCGACCGCTCCATAAATTAAGTTTGTATGACAGACCACGTTGTTACAAGACTTTTTTACAGTCCGCAGCAGCAATGACGATTAACTTGCACCCAGTTTTTGAAGGCTGTGATTATCATAAAAATATATTACTTATATGTTACATACAGAAAAATAATTAGCACCGAATTAGTCGAACCGGTTTCACAGCTATTTGGCATAATATGTGGGCTCACGTTTTCCGAGATCTATTTTCGACAATAATTAATTGCGTTTTTAAATGTCGAGCTATACCTATGTATTTACTAGGGATAAGGAACGTTTTAGTTTTACTTTGCATCAATATACATATATATTGACGACGAAATACGTAGAAATAAAAAAGGAATTAATGCATTGTAATGAGATTTCCTTGGCGAATGTATTTTCAATTTGTAACCAAACCGAACATTGCCTTAATTGCAACTTTTAAAACACATAGTAAATGATGAAGCAAAAATGTTGAAAGCTAATAAGTAGAAAACTACGTTTTTTTTTGGATTAATGGAAAACTTATTTTACTGTCATGTATGGTGGATCTGGATGGGTCATAGTCAGTCCGTCAAAAACAAAAGTCGTCCCTCCAGTGATCACATGTTAAGACCTTGTATGAATCAAGGTTTATTTTGCTGTTACATCGGATTATAGAAGAGGGAACATTCTTTATTCTCATTCGAGTTTTATCAGCAAATTAGGCCCTGGGATCCTTAATTTCGCTTATGTTCACAGGAAAGACTCAAACCTAAATCTGACTATGACCTGGATGGATGACTCGAGACATTATTTGAGTAGTTTTTAAAGATTTTTTCAAAATAAAGCCAGCAATATTTCGGTTATACGAACAGGCAGCACTGCCGCGGGCCGCCGCCGCCGTCGCCATCGATCGACACGTGCGATGGTCACGATCACGATAGTTTGGAAACCACATTCACGACTAGTATTTAGAGGTACTACATTAATACACCACACCTAATATCTTCTAAAAGCCAAAATTATCTGTCATAGTTAAAGTTTAACCTATAGTACTGTCCTTTGTATTCTAATTAAGTAATTAATTTGAGTTCCTAGATATCACTTTATTTTAATTAAAAGAATGAAAATCCTTCTCATCCAGTATGTATTTTTTGCATAAAGTTTATTCTTAATTCAGATTAAAAAATGTGTTAGATTAACAAATTTTACAGAGAAAATTTTTGTGTTTTCTTGGCCTACCCAGTGAAATTCTTATATGTAAGAAACGAACGTCGGCTCAATTCAAAATTATTGTGTGTTTACATATAATTTACATGATAATGTATAACATTTCATTCTTTGGCCGTCAGCTTACCTGGCTTCCCATTCGTAGTCACAGATCCCTCAGGATCCTTTGCTGTCTGTTTTCTATCCTGTTCGAGCCTTCTACTCCGGAATATCTAAAAAGTAAATTCATTTTTCGAACTCCCCGTCCAGGCTGTGAACTTCGTTCCTCCTGAATTCACAAACTTTCCACTCTTTCGCACCATACTGGTTTTATGTCTATTTCTTTCGCCATTCAGGCATGCCAATGGAAAGGTCTGGAATTCACTCCCTCTCTCTATCAGACAAGCCCCAAGCAAGGTAGCTTTCAAGTGTATGCTGCGTAAGCATCTGCTAGAACAAGAGCCCGAATAGTCCTTCCATCATCCCATGTTGTAGACTTTCGGATATATTTGTAATCATTATTTATATATTTATAGTGTGTAAATATATGGATGTATTTTTGTATATACAGTAATCAATTTAGTAATTACTTGTACCTTAGATGCTCTCTGTACAATTAGATCTCCGATTTGCACCAACTTATAGTGCAATTTAAAGTTTACATAAATAACAATAACAACCGTGGAAATCGAAGAGAATATTCTATATACTCATCATCATCATCATTTCAGCCACAGGACGTCCACTGCTGAATATATACTATCTGTTTTAAATTAGGCTTCAAGGAATGGAACTCGGTCCCGTCTTATGTATTTCCAGGTAATTATTCTTTGGTTATTTTCAAGGTAAGTCTCAATGGGTTTTACAGAAGAATTATTAGATCGAAGTTTATCTATCGTATTCGAAAGAGCTATGCTATTGCAATTTTAACGGTGACTTAGAAAAGATGATGTAAATTTGTTTGCGTTTTTTCGTTACATTACCTCCGTTTGTTCTAAAGTAAGCTTCTCTACACGATTATGACAAACTTGACAATAGTACGCCAATGTTTGCAAGATAAGCTCTCAAGTAGAAACGAACAGCTTAATAGAGAGTTGCAACTATATCTATATAGCTTGGCCGTTTCATAGAGTACCGTAAATAAGTCTAACGGACTGTCCGGCCTATATGGTAAGGAATTAAGTTTATATATATTAATATATTATCATGAAGATAAACTTAATTTCTTGATACCGTATGGGCCAGACGGTCCGTTGGACTTATTTACGTTACGTTACTCTATGAAACGGCCAAGACATTTTTTTGAAACGAAGGTGTAGGGTTAGTAAACTCAGGGTTTAGGGGCTTGAAGCCAGTTGATGCCATACTTTTTAAACCAAGGTGGTAGAGGGTTAGTATGGTCAGGGCTTAGGGGCTTGGCTTTTACTGGAATCTGATAACTTTTTTACAGCGAAAGCGTTATGAGCATGTGAGTCTTGGCCGCCAAAAATGTTTTTGGTGGGATTAATACTATCTCTGACTCTAAATAGTCACTTGCCGTACGTCCCGTATTGCCATAGGTTCTTACCTTAAGATATTTCTTGAATAATAACTTAATTATAGGCAAATTGGGGATATCGCATCCGTCGAATTCGGGCTCAGTTTGATGGACAATGTCGAATACTCAGTGCAGCTGACAGTGACGCTGCCACGTGCATGCCAATAACTATTTGTGAAACACCACGCCTGCCTCTATTAATAAAGTACACCCGTATTTATTGTCCATTGGGGAGACAATTACTATGACGCTGCGAGTTTGATCTTTGATGATCAGTGTATTGACGCCGGAAAACAAAAATATAATGAATCGACATAGTAAGGTTTCTGAAAAGATTTCTGCAACATGTTTTTGAATAATAAACACTTGCTTTTACTTTTTATTACTCGGTAAATTTTAGGTGGAAATCCATTAAAATTGTAATTATTTATACAAAACCAAATTATATATAGAAAACTTACACTCGAGGCTCTCGTTTATCGAGTTGCGAGCATGTGTCGCGGCTGGTTACTGTTGAGGCCACGTGGTGCGCTGAGCAGGCGCGGGCGCAGCTTCTGTTCTGTCAGTAGCGTCTGTTTCCACATGTGCACTCTATCTGACACTGCTTGTGAACTTGGAATGCATCTGTTAGTTTGTATGCAACTTAATGTAAATCAACGAAATACGAAGTACCAAATGTTACCACTGTTCTCAAGTAATAAAAATCCATCTAATCCAAGATTATACATACTTACGTTGTATTGGTTTAAACTTACACGATTTTCAACTTAACAAAGTCTTGATCGTGTTTAGGTTTCCTAAATTAGCGTAAGCAAACTTACAATAGAGCTTCTGAACGTTTCCCTTCTTGGGATTGTAAAACGATCCTAACCTAACGGTTTATGGTTCATGGCGTATGGTCTTGTACAGTGATATAAATAATAAAATAATCATTTTTTTAAAGCATATTCCTAAGGGCCTTTTAACATTTTGATGGTGACTAGAGCGAGTTTATACAATTCCTAATGCGTTTAGGAGCAAATGAATGCTCGCTCTCACACTAATCACCAATCAAAATATATACATATTAACAACCCATAATTAATGTGATAATAGAATAAGTATGTAAGTATCTTTAAACTTATTAAAGACAATCAGGCTTCTTTGAACGTCGAGGAGGAAAAGTTAACTCTAAATGTTTCCGATTAACTGTGAGATTGAGCTTTTACATACAAACGTTTTTTATAATAAAATTGATTATATTTGCATGCAATATGTCTTCTCCAAGGCACTGTCGCTCCTTGTCTTGAGCACTAAACGTTTAACAAACCCCATTAACGGTAGGAATAAACAAAACTCATCGTTTTGCTCTCATGATTCTATTCGAATACAAATCATGTAAACAAGACAATAATCACTTCTGAGTTCATATTGCTACTTAATTATATTTGATCCATCGTTTAAAAAATGTGTCCGATCAACCATACTTTGAATTTCCCGGTGATGCAAACAATTCGCAGTCAGACCTTGGGTCCGGAAGCGCGTGCGCTGATTTGCATACAACAAGTGGAGGATCATACGCCAATTTACATGCGTGTATGCGTCGCCCCCATTTGACAATAGGGCGGCGACGTTCGAAACTATTCGAATGTCACTCACATCTAAATTCGGATTTTTAATTTTATTAAATACCTTAACGAAAGGTAAACGTTAAAGTATTTTAAATGTGAATATTATTACATGCCGATATTATTTTTATTGGCATATATTTCTAGCAATAAGTATCAAGTTTTGTAAATGTTTGTATATGATAAATATATTGCTACATATCTCATATATAATGATGATCGAGCAACGAAAATCGATATATACTTCGTATGTCCGTCAGACTTATGTATAAGACAGTCATCATCATATCAGCCGATAGACGTCCACTGCTGGACAAAGGCCTCCCCCAAGTTCTCTACAACGATTGGTACCTTGCGCCGCCCTCATCCAATTTCTGCCCTCGATCCTAACCAGGTTGTCCCTCCCACGCTGCGTCTTCCGGTCCGCGGAAAATCAAGTTCGGTTCCTGCATTTATCGTTTGCAATACCTGCGTATCAATTGTTTCAAGAAATAACTCGTTACTGTTATTTTTAAAACTTTCCACGATATTTATGGAACGGTGATCGGTCGTCCACGTCGCCAGTCGGAGTCTTTTCAACTGACAGTTGGCATCGGCGGAGCCTAATACAAAGAGATTTTAATCTCAAGTATCCACTCACGACTATTGTCTTTATTCCCGTCTACGCGGGACGTGCTCTATCTGCGATTCGGACCTCGTAACCGTCGTAGATGGCTAAGATTGCAGTTTTGATTGACGTAAGTGTATGTGCCGGTGACGAGAGACACACGTTTTATGCTTATCCGCGCCAGATCGCATTGCTAACCAACGCTGACGCAAGTTTAGATGACTTCAAACGGAACAGTAAACAAATAATTACTTATCTAAATATTAGCAACAAGTGCGTTAACAAACGCAAATTGCAAAAGCAATTGATGGTTTCATCCTCAATAATGTATCAGAATCGGCCCGACATGTTTCAAAGTCGTTTCATTCAAAAGGTGATTTGTGAGATGTCTCACGAAAGTTTTATAAGTGACGAACTAGCTTGCAGCTCATGAAAATCGAAGGATTATAGATAAAATGAATGACAACTTGATACACGTTGATGCTGTTCCAGGAGGCCCGGAGAAACAAAGTCATTCCTAATTGGATGTTAAACGCTAAGGTATTAGTTCTATTTATTTAGGAATTAGGATTATACAGAAATGAAATCGTGCCTATGGCGCCGATAAGTGCTAGTGTTTTAGAAAGTGGTATTGATCCAGATAGCCAGCGAAAACCAAATCACTCTTAATCGAACGCTAACCGCCCAACTGTGAGATTTATTTACCTAGGTGCTAGTGGCGCGACATCTATAGTACTCGATTTATACTGGCTTTCCTATTTTAGGTCATTTGAGGACCATTCTCTAAAATTTTTGGTGACAAGGTACACTAAATCGGTCCCGTCTTGCCCATAGTTACCCTTTGACGCCGCGCCACTGCAAGGAGCATAACAGAGACGAGAGTGCTTCCTATAACGCAGTTGTGTGCTATGGTATGGACGCATTGCTGTTTTAGAACAGAGTGGCCTTAATCCAGCGGGCCTATGATGATTTCTTCTATCACGCGATAAATAAGTGACAAAGCATCCGTCACTTTTTGACAATATGCGAGTGTGAATGACAGAGGCTTTGTCACTCACACTCGCACCCTATGGGGCCTATTAGGCCCGCTGGTGGCCAGCAGTGACCAAATCATGCCTGATCGAACGCTAACCACCAAATTGTATTTTATTTACCTAGGTGTATACAGAGATGAAAGCGCTCCCTATGTGAACACATGTGAATCTGCGCAGCACGTGGCACACAACGGTGCGCTGTCGCGGCCGCGGCTGAATGCCTCCTTGTGCGCACATTTGATACGCACATGCGTTGCATGACGCGACACGGCGCGAATATTTTGCCTAAATATATGGCACAAAGTTTACCAATATTACCATATGCATTGGGGATGGGATGGTAGATTAGATAATCAGTTTTGTAATGCTAGTCACTAAATGTAGAGCACTTTTCTTCAATACTACATAACTTAGTAGATATTTTGATAGCATTTCAAATCTCCTAGTCCAAATTACGCATTTTTTTCTTGTACAATCGCTATCAGATAGATCACAGCAAATAATGCGTTCATAAATATCTGAAGACGACACTCGTCAGACCCTTAGAGTACTACATGATCAGATATTTAAAAACGCATTAGTTGCTACGATAGTTCTGAGGCGACTGCACAGGTTGTATAGTGCGAGTAAAATACTATGTACCATTTAAAAAAAGCAGATCTAACTGCATATCAAACAATTTAAAATCTTAGGCTCACATCTCTACACCTTTAACCCCGTTTGCCATAAACTGAGAATTCTGCGACTTGACGCGAGTCGTGAATAGCCTGATATCAGCATCTAAGAAGCCTAAAGTATAGCTATCTATGTTTACAATGAAACGAAAAAAGGAACAATTTAATGGTGGATTTAAATTTTTTCGCTTAATTGTAAACATTTGGTTTACGATATCAGACGTTAGGTACTGCTTTAATAAAAATAATTATATAGGTAGTCAAGCTTGCAAATCTTAGCTCATATGCAAACCGGACACGTAGCGCCGTTCGCCGGATGTCACATTACAATACGCGATTATTTTTAGCTCAATTCGTCAAAAATTTAATTTATATTCTAATCGTATATGATATAGGATATGATTAATGCAATTAATCATTACATTGTTCCTTACTTATATTTATATTAGCATTTGCGCATAAGCATTAAATATATCATCATCATCATCATACCTTAGTTCACACTCGTGCTAATTACAATTATTTTGCCAATGAAATTTAAACCACGTACTGTTGTGCGCTAACTTCCTAATTGCAACGACTTTTTCCGAAATGTTAGTACGATTGTGCTCTTAGGTATCGGTATCTACGACATCATAGACGACTACTGCTGGACAAAGGCCTCGCCAAAAGTTCTCCAAAATGATCGGTCGTACGCCGCCCTCATCCAATTGCTTCCCGCAATCCTAACTAGGTCGTCGAGCAAAATAAATACCATTCTGTAAATGACACCCACAATAAATACAATAGATACAGATGTATCGAATGTTATTGACAATTGTTATTTCTCTTAGGTACCTACTGCTGGTAATGTTTTCTTATATTTCCTGACAATTTACTGGTTGATGGCAAACAAAACAGTGAATACAAATCACATTGAATACAGATCACGAATAAAAATGCAAGTTATTACGATTGAGTGATCCATACATCGGTAAACAACCCGGCCCGGACCGCAATCGATCGCAATTTATCATTTTAGGGTTCCGTAGCCAAATGGCAAAAAACGGAACCCTTATAGATTCGTCATGTCTGTCTGTCTGTCCGTCTGTCCGTCTGTCCGTCCGTATGTCACAGCCATTTTTTTCCGAAACTATAAGAGCTATACAGTTGAAACTTGGTAGGTAGATGTATTCTGTGAACCGCATTAAGATTTTGATGTAAAAATAAAAAAATAATAATAAATATTGGGGGCTCCCCATACTTAGAACTGAAACTCAAAATTTTTTTTTTCGTCAAACACATACGTGTGGGTTATCTATGGGTAGGTCTTTAAAAATGATATCGAGGTTTCTAAAATATTTTTTTTCTAAACCGAATAGTTTGCGTGACAGACGCTTCCAAAGTGGAAAAAAGTTGGTCCCCCCCCCTCTAACTTCTAAAATAAGAAAATGAAAAATCTAAAAAAAACATATAATGTACATTACTATAAAAACTACCAACGAAAATTGTTTTGAACGAGATCTAGTAAGTAGTTTTTTTTTAATACCTATTAATACCTAACTTTGCACCTACTTTATATGGGGCGCTATACATACCAGGTGCAAACTTAACTTAACCACTTAGGGATGGAGTGTTTCTACGGAACCCTCGGTGCGCGAGTCCGACTCGCACTTGGCCGGTTTTTTATCCTTGTGCCTTGACCATCCACCAACGTGGTATTAAAGTGTATTTATTCTTCTACCACAATAAGATCAGGAACGTGGAATTATTGAATTTTGAGCTTATGTTTAGCTTTTCTTCTTCACAGTGATCTCATCTACCATTCATATTAAGTTTCTAGGATATTTCGTCACTTATCGACATTTCCGAATACGCCAAGCTCTGAAAGATAAGTGTAAAAGTTAGTAGACATATTATAGAATATAGCTACAAAAATTATTTATTTCCCAAAATTCGTCATTAAGTGTCAAGAGGTGACCTCGTTTTCTCAATAGGTAGACAATTTGCCAGAGATTTCCTGCGCAGTGACAGCGTGTCAAGCGCTCTCGCAGACAGCATGACACGCGTCCGTCTGACACCGCCACCGAGACTAGGCTGCAAAAAGCGGGCTATAAATAAACCTAGGTGCGAAGTTAGTGTTATTTAAATATAAACATACAATTTGCATCTTATGTGTCTCCTCCTGATGAGAATATTTAAGATCTGAAAATATCTAACAACGCACAGAATGGTATATCACTGATCTGGGCGGCCAAAAGTCAATTTTTAAAAACTGATTGTGGGTAGAATAATGAGGTAGGTTCAGAAATTCTACATATTGACGCACTATAATCTGTCAATGTATTCGACCTTATCGCTAAACTATGCTCGTATAGCTGGTTGCAATATTAAGTATTTCAAGTGCACTTATTTTCTCAAACGACACATCAAATCGGGGTGACTTTTAATAGTTAATTTGTATGTTTTTGCGGTAGAATATATAATAGTTACCTTAAATGTTATGATGGCAGGTAAGAATGTTTCGTTTGTATATGTTTTTAATAGGATTGATTATGTTATGACGATATGGTAGTCATTCAAAAGTACACCCTTTTACCGTTCTAGTTTTGCTTGTATTTTGACTTATCGGAAACATTTAGTTGTAGTTCCCCAGGTGTCCCGGCAGAAATAGGACATGTAGCACATACCTCATTTATTCTAGTTTACGATTTAGCTTTAATTTTCCACGGAAACACTCCGGAAAATTGAAAATTAGGCATCCAAACGTTATATGGTCAAAATGTATGATTTTATGAATTTGTTATTTTTTGGTAATTTTGATTTTGTATTGTTTCTAGGGCCATCTAATGTCAAATTAATAACTCGATCTAAGTAATTCGAGTTGATGCAGCAAACGAAATTGCCAAATTTAAAAAGTAAACTGGACTTTATCGAAAATGTTTTGCTTGATAGGGAAAACTTTAATGATGAACAAATAAGGGAAATCAAGCATAATTTTAGTCGTTTCAAGTCTGAAATGAGATCTAGATGGACTGCAGCCCACAATAAAGAAGATGAATTCTTAAAAAAAAAAGTCGAGCATGGAGCCTCATACAGATGAAATGGTGCCTGATGAAATATCGACAGACCCGTCTTCATCTGATCAAAGTTACATGATTTCTGACTGATTTTTGTTACTTTTGTATAAACTTTGTACATATATTATTATACCTACTTTGAGCTAATATTGAAAAATCCTTATTTTTTGTAATTTCACCATAATTTTCTTACCGTTTAGATAAAAAATTAAATATAAGCTTAATATTACTGTAACTACCAATATAACATCAAAAATAATATTGGCCGCCCAGATCAGTAAAATACCACACGTGCAACGTAGTTAAAAAAGATTATCGCAATCAGCAAACCGTAATAATTAAAAACATCTTTTCATGACCGACAATGAGTTAGTATCGATATTTCTGGAACTGAACTTTGAAGCGGCCGACCATCTGCAAGACAGACCCAACAGCCGTCTCCCAAAAATCCTGCAGTCCACATGTTACGTGAGAACGGACCTCATTCTTCCCAAAGAAAGCACATTTAAGTATTTTATGCTCCTCATTATGGAACACGTGGATCTGCTGCGCAGATTTCGAGCTTCTACTGTGTTTCAAATGGCTAGTTGTAAAGTTAAATTATGTCCGACATCTGTTTGTTTACCCACGACGTTTTTCAGGTCAAAAACCTGCTTTCAATGCGCCATACCTGACTAAATATTAGGTGCCTACTGTAATTTGTGGCTCTAACCTTTGGAGTGGACTAACCGACTTTAAAAGAAAGTTTTTTTTTATGTGTGTCTTTATTACGTATCTAATTAAGAATGTGAATAAGTTTGTGATCCAAAACATGACAATAACGTTGATTTTAGCTTTATATATGTAGATAAATTATCTGTTTTGAACGAAACCTACGCAAGGTTTTTTTTTTCAAATTTACGCATGTTGTAAGTATAATATTTTTACGTCACACTCAAAAAACTTTTTTTATTATCTTTAATAGTATTTTAATTAATTCATGAGGTGTATAAAAATACGTATTTAAAACTACATGGGTAAGGACCAAATTCTTTGCAAATACTGTCATAACATTAATGTCCACCTCATCTCAAACTAAAAATAGAACATTTATCGTTAATTTGTAGAGTAGAAAAACACGCCAAATAACAGTTCCTATTAACCCAATCATCAATAAACGAATTGATTTTAGAATAGTTAGTAAAAATAATATTCAGAAATATACTTTTTTATCTTTATTATATTTCCCATACAAAATGAATATGTCCGTACTCTGCTTTCTCGAGAATATATTGATTTTGTTTTAAAGTACGAACGCCTTAACTTATACAGTTTATTTGTATGTATAGTCTTAGGTTTTGTTAAGACGCAGGTATAGTTTAATATTCGATATCCTTCATCATTTTAAATTTTGCGGCTATTTTATGCATGTCCCAAATATTCTTCCATTGTGCAACCTCCAGTTGTGCGACGACATTACACGGAACTTACAACGCTATTCCAGTAGATTCTTCAATTATTTTAATGGAACACTGACTCCGAACTTGCAAGCTTGACTTCGATAGTGCTGCCATGGTGTTATTTCTGGTTAGGTCGTGAAGTATTTTGCCTCCATTGTGCGACAAGTGACACAACATTGTGCTACGTGTCACAACGGAAATTCATCGAAGCGAAGACAACGTTACCAATTGTGCTTACAAGCTTTTATTTAGTTTCACCTGTCCCGATGTTTATTTATTATTCATCTTCAAACCTTGTACACGTACATTTACAATTTTATACTAATTTTTGGCTACTTTTTTCCGGTGTGACACATTCCATTGTGATTTCCGTTGTCCAACGATGCAAAGAATTTGGTCCTTACCCACATTTCTTCTACTTAATGACAACTTATCCAAATAGATAAAATCTGAAACCTGAAATAGATAAAAAATAAAACGGCATACATTATATTTGTCGTGCAAATCCGACGACCGACTGGGCAGTCGGCAGTCGGCGCGCACGCATCGCAGCGCAGCTGCGCGCACACGTGCGTCGCGGTATCTCTCAATTTATGCGCTTTTGTTACTGCAACCACCTAGAATAACTCGTGACTGCTATAACAGATATACTTGGGGTAGCTTAGATGTTATTTTTTCTGACTGCGTTTTAACCGACTTAAAAAAGGAGAAGGTTCTCAGTTCATCATGTTTGTAAAAGTTTTGTTAGTATGTTCCCTAATGTTGATTACAGGAACCTCAACATTTATTTATATTACGACAGAATTTGAAAATGAAATCTAGGAGGAATAAAGACAACTCGTCTATTGTATCATACTCAATTGCGCACGGATTAATGTTATATTCTATGTTTTGGGTCTGCATTTTCTAACGTTTTCAAATGCCTACTTCCTTCCGTTTATTACCTACGAAGATGTCTTCCGATCACGAAGCTTTACGGCGGACTGGTGATAACTGATATTAGACATTAATATTATTGTGTTGGACATATGGGCCTCTTCAACACTATCGAGCTATCGATAGAGGTGAGGATTACGGCTCGCGTCATGGAGCTAATAAGGCAGCTTCAGCCACCGTATCGGGCTCATTACACAGATACTACAGATAGCACAGATAGCGTTATCGCGCATCTGTCACTGATGGCGCTATATGATTACTTGTGTGATATGCGAACTAAGTTAGCTCTATTGCCTGTTTTATGGTTTACAGGTGTGGTCACCTGGTACGCATTAATGGAGCCCACCACAGGCTTATCAAAGCTGTTTTTTACTAGTAAAAAAAACTGGAGGCCTACCTGCGCTATAGGAACTTGATACGCCCTCTGTCCGTAACGGGCAACTAAAGCTTTCAATACGGCACACGTCCTGAAGATCTTGACACCAAACGTCAACTTAGAATACCTCTGCCGAAGCCCTCCTACCACTACACTCATATACGTACATGCCGTCGTAAGTACATGAATCACTTATGACTTATGATTGATGAAATGGTACCGACTTTTCCTAAACGTACGTCTCGCAAGTGTTTTAGTTTCCATTTTTCCGAAATCAAATTAGTACTAGCCCAGTTTGTTAGCTAGGATGATGATTTGGTGTAGGGACGCCCGGCCGGAAACAGGCGGGCTGTCGATCGCTTGACTGCGTTCATTCAGCCCAATTCCCAATTGGAGCCAACGGTTACTGTCCCGGCGGCGCTCCCATACACAGCCTTCTTCCTCGAATCTCCTTGTTCTCCTGCAGAAGGAAAGGACATCTTTAAGGTTAATGTCCCTCAGCTCTTCCTCTTCTAGTTTATCTTTTCTGAAGATGCTATAGCGTATTATCGCATACATGCCACACTCTGCTATAACATGCTTACTCGTCTCCTCCTGGCCACAGTGCGAGCAGTATGGATCACTTACTACACCCATAATATGTAGGTGCCGGTTAGCTAGGATAGGTTTGTTTAATAAAAAATCTGAAAGCTTACGGATTCGGTGAAAAACATAAGGTCACCTGAGGCTATTTTGTCTATATGCCGTAATGGTAAAATCAGGGATTTCTTCAAATCCCTAAGGGATATATGACAAAATTTACCGAAGTTTTGTTACTTCTCTAAACAAATCTAGGGATTTGATAAAATCTAGTGTTTAGTGAAATAACGAAATGAGTGGTATCTAAATTTGTGTTGTCATTGTCACTGTTGGAGGTACAAATTAAAATAGGCAGATTAAGTACATTGATTAAAGTATGTTTCCTCATTTTGAATGCGTCACGCATTGATTTTGTAAAGAAATATTTGACGAAGGTATTCTGTTTTGTAGTTAGAAGCCAAATCGGATGGAAGTTCATTCTTATCTTAAACACCATTAAATGAAAACACTATGTTATCGCGTTTACCATATGGCAGACTACCGTCGATGATAAACTTAGATGGCATGCGAAATAGACGCGGCAACCTCCACCAGTACTACATAGGTATATTTAAATGATTGAAGTAATTTTTCTTTAATGTTCAATTTTGTGAAGCTTTTTGGTTAGGATAATAAACCACTTTATACAGCCAACATATTATCCCGTTGTCCGTAAACTGAAATCTTGGATTATTTAATAACTATAGATATTTACTTCAAAAACTATGTCCAGATGTGGCCAGTAAATGACATGACGCATTCTTTTCATAAATTTTGCATCTGCGCACATGCAGAAAAATAATTATATATTGACCACTGACAATGTACCTACGTTTTACTACTTAAGTATTGTTAATATCTATACGTGTACAGGTGTAGCAAATTGTTCGTAAAATGTAATCAGTAAAATCTTCAACAGTGAAATCTGGAACAAACAACATAATTAATTAATTTGGCTTCGAAAACGTCCAGGTGTAACCAGAATTTGGAGTGACGCATTGTTCGTATCCCACATCTGTGCGCTGTCGTTATCAATGGTGATATAACAGTTCAGCGTAGCAAATGTGCATTACACAAGTGAGCATTTCGAAGTTTCAAAGAAGAAATGGGATGAGCGACTAAATAGTAACTTTACACGAGCACTAGATTATTCAACGCACAAAAATCTGCAAATTTTAACGATATTCTCAGTATCATCAAACATGTCGCTTATCCAATTTCACCTTCCAAGCGAGGATTTCCATTTTGGATTGGGTGAAATTAAATCAGTGAAATCTGTAGCGAAGTGGAAAAAATCGAAGCGAAGTGACCAAAATGTGATATTATAAATTTTTCTTAGTGGTGACAATTTTTTTTAGTGGGGTCTGTTCACAAGTCCCGCATCTGCGCTTGGTCGTTATCTACGGTGATAACAGTAGTGCAGCAATGTGCCGCGCAGATTTGCGCGGATACAAATGTGTGCATTTCCTTCCACGTGTTCTGGGAGCCACATGGCCGCTTTATCAAACGTTTTACTAGCCTTAAAGGTGAACACCAAATGTGCCACTATTCTCAAGGCCACGTAAACCATCAACAAGTGTAGACAAACATTTATGTTTTAGTTATTCTTTGTGGATTTTTCTTCCAAGTGGCCTGGGAGCCACATGGTCGCTTTATCAAAAGTTTTACTAGGGAACCAATCCCCACAAAAGAAGACTGAGGAACAATAGACCTAAGGGATAATCTTACACAAATCGATCTGGTCCTAAACTGAGCAATGCTTTTATAAACTTTATACTAATAAGTAGACATACTAGACGCCGAAATACATAAATACATACTTAAATAAAGGACTTTCTTGGCTTGTAGTTGCTACAGTTAAAACAAAAGCTACCTTTACCTTTTTTTAGCCCTCCATATGCTGAAGTCGGCCTATTCAACCCCTTCTGAATGTTAGAATTAAGAAGAGGTTATCCTTACCTCCTACCAATTGCTTTCGGAAAGGTGTTTTTCTAGTTTTTATCAGTCCGAAATTCTTTTAAATAAAGTGCTGGAACCCTGTTCTGCGTTGCTACGGTAAAAAGGCAACTGCTACTATGAAATCCATAAAAATACGTAATAGCTTTTCACTATAGCAAGACAGTACTTTAATCCTGCCATGTCACATTCGTCGACTACGTAGGCCACCAAAAAGCCAGCAACATCCTCGCCCTATTAGTAATACCGCAATACAACGAAGAAATACTGCCAGCATCTTTGGTACTTAAGAGTACACATAGCCCCTTTCCAGCCGTAGTTTAGTCCTAGATTAAGTTATATTTCCCTTTAAGAAATTATTTTGTAGTCTACTTCTACGAATTTAAAAATATCGAAATCAATAAATCATTCCTATCCAAGATGGTATCTAATAATAAATTTTCTAAGAAACAAAAAATCATTATCTGAAATCTGAAATGTAGAGCGCGTGAGTAAAATGAGTAGTTCGAAAATAACGTGAGTTGAGGCGGAAAAATGAAGGAGTCTGGCGTGACACCTGGCTAACGAGCGGAGTCTTCCGACAGGGCTACTCGCACACCACGGCACGTCACATCACGTCAAGATTCACGGCGTTGACTTTCACTGTAGAGATAAGCCAATTTAAAATAAACGCGCCTCTAATGTGTTCTTTGTTTCATATTTACTTTCGTAAATGTTAAAGGAAACAATTCGGTATCGGTATCTTTATGATCTTTTTCTTTATTTTTATATGTATTTATATGCAACCTGCCTTTACTTTGCATACCATAACGCGGTTGAAAACACATTTTTCCCACTTCATTAACTTCAAGGCTTCCCGCAGAACTCATTAGCATCACGAACGAATCATTAATATACGCTGCAAGGTTAAAACCCTGCATAGTTACAAAGAGAGGGTCTTAAAAAATGAAACGTAGCTCTATTCTTAGTTTCGTAAAACCAGACGCAGATAAATGACTAAACGTCAAGAACGGACAGTGTAAGAAAAGCGGACATCGCCCTAATCAAATGTCTGAACAAAAGTGGTCCAACTGACAAAGTGTCTGATCCGGTTCCTGATGGGGCCAGTTAAATTATGCAAGTCATAAAGTCCTATACCAAGTGCGACGCGGTCTTAGGCGCAATTTCTCAAAACATTGTCGCGTCATTTTTCATAGCGTCAATCAGATCGCTTGTGTGGACGTGTCCAGTCAGGGCTGGCGCTAAGATACGGTGAGGGAAAACGTAGTGGCAACCTTTGCAACTGAAAAGTGAATGTGTCACGATGACCATCACGCTGATCTGGATTCCTTGTCAAAAAGATTATGAAAGTTAGATCGCAGGCGTTCTAGAAATTTAGTCTAACTAGAAATTTCAGTGCACGGACACCTTTTACGTGTCATATAACATGCAATAAATGTAATATCATTAGCGAATAACGAAACATACTTCTAGAAAATGACGGTTTAGTATTTTCACTCTGACTCGACTTGAAGAGGTCCAGGATCTAATTTTCTGGGAAAAAAATCTGGGCAGCGAGATCCACGTCGAAATAACTACAGTCTTAAAGCGTGTACATCCCTACGCTAGCCCTGAGAGCCGTCTCATCAACTGTTAAATAGAGTGTGAGTCAATGAATATTTTTATTGACGCGTCCAACGAGTTTACTTCAGTCCCTACGACAACTATTGCTACGTGGGACATATCACCCTAAGAAAACAGCTATGCGAATATGAATCCAATAAACATTGCTGTATAATCCTATTCGGTACAAAGATTAATTTTAACACTGCTATTTGAACTTATAAACTTCTTAATAAGCGCAAAGAGTCCAAATTCTAAAAACGGTTCCCTGAAACGTAAGAAGAGTCATCAAAGTAATGTGCGCGAATGAGATCCGCGGAATGATAAGTTCCTTTCTTGTCCGCTTCTTATGCAAATATTGACACAATGTTGCGCCCATTAATCACTGCAAACGTCAGGGGACGCTGAACGGGAACGTGTCTCATGAGTTACATTTGTTACGTTAAGAAATCAACTTCAACCTATTAATCAATGATTTTTTTAGAGATAAGTCACTTTATATGTACATTTTGTCACATTATTAAGCATACATATACTTACTAAAGTATTAATAGTCCCGAAACGTATAAAAATAACCTGACATTGCTTTGTTGGATAAGGATAAGTAATAAATAGCTAAAAAAGTTTGTATGGAATAATTTAAGCTTGGTTTGAAATTGAGTCTTCGCCTCTGAACAAATCCTGATGCTAATAATGTGTACTTCCCCATACGGAGCGCACGTGTAAAACAATGAACGAATGGTTGCTATTATCGTCCCTATCGTTTGCCGTTTCTTAAGGTGATCTCCTCACCCGCCGGCCACACAACAAAGGCCTAGCATAAACCGGAGGTAATAAAGCCATTTATAGAAAAAGAAAAAGCACCTAATAACGAGTAAGTTTTATAGCGGCGTTTGTATCGGTCTGGGCGGGCGGTGCTGGGCGCATGTGCGCTGCCCGATATAGCGGCGCGCGCGCAACAACGGCGCTTTGTCTCCGAATAGGACCTCTGCACATGTCCAACAGCTGAAGCTGGTTTTAGACCGAAGGGCTGTCGAATGACTAATTCTGTTTCCTGGTGGAAAAAACGTGTGGCCGAAACTGAAGATTTAACAGCAATTTTGGATATCATTGATAGTTTTGCACTTCTTGTGAATTCTGGGTCATGGGTGTTATTTGTATTTAAGTATGTATTTATCTAAATAAGTATGTTTTTCAACGTCTAATGCCCATAACACGAGCCTACTAGAGCTTACTGTTGGACTAGGTTAATTTGTGTGAGGTTGTCGTTATTATTTATAAATATATTTATATTATATTACGTAGAGTTGCTAAGCCGCGAAATTGTGCGCATCGGGTTACAAGCATGAAATTTCTACCACACATAGAACGTTCCACGTTGATTATTTTCAGATGTGGAGGGAAGTCAGATTCGTCCCCTGTGTGGTGGGAGAGCGGGGTGAAGAGGAGCTTTTTCTTTTTTTTATTACTGATCAGTTAAGGCTATTAGGGCTTGTGCGACATCGTTTTCGTGTAAAATAGATATCAGCTATTAATTTTTCATGTTATTTAAGAATAGTTTCATATTAAAATTTGAGTTTATTGCCGAAAAGGTAAAAATCACAACAAGTTTTTTTTATTCAGTACGATAAATTAGTTATCTATTATGAATATTTACAATTTAAAAAAATATAACTAAATATCAAATTTATTGTTGTTTTTAAAAATGTATACATATTGGGCACATCTGATACAAAAAGTACCTTGAAAAAAATGTTGATGTTAAGCCTAGCCTGCGTGTTCTAGTACATTTTGCTAAGTCGCGAAATTGTGTACATCGGGATACAACCATCAAATTTCTACCACAGATAGAGTATTCTGCGGTGATTATTTTCAGATGTAGAAGGAAGTCAGATTCGTCCCCTGTGCGGCGGGAAAGCGGGGTGAATAGGACAAAGGAGTCCTCTTTTTCTTTTTATATTACTGATCAGGTAACGCTAGTAGGACTTGTGTCGTATCGTTTTCGTGTAAAACAGATATCAAGAATTAATTTTTCATGTTATTTATTCATAGTACCATATAAAAATATGGTTGTATTTCCGAAATTGTAAAAATCACAACAAGTTTTTTTTATTCAGGAAGATAAATTAGTTATATTTCCTGAATATTTACAACTAAAAAAAATATTGCAAAATAGAAAATTTAATCTTGTTTCTAAAAATATATAAATATTGAGCACTCTTCATACCAACAGTAACTTAAATAAATTGTTGATGTTGAGATTAGCCCGCGTGCTCGTGATACATTTGCAAAAAAAAAATGTTTTAATTACATTAATTTGTTTTTCTAGGACGTAAATAGTAAATATTATATGTAAAAGCATGTTAATAATCATTATTTAATGTATTTAATGAAGCGAAATAGGATGCGTTCGGAGATTTACGTTGATTACGCCGACGTAAAGATATATTTTCAGCTACTGTTTGTATGAGAAGTGCCCAACATTATTATATTTTTAGAAACCAGATTAAATGAACTTTTTGAAATAATAATAATAATTTGAAAATGTTCACGAAATTGAACTAATTTACCTCACTGAATAAAAAAACTTGTTGTGATTTTTACCTTTTCGGCCATTACACCCATATTTTTATATAGAACTATACAAAAATAACATAAAAAATGAATTTCTGATATTTGTTTTACACGGAAACGATACCAAACACGTCCTGGTAGACTTAACTGACCAGCAATAAAGAAAGAAAAGAGGGATACTTGGCCGTATTCACTCCGCTCTCCCGCCTCACAGGGGACGAATCTGACTTCCCTCCACATCTGAAAATAATCACCGTGGAACACTCTATCTGTGGTAGAAATTTCATGCTTGTAACCCGATGCGCACAATTATGTTAGAAAACAGCGGACTAACAACTCTACTAGAATGGTCCGATTTTGTTGGAATTGTTTGAACTTAATTTTTTATGTCACATTAAGAAGAATTGAATCCAATAAAAAGTTTGGTTAACACCAAATACTTCATAGATACTGCTTCTGTTTGAAAATTTCTATAATAAGTAAATAGGTGTACTGCCTTTTCGCCGAATTATGTTTCGTCAAATTTCATTTGGCAACCAACTTTTCGCCGAAGTTTTATTACGCAAACCAATCCTTGGCCTAATTTTACTTCGTAATTTTTTTATTTCGCTACATTTTTATATTCCAAAATTTTATTATGTCAAATTTTATGTGGTAAATAATTGTGTAGGAAATGATTTGCTAAGGCAAATAACATATAGTCAAATTTTATTTGGTAAATAATTGTGTAGCAAATGATTTGCTTAGTCAAATAACGATTCATCAAAAGCCATTTGGGCAAATTACCTACAACCATTGCTTACAGTATGATGATAGTAAAAAATAAAACACAACCTATAAACCGAAAAAAATATTTTTAATCAAAATCAATTTGTTGTACTTGTGATACGTATGTATGTGAGCAGATCCGACTCGGCCGGGTTAGGTTAGGTTAGTTTTTTTTTATATCCCTAAAAAACGCTCCTTTTGTTGTACTTGTGATACGTATGTATGTGAGCAGATCCGACTCAGCCGGGTTAGGTTAGGTTAGTTTTTTTTTTTTATATCCCTAAAAAACGCTCCTTTTGTTGTACTTGTGATACGTATGTATGTGAACTGTAGGAATTCTAGCCGTCGGGATTACAGTCTTCGGGATTACAGTCTTCGGGACGAAACTGCTCCCAGAGATAGGTAGGTTAGGGTTATTTTTTTTTATGCACACACGCACATTAACTATCAGCGATGATAACTCAAGAATGAAATGATATTTTGAGCCACAAAGTATGTAAACAAAAGTACCCTCTAAATTTAGGTGCATGGTGCATCACCCTACCCGCTTAATGCAATAAAATTATACTGCGATTTGCATAATGCCATTCAATATGTTGCTAAATCAAGGTATGCCAATCAATACATTTGACGAAAACATAATTGACATCTTATAAAAATCCCAGATAATAATTGGCCTAACAATAGTTTATCAAATCATTAATTGGGAAAAGATATCAGTGCGAAACGTTGAGTTGGGAAATGAAAATTTGACCAAATAAAAATATGGGATCGTAGTTCGGCGAGTTAAGAATTTGCTAAATAATTTTCGGCGAAACATTAGTAAACCAAGTAAATAGTATAATAAAATAAATAAATAAATATTAAGGGACAATCATACACAAATCGACCTAGTCCCATACTAAGCAAAGCTTGTACTATGAGATGACGATATACATAATATATAAATACATATATAGATAACATCCATGACCCAAGAACAAATATTTTGCACAAATATTTGCCGCGGCCGGGATTCGAACCCGGGACCGCCGACTCAGTAGGCAGGTGTCTACAAACCGAGCCAAACGCGTCGTCAAATAATTGAGTAAATATACATTATGCCAATACTGTTACTAACTAATAGGCACTTAGCATAAGATACATCTCATACAGCGGAAAAACAGTGCATCAGTTTTAAATAATAATCTGGCAGAATTGATTCTAGAGAAGCTCTAGGATGGATGTGTAGAGGCTCCTATTAAGATATTTAATTTTTATTGCATTTTTTCTTAGTATTAACACAAAATTACCTCAAGTGATAAAAAAGTTGCTATTTTTATGCATAGGTTTCTGTTGCATAATCACAAACAATAGCGCAGTTTGTTGAGCTGGATTATTGTTATGCATTTACGATTACGACCAAGATTACGATTACGACGACGTGTTTTATGTCTTTTATAACGCAAGATTCGATTCCCACGTCTCGATCGCATAACTCTGCATCCAGGCGGAGTCCAGACTTACGGCCATGGTAACGCCTATCGATCGATGACAATGTGACAGTGCAAGTGTCGCAATAAAAATAGTGAGTTTATTAGGCGTTTGCATACAGGCAGCTGAGCGCTTGCGCAGCTGCTGGTGTGAAAAGCGCGGCGCCGCGATTCACATACGCGCAGTTGTGCTGTACTGATTCGTAGGGGAGCTAACACCTTGTTAAGCCCAAACAAATGTTGCGTTTTCGACAAACGGCCGCTTTCCATAAAACGCGCGCTTTGTTTTTGTTTGACTGCCGTAAGTGCTACAGATAGGCGGGATTTGGATTTACATCATGTGCGCTTAAATCTCGATAATACTTGGAAAAAAGTCGCCTCGAATTAATTTTAGTAAATGTTTATTTTGGAGTTATGTCGATATTGAGAAATCTTACCTTATATACACTTACCTACACCAAAAAAATTAAATGCTTTGCTTGCGCTCGACTTTTATATGTTCACTTTACTTTACTAATGAAAAAAAATAATCGTATTTTGGACCGGCAATCCACAGAGACCGGGTTTAATACCCGGTCTCTTCCACCAGGTTACGCATTTAAATTTTTCTCTGAGCTTTGATCTTTGTATCTATGGTTTGTATCTATGGTTTAAAAAAAGTGAGTTTCAATTGTTTAAACACAAAATTATGCAAGATTTTCGTTATGTTATTTAAAAAAAACTCGTTACAACTTTCCACAAATTAATGCGTTCTAAAACTATAATAAAATGTAAGGATACAGGCTGTTCCAAAATGGATGACACTCGCAGCTATCAAATTAAAATGTCAATAGCAAATCCGCATCGTATAATAGCACATTTTTCATCGAGACCGTAGCTCGTAAACTTTCAATGGTCCTGCATTACACAACACGTCGTCTGCATCACAATGCCCCGTCTAAGGAAGCAACAATAACAAACAACTTAAAACCCCAAACAACGCTCCACACAGCCGCCGAGAAAAAACTCCACAAATATACCAATAGCGGCGTCAACGCATACAAAGCGATATCGCATCATCGCAATTAGGGTCACGAATAATTCACGCCAAAGGTTAAGGGCGTTCCTTTCACTATAAAAAAAAAACGGTAGACTGTAATATGAATTAAAACCCTCATAAGTTTAAAGTGAATCAAGATATCGTGCCCCACACACCTGGCTTTCACCCCGAGTCGACGTTTTCTATTACCGTGGTGTGGTATTGCATAGTACTTCAAAACGGCTCTTTGTTTCCGTTAATAGCTCGCGAGTATCGAACTATGCGGAATCCATACGGAATTTGCATGGAGAATTTTGGTTTAAGTACAGCGAATTGTTTGCGCACTTTGATAACAATCTTCGATTGTTTGTGTGAGAGCATTTTATTTTGAGCCCGCATTTCTCAATCACAATAAGAAAGATATCGGCACCCTAAGCAAGTTTAGGATTTATTAGCATGAGCTATTAAAACGCATACTATAATTCTCAGGATATCTTTGCGGCTTAGCATGGATTAATCCCTGTGTCGAAATCATACATTTCATATCCATTCATCAACGACAACGAATGAGCAAAGCGAATCCGTCTAATGGTCTTATAGCTCTTTTATCACGACCGAGTTAAGTGCCTATACAATAGAGGCGGCTCCCACGCCGTGTCACAACACCCTATGGCTGCGTCCAGTCTTAGCCAGTTTATGTAAACCCCCTGTTCCTCATCGTCTTTGAGTAAGGTTCGTACTTGGTACTTTAATTCTATAGGCCAGATTGCACTGGTTTATTAGGGTGACGTCAAAATTGCGATCGGGGTGATTCAATCGGCTTTGATCCCTAGTTTTCATTATAATCATTGTAATGCCGATTGTGGGAAAATAACACAGTTTCTGTTATGATTGTGTGGGAGTTTCGCTTTGACAGCGTAATTCATTTTCTTCGTACTAAAGTACTTAATTATGCAAACTTTAATCAAATAAAAACGCCATAGTGTAACAGCATCATTTTAGCACCGAAGAAGGCGTTTTTGCCCTGAGAAATGTTTGTTATCAATAAATGCCGTTAGAAAAGTTAACTAATGAACAAAACCACTTTGATCACATCGTCAATACAAGTTCGTAACAATGACTTGTCACCGGGGTCATGCGGGCTTACCCTGGCAATTGTGATTAATCTAACATTCCGTTAGTAAAAAGTATGATGTTAGTAGTCAATAACAATGGCACAACAAGCTCTTAGAAAATGGTTTGTAATATAATCTTACAAACTGCTATCAATGTCGATTTGGTAAAGATTTTTGAATACTTGTCGCTGCATTGTCATATCATTGTGGATGTCATGTAGTCCCGTAAAGGGGCTTCTAAACGGGCCATATTTTGCTGCAATTTGTGGCCGGCAACTATAGCCGTCCTTCTCTGTCACCCTACGCTAGAGCAAGATGCAAATAATGGCCGGGCCACAAATTGCAGCAAAACATGGCCCGTTTAGAAGCCCCTTAACATAGCCTGTTACCGTTTAAGGTATTTGTAAATGGTGAGTGACAAGTTCCAACATAAGTGTGAAGAACACTAGTAAATAAAATAAATATAAATAATAAATATATATCAGACAACCTCACACAAATCAACCTAGTCCCAAATTAAGCTCAAGAAGACTTGTGTTATGGGTACTAGGCGACGATATACATACTTATATAGATAAATAAATACTTAAATATATAGAACATCCATGACCCAGGCACAAATAATCGTGTTCATCACACAAATATTTGCCCTTGCCGGGATTCGAACCCGGGACCGTCGGCTCAGTAGGCAGTTGCTTAACCACTGCGCCAACCGCGTCGTCAAAGTAGTGAGGGGAACGTAGTATTTATGAACTACCTGAACATCTATCTATCTGTACACATGTAAATAAAATGAAATCATTAAATGCAGCGCAAAACTCGAGAACGGGTGGACCAATAATAGAGGAAGTTTTTTTTATGACGAGAAAATTTAAGGAAACGTAAAATGTCCACTTTTCTTTATCCCGTACCTCTTTTTGGGAGACGGACATCTGTCTTGTCAGCTAGGTTTAAATAGAAAACACGAGCACACCGAACCCACCGATGCACGTAGCACGTACGGATCTTACTCGTATCTTACACGACCCCATCATACATACATAATACCTAACATAAAACATACCCCAACCCAAAAAAGTGAGTTTTCACAATTTTTTTACATAATGCATTTAGCTAAACCCACCCCTCGTGGAAATGTAAAACTGTCACGTGACGGCCACGTGGCATCCCCCTTCACCCCTTCACCCCCGCACCCTCATTACGCCGATAGTGTTTGCTCCTCACGCACGTGGACGGACGTCTGCATTATTAAATGCCTTTTACGCTTATTGCGAATTAAAGCCTCCCCGCCTTTATTGTAGCCATGTTATTAATCTCTAGACGGGGTGAATCGGGAACATTACTCAAATGAGCAATATTATTTAAGTGACACAATGTTGAATTGTTCAGATTTAATTTAGTAGTAGTAACTCGCAGTTTATCAGCGTGATATAGTGAGAAATGATGATATTCACAGAAAAAAACAAAGTAACCGATGCTGTTAGGGCAGCAAAATCCCAGAGTGGCGACCACGTATAGGAAAGCGAAGCGCGGGACGGCCCCCGACTAGATCGACAGATGACCTCGTTGGGATCGCAGGGCGTTGGCGATGGTTGTGATCTACACAGGATCGCACGTTGTGGCAAGCTATGGGGGAGGCCTGTGTTCAGCAGTGGACATCTGCAGCTGATAAATAGATAGACAAAATATTCCTATAAAAGATATCTACTAGTTATTATTTTAAGACTTTTCTAAGGTTCAACCGCGTGGCATTAGCATACCTAAACTATGTATTTTGAAGCATTTTTCGAGAACAAACCGCAGTCAGCCTATCAGCAGCAAGTCAGCCTGGAATATATTTAGTAGGTATTAGGCTTTTTTTAGTATGGCTTCATTGAAATTCACAATGCTAGATTGAGTGCCTATTTTATTCTAATGACAGAGACAGCGATTATTTAACGTGTACATACTATCCCATTAAGTATCACATGGCTGTAAACGATATATCTCTAATATCGGTATACCTACAGTGCGTATTCTCATGAAGGTATGTTTAATTTATGTAGTTAGTAGAATACTTCCTGGCAGCTGATTTGCTGAGATGTGTAGCACCACGGCTTTCGTTTTGATGAACGAAACAACGAGAGATAAGTCCAATATCGGCTTACAGAATACAGATGTAGTTATTATGTAAGAAGTCTCATTAGACCTACCCTCAACCCTGTATGCGGGGCCGTCGCGTGCCGTGGGAGTGCCGCGCACGCGCCGCTCCCATCGCGTGAGACTATACTGATTGATCAGCATTATTCCATATTACCCCTAGCTTTGTGTAATGCTTTTCAAATGCGAGAGACAATGGCAGTTCAACTGGTAAATTGCAATATATATAGGTAGTACTTGGGTTTGAATTAAGCGATCGATACACTGTGATTTGTATACTGATACCAGTCGAATCAATTTTCTTCCCTGTAAGTACAACGTTCTTTCCTTTCAAATCCTTCATCTCCATTTCTGCATTGTGTGTTATTACAGTCGAGTTTTAAAATTAATGAGCAAAAATATGATCAAAAACATCTGAACACCCTATGCCGTCAACAATAAAGGCAAATTCACATATTTTTTATAAATTTTTTGTTCATAAATTTATGAACTCGGCTGTTAGTACATAGTCCACTAAAGTAACACCAGCCAAATACATCAAGAAATTACTCCTTCATACATAGCCCAATCATAACACTTTTACAGGTCATATTATATTACCCAGTAATGTTCCCACAGTATTACCTTATTAATATTGACAAACGCCAGCAGTAACTCAATAGCCAGGATCATAAAACGCCGCTGGTCATGCGATATTGGCTTCGTTATTGGCAGGTCGCGTGTCGATGTTGACGAACGACGAACAAACAGTAGGCACGGCCCTCCAACGCGGGTCCCACGGGAGGGCGCGAGAAATCCCTTAATTTGTCCATGCAGGTGCGGGCTCATTACGCACTTTCCCAACACGCGTCGGCGTGTGCGCCTAGTCTCTCCAGCTTTGTTCTACGATCCACTGGGTATATCGGCCCGATTGAGATCTAAATCCTTTGTTGCTGCATTAGTTCCGCGTCTCATACGCGGAGATAGTATTGTATAAATGTAACAACGGAACGAAACACGAATGCTCGGTGGTCGCTTTTGATTACAAACGCGGTTTCGGTACGTGACCACCAAAATCACCACGAATGAGGTTGGAAAATCACAAGTTCCGATGGGAAGCGCGGGGTTCTCATGTGAACTGATGGCCGGCGTGGGAAGCGCGGGTCACAGGTCGCGGGATAATTATGGACGCCCGACCTGCGCGGGCATTTTCGATCAGACAGACATGCAATAAGTATTGTGCTTTATTGATGATACTTGATAATCGTCGCAAAAAATCTTGAATTAGGTAGGCCTCATAAATGTTCATGATCTTATTTAGAAACTAAATGATTTAGTAAATTACACCAAGTACCACATTTTTTTCTGATTGAACGATGTTAGTGACATATTTTCGACTGACTTCGTAAAAAAAGTTTCACGACACTATTAGGATGTGCTGAGCATAATTAAGAAAATTAAGAAGTGTTAACTTGCCTATTTTACCGTTGCTCACTATCGACGATATCTATATTATGGAATCCATAGCTTTTTACTGCCATGAAATTAATAGGTAGTCAGAATCATAATGTTAGTAATATGTATCAGAATTATCCTTAAATATATTTTTTCGTTTCTTAGAAACATTTAACTTTGTAGGATTGTCATAAAACAAAACCTAACCAAAGCCTGTGCCAAAGCTAGCGCTCTACTAGAAAATCTCAATTGTATAAGTATATAGTTATTGATTTCAGCTTTGTGAGAATTTATTTAAAAATGTCTCAGTACGTGATATGAAAATATGTATCTTCTAACTAGGAGTAATAAAGATAGAATCAGAAACAAATCAAAGTCTGCTGACCTCTGGCCTGAGTTCAATTCGTCAAGCCTGTGGTTTCGAGTATCATGTCCATTTTTTTTTTTTTTTTATATATGATGAAGATTTAATAAGCAAAGTAACAGAGAAAACTTAAACTAAATAGCAACGCATAAGAAATACGTATGTATAAAACCTTACTCTAAATAACCTAAGTATAATACAATTATATAAAAAGAAGGGGTCATAAAAAGAATACCCCATCTAACAAGTCCGCCTGCGGCATGGTCCCCAGTATGCTGGCGGCGTTACCTCTTTGTATAGTCAGAGAGATTCTCTGGCAGAGGTAAGCGCCAGCTCTGGGGTCTCCCGACGCGTCGATCAGCCGTTTCGACAAGGCCCTCATAAACGTTGTCATGTCAGCTGACCATGGGCCCAATGTCTCTACTGCAAGCGCCGCAAATTCTTAGTTGTTTAGTAACGACGAGTATTTGCGGCGCTTGATAATTTGGGCCTGGTCAGCTGCAGCGCCAGCCTTTGAGCGGGTCATCTGGATGTGGGACTGCGCGAAAGTGTCGACACACGTGGCGTCCCACACCAGAGCCCTGCCCAGCTTCCACGGCACCAACGTTGCTCCGTCGGGGCGCTTGCCATCGTCTCTTGCCATACCCAAGGGTTCAAGGACGGCAGGCAATGTCTCCATTAATCAAATTGCAAGTACAGTAGGCACTCGTGGTAAATTGCACTATATCGTGTTGATTTCCATTAATCAAATTGCAAGTACAGTAGGCACTCGTGGTAAATTGCACTATATCGTGTTGATTACACCTACCATAATGCATAAGGTTAATTATATAAAATCAATCACCAAGCTTGATGCCTTGAATGTTTGGGTACTTTGGGGTGATTGGGAACTTGCAACAAAAAATACATTGTACCTATTATTATAGGAGGTTTTTATTCTACTCATATGTCCCATACGGCCTAACGTAATTAGGACGGTATACTGCCTGGCGACTGGTGTGAAGCAGAGATGTGTAAAATGGACGAATCATATTCCTCAGAATTAAATTAAATGTACCTACTTATTTTGGGCTTACAAAGACGCAGCCTGATTGGTTTTCTCCGCTTAGCTTCTGTAGACAGGCAGCCTATCTATAACTGAAGAAATGGGAGTCAAGATAATAACGCACATACGCAGAAAACATGCATTTTACAATGTAGTTCTTAAATTACTGCGTTTACGTATGCTACTATCGAACAGTTATATTTACGTTATTGTGTGAATTAGATAGTATTTTTAATGTGACTGAAAATTATAAAACAAAATTGACTCATTTTTGAGTAGGCAAATAGGCATTTATTTGTAGTTAATTTAGCGTTTATGAACAGCAGGGCTAGCATAATCTTACCGCGACTTCCCTTGTAGCGCGACTCAACATCACCTGTCTAGCTCGCACGGCATTGAAAGGAAAGTGACAGGTAGTATTTGTCGCGTGACATAGAGTCGCGTGTCACAGTGCTAGGCATACTGGTATATAACTAAAAGAACTATGAACTCCAATTCCATGCAAGTCCCCTATTGCCTGGATATGCGATAGCTATTACTTAAATTAATAGTCTCATTACAAGGGAATGCAGTAATCGTGAGAGATGGAGGTGGAGTAAATCGCAGCACAATTTGGAGTATGTGCGATGTCCGTGGGAGTCTCGGCGTGAGAGCCTCCGCCCGGTGGGTCACGGGACATTAACGAGCACTATAAAAACTAAATATTTACCTACTCTTATATTTTAAGTCGTAGGTTTACCCTTAAATGGGTTAGTTTTTCCTGAATGACTAATATTTAGTGAGTTGAGTACGAGAAATCTTACTAGTGTCGCTGGCGACACCGACTAAGCATTTTAAAGACAAACTATTACATGTGATTAGATTACAATGGCGTTAAAGTATGGTTAGCCTATATAAGACATTCCTATTTTTTTACGTATATTCAAGCACTACCACAGCACTACCTACGCCTACTAACCTCAGGTTGGTCGCATACTAAGTACGGCTTATCTGTTATTGTGCGCCAGTACCAATACTACATATCTGTGTTAAGTCCTATTAAAATACTTCAGAAGGTAAAGATATCACAATAAGAAACAGCGGGATTCCATAACCATCAGCAGAATTGTCACAAATGTGTGGCTAATATTATTAAACTGAGAAAAAATATGTCTTGTACCTTCTCTGCTTTTAGTACAAATTAAGATAGCCATAAATCTCCTGCCCATCTAACATAATAACAGATACTCGGCTCTGTCTCGCCATTTTCTCACCTGATAGAACAAAGCGATTAGAACTCACCATGCCATTTTTTTCGCGTCTACACCTTCATCATTTATTTACACAACCATAAAAGCACCTTACTTATTTCATAGTTCGTAAGGTATATTTATATGGCCACACTTTTTTTCTATCAACTTTTTTCCACTTGTCGCCAACAAATCTGACAATAGAGAATACCTGCTACCCTAAGACAATATTCCGGAACAAATTACACTGCAAGGTGCTTTTGATACGGTCGAGACGCTGCACAAGAAATCCTACGTGTTTAGACAATATCTATTTGCAGGTATTGAAACCAATTGATTGTAAATCTCCTTAGTCACCTGGTTTTCCGCCTCGCATTCAAAAGGCAAAATTAAATTATATCACCCTTCAGGGTATGAACATAAACGACTTTTATACCATTATTAGACAGAATCGTTTGGTGGTGTGTAAGTAAAAAAACAAGAATCTTTAATCCTAAAACTTTAAAAGACGAACCACGACAATCAAATAAATACAGCGCTTAAGCCTTTCCTGTGGTCAAGTTTATAGGAAACATTTTTTTTTCGAATTTCTACTTTAAGTAAGTAAGTTTTTTACTTAATACAAAACAAGCTAGTTCCCAAGCCTTTGCACGTCACGTCGGTAGTAATTTAAAGTTTTTGCTGTTCTCAACCAATACCATTAAATCTGATAAAAAGAACGTAATAATAACTTTTCCGAGCGTCGTCGGTCGTCAATTTGACTATTCGTCGCTAAATTGCGTTATTTGAATCACATCACTTAGATTTGAATGCCGTTCCAAATAACGCCAAATGAAGCAATTCACTACCTGGGTTCTTTACTCCCGCCTCCAAGGTGACTCGACTTTTTTGCCGTTCGTTTTTTATGGTCACTGCGTAGTTATTACGATTCGACCTCTTTGTGTGGTCGTATAAGAGTGTTATACGTGGTTATACCTTGTACCTCACGTAAGGCTGCCTGGAATGTCTCGATCTTTCTGAAAATACTAACATGCCTTAGCAATTAAGGAATATATGGACATAGTACTAATTGCACTAGAGTCGCGTTTGAATTTACACAAAAATATTTGTACAGAGTCCACTTAGATATGTCGCAAATAATTATATAACCTATCTTCAGCTAATAATGCGCAATAAAACGAATAGCTATATGTAGGTATTTTTTACAGTATGAAATCGCCGGAACTGATAAAATACCTATAAAATATAGATTGCCGTAGCGATTAATGAAGAATCATGTAATGATACCTAGAAATCAAAAAACCATTCGTCACTCAGATATCCAGTGCAGGTAGATAGGCCAGTGCTCGCGGACTAGAACAAGCGCTTAATGCTGTTTGTTTTGCTTTAGATATGATTAAAGTTTAATAATTTAAAATTGGACAAGTGAGAGTCGGACTCAAGGACGGAGGGTTCCGTACCATATATACTCGTATATTTGTATGTTTGACTTATTTAGCATTTTTTGTTAAAGTGGCCATACTAAACATACATTAGATTAACTATTACCATTCAAACGCCAAAAAAAAACCTAAAATCACACGTCTCTTGAATGGGGAGTTAAGTTTTTAATTTCGAGTTTAGTATTTGTTGTAACAGAGGCCATAGGTACCTAATACGCATAATGCAAGAATTATACCTATATTTAAACACGAGGTTGAAAATATACAGCCCTGAGATAGATTGATAGACAAAAAACCGGCCAAGTGCGAGTCGGACTCGCGCACCGAGGGTTCCGTACAAACATTTTCCATCCCTAAGTGTTTAAGTTAAGTTTGCACCTGGTATGTATAGCGCCCCATATAAATTAGGTGCAAACTTGCAGTTAGGTATTAAAAAAAAACTACTTACTAGATCTCGTTCAAAACAATTTTCGTTGGTAGTTTTTATAGTAATGTACAGTACATCATATGTTTTTTTTAGATTTTTCATTTTCTTATTTTAGAAGTTAGAGGGGGGGGGACCAACTTTTTTCCACTTTGGAAGCGTCTGTCACGCAAACTATTCGGTTTAGAAAAAAAATATTTTAGAAACCTCGATATCATTTTTGAAGCCCTATCCATAGATACCCCACACGTATGTGTTTGATGAAAAAAAAAAATTTGAGTTTCAGTTCTAAGTATGGGGAGCCCCCAATATTTATTATTATTTTTTTATTTTTGCATCAAAATCTTAATGCGGTTCACAGAATACATCTACCTACCAAGTTTCAACAGTATAGCTCTTATAGTTTCGGAAAAAAATGGCTGTGACATACGGACGGACAGACGGACAGACGGACAGACAGACAGACAGACAGACATGACGAATCTATAAGGGTTCCGTTTTTTGCCATTTGGCTACGGAACCCTAAAAAGCTAAGGCCTAATATTATTCCCGCCGCCTGGAATTATGGTCCCGTTAGCACCATTTCGTTACGGGACCCTAAAAAGTAGGCTCAGATTATAAAAGTCGGATGACGTTTATACCAAGACACAATACCAAAGGAGTAAGTATTATTCGTATAGGAATGCAAAAGTGTAGGTATGTTGATGTTGATAGGTAGTCTATTTACACATTTGTCTAGCTGTTTTTGGCGACTAACGTTTCATCGAATTTTCATTTCGTTGTAATTTTATCCCCTGACGTCATAAGGTTTTCATAAATCTTGAAAATGTCATCCAATACTAGATTAGGTTTAGTTAGCTTTGTTTCATAACAATCCAAAAGAATTGTATGGTTTCTGAGAAGGGTATGCCGCACGCAACCTGATGTTGATTTGCATAGATGTAGAAACCGTTTGCTAAGAAAAATGCACGCTATATAATTAAGTTAAATCTCCATAAGGAGATTATCAAAGATAGGATAGGAGGAGATAATTAATTTGATAATGAATTTAAATTTAAAATATTCATATCTTAACTTCCATTTGCGTCATAAATAAATATTGATTCATTTTATTCGGGAATTGCTGCCGTTTTTACAGGTACCTTTCTGGAGCCTTTCAGGGCCCGCGGACCTGTCCCCGTGGGAGCGCGACAAGTGGATGCCCTCACGTACGGCCATTGTTCGTCCAGGCCCCCCTGCGCCCCCTCCTCCCCGCCCCCCGCGCCGCGCACCCCGCCGCCGCCACAGCCTAATTGTTCCGACACGTAGTTATGTATGCCTCCATTATAAACCCTCACTAATTGATACATATGTGCAGGTATATGTTCTTCTAATTATAGAAATGCCAGCTATATCTACTCATGTAAGGTAGACGTAAAGACATTTTTAATTCTATATTCTTATATTTAAAGGCTCATCGACTTAGCCTCGGTCTCCAAAACGAGTTATCGGCACTTGTTTAATCAGTATTTTCAGAAAATCTGTTAATGCTTGCGAGCTTGACGGAGCTTCGTCAGTGTGAAAGTGACGTCGATTTTATTACGTTCGTATAAAACTTTATTAGTATGGTTTTGATATTATTAATAAATAATAAAAAAATATTCTTAGAGTAAATATGTACATATGTTTACACATGTAAAACAGTTTAAAACCGGGCTAGATGATTATGAACAGAATTTGAGCATGATTAAAATTAAAACTTCATTCATGACTCTTTAAATCAAAATGTAATGTATGATGTATCTGTAGATTTTGTTTGACACAATTAAATTTCAATTGTTATTGCATGTTTTAAATATTAAGAGTTAACAATGCAGGACAAAGTGCATGACACGAGCGCAACGGCCTTAGTCAGGGCCGCCCAGGCGAGCGCCCAGCGCAGGCAGACGCGGCGCCCACCGCCGCCATGGGAAAATCAGGCTTCGCCCCGCGCGCCCATTGGCCCGTCTGGCACGCCCCGCGCCCCGCCCGCGCCCATATAAACCGGGCGCCACCGCGCATCTCCTCATTCCTCACTCGCAGTCCGCACCGACCGCGCGTCCGCGTATTTTACGTCCAGTGTTCGTGTTAGTGCAACTCGCAAACCACAATGAAAGCGATAACAGCAGTGTGCGCGACCGGCGCCTCCGTGCCGGCGATCGCCGGTGGCCGTGTTCAAAGGCATCGGGAAGGCGAGAACGCGGAGATCCAGATGTATTTGTCAAAATTACAAGACCTGGTTCCTTTTATGCCGAAGAACAGGAAGATCTCGAAGTTGGAGGTGATCCAGCACGTGATCGACTACATCTGCGACCTGCAGTCAGCTTTGGAGAACCATCCCGCTATGGAGCAGTTTGATGCTGAGGGTGCTTTGGCTGGAGTGCCGTGCGTGGCGCAGCGGCGCCAGGAGCGCCGCCCGCTGGGCCCGCGCCCGCAGCCCAACACCATCCTCCGTAGAACACCCTCCGCCCACGAACACAACAATCAAACGGTTAGTACATATAAACACTCTGTTTACTCAGTGTTGGTCGTGATTCAAAACATTTTCTCCTAATTTTCTTACCTTTAATATTATCTATGATTAATGATTAATTAAACGTTTGAACCGCTATTAAAATTAGGCACGGGAGGGCAAGCCAAGTTCATAAATATTTCCTATTAAAATTTTTGTTACATCATTTGCAATGTTTATTGTTTACGAATGTTTAAATTAAGATTTTAACGTTTACCGCTAACGCCAATAAAGTACGCTAACTTACTTGTCCGACCAGACAGTATTGCATAAAAAGTAAATGAAATCAGGCGCGTCGTTGTTTTTGCGGCGCGCGCACCTGCGCGTTTCGCAAGCGCGGGAAGGTAAAAGCGGAGATGCCGAGTTTCACAAGCGACCGCGAGACGCCACTGCGTCGCACGCATTGCAACGTAAATTCATTGTACTAACATAGAAACTACGCAAGTCTACATGTCACCCAAACATAGCTTAAACTTAGATTTTCCACTTAACTAACCATTCAGGCCACACGACCAATTTATTCAGAACAGATTTAGGTTGTAGGTGGATTTAGGTAGGTAAACAATAGTCACAATCTACACCGCTGTTCACGCATGCGTGACGACTGTTTTGAATTTCAGCCTTGAAGCGCGGCCACCTGCGCCGGCGCCGCGTAAACGACCGTGTACTGACACACTATTTGAATATTCAACACGTATTTAAGTATGCTGCCTCGTTTAACATTCCGCCTAACACCTGCGCGAGATGGTCATTCCGTCATTCTTGTTTCGAATGGCCCCCGAGATACGCAGAGATTCCAAGCCTGAGAATTGTCTAAAATTGCACCGAGTCGAGATTGTGTTGCACCGTCAGAGCGGCAGGTGCATCGTGCAGGATTTATTCGAGCGCCTGCGATTACGGCCGCAGGCGCAAGCGCGCTCGTTAATACTTGCTCGTGCCACGTAAATTTTAATATCTGCCGGTTGTTGGAACCCAGAGAAATGCACACGACGAGCGTGATTTAGGGCACACGACGGGTTGCCCAGAATTTACAACAACGCAAGTGCCCAAACGGTCAAATAGCATCTTTGCAATCATTTGCGAAAACAAATTCATCTGCCACCTGTTTAGATGACAAAAATGTTTTGTAATTGTCCTACTCCAAACAAACGCTTAACGTCAATGTAAATTGTATTACACCAGTGACAGAACAATCATCCATAACTTCATTTTGCAAAGCAATCCTTTTAAAAATCTTTCAAAACCTGTTACCCTTCACCCGCATTCCGGTGCCAACGGACAAGTCCGGCAAATATATATAAATATATAAAAAAAACATCTAATATCTTTATCTTTCGGATCGCCAGATTGCTAATTAAAATTCATTCTTATCTTAACAACATATATGCAAAGAATTCAGAATACTATATCGAAATAAACATAATCGTAGATCATATTACTCAGGTATCAATAAACAAGCACCACTGATTTAATGAGCTCCGGGCGCCGGCGACATCGCACGATATTCACTAATTTACCGCCTACCACAATACAATATCGGAATGCTGACTAATCGGACCGCATTCTTGCCCAGACGAGGAATAATGTGAAAATATTAAGTCTCATATGAATGTTCCTGTACTTAATCCGAGAGCTACAAAGCATACAAAAAGGCTCAAGGCGATCGTGCCGGAATCCGAAGCACCGTGCGCGTCGTGAGGCGGCATTTCACGGTGATATCTGACGGGGCATCGCCTGTGCCACAAACTCCGGTCACGAGCATACGCCACGCCGCTATCTCGGCGACGGTAATTGTTGCTCGCAGCTGCCTGAACTCGCGAGGCCGTGGGACCTTTCGCCGATACTTGTCGGTTCCTCCGCTCTCACTCACGTTCTTGTCCTTTACGGCTTTAACAGTATTGTCCCATAATTATCGTGTTTTACTTCAGGCACTGCAACTTAATAGCAGTACAAGAAACATTGTAGTGTGCATCTAATAGCGTGGCTAACCAAACCCATTAACGAACATCGCGTCTTATCAATTACATAATATTGTTCGTTCACCGTAACTTTTTCTGCCGTCAATCTTAACTAAATAATGAATACCGTTACCAGTTAGTCATTCAATTATATACCCGCATGACTCTCCTCAAAATTAATTTAGCTTTGAACAGCTTCCCGATAAATTAATCAGATATTGTATACCGTCCCTTATGCCAGTTGATCAGCTTTGTTTCGGTTGTGTCGGGACTGCATCAGACACAAAGGAAAGGCTTAGGTTCCTACACGGCCGGACGCCCGGCGACGTCGCTTGCAGCCGCGCCGCGACAGGCGACACTAACGAGCGGCCAGGTGTCCGCGCCCACGCTCTTTACTCCTCTGAATATCTCAGTCTCCGCGCACCTCGCCACGCATAAATCGCATGTGAAAGTTTTACGAGCACCTTTACGCTTCTCCGAACTAATAAACTGCGGCGCTGGCGAGTAGACAATGCAGTTCACCGCGAAATGTCTCCGCAAAAGTTTGCACGTGCAACGATTTCGCCGATCAATTCCATCGCCGACGGATCGATCGAGGGCATTGTGCGGCTAACGGTCGCTCACAGCTGCGCACCGAGCACACGTGACGGTGCCAGTAGCCGGATAGCTAAATAAATGCGACGCTTATACCTACCTTTTTATTATCCAGTCGACAATGCTCGTCACATAAAGGGATTTCACGTGTGCTTGCAAAGTCCCGATCTGTCAGAACATGTGTGCTCTCCCTTTGGTATGTGTCCGTAAATAGGGTGTGGCCACGTGCGCCCGCTCAGCTGCGGCGCGGATGTACGGACGGGAAGCAGTAATCTAACACTTAGCACCGAAAAAGTTATGCTGAAACTGCAAATGAACAACTACTCATTCAATGTAAACATCCTGCTCGACTCACATAACTAACTTTCTTGCCATTTACACAGTCTGTCACTTATGCTGATTCGGTTCCCTTATAGTGTTTCGTAACATCCTTCAATTAATTTGGGGCAGCATAATAATTGACCCATTGTCAAAACGCTAATGAATTAAAAAGTGTTGAAACAGAGCGCATATGTGGTGACAGATGGCCGGACGCGGGTCGGATGCGTGCACAGACACCCGATACGCTATTTGTCGCAATTACTGATTACCATTTAATTGCGATGAACTTATCACGGAATATTATATCCATTAGATAAAATCAATGTGTTTTTTGGTCGATTACAGTAAAATAGTTCTTGAACTAAACATTTTCTACGTAGACATGTGCGCGCGCATCTGTGCAACGATTGGTAACTGCACCCTCGTCACCCTGCAGTGGGTGGCAAGGGCTTGCCTTCTGTCGTTCTGAACCCCTTCATTTAATCGTAGGCTCTTTATTTCTTTCCTATTGTACATATACTTACCTATGTTTTGTTCATTGTTACAGGCGGCAGAAAAGCAGAGTCAACAGGACAGGCCACTGTGCTAGATTAAAAAGAAAGATAATTTATGGTAAAATTAAATATACCTCGTGAAGAAGGCTGCGCAAGGCGGAAGGAGCGCTGGTGCGCAGGCGAGCTTCTCACGAAGACATCCTAAGTACGATCTCGTTACGATCAATATAAGTACTACGTTAATTTAATGTAAATTTGTGGCATTACGGGAGGAGACAGCATTGCAATGCAATCAATCGTTGGCGACGACCTCTGACCGATTGTTTTGTTAATTTTCATGTAAAAAGCTTTACTAGTTGTTAGTCCTATGTATGTTATGTGTTGAATGGTTTGCGAAAGACCTAGAAACCCAGTCAGGACTGCCACTTGGAAATGATGCTACTATCTTGAATTTGTGATTCCTCCACGGAACCTTTCATATGAATATGTTTTCATTTGTAAAAGAAAGCTTTTATGTATTTCTGTTTTAATTTCAGTCCTAGATTCTTAGTTCTTAAACGATGCTTCCATTAATATCAAAGATGTAAACCGATTGAAAGTTGGTTTATCTAAATAATTTTATTAATTTAATTTAAATTTTCATGAGTGTGATTTTGCATGGCGATTTTGTTGCTATTAGGGTATGGAATAGGTATTATGTAAGCGCTCGGCACAAACGTTATCATTTAATTTATAAAATGTGTCGAGCGCGCTCTATATGTAAATAGTGTATGTAATAAATGTAAAAACAATATTAAATTTTAGCGGAAAATTATCAAATTGAGACCTTTTATGATTTTATTTTGAATATAAGGTGAAAATGCTTTAATTATCTTATATAATTCTTATTATGGTGTATTATAATTTTAAATAGACTGTTATAGATTTAGTTATTGAGGGATGAGTTGATGGTGGGGTGCCCACCTTCGGTACAAATAGTTTTTCGGTGATTGCGGTGGGCGAGGTTATCTGTTGCATATATTTCATATCGTCCTCTATTTTGCATAGGAAATATTCTCGATTCAGGACATTATCAATTCAAGAGAGACATTCTGGAGAGCACAGCTTTACTACGCAGATAGCTAAATAAGCATGCCTTAATCACCGCAAACACTTAAAATGTTCCATGCAGTTCAAAATCAACAGGTCACAAACAACCACTACAATATTAGTTTCTAAACTGTACTTCAAAATGTATTTCCTCATACTGTCATTTCAGTTCGTATAAAATCTGCACTGATTATCTAACATTAAAAGAAGAATCAATGAAACCGAAAATAAAAAAAAGTTTTGAAAGAATAACTATTTTTAATTTTAAACAACCTATCCCAAAAATATACACCTATACTTCCTTCGTTATATTACTTAACATTTGTAACATCAACTTGGCAGGTTGCACTTCCAAGCCCCAAAAACTGGGACGACGAGTCAGAAAATGTCAAAGTACTTGATGATGATAATCACATTTGAAGTAACTTTTTATTTCATTGCTAATACTTGCCTAGTTTTGCATCGATGGATAGATTATGCACATATTTACACACATTCTGTATTCTCTTGCATTTTCAAGATACATTTGCATAACTTGACCTGAAAATACTAACAATACAAGTAAAATTATATAAAAACTTGTAAAAGTAGACAATAAATACGACCACACAACTAAGTAAAATCTTCTCAAGTTGTCAGTAATGTCAGTACACAAGTAAAAATATTTTCCTCCTTAGTCTACAGCATGAATCAGCAACTGTACTGAAAGAAACGTATAAAAATGTCATATCCTCAATTTATTAAAGAGAACAATAAGGAAGAATTGAGTACTTAATTGCGTCCATATATCACTGAAGAGCCTATTTTATATATGTATATAAAATCTTTTTATCGATTCTATTTTTTTTTGATGTGCCTATTTTATTTTATAAAAAAATGTTGTGAGCTGAGACACGGACACGGCGCTCAGAGATCACGCGATTGCATCACGGCCAATTATCGCGCTACAAACTACAATATTTGGTCAGCTGCGTGTTTATAATCATCATTTAACAAGTACCCTCTCACACGCTAAAATAATCTCTCTGTGGCCAATACTAAAGCCCTCTTTTGTACATCGAACACAATGAATCCGCTGCATTGTATAACATGCTTTAACCTCGAGCTACAAGGTAGAATATTACACGCTAAGCGGCATAAAATGAAACGCTTGTTGGCCAAATATTAACGCTTAACCATCTCGTGGGGGTAAACAATACGACTAATTGTTGAGGACAGGTAAATGAGACATCAACGGAAAAAATGCAAAAATTTAGGCCGCGACCCTGCCAGGATTCGAACCTGGAATCTTCTGATCCGTAGTCAGACGCGTTATCCGTTGCGCCACAGGGCCGGATGGCATGAGCTTTGAATTATGTAAGTTGGTTTCCGAGACACTGACTGAGGAACATGACAATTCTATTTATTAAAATGTAAACAAAAACCGGCCAAGTGCGAGTCGGACTCGCGCACCGAGGGTTCCGTACAAACACTTTCCATCCCTAAGTGTTTAAGTTAAGTTTGCACCTGGTATGTATAGCGCCCCATATAAATTAGGTGCAACCTTGCAAAGTTAGGTATTAAAAAAAAACTACTTACTAGATCTCGTTCAAAACCATTTTCGTTGGTAGTTTTTATAGTAATGTACATCATATGTTTGTTTTAGATTTTTCATTTTCTTATTTTAGAAGTTAGAGGGGGGGGGGGGGGGGGGACCAACTTTTTTCCATTTTGGAAGCGTCTGTCACGCAAACTATTCGGTTTAGAAAAAAAATATTTTAGAAACCTCGATATCATTTTTGAAGACCTATCCATCAGATACCCCACAAGTACCTATGTGTTTGATGAAAAAAAAAATTGAGTTTCAGTTCTAAGTATGGGGATGGGGAGCCCCCAATATTTATTATTTTTTTTTTATTTTTGCATCAAAATCTTAATGCGGTTCACAGAATACATCTACCTACCAAGTTTCAACAGTATAGCTCTTATAGTTTCGGAAAAAAATGGCTGTGACATACGGACGGACAGACAGACAGACATGACGAATCTATAAGGGTTCCGTTTTTTGCCATTTGGCTACGGAACCCTAAAAATTGAAGCTCATTGTTAACCGATCCAGTATCAATAAGTTCAAAGTAAAACAGATGCTTTACTTTGATAAATATGTAGTTCCTTATTGAGTAGTTAAAGTAAAACTTGGCTCAAAAACCAAAATGGCGACTTTTAGTTCAGGTGGTTTTGTTCCATAAAAAATGGTGCAGTTGGACCACAACGCACTTTCAAAGATCTAAGGCAGAGCCTAAAATCTCAAATGGCATATGTTAGTTAATGCTGCGACAAGTGGGTTAAATAAAACGGCCAATTTAAATGGCCCTGATACGCATCCTTTTAGGCTCCAAAAGTGTTTGCATTTTTGTTAGATGCCTACGAGTAAATTAGCTTTCTCCATTTGATAACAAAATGTTTTTAGCATACTCGTATATATATATATTATGGTATTGGCTGCTCGCTGTACACTTCATTCTAAATTCGAAGACTGTTACCGTCATGCATTACCGCGTAGGCTATAAGTACCTTTACTTGGAACTAAGTGGGTCCTCGTACTGAATTAGGTAGGTATGCGCGTTGTTTGATGAGTGATACGGTATCAGCTTGATAGCGATAAGTCCATTAAACAGGTGTGTCGGTGTCCGCATCGCACCGGAGCTAACAGCCTTGGTTTTCTTAATTTTCAGTACGGCTGCACTCAGTGGTAAATCGTTCATAGACCCAGAATTCCTTGATATCCGCACAAACGTGCCTTGCTTAAAATCAGTAGTTACTTGCTAGCCATTTAGGTATACCTATGTTGCACAATCTTGTTCAATTATGGACTTTCTACTTTTCAGCTCAAGTGAATAATCCTGAATCCTGAAATACCTACTACGTTTGTTGCTGCGCCAATTGCGAACCTATACATACCTACATGTTTCTAAAGGGAGCCGTAATATTAATTGCGATTAAAATAATATTTTTACTGTTCAGTCGATTTCCGTCAATTATTAATTACTACCTAAATGCAAGCCTAAGCCTAAGAGCTCGGCAGTACCGCTACCAAATGAAGCAAGAAGAGGTACCTATAAGAGCCATACAGAGCGAGAAAGAACATTTGCATCTTTTTAGGGTTCCGTACCCAAAGGGTAAAAACGGGACCCTATTACTAAGCCTACGCGTTCCGTCTGTCCCCAGGCTGTATCTCAAGAACCGTGACAGCTATAATAGACAGTTGATTTTTTCACAGATGATGTGTTTCTGTTGCCGCTTTAACAACAAATACAGAAAACAAAAAAGTTAAAATTAATTTAGTTGTACGGAGCCCTCGGTGCACCAATCTAACTCACATTTGACCGGTTTTTTTTTAAATACTGGCTAGTAAGTATATGAAAAAAAAAACTTGAAAAAAAGACATCCGTTCCCCATTGTGTTGATGTATATACGATACGAGTAACTTTAGACCAGTATCACTAGTAAAAAATAACAAAAACCACCACACAGTTATAAAATATGGATATAATTGTTGGTTACGTAAAAAGCTGTTGTATTAGTGTCGGCACATCATGTTAATGTGCCGTGCTTGACATTGCAGACGTACGATGCCCTTTCTTATAATTAATGTATATAATATTTTGTCTGACACATATACAATCAAGCATTATACTGTCATAAATAATTGTTGGTGCCAGTAAATAATGGTAAGGAATAATGTTTTATGTAATAAAATAATCCAAGGGTTCACACTTTCGGCATAAGCGGTCGTGATCTTCGCGACTCTGCACATGCATTTGGGTCATTGTCAGTTCAAAAAACAAAATTCGTCCGTACGGTGGTCAAAAGTTAAGAGCTTGTATGAATCTAGGTTATGTTGCTAATACATCGGATTATAGAACAGGGAACGTTCTTTATTTTCACAGACATTTAATCAGAAAATTAGGCCCTGGAATCCTTTATTTCACAAATGTCTAATACCGGAAAGACACGCACCTAAATCTGACAATGACCCTTTTACACTTATTGCCCTAATAAGCCAATGAATGCCTAGCAGATACAGTATTACTTATTAAAAATAAATTATTTTTCCAGCGTTTTCCCCATAGTCTTTCTTTGTCCGTAAGGACCTTTACGGGGCCATGACATCACGGCCCGCTTGCTACATGTGTGGAGCGTTTTCAGCGCTCTCGCTGCTTAGAGCACTCTAAATTAGTCGCATAAAGCCTTTTGATCCCAGTAAAAAATAGGTTAATTAGGATCAATTGACATCTTAAAAAAACTTTCCCACCCCTATTATCAATTGTCATTTGGCATTAAGTCCGCCATTTGTACTGACTTTTGTTTTGTGCAATAAATTTTAAATAAATTGTCTGTAGTGTCTGATATAAACAAACGTACTGCACACAGATCTATCGTGTGTATCCAGAATACAGATTCTTCGAACCAAGTACATTATCTTGCACATCCGGCAGCAGTGCCACGACGGTTGGTCACAGAACCACCTCTGATAACGCGCAGGTGTTCTTATACGTCGCACCTAAAAGTTTCACTCATGAAGTCATGGGTTACCTATCTGAAACACTAATTTTTGTTTCCCATCTGTAACTCTTCGCCAAAGTTTCATTTGTTTCGTTTTCCAAAACTTTGTAATTCTTCAGAATAATTATAAAACAAACCTAACGTAAACTAATGCGTTCTTTAAAACGATGTTTATAAAATCCTGAAGATATTACGGGTTCCAGCAAAAAATTACATTCGGACAAATGAAAATTTATCAAAACGTTACAGATGGGAAATAATGTTTCGGAGTGGAGATAGAGGATACCATGACCGGGATTTTTGTTTTTGCGTAAGTACTAGACAAGACAGACTGCTGATTCTTCCGGTCGAAGTAGATTGTCTTCAAATTTTCGGCTGCATAGTGCCCTGGATCACATAGGTACCAGTTACTGATAACAGTGCACGAGTAGCAGCTATTGTTATCGCGTCGCGCCTGAAAGCCGTGTCAAATTCGCTACGCCCGGGAAATGCGTGACGACGTGGCCATTCAACGTATGCACGAGCGATATTAGACGATCGGGGCGCTATGCTTGTGCGATAATGTGTGCTTAAGGATTTTCATGGATTGATAACCAATGTCTAACTGTGTTAGGTTAGCAAACTGCGATTATAACGGACTGTAAGGGTAGGCACGAGCAGTGCATTATATGGCTTTCACGCAAGCGCACGTCTTTCATTATGACAACTGGCGACGTTCGGATTAAACTTACATACACGCGAATAGTGCAAAATAAGATGAATACGACGATTGGAAATTTACCCGTTTTTGAAGTCGGCAACGATTGGAAAGTGTTCATTATTTGAGTACACCTGGACTGATTTAGCGCAACATGTGCATGAAAGCATTAGTAATAATGTGTTTATCATTAACTGATTATATCTGGAACCGTTACTGATATCGTAGTGCGTCTAAGATATACGCGACAGGTGAGCCGGCAGGTGTTTGCACTGGCGCGGTGTGAGCGCACCGAGCTGATAACGCTGATACCGATGGCTAGATAGTGCACTTGACTCATACACAAATCTTACACACACTTGTTATCGCCCACTCACCAATTAGACAGACTAGGCCAACTTCATATTAACAGAGGCAGGCTAATTCGACGGAGGTTTGCGATGTCACCTACTTAGCGATATAACAGCTTTGTACCGGCATTACATCGGAAATATAGCCATTTTTGCAATTTTGCAATTTGACCTGCAGTCATATTCACAAAATTACATTTTAAAGGGAAAATAGTGAAATTAGACAAAATACTAACTGAATTTTACGCCAATCAAAATGGAGTAGGTAAGTTTATAGACATCTCAATGAAAAAAATTGGGCAAGTGCGAGTCGGACTCGCGCACCGAGGGTTCCCTACAAACACTTTTCATCCTTAAGTGGTTAAGTTAAGTTTGCACCTGGTATGTATAGCGCCCCATACAAATGAGGTGCAAAGTTAACGCAAACAACCCGTTTGTTGTATGGGAGCCCCCCTTAAATATTTATTTTATTTTATTTTTAGTATTTGTTGTTATAGCGGCAATAGAAATACATCATCTGTGAAAATTTCAACTGTCTAGCTATCACCGTTCTTGAGATACAGCCTGGTGACAGACGGACGGACGGACAGACGGACGGACGGACGGACGGACGGACGGACAGCGAAGTCTCAGTAATAGGGTCCCGTTTTTACCCTTTGGGTACGGAACCCTAAAAAAAAGATAATCTTATTAAAAACTTTCGTGAGACATATTTTAATTACTGTATTAAGCGGTTTACACTCCAAAAGACAAAAAAATTGGGCAAGTGCGAGTCCGACTCGCGCATGAAGGGTTCCGTACCTATATATATGTATATATAGGAATAACAAGTTTGTTGTATGGGAGCCCCCCTTAAATATTTATTTTATTTCATTTTTAGTATTTGTTGTTATAGCGGCAATAGAAATACATCATCTGTGAAAATTTCAAGCGTCTAGCTATCACCGTTCTTGAGATACAGCCTGGTGACAGACGGACGGACGGACGGACGGACGGACAGCGAAGTCTCAGTAATAGGGTCCCGTTTTTACCCTTTGGGTACGGAACCCTAAAAAGCAAGAAGAAAAGAGCTCCATACGAGTTCGAAACATGTCGGGCCGTTCCTGACAATTTCACGTGAGTGTAAACCGCTTAACAAAATAATGAAAAAGAAAATGAGGTTATACTGCAAAAGTCGAATAACGTAAATCGCTAATGAAGAAAGATACTGGCGAGATCTCGCATAGATGTCAGGGTCGAACGGGCTGAGGCCCAGGGCAACCAACATTAACCGAGGCAGTTTTTACCTCCGTGATGGCGCGCAAAATGTCAATACGCTATACCAACAAAGTAAAACAAACAGCGCTCTATCGTGGGTAGACCAAGTAAACATGACTACATGACGTCGCGTCAGGTAACACGAACGTGTTCGAAATCGCAATTACGGCCCTTTGGAAAACCAGCGCAAAATGGCATCAGCCGGTTCGCTTTAGGAGTCAAACCGCCCGAACGGGTTAGCTTGGTTAAAAGGCAAAGGCACGAGAGGCGTAACCAGGCAACGCGGTTATGCTAAGCATAACAATGCCCGCTGTGAGATGACCGCATGCAACAGCAACATGAACAATAGCCACGCAATTCGTGGACTAAACAATACTGGACTTACGCAATGCCAAATCAAGGTAGCATTTCTGTATTCGCTAGTTTTTTTACAGTTTCAACGACGGTACTCATTACTAAGTCTCTGGCTGTCTGTTGAACCCAGGGGTTTAACTACCTATTCTAGTAGAAAATTCTCAGGCGACTTTAATTCACACGAACTATCTTATTTATAGGTTATGAATTTTGCTGATGACGAGATCCGTGAGGAATCGAAGGAACTCCTCAAATATTATAGACACATCTATAGCGATTTCGGTGTTTTTCTTTTTTAGGGCTCCGTAGTCAATTAGGAACCCTTATAGTTTCGCCATGTCCGTCTGTCCGTCCGCAGCTTAGCTCCGTGATCATTAGTACTAGAAAGCTGAAATTTGATATGAGTATGTGTATGTATCACGCCGACAAAACGGTAAAATAAAAACTAAAAAAAAATATTTTTTTCGGGTACCTCTCGAACACCTAAAGTGGGGGTGATTTTTTTTTTCGTTCCAACACTGGCGTGTGGGGTGTCGTTGAATAGGTGTTTTTAAAAGTAATAGGGGTCTTCAAACAATAGTTTTTCATAAAGTCAGCAGTTTTGAAAATATTCGCTCCGAAAATAAAAAAACAGCGTCCCCCCCCTCTAACTTTTTAACCACGGGTCAAAGAATTATGGAAAAAATCATGAAAATGAGGCTTTATAAGTACTTTCAATGAAAACTATATTGAACAAAATTACGACGTAAGTTGACTTCCAAAAGGTAAGTAATTACAGTTACTTACATTGGCGTTTACGGCCTTTTTATAGAGCTTGAAATCTTTCCTGTAACTTAAGTCTATTGTGAAGGATAAGCAACTACGGAACCCTACACTGAGCGTGGCCCGACATGCTCTTGGCCGGTTTAATAGTACCTAACTGACCTAACTCGTTCACCTCTTCTTGGAAATACGGTTTCTTCCCCTTGAAGTCGCTTTTTATTTTTTAAGTGATTATCATAAATATTGAACCATATCTTCTTAATATTTCACCTAATGTTATTCGAATAGCATATAGATTATATCAGTTATAAGAATTTATGAGACAGTGATAAAACTATGATATTGCTAAACTGAGGATATCAGAATGCCTCGTCACATTAGGGCCCTGTTATACGAATATCCATATATTTACACAAGAATGTACGTCAGTGTACGTGTTCCTAATATAAAATTTCCGTGCGCGTAGATTAGATTCAAGAATGTTGCGTTTATTGTTTCCCGCGATAACATTACCTAACGGTTACAGTTGTGTTCAGGTGGCTTTGTGAAACGTAAATCATTTGAGTACTAATCGCAAAAAAACACTTTAACGACATAACTGATTAGCCCACACCGGCGTCGCCATTAACATGGTTAACGGGATTCGATCTATAAGGAGACTTCATTTACCTCGACTTGACTGCTTGACTCTAATTCACACAAAGCGTATTTCAACAGTAAAAAAACTGTCTGTTATTAACTTTAGCGTTTCATTTTACTAGATATATAAATCAAGCATTCATACTATTTAAGATGTTAATTTTTGCATGCTATGTTAGCAAACATGTGATTTTCGTCACTCGAGACGAAAAATCTCTGAGACACATCACAAAATGTGATATTTTTTATAATTCTTGCTTGAATGCGATGTTATTATACTTACGAAAAATTGTTATATTTTTTACCTGGATTACAAAAATGCTGATGTGACATCGAGGTCATTACAAAGTGAATGTGTGAAATGTCAAATGAAGTGTCCCGGGATTACGGGTTTACGCTAGCAGACGTTATTCCTTCAATAAAAAAATAATGTAAAGGTTATAAGCTACGTAAATCGCTACTAGCTTATTTCCACACAATGTTCCAACTTACAAGAACGATAATAGCGTGGGGCACGTCACTCGCCTCTCGTTAACCTTTCACGCTACCGATTTATATATTATTCATACAATAGGACCAAATGAACCAACTTTGTACTTTAAGACTGCCCCAAGCCAAACATAAATACAATTGAAAACACCTATGCCACATAAATCATTTTTATCACTCAATTGAATTACATTTCGTCGGATTGTCTGTATCTTAATCTGTGTTAATTTGGTACAGTTTTCCGTATTCGACTTACGATAAAATAATGATATGAATATACCTAATTATAGTTATAACTATTCTTGTCGCTGCATTGTTAGGCGATTCAAAAAATCTAAATTTTAAAAGACAACGAGAAATTCAAATTAGGTTAAAGACTTGATGTTTTACCGTACAGCGCCACCTATTAGTAAAATATTCTTCTTCCGCTCATTAGTAATACGGTTGGACGGATTGTATAAAATTTTGTTTCAAGGATTTTTGAACATCTAAAGATTTTTTTAAGCAATTGCTAGAAGGCGCTCTTCTAGTAATTGCAATGCTAATGTTATTTTTGTCCTAAGCGCAACTAAACATGCTGATTATTAAATTGTAACTCCAACGACCAAGTCGTTATAACACAAGTTACATGAAAATTTATCAGGAGGACAAAAAAAAATTTATGACTTGGAAGTCAAGCAAGCTACATGGAAGTCAATGTTATGACTAACTAAGATGCTAATTAGGGGAATAGCAGAGAATATTTAGGACATTTTAAAGTATTTATAGAAACGAACCGATTACAAGCGAGATGGTTAATAATACCTAGTTCGATTCTGAAATTGTTGCCTTTCATCTTCATCCGAGTCGAGTCGCTCTACCTTACAATTTTCGAGTATAAGGTTTTTCTATTCAATGATCTCCAGATAGTGTATTTCACGGTATTTTCAAGCCGTAAAAATATCCTGCAGTGCACGGCTGTGAGATCTCTGGCCAACCTGAAACAGTACTGGCTTAGTTATTCTCTAAGAGCAATTAGGGAAAGGTGCTCAAACGCTCTAAAATAGGTAAGCCGTTAGAAATCGGGTTTTATGGACGCCAGGCCACTGGTGCACAGCCAATACCATTTATCCAATAGTGATAAAGAGTGGATTGTGTAGACATAAATGTTCACATGGTGTATTTATAAATGCGGCCGCTCTGCACACAATGCCGGTGACTGGGGCATCACTTCCGCTGCACCTAACTGTATCGATATTATCAACGCACTGAATGAGGTAACAAATAGTGATGTGCTTAAATTCGATCATTGTGATGGTTTTGAGTTTGAGAGCCTTAAAATAAATTGTAAGTATTTAAATATTGGATGGTTGAATTTTCTCTTATCCTTTTGATTGAGGTACGGAACCCTGCCGTACCTCAATCGGCAAAAAGATCCCTTTGTTTTCTGATTCATGGAGACAACAGTTTTCCAAGTTAAGTTTGATGGCTCAATCCAGTTTATCTCACGTTTGCTATACAAATCTCGTCTCGCCTGCCCTCGCCCGTGTAAAGAGCACAAAATACCGACATATATAAGGATAAATAAACTGAAGAAGTGTAGACTATTTATAATGTACTGTATTACTGATATCGGAATATTAACCCAGTGACGGGAAACCCATTGTTTGACATTAACAATGCCGATATTGTGGTCTAATATGTTGCGAAGTTATTTGCGGACTTACGAGTATGCACAAACACAAATATATTTTTATATAGGAAAACGTTGTTTCATATTTATTAATCATTCACATAAATAAAATAAACGATCATGAATAGTTATTTATAGTTGACGACGGAACAGTGGCAGTGCAGTGCAGCTAGACCTAACCTACTGAGCCGACGGCCCTGGGTTCGAATCCCAAGGCAGATATTTGGGCAATGATCCCGAATACTTGTACCTGGGTCATGGATGTTATCTATCTATGTATGCATTTATATTTATATTATGTCTATCGTCGTCTAGTTCCGACTCTGTCCTCTATGTATTTTTAGTATAATCATTTAGAGTTGTGTGTGCTACTGGAGGAAATGCCCAGCGCAACTAACTGTGTGTGCTACTCTTACGTGAAGTAAAGCTGGGTAAGGCAACTCAAACTCTTGCACTGAGTATTATGTGCTATTATTATATTGAATGGTGTAGTTACCAAATATGTATAAGAAAAAAAGTTTGTTAGTACCTTAAAATTAATACCGTACTATAGGTACAAAACAAATATCCTCTTTTAGGGTAACTCTCTAGAGGCTACGTTGGCGTTTAAAATTTTACTTACTTCCGAACTCTGATAAGTGACAGACTTTTTGAAGAACTGACGGATATCAATCTATCTTATTAAGTTATTATGTAGGTACATATGTAGCAGTCGTATACGTTTCGCTTTGACATTCCATGCTTTAATGTATTTAAGTATCGCATACATTAAAGTTACACAACTGTCACAATCTGCAGTAATTTCTTCCCTAGTCTCTACCCAATTCACGCAAGTATTAAATCTGCGCTACGTATCGTAGGTATATAACGTGTAATGGTCTTAATACCTGGAAGCATTTATATTATAAACGCGGCGGTTCAAACAGCGCTATAAAACGGATTAACACGCGAATAGCATTCATACAGCGGCAGCGAGACAGTAATGCTCATTGCAGAACAGCAATACTATAAACTTGCAGCAAATAAATGTAAATTAGTTCACAATCGTCTTTCCGAATATAGACCGCTTAGTCGCGTCGTGTGAGGGACACTCCACGTGTTAGTACCCTTTCGTAAAAATATTTGTATTTTGGGATTAGGATTGGCAGTACTGAGAAGTGTTAATATCGAGAGTCCTGAAAGACCCATTAGGCATAGGTATTAATATAAGAAAACCGAGACTGCCAACCCTACATATTTGTAATGGAGTAGAGCGTTGTGTTTGGGTCGTAGTCCTAAGAGGCTAAGAGGTGGATTCAAAATCGAGTAAGTTTTCATACCGTAAACATCTATTTAACCAGCATTTAAAGCGATGTAACCGTTTTGGAGAAAGTACTCAAAATATGTGTTAGTGTATTAGTAGTGCAGGATCCTTTAGGACTGGTTTCCCTGTGGTTTCCCAGGTTAAATTTGTTCCTAGCTAAAATTGCCAAATCGAGCCCGAAATCGTTGTCAAAAACATGTCCTTCGAAATTGGGAAAAACCAACCATATCGGGACAACGATAATAGAGGCACTTATATGATTAATTTTTCCATGAGATACTGAGCTCGACCATCAGTTCAGTCGTCAGAAGGCTGTGGTAGGGGGCATTTTGTACGTGGAGCAAGAGGAACCATTGGTGGACACACATTATTTAGTTATGACATTCGATATCAGTGGCTCTTTGCCTATTGACGGTGAAAAAGAATTTGCCCCGGTTTACCCATGGACATGGATGGAATTGTATCGTAGTCACGTCTATACTGAAGTAGGTGTACAATGTGTATAATCTTCGTTGATTTATATCTGCTGACTCACTGTGCCAGTTTATTCCTAGCTATCAGTTGATTCCTTTAGCAAGTAATTGACATAATATTTAATATAATGCGCAAAAAGAATATCATTATCAATGGGTAAACAAAGTATTGATAAAGATTATCCGCTGTACGCAAATAAGTTTATCAACCCAGATGTTTGTACGTACATTCTACCTATTTTACCGAATACCTACAGTGTCAATGATCGTATGATGTCTTATACTTAAAGTCCTATAAATAGTACGTTATTTGTATTGCGTTTCATAGTATTGTTTCGACGATCGCAATTCTTTTGGTTAAACCAAATTGCATATTGTTGGGAAAACTCACAATACACGTATTGATAATTTAAAAACCATTCAAGGAATTGGGTTCGATTCGATGCAATCAAGAAATAAATTTGAATACTTTGATGACTGAGAAATGTTATTAATATTTTAATTTTTAATTTTCATTTGCATTGCTTTAAGAAGAGGACTTCAGTATCATTTTTAGTAAGGACTAGGTAAAATAAGTTAAAATTTACCTAAATGGGTACCTAACGAAGTAGATATTCGTACTTATCTCAATTTAATCTGTTTTTGTTTAGTTCTTCTAAACAGCCCATATAATGTTAATGTTCGCGTCATGTGACGTCATCAATCCCACAAGGGAGCGTAACCGGTTGTGTCTTATTTCTTGCCTACATTAATGACCTACCAAGTATACTGGATACGACATGTATAATGTTTGCAGACGACATCTCGATATTACTCAGCTGCAAAAATAGTGATGAGTGCAACACTAGACTATCCCAATATTCACAAACTATTTTAAATTGGCTACAGGACCACAATTTAGAGATAAATCTACGAAAAACCAAAGTCTTGCAATTCAAACCATATCAAAAAAAATCCTTAGACATAAACTTACATATAAAAAACCACAAAATAGAGGAAGTCAGCCATTTCAACCTCCTAGGTATTACCATAGACACTAACATAAATTGGAAAATGCACATCCAGAACATCAAAACGAAACTATCGCGATTCACATACGCCCTCAGCATCCTCAAGTCCAATACAAATTTCGAAACAGCATTGTCAGCATATTATGCCTATGCCTATTCATGGCTCCGCTATGGCCTGGTCTTATGGGGTGCTAGTACGGAAGTGCATGATCTGTTTTTAATACAAAAAAAATGCATCCGAATTTTAGTCAATATTCGTGGACGTGAAAGCTGTAAACCGCACTTCGTAAAGCATAAGCTTCTCACACTACCCTGCATATACATTCTCGAAGCTATTATATTTGTACGGAAACACATCCATTTATTCCCACAAAAGAAGGACATTACCAAATATAATACAAGATCCAAACATCTGCTTCAAATGCCAAAGTCTAAACTTGTAGTATTTAAAAACAGCCCTTATTGTCGATGTGTACAAGTTTACAATAAAATTCCAGCAAACATCTTACAGACTGAAGACGAAGCCCAGCTCGTAAATAAATTAAAATCAATATTAATTAAGAAATGTTATTATTCGATAGGGGACTTTTTTTAATGATAATAATTTTGAATGAACACTTTTGACATTGAAATAATTAATAAGTATTAAGATAAATGTAAAATTTGAAATTTAAAATTGTAAATAACCATTATTATATTATTATTTTCTGTATGTTTATAGTTACATTAACAAATGTCAAACATTGCATGTGTTGTTCCCTTAGATTAGATTAGGTTAAATAAGCTATACCCTAACAGGGTCCATGATGTACCTTATATTATATATAATTGTAACACCTATAATACCATGGTTGCTATAAATAAATGAAATGAAATGAAATGTTACCATTAAATAAGTAAATTACATCATCCCTTACTTCGTGTATGGCAAAAAAGTGATCTTAGTGATTAGTGATAAGATAACTTGCATTGCAAAAATGTATAATAGCGATAAGATATAAATAACTTGCATTCTGGGACCTGCCAAAACTTAAAATCTCACTTTTTCGCCGTATAGACCCTGTGAGGAACAGCTCTATTTTCCCCTCCCTCTCCTAAAAGCGACAAAAGGGTTACGATAAAGCGATAAATAAGTATGGGCTTAGGTTTTCGGGCAAGGTGGTGAACATCAAATCCAGTAATAGGTACTATGGTTATAGGAACGCTGATGGATATCCGTTACATTGTACGCAGGGTTTCTCGATGAAAAAATATCCTTCTCGTCTTAGCCTGGACTTCTAGGTACGAACTTCTAACTTCGAACTCAGGAGTAGACCCCAAGTAGGCAGTGTTTTACTCTGTGCCCCAGGTAAGGTCACACACCGCGGTTCAGGCGCCGCGCTGATGCACATCGCCATGTCCATTGTCCGCGATACGCCGCCTGCACGTGCAACCAATGCCTCGCTAACAATATGCACAGTATCTTCTGAACGCAACATCCTACTGTAACTTCCATAGTACATACAGAGTTCTCCATATTAGAGTCAAGGTAGAGTACCTACAGCGCGGATATAGAGGGAGTTATTGTCCCCCCATGATGAACGACTTGCCAACAAAGTACCTACTTAAACAATTTGAAACTTCCCTCATCGAAATCCTGTATCCGCGCCTGGTTGCATACCAAACTAAAAGGTAAGTAAGGTAAGGTTCCAAGTAAAGTGAAATAATTGAAGTAATCGACTTATATGACGTCAGGCCTCCTATTATATAAAAAAAATACATAATATATATTGACCTGTGAACTTTTATTCGTTAAGTACGAATAAAACAATATTTTTCAAATGTGATTTGACACTTGGCGAAAATATAGAGAAACTAAAACATACTTATCTAATATCGGTATCCATGATAATGACAGGGGATTTCTTGGGGATTTACTGAAAACCTGAACATATTATAACTAGGTCTTAAATTTCTCGGAACCACAAATGTCCTAACTAAGTATAGACAAAGTGGTAAGTATAGATATTAAGTGCTGAGTATTTATCTAAATCTGAACCGAAGGACCCAGCGATTTCACGACTAAAGACTTTCCGCATAGTCACGACTTACGATTAATTTAGCCATTAAGCATGTTCACCTTCAATACCTATCCATATCTCATAATCATAAAATATACGTCGCTGCACTTCATACAAATGTCGGGAACTTCTTGTTTTATTTCATTTATTTTTTCTAAGTATAGCAAAATCGACTGCAAATAAATATGCATTGAACTAAGTAGGTACACAACTGCTAAATTTGCTATTTATCTTATAAATACACTACAACTATTATAAATAATTCATCTTTTGATAGGATTTAATAAGATTCTCTCAAAAAATTCAGTTTTGTGACAAGCCTTTATAGCCGATTGTACTTTTCTTTGAACATCCATCATCAATTGCTCACGGGTATGCAAGATTCCACCCGAACAAACAGTTATAGTTGGCACCTTTAAACATACGTATTGAAAATAAAAAAAACTTGTAAAATGTGTTCTGTGTCTTTTCATAATCATAAATGGATTTTATTTAATCGCAATGTGTGTGATGTTAATTGAACAAAATTTTCGATACAGCTACCACGGCAGTCGTGGCCGAGCGGTTAAGGCGTCTGACTAGAAATCAGATTCCCTCTGGGAGCGTAGGTTCGAATCCTACCGACTGCGAACATTTTTGCATTTTTGTTTTAGTCTGTTTCATGCTCATTACCTACTCGACCATTTACTTTGCTTCTTCTTTATTTCCCTAATAAAATAGATACTTATTCGTATTTATAGCTTTGTTAATTCCATTTAATTAACAGATTTCCTTTTTTACCCGTATTTTATTATACAGCGTTCTAATAAAACTAGTATCTACCAATCGAATCGAAAGGTACAATACATAAACAAGGTATTGATCGCCGCGAAGATGGCCGGCAGACGGGGCAGGGTCTCATTAAGAGAGTGCACGTGTGCCGCCTACGGCTCCGCGTGCCGAGCGCAGGGTCGCACTAACGAGATTTCGCCAATCATGTTCTATAAATGGACAATTCATGTTCTCATAAATTACTACATCAAAAGAACTTTGTAGAATCGTCACGAGTCTGTACTTATTGTATTTTTTTACAAACAAAGTTGCGAAAGTTCTGCGATCTAAGTATGCTCATTGCGTACACACGTCTCAATGCCTATTTAACACACAAATTGTAATAAATTAGTACTCTGTCTTGTGTATGTGTTGCGTTTCGAATTCAGTTTGATTTGTTTGATCGGTTTGGTGCCAATTATCCTCAATTTTAAACACTATGTTGACTATGACATGACATTTACGCTATTATAATGGGATTAAACGCAAAAACAACTCTATCAGTGTATAAAAACACAATGTGGGCTTGAAATGAAACACTAAACCGCATTAGCTCCGGCCAACTGGCACCCCTGTAACTTTTCGCCGCGGATTACGAGTCTGTGCCAGGGATTTAAGGTTTCATTACTATCGAGCCGTCCCCTGTATTTCCTTGGGCTCTCGGTTAAATCCCCTACCACAATTAATTCACAACTTGTATGACCTTTCTTTAAATCGTCATGCCAATTCTAACGTCTCGATTCTACGAAGTTTTTTTATCACGCAAACAGATCATAATAATTACGATCTCACGATTACAAGGAACACCCAAGAAACTACGGAGTTTTGTAGTTTACCCGGCAAACAAATGTATTATTTTGCAGTTTTTTTGATATTGAAGTTTATTGACTGAAAGTGAAATACTTATCTAAAATGTATTGCCAATTGACTAATATTTATCGGAACTCGACCTCGTAGTTCGTGGCCATGCACCTAATATCTGAGTGTACAAGCAATATTTATTTACAGCTTAAACTGCTGTTAGGTAGTTATTTTCCCTGCTAGGTACTAGACAACGCTTGCCTCGCAGCAGCTTTCATTACATGGCATTTCGTTTATGATGGGCGGAAATGTCCGTTTAAGTTTTATGTCGTAACTAATATAATTTTATGTGAACATAACGAGCATACTCGTAGCTAAAGATGTCGAAGAATGTGGTTTCATAATGTGGTGCAGTAAAATGTTTAAACATGCGTTACTGGCACCTAGATGCGATCTCGCGTTCAGTAACCGTGGTAGAGGACGGAGGAGATCCGAAGTCAAGCGAGGGACGCAGTTAGAGGGAGCGAAGCGAGCCGAGACCTCTAATGTACAAATATTGCGGAAGAAATGAATATATTCGCCCCCCGACCCACTCGACAAGTGCACGTTTTGATTAAGTCACCCGATATGAATGGATGGACGGCATAATGGGAAAAGACTGTTCAGTGATGAAACGATGTTTTTATGGGATTTCCTTGCGAAATTACTTTTTGTGTTCCTTTTATTTTGAGCGTCATCATAAATTATAATTATAACGCTACCTATACGAGTTTTTATTTTATATTGTTATATGATATCCAATACAATATACACTTTTAATACGTACGTATACGTATTATGTTAAGAAACAAAGTTAGAACGTTAGAATAATACACTGAACTCATTAGCATATTATGTCAACGGTGAGATAAACTCTCCGGTCAGCGGAACGAATGTAACATTTGTTCAGCCGCCATAAGCTTAAAGTAAAAACAGTTGGTCCTAATAAATGGCATAAAACAACGTTTGCACGCAAATGTAGCCAGTTGTGCCGGTTGGAACCAATCCCGCATCCACCATGTCCCAAGTGTCCCAATCTAATATTCCATATGGCGCTACACATTGTGCAACGTACCGATAACCATTTAGAGGAGGACTCTACAATCCATCCGACACCCTCCGGTAACCCCGCACTGTAGATACTCCGGGGCAGGGTGGAGGGTCTGAATATACTGGATTAATATTCATAGTACTAAGGGCGGAAACACTGAAGCAACGACATATGCATGCATTAGGGATGATGAGTCCGACATCACCAGTTTAATAAATACGGGCGCTAAATTGGGACGCTCTATTTGTTATCTTGCTCATATACTCGGTTCCATTCTAAAATGCACGGTCGAATAACCGACACGATCTTTCCATGTCAACAAATTTCTCGTATGACGGGTATCACGTTCTAAGAATTCCGCCATTCTGGCGCCAGTCAGTTGACACCGGCGGTAATGCGATAGTGACTACTTACGTATGACCTGCCGCGTTCCGAGCCGAGCGGGCCACCTACAATAAACTTCCTTATTGCTCGCCGATACCACTACATGTAATGTTTATCTCTAAACCCGTTACACTATAAACGAAACTAGACACATCAATAACGTTATTCACTGAAAATATACAGTACAATACAATTATTTTTTTATCAACAATACAAAATGTTTTTATTGCAAAATAAAAAAAGTTTACAAATTAAACACAAATAATTTGATAACGGTAGGCAACAGGCGGTCCTAAAGAGCGAGCGATCTCTTTCAGACAACCTTTGGGTAGTGGAGTTGATCAGAATAAACCACACAATGTAGGTGATGCACAAGGCGATTATTTATTTATTTCTGTGCTCACGACTGAAACAACATAACGTAGATGCATTTTCCACACAATCTGAAAATCTGGCCTAGATACTCGTTTTTGACCCAACTTCAAAAACTAGGGTTATTTTATACGTAAGATATAGATTATATGTAGATTCCAATTATTTTTCTTTCCATATCATATTTATATGCTTATAGTCATACGAAACTATGGTTTTAAAACGACTCAACTCCAAAGAGTTGAAATTAGGTTACAAAAATATAATTTAATTTATCATGTACCTTTACGTCTGTTGTGTCAAATGTATTAATTTAATTACCATAAATATGGTTTACCCAACTCATGCAATGGTTGAGTTATTTGTCTAACGAAGCTCACCTTTTGGAAGAGTCGAATAGGTGCGACTGCGTGGGACGTCTGTGGGAACCGCAAACACGAGGCTCAAGCCAACACACACTTTTATGGGAATACTAGTTTTCAATGAGACATTTCAACTCAGGAAAACTAATTCAGTTCTAATACTCTTCCTGTAATAACTACTCTATGTAGTAGGTATAGTCCAACAGGTTGTTTTTCAATATGGCGTCATATTGCGGATTTTTAGTGGTACTAATTTATTTTACTGGCAACGACAAATTTTTGGTAACTAACTTTGAATGCCAGTGAATCTCACTGATTAAACAAAGGGGAAACGGGACTAAATATTCCAACTTTCAAGATTTTTTTCCATAATAAAGCTAAAACTATGCACAGTGATGAAAGTTTTTTCCATAGGATTCAGTACTTATTTCGCAATAAGAACGAAGAATTGAGCAGCATTCCAGTAAACAATGTTTTGAATTCCTTGACAAATCGCTATTGACGCAAATATATGACGTATGCTCATTATTGCCATATGAAAGCTGTTAGTAGTGCCACTATCCCTGGGCCGGACCGACACTTGCCAGGCTATTACCTACATGAACAAATATATTTTTAAAGACATTTTATTAATGTAGACAAGCTGGCATCTAAGACTGTATTTTTTTATGAAAATTGCGTTAATCCTTCATATTAAACCATAACGAATGGTAAACGAAAACCACACGAAAACCTTGATGATAGCTGTCAGAAATTGACTATAGTAAGATGGCAAAACTAATCGGCAATAAAAGCTCGTCTCGATTTTTTTATACATTTGATTTATATTTAGTCCTCTTGGAAAATACTCCCATCGGATTCGATACCTGAACTCTAGCACTTGAACGCACGTCACCGACGTCAACACTCAGGCTAACTGTCCGCACTTCGCACTTATCCCACAAACCACTTGTGCATAAGATACTTAGAGAAAGCGCGTTATATCTGTAACCTCGCTGACAACTTGACAAATATTATGAGAACCTTCTCATGTACATTCTTGAATATTTTTTATTGACATGAATGTCTGGGATATCTTGTTCGTCCTGCAATGTCTACCATCTGATTATAAATATAAACGTAAACTCGATGAATCGTCTCTTTTTCAGTTTCACTAATAGATTTTTTTCTCCTTTTTGTCGGAGGCGAGCATTTTGATGAGTAGGCTCTGGTCCTGAATCTTGCGAATTCATAATAACACGTAACAATTTCAATAAACACTCGTAATAGCAGTGATAACGTATACGCAAAAAAGTAGTTTGTAAACCCGCTTTTTTTTTTGTTAAAAAGATGGACCACATTGTTGGGAATTTGAAAATAAAGAACAATAATTTTATTAATTCATTTAATTAAATGTATGTATTCAATAAACTATCAATTATCATAAATATATAATTTTCATGTACATTATTGCTGGTTTGACATTAAATTTTTATATCTAATTAGGGGTCTACAGACCTTTTGATCTGTCAAAATCACTGGAAAAAGTTGGTGGACCTTAAACCTACGATGTAACAATAATTTTAATATCGATGAGAACGACACTGGCCAAACTGTGGCAACATTTGTTCATACTTACTTGTCAATTTGGTCCGTAGGTCTGTGGATTTTACTTTAGGAACTCTTCTGAATGAATTTGGTCGTAACACAAGAACAGCACAAATGAGGTAGTGGATTATTAAATAGTATCTCTGTGAATTCTGTGATATGATTAACCAACGTTCTGTGTTCTAGCATGTGTCTCCTGTCCGTCTTTATTTTAATATTACTAACAATACTTTTGATTTGTATACATGCGAGGCGATTCACTACAGTTTATAAACCTGATAGATTACGAAAGTCAACCAAGAAAAACCAACAAAAGTTCTGGAATAACTGGTTGGAATCTGCTGTCAGCGTGTCATATTAAGTGTCGGCCCGGGATATTCTAGATTAAGAATCATAAAACGATATTTTTACTGAGGAAGTGAGACAGCGGACACCGTCAAGCGCAGGCGACGACGCGTTGATGGCCTAGGACCTTGTCATACTCGTTTCTCCCGCTAATGACCTGCGTGAAAAGTTTTATAGTATGAAAAATAGCTCGCCGCCGCTATTTCACACTAATATGACAAGAGAAATCGTAAAAATAAAATATTGTTGTAATGTGAAATGTTTTTTCAGGTCGAATTTTTGACCGAAACAAAGTGGCGTACGCGTAGATATTTATAAAGTGGAGATTATGAAATTTGGTAATTATGTTATTTTAATAGATTACAAATGGTAACACAAACTGTTAGGAATGTTGCAAACGTTAATATAATATATTAGGTTGTACAGCATTCATACATTTATTTGGTTACTTTACGTTAAATGTGTATTTAGAGTAAGTGGCGCAAATTGGTTAACGTCAACTATCTTTTTAAGTTAGCTTTGCGTTACTTAAGCGGTGAGGTGATAAGTACTATAAGTAGAGATTGATGATCAGATTTATATCGAGCAAGCAAATTCATCAGTCCTACTAGATCCATACAAAACATTATATTGGTACACTCATTTTAAAATAATCTAGAGAAATATCCAGTGCAATGATGATATCGCAAAGCCCCATCGAATTAGCGCCAAAGCACGGCAAAGCAAAGTCCAGTGGCGCCACTAGAATAGCGGGCGCCGCGCGCACTACAGCACGCGGGCCGCACACGACCTCTGTATTCTTTAATTAGTAACATGCTCACGTGGCGCTAATGAACCCTTTGTATCGCCATCAGCAGCCGCTTAACTTACATGTTCATTGCTGTTATTGTTACTTTTACGTACATCTTATACGTATTCAGTTAAATAATACTTAATTATGTATAACACATATTTGTTAAGTGTAAGTAAGAACGTACTCAATAATAAATAATTTATTTTATTATATTTTTTTGGTAACGCCAAACCGTTTTAACAAAGGCAGAATTATGCAATAGTTAATAGTAATTTAGTGAGAAAAACGGCAAAAACCAATTAATTACTCACACATATTGCGTTTAAAAAAAAGACGACTTTTTATAGTTTTTTTTTAGGACTGTTGGAATTGCAAATGAAATAAATAATCATCTTTTGTGGAAAAGTAAGTATTCTAAACTTACCTTATAATTTCGCAATGATGTTCAACTGGCCCTGTGGCGCAACGGATAACGCGTCTGACTACGGATCAGAAGATTCCAGGTTCGAATCCTGGCAGGGTCGCACGATCTGTTTTTTACTTTTTAATTTCTGTTATACATAATATAAAAGTAGTATATTTGATTGTATATAATAAAAAAATTTCTTAAACACAAATTGCATTGTTCACCTAAAGTAAAATAATATACTATAAAATTTTTCGAGATTGTTTGTATTAAACAAGCAGAAAAAGAAAATAGATTTTGTTTTAATTTCGCAGCCTTGAATTGTCAGCCTAAAACCAACCCACCCTTAGATCGTAAAGTCAGCTAGCCACGTGTACAGGTAGACCAACCCAAGGCTTGACTTATTGATCGCGGAGGCTCGAGCGACGACCCGGCGCGACCCGCCCACCGGACCACTTCGCATAAAGATGGGGAAACGCGTTTTAATCACCGCTATTGACATTCCTGTTCCAAAAAATCACTGTTAAATATCACTGGAATTGTATCACACTGTTACATACATCTCGTAAAATTTACTTACTGTTTTGTAATGAATAAGATTCTCTGCGATTACCGTAATTTGATAAATTGCGGCTCTAATTACTAAAATGCGTTTCAGATGTTGTGTAGTACCTACTAAGTTCACTAAATTGTGGCTGTAGTGTCACGGCAGGCAGAACAATAATAAGTAGAAACGGAGGAACTAAGTATCTAGGTCCTAGGTTGTACGTGAACTACATGGCAACTTGATAAGTCACAGTAAAAATAGGTAAGTACCTAATATTAGACGATCGATCACCGTGACTTTTACATCGTAGTTACTTCTAACTCCCAATTTGCTCACTTCAATCATTGAGTAACTGTGGCTGTGTTTATTACAATTAGATAGTTCTTTGTATTGGGAATTCGAACATGGCTTAACTATGTACAATTTGCATTCTAGGATAAATTTAAACAATCCAGTTATTGGCACTACTTATACGTACGAGGGGCGTCTGAAAAGTTCTAAGCCTAAGGTATTTCGAGGTTATATATGCGTTTATGATACTGGCCACTAGAAAGGCCATTTAAAAACAAATTATTAAAAAATAACATGTCACGTTTTTATTATTCTGCATTGTAGTCTTTGTTCTGTTTCGAGATATTCAACGGAAAAGTACATCATGTGTGAATTACCAACGAATATTACGAAAATTGAGCACCGTGCTGTAATTAAATTCCTTACAAAAAGTGACAAATCACCGCAGTGTATTTTTGAGGAAATGGCTATTATTTACGGTGATTCTGGGCCTTCTTATGCCACAGTCAAAAAGTGGAGTCGCTTATTTAAACTCGAACGGGAATCGATCGAAGACGACCCCCGCTCAGGGCGGCCAATATCGGTAGTGACCGAAGAAAACGTAGCAAAAGTCAAAAAGCTGGTATTAGAAGATAGAAGAATTAAGGTTTGGCAAATAGCTGAGGTCTTAGGTATTAGTAAAGAAAGAGTCGGAGAAATTTTACATGAACATTTGTACATGAGTAAAGTCAGTGCTCGTTGGGTACCGAAAATGCTAACGGCCTTCGATAAAGTACGTCGTGTGGAAACTTCTCGGGCGTTTTTAGAATTGTGCGAAGATGATTTAGATGAAGTTTGTTCCCGAATAGTAACTGTTGATGAAACATGGATCAGACAGTATGATCGGGAGTGTAAGTCTGAGTCGATGCAGTGGATTGAAAAGGGTGAAAGGCCGCCGAAGAAATTTAAAGTGCAAAAGTCGGCCTCTAAGTTAATGGCTACGGTATTTTGGGATTGTGATGGCATTCTTTTAATCGATTATTTAGAAAAAGGCTCTACGATAAACGGAACTTATTATGCAAATCTAATAAGACAGGTGCGACAAGCCATAGTTGAGAAAAGGCGGGGTAAACTAAGGAAAGGCATTTTGTTTTTGCAAGACAACGCACCCGTTCACACCGCTAATGTTGCGAGGCGTGCTCTGAAGGAAGTTGGTTTTGACGAAATTGACCACCCACCCTACAGCCCAGATCTAGCCCCAAGCGATTATTTTCTATTCAATAATTTGAAGAAAGAGTTGAGGGGAAAGCGATTTAGAAGTGACGAAGAGATGAAGGCGGCTGTACAGGAGCATTTTGAAGGGCAAAATGAAGATTATTTTTTTAATGGCCTAAAAGCACTGTATAAAAAATGTAAAAAATGCATTGATTTAGGAGGAGACTATATTGAAAAATAAACACGAGTTCATTTGTGTAAATTGTTTTTTTCTATCTTAGGCTTAGAACTTTTCAGACGCCCCTCGTAGGTAGTCCTTCATTTTGTAAATTGTAATGTTTAGATTATGCAATAACAGCACTGTTTAATTTTATTATTTAACAGTTTACGTATGCGTACCTATGCCTTGGTGGAGTTGGTGGTATCTTAACTCTTACACGGACATCACCATAACAAAGAAATTGAAACTAAAACAATCTTAATTTAGGCACTAAAATAGTCTAAAAAAGTACATAGTGATCCATCGCAAAAGGATAATGCTCAGCATAATGCTGCGACACCAAGAGAACATCGCAGCAGTAGTCTTCTGCCTAGGGAAGGTGAGAACAGCAACGGCAAGTCGGACGGTTATGTCTTTATGCATCTTTTGATTTAGTTTAATTTCTTTGAAATGTGACTTGATCGAGAGTGTTCATAGCTACGATTCAAGATGTCTATTCAGCGGCTTGGAGACCATACGTTTTTTTCTTCTTGTGACGAGGGTTATTTATCGTTTCAGCGATTATTATTAGTGTTTAACACACCTCTTGAATACTTGAATAATATTCTCACGCGGTTAACATGTGTAGCCTATGACATATCGCTGATATCGCACTGTAGAAACTGTTAAGAGGCTGCCAACGCGGCAAAAACTACGTGAGACATTTATCTCGAGAATTTGTGAAGTGTCAAAACATTTAGGGATTGCTGCGATTAGTCGGGTGAGCCCGTTATCGCAGAGAATGATGGACTGGTGCTTAAATACGAAGAGTGATTAGATCTTTTCCCCGAAATCGTTAATTCCGAGTAGCAAACTTTCCATTCGCATTTTTCCCCACTCGAACTTCTACCCGCCACTTTTTTTTCTCATTTGCTTGCTTCCTCATTCTCAAATATGGCCAAACGACATTTATCACAATATTTCTAATTCTTAAACGATATTTTTTCTATAGCAAAAGTTTCCCAGTTGCTTCTTTTTGCAATAGTTTTGTTTCTTACGAGATATTTTTCCTAAACTCAAAGATTCCATGTCAATTTTTTTCCCAATGTTTTGATTTCTTAAGCGATATTTTTCCGAAACTCAAAGTTTCCATGTAATTATTTTTCCCAAAAAATATCCCACTCTTTTTTTGCAAAATTTGTATTCCTTAAGCGATAATGTTACTATTCTAAAACTGCAACCCTTTCAGAATAACGTCAATGTATAACAAACTCACACACATTGCCGCGAGTCGACAATCGAGATACACGGCAATGTGTAGTTCTAGCCTTAGAGCATAGACAAATGGAGGAGTGATTAGATCTTTTCCCCGAAATCGTTAATTCCGAGTAGCAAACTTTCCATTCGCATTTTTCCCCACTCGAACTTCTACCCGCCACTTTTTTTTCTCATTTGCTTGCTTCCTCATTCTCAAATATGGCCAAACGACATTTATCACAATATTTCTAATTCTTAAACGATATTTTTTCTATAGCAAAAGTTTCCCAGTTGCTTCTTTTTGCAATAGTTTTGTTTCTTACGAGATATTTTTCCTAAACTCAAAGATTCCATGTCAATTTTTTTCCCAATGTTTTGATTTCTTAAGCGATATTTTTCCGAAACTCAAAGTTTCCATGTAATTATTTTTCCCAAAAAATATCCCACTCTTTTTTTGCAAAATTTGTATTCCTTAAGCGATAATGTTACTATTCTAAAACTGCAACCCTTTCAGAATAACGTCAATGTATAACAAACTCACACACATTGCCGCGAGTCGACAATCGAGATACACGGCAATGTGTAGTTCTAGCCTTAGAGCATAGACAAATGGAGAGTTCGTAATGTAAACTCTTCGAACAAATTTTTTCGCTAATTTTAGCGGGGGCGAGGTAAACATGTACAGCACACCGCCAAAAGATGAATAGCTCAATAGACACAATTTTTGCTGTTGCGATAAACGCACACTACAGAAAAATTCACCACATCAAGAATGCCAAGCACACAAACACAGTTTTCAAGTAACTATGCAGCATACATACGAACAAACTAGTGATGGGACACATCTAAAGAATGAGTCAAATCAGTTTGATGAATGAACTGCATTGTCTTATAAGAACTTTTTAGTGCGGAATTTTTTAAAGTGAAAATTCTGTTTGTAGAAGATGTTATCCAAAAACTCATATATTTGTTTCTTTGTCTGTCTATATTTTGTGACATTGTGTCCTTATCACTCTCGCACAGCTAAACTGAAATGAAACTGCCGCCCGTGGTTTCGGGCTTAAACAACCACTGACTTCTAAAACAACTACGCTCGACGTGATATTGTCGTTGTCAAAATGAAACCAGTTGATTTTCACCATTTTGGCTGATAGCTATGTGCAAGCTGTGTTAGCGTCCATGGATCTAATATTAGTGATTCACAGATCGTCACAGATCAAACAGCCGTTTGTATGAAATGTCAATTTTAGTACCCGAGGCGTTCATGGAATAATTAGTTCAACGTGCTAGTAGTATAGAGGTCAGTGAACATAACATTCAAGAAAAGAACGTACGCCGATGCCGATCTAAAAACCCAGCAACACACTTGAAACCTTTCTTGCTGTTGCCTTTCGATAAATCAAATAAATGATAAGAAAGTATTTATTCTCATCCTTTATTTGATTTTATCCGATATGTTTAACAAATTTATATTATATGGTAGAGTGGCATTTGTAAAAACCTATGTACTTATATGAAACCACTTATGAAGTTATTTAAACATATGAATGAGCAAAAGAGAAAACAATAAATCAAATTGTTATTAATTTAATTAGAATTTACCACGTATAAAAAAATAAAAAATAAATACCTAATATTTATCTACCTATTCTATCAGCAACAGCCGAACATAGGCCTCGCCACAGACTTGCCACAACGCTCGCTACGCTGCGCTTTCTTATACGTGGTCGCCATCGCCATGAGCTATTCATCTTTTGGCGGTGTGCTGTACATGTTTACCTCGCCCCCGCTAAAATTAGCGAAAAAATTTGTTCGAAGAGTTTACATTACGAACTCTCCATTTGTCTATGCTCTAAGGCTAGAACTACACATTGCCGTGTATCTCGATTGTCGACTCGCGGCAATGTGTGTGAGTTTGTTATACATTGACGTTATTCTGAAAGGGTTGCAGTTTTAGAATAGTAACATTATCGCTTAAGGAATACAAATTTTGCAAAAAAAGAGTGGGATATTTTTTGGGAAAAATAATTACATGGAAACTTTGAGTTTCGGAAAAATATCGCTTAAGAAATCAAAACATTGGGAAAAAAATTGACATGGAATCTTTGAGTTTAGGAAAAATATCTCGTAAGAAACAAAACTATTGCAAAAAGAAGCGACTGGGAAACTTTTGCTATAGAAAAAATATCGTTTAAGAATTAGAAATATTGTGATAAATGTCGTTTGGCCATATTTGAGAATGAGGAAGCAAGCAAATGAGAAAAAAAAGTGGCGGGTAGAAGTTCGAGTGGGGAAAAATGCGAATGGAAAGTTTGCTACTCGGAATTAACGATTTCGGGGAAAAGATCTAATCACTCAATACGAATACGATGCGACCTACTTTTTATTTTGAAAAACTTATAGGTATCAACTCTTCGGTTTTTTTTTTTTGGTTTTTCATTTTCAAGACTGAGCATTACTTTCGAGCACGCCAGATCGACTCCGCACAATGTAGCATTATGGACTTGACACGGCGCGCCGTTATCCTGTTTCTATTTATACCCGGTGTTATCAGTATCGGGGGTCAAGAGCGCGCCTTCCGCCGATAGCGTATCGCCCAAATCGACGCGGGCGCAGCATCCACGTCCCGCTTATTTATGGCCTACGACAAAAACCACCGCTATCGGACCTAAATGGGTTTTTGTGCTAATGTTTACTGACATGATAAACAAGTCATGTCGCCTTTGGAATGTTGGTGCAACTTTGTATTTGAAATGGAGCGGTTAAGTTATTGCGTAATCGGAATTTCTCTGTACAGAATGACAATTGAAATTAATGTTTTTGTTGGCTCTTTCAACTTCTGCAAGAGCTGTGCAGGCTGACAGGTGAAGACTTTATGGATGGTAGATTTGTTCGCGAATATCGAACTATATTATCTTTTCTCAAAAACCTACATAAAATCCTCTTATGTAAAACATTCAGTGTAAAGTAGGTGCACTAGGTGCAGTCAGCTGCATGGAAATGTGACCCCCCGCCAATGACAACATACAACTTGCCTATGCCTTTTTAGGGTTCCGTAGCCAAATGGCAAAAAACGGAACCCTTATAGATTCGTCATGTCTGTCTGTCCGTCTGTCTGTCCGTCCGTATGTCACAGCCATTTTTTCCGAAACTATAAGAGCTATACTCTTGAAACTTGGTAGGTAGATGTATTCTGTGAACCGCATTAAGATTTTGATGCAAAAATTAAAAAATAATAATAAATATTGGGGGCTCCCCATACTAAGAACTGAAACTCAAAAATTTTTAGTAGGTCTTCAATAGGTCTTCAAAAATTATATCGAGGTTTCTAAAATATTTTTTTTCTAAACCGAATAGTTTGCGTGACAGACGCTTCCAAAGTGGAAAAAAGTTGGTCCCCCCCCCCCCCTCTAACTTCTAAAATAAGAAAATGAAAAATCTAAAAAAAACGTATGATGTACATTACTTACTATAAAAACTACCAACGAAAATTGTTTTGAACGAGATCTAGTAAGTAGTTTTTTTTAATACCTAACTTTGCACCTAATTTATATGGGGCGCTATACATACCAGGTGCAAACTTAACTTAACCACTTAGGGATGGAAAGTGTTTGTACGGAACCGTCGGTGCGCGAGTCCGACTCGCACTTGACCGGTTTTTTTTATAGTTAGAATTAGAATCTTAGAAAAAAAATATCGGCCACTATTCTTTGCACACTCAAAAATCAAAATGTTAAAAAGAATTTTATTTACTAAGGTACAGTGTTTAAAGATAATACGGTGCCTTTTCTATCAACCTGAAACCTTTATCCTAAAATTGGTTATTATAATATGCGCCGTATTAGTCCAACACTCGTTTTTACAGCCAGTTTGGAGGATGATGTGGATATGGATATTTGTCTTATCCACAGCGCAAACATCCCGTCTGGAGGCAAATACGAGTTAAGCGGCTTGGCGATCGCCGGACGTCGCACGCGCTCGCTAATACGCGGCTATATCCAGTATCCACGATTACCACATCTCACGGTGTACAATATTGTCTACTATGATATCTATCAGTCAATAAGATATTTTCAGATTTTTTTTACCACCCACATATATACTTGCATTTAATTTTCACGGGACTTTTATGTAGTATTCCGCGAAATAATTTTACCAGGCTACGTCCATCACCAAATATCTCGGGTTGTTTCTTGGTCTGTGCGTAAAGTCGCGTCGCGCTGACATAGCAATAACATAGGTACCAAAAAAAAAAACCGCTTTAGGGTGCCTTCACGTCCCTCTATGCGATCAACCACCTTATTCGCCGTTCCCACCAGTTCGACCAATGCCGGAAAAAGAGCTCCTCTACGCCGAATGTGCAAGCTTTATAACAACTCGCTCACTTCCACTGACATCTTTAACTCGAGTCGGTCACTTTTTCAGAAACATGTTCTCGATATTTTTAACGAAACAGATGATATTTGTTACTAATACTTGCAGAAAAGCGTACAGTATATAATTGTTAATTGTACATAAATATTGTGTTATCAAATGGGATATTTTAACCGTAAATGAGAACGCCAATACTGTTGCATGTTAATTTTATTTCTTCTTTTTTGTTTTCTCGTTTTTGTTGTTGTTCCTTGTAAGATTTTTTTTTTGTTTATCCTATGCAGAAGTTTAGTCTAGTGTAGTAAGTATTAAAATGTTCATGTTGTGTGTGCTCAGTGAGAGCGTTTTAGGAAGTAAGTGCATGCCTAAATGTATACTTTAAACCATGATTACTTTGTTACACATTTACTTCTGTTGTTTCTCCAATAAATAAATAAATAAAACTGCGATCACTGCTATGCTGATAGTGATGTCAGCTAAAATACACGTTAATTTACTTTCTAGATTATTGTCAGGACTATAAATGAACCGTACGAATCGTACGATGTTATTCAATTGTACTAGAATGTTGAGTCTCAATAAATAGTTGACGCTTCTAATATATGGTTGGAATTTTTTTAGGATGTAGTTGTTATTGTTTATTGACCGAGACTTCTTTTACAGTTGTAGCACTTGTAACAGCTTACAATTAGCTTTATCGGCGACTTAATGACTGGAGAGAGTTAATGAAAGATCGCGATACTTAAACTTTAAGCACTTAAAAAGAAACTTCATAAATAGCGACATCGATACTTACAAGATGCGTCAAAGAGATAGTCATGTCAATCACGCGCAGTTATTGTCTAGCGGCGCCGCTCGCGCAGCCGCGAGCTCGGCCTTTCAAGTGCTGCGGAGCGTGAGCTATTCGATTACCATTCATTTACACCCCACCGTTCAGTTCTGCGAGAGTTACGATCATGTAACATGTTGCTTCATAGGGAAAAGATGAGCAGGTAAGTATTTCGTTTCAATTTAACTTATCAGATGTATAGTACAGTACCTCCATTGCACGTGTCTTACCGACTTGCTAGATCATTTTTTGTGTGCATTATCGTGGTGTGATCTTGTTGAACAAAATTAAGCAAGAATTGAAAGAAAGAAAATAATTTGTTGCCAAAAACGATACGATAACATATCTAACACAGTTTTGTGGAGATAAAATAAAAAAAATTGGGCAAGTGCGAGTCCGACTCGCGCATGAAGGGTTCCGTACCTATATATATGTATATATAGGTATAACAAGTTTGTTGTATGGGAGCCCCCCTTAAATATTTATTTTATTTCATTTTTAGTATTTGTTGTTATAGCGGCAATAGAAATCCCACCAAAAACATTTCATGTAAAATTGACGGCCAAGACTCACATTCTCATAACGCTTTCGCTGTAAAAAAGTTATCAGATCCCAGGAAAAGCCAAGCCCCTAAGCCCCGACTTTACTAACCCCACCACCTTGGTTTAAAAAGTATGGCATCAACTGGCTTCAAGCCCCTAAATCCGGAGTTTACTAACCCTACACCTTTGTTTCAAAAGTATGGCTTGGCCGTTTCATAGAGTACCGTAAATAAGTCCAACGGACCGTCTGGCCCATATGGTATCAAGAAACTAAGTTTATGTCTTTGATAATATATACTTATAAACTTAATTCCTTACGATATAGGCCGGACAGTCCGCTAGACTTATTTACGGTAGTCATCGGGAAGTACCCCAGAGGTTTTGATACGTCAGTGAGTGAGTGGCAAAATCGGCGTATTTTAGGTACCTATAAAACCTAAAGTATAAAAGCTAGATCAATTAAATTTTGTACATTTTATATGTTTGCTAATTGCATCTTAACCTGAGAATTTTGGCGCTCTAGTGTTAACTGGGACGAAACTATGAGGGTATGAATATGAGACGAAACGGTTCGAGAAAAGGTAGGTAGTGCCCCCTTCTTTTTTGTTCGTCTTGGCGGGGGCACTACCGTGCCCCCAGATACATCATCTGTGAAAATTTCAAGTGTCTAGCTATCACCGTTCTTGAGATACAGCCTGGTGACAGACGGACGGACGGACGGACGGACGGACAGCGAAGTCTCAGTAATAGGGTCCCGTTTTTACCCTTTGGGTACGGAACCCTAAAAAAATAACAAAACTGAAACACAATGATCGAATTAGAAAAGGGTGGTAAAAGGCAAGCTCAGCAATGTGCACAAGTTTATTAACTTAACCTAGCTGTAAAGAACCAGATTATCTACTAGTTTTGTAGATATAGTAAGCTAAATCGATCCCGGCTTGTTCAGACATTTTCTTTTACGCCACGCAACTGCTATATGTACACCCATCACGAAAAAGTGCGTTGAAAAATCTTACCTACGCTAGGTGCAATAATGCAAAATGATAAATTTCAGGAGAACGGTTCAAAAACGATTTGTATAACTTTTGTACACAAATATATCATTTTTTTTTACATATTTCTAAATGTTTTACTATCGATAGAAAGAAAAATGCTTTATATTATTCATTAGGATTGCGCCTCGCTCTTCCCGCCCAATCAAGCCGCCGCCCCGAGCAGGAGGGATGACGAAACCCCATCGCCACCATATCAAGATCTCCCTCTGCTCATACACAACCAACGGCTGACCATTAACACACAGTTCTCCATATTCTGGCTAGAGAAGACATAGAGCCGTGAAAACTCGGTACATAAATTCGAATATCTTTACAGTGACTGATTTTACGACCGTGACTCATTCCGAGATTGAATTTGATGCCCTACACAGTTATATTTCATAACAAAATGCCAATACATTGTTGTACTGAGTACACATAAAACACAATCGAACAATGAGTCGTGAACTGCCGTAGGTTAAAATTGCGTGGCCTTTTGGAGTAAAGTAGGCAGGTCACGAATTAATTAGGTATATGTAAATGTAACTTATTATTAAAATGTTACGTGAATTATTTGAATTTAAATTAGGGTGAAGTCAGACGCGCGTAATTTGAGTCGCGTAATTTCGGTCGCGCCATACTTAGTGTGACGTGATCACGTGACATGATGTATGGCGCGACCGAAATTACGCGACTTAAATTACGCTCGTCTGGCTTCACCCTTATTTCTAACAATAATGGATGTCGCAGATATTTGTAGTCGTTAACAAATATCTATAGAGTTCGTCACATATTTGCCCTTGCCGGGATTCGAACCCAGAGGGCCAATAGCTCAGTAGGCAGCTGCACTACCACAGAGCCAACCACGTCGTCGAATAGCACGTCGCGTCCTGTAATTGTCTGAAAGACCTATGGAGTAAGTATCTCGTATGGAGTGTCGTTAGTGGTGTAAACATCACCCCCACGACCGTGGCCATTAGCGGCGCGTGCGGCCGTGTCCGGCACGTGGCGGTCGTGTCTTTGGAAATGAGCACATTACACAAACGCAGTGAGGCGGTCACGCGGATATCGATATTGAACAGATAGTGGACATGTCGCAGTGAGACAGTTGTAGTCGTGAAATAGATATGTATATCCCTAGGGATAAATATAGTTATGATCACACATACGTAACATTTATTCATTTGTAATTGCCGGTAGACTCAGACATGTAAAAGTGCCCTTGTGGCCTAGGTACTTGCAGAATAAACTTCATTATTTCATTATTCCAATTAATAATGATTATATAGAAGCCGTTCATAACTATTTTACTTGTTATATAACTATCTGACTAGAGTAATCTATTTATTGAAATAATAATCCCACCAAAAACATTTCATGTAAAAATGGCGGCCAAGACTCATATGGTCCGGCTGTAAAAAAGTTATCAGATCCCTCGAAAAGCCAAGCCCCTAAGCCCTGAGTTTACTAATCCTACACCTTGGCTTCAAAGGTATGGCTTGGCCGTTTCATAAAGTACCGTAAATAAGTCCAACGGACCGTCTGGCCCATACGATATCAAGAAGTTAAGTTTATATCTCCATGATAATATATATAAACTTAATTCCTTACCATACAGGCCGGACAGTCCATTAGACTTATTTACGGTACTTTAAGAAACGGCCAAGCCATACCTTTGAAGCCAAGGTGTAGGATTAGTAAACTCAGGGCTTAGGGGCTTGGTTTTTCGAGGGATCTGATAACTTTTTTACAGCCAGACCATATGAGTCTTGGCCGCCATTTTTACATGAAATGTTTTTGGTGGGATCTCATTTATTTTTGTAAGGTGCTCTAGTCTTTTTCATTTATTTGGGCCATAGCGTCTGTAAGTATGTAGTAATAATAGCAAAAGCGTTATGAGCATGTGTCTTGGCCGCTAATTTTACATGAAATGTTATTTTGGTGGGATCTCATTTCTTTTTGTAAAGTAGTTTTTAATTTTTAGGTCTATTTTTTTATTTTTTTTGTGCCGTAGCGTTTCTAAGTAAGTAGTAATAATTGTGTATTTAAGAAATACTTACGTTTAGCCCCCATTATGGAAAACCCATACAAACTTTCATCCCCTTATTTAAAGGGTGGGGGGTGATTTTCTAAAAATCCTAGAATATATATTTTATTATTTATAACAAGGAGTCTCTATATCAATTTTCAGACCTCTAGTATCAAAATTTGCAGAAGTCTCATACAAACATCCATCCCCTAGTTTAAGGGGTTGGGGGGTAACAGTTCCAAGTTTCAGAATTATTCTATTGTTTGTGTACTAAACCTAGCTTACATACCAAATTTCAGCTTTCTAGGTCATCGGGAAGTACCCCAGAGGTTTTGATACGTCAGTGAGTGAGTGGCAAAATCGGCGTATTTTAGGTACCAATAAAACCTAAAGTATAAAAGCTAGATCAATTAAATTAAGTACATTTCATATGTTCCCTAACTGCATCTTAACCTGTGAATTTGGGCGCTCTGGTGTTAACTGGGACGAAGCTATGAGGGTTTGAAAATTAGACGAAACGGTTCGAGAAAAGGTAGGTAGTGCCCCGTGCACTACCGTGCCCCCAGATAAAGAAATATTTAAAATACGAAGTCGAAGTGTAGATATGGAAGTAGTAATAATTGTGTATAAGAAATACTTACGTTTAGCCCGATATATACTACGTTTATCGCCCATTATGGAAAACCCATAAAAACTTTTATCCCCTTATTTAAAGGGTGGGGGGTGATTTTTTTAAATCCTAGAATATGTATTTTATTATTTATAAATAATAAAGGAGTCCCTATATCAATTTTCAGACCTCTAGTATCAAAATTTGCAGAAGTCTCATACAAACTTCCATCCCCTAGTTTAAGGGGTTGGGGGGTAAAAGTTCCAAGTTTCAGAATTATTCTAGTGTTTGTGTACTAAACCTAGCTTACATACCAAATTTCAGCTTTCTAGGTCATCGGGAAGTACCCCAGAGGTTTTGATACATCAGTGAGTGAGTGGCAAAATCGGCGTATTTTAGGTACCAATAAAACCTAAAGTATAAAAGCTAGATCAATGAAATTTAGGACATTTCATATGTTCCCTAACTGCATCTTAACCTGTGAATTTGGGCGCTCTGGACGGGACTGGGACGAAACTATGAGGGTTCGAAAATGAGACGAAACGGTTCGAGAAAAGGTAGGTAGTGCCCCGCCTCTTTTTTTTTCGTCTTGGCGGGGGCACTACCGTGCCCCCAGATTGAAGCGTTTATCTGTCAAGATCAAGACAAGGGAATTCATAGCTATTATAGGATACATCCCTTTGGCTTATGCCGTTGAATCCAGAAATATACAAGAAGCCCTATAGCATAGCACAAGTACTTAACCGTAAAAATCCGAGAATCGGAAGTAATAGATACATCTTAAAATGCGTTTACCGCTTGACTTTTTTTTTAACCTAGTAGTAGTAGTAGATACCTACATTCAGTACATTAGTACTGCCTGCCTGTTGTACGTCATGATCACTAAATCGTAAACATGCATCGAATAATGTTACATAACCTAATTTTGTATGCAACATTCACGTAATCGACTTACATATTTCTCAGTCCATATAAAATGCTGATTGTACAAACTCATTTCCATATACACAATTCAGCGGAAATTCACACGCAATTCCAGTGCGGCGCGTGGCGTGGCCTTGCTTCCGGCTGTACCGGAAATGGAACGTTCCTTGTCTCTGCCCCAGTCTGTGGGAAAATATATATTGACTTTTGAAACCTATTGTCGACTGAAAATTAATGCAATGTAACATTTAGGGTGGTCTTAATGACTAATGCGGAGCAGATACGACCGGTATGCGTATTGACAATACTCGAAAACTCCACTCCGCTCCGCGTCAGTGGAAACAGTATAAGTTGAGCGGAGCCGGGATGAGTGGAGTGGGGATGAGCAGATAGGAGAGAAGTGAACCGTGAATTGACCAAGCGCGTGCTCGAAATCTCCTCCGCATCAGAGGAAAAAATAAAACTGGAGCGGAGATATGAGGAGCTGATGGACCGTGAATTGACCGATAACAGTGTTCGGTATTTCCTCTCCTCGTCAATGGAAATAGCTTAGTGTGAGCGGTCCGGAGCGGGCCTGAGAGGAGTGAATCTTGAATTGACGACGTGACTTGAAATCTCCTCCCCTCGTCAATGGAAGTACCTCGTGTAAACGGAGCGGAGCCGGGACGAACAGATTTTGAACACTCTGATTAAAATTATTTAGCTTCAAATTATTTACTACTGTAAGTCGAATACTTATTCATTCTTATGTTATTTAAATTTTTATACTTATAGCTATTTAATATAACATTCGGCTAACGAAGTGCGATTGATTAAATATATGGCGTAACGTCGACTATTACGATCACGAAGTTGATTTTATAATGAATGACTTATGACACATAATTATTTAATTATTAATTGTTGGCATATATTTTCAACGAGGTATGAACGTATGAATAAAATTTGTCTCTTAGAGTATGTTGAACTAGTCAAATGATAGTTGTTCATTCAGTAGTGAAGTGTGAACTATACACACTAATTAATAATTTGTGTATGTGATGATGTGGGTTGAATGTTTACTACTTATTTCATTTCGAAGAATCTAGATTATGTTTTTTTTTTCAATTAAATTCATACAGGCATATGATTACTGAAATATTACTGTCATTGCTTTCTCGAAACGGTATTACTTCGAGTGGTAGGTATCAGCAAATATCAATCCTAGTTAAAGAACCTTACTAAGTAAGTATTTCTTTTTTATATATTAAATTTAAAGTATCTACTTTTAATTATTTAATTAAAATACCTACGACCAAGTAAGAGCATCTGACGTTAGTTTATGGAGTCGTCTATATATTTATGGGCATGAGTAGCCGCAGCCATTACGCGCCCCAAGTACGGATCCGTGCCACCATACCGCCATATGAGATGGATGTCTAAATTCGGCACGGGGTTGCCAGACGTCAGCCATATTATTGGCATGTCATTATATGTTTATTAGACCATCAGCCCGTCTAGAATAACTAACTAACTTACTCTTCGCGACTCTTGTCGCGTCACATAGCGCTATTTATCACTCCTTCACATTACTCCGAAAAAGAGAACAGAAAAGAGACAGGTGATTATCTCGCGCGAGAAATATTCGCTTGTGATAGTTGTGCTAGAGGTGCGGGGCAGCAATAAAACTATTAAGACATTATTTAATTCGTACTCTAGAGAAAATATCATCTAATATTTTTTTCTAGAAATGTCAGTATAAACCTAATCCCTATTCGAATACTCGTAGGTAGGTACCTATATATGTTTCCTACGCGACCCAAGACTATACGTATATTTTTATGTCGATTTTCAACCCGAAAGCATGAAACGAATTGCAAAGAACAAGCATTTAGTCACATCATAAAATAAGGATTTTAATACAAAGATGAGAATCTTGAACCTCGAACTGCGAGTGCTTTGTGACAATCTGGCAGTCAATGACGCTTGCGATGGCTCGGGCGGGGACGCTCGGCTCCCAGGGGAGACCTGGGCGAAGGGTTGCTGATACTGGATGTTTGTTTATACTTATCATTTACAAATAGGATACTCACACTCAACGTGTGTGTACAAAATCAGAGAAAATACTTCTTTCCCAAAATTACGCTGTCACAAAACTTACAATATAAGTATCAAAGCTGAGCTTGAACAAGCACAAAAACCTACACAAATTATTTTGGAAGTCTCCTTCGTTTTTGTACGGTGTGGATGAATAATTTCCTTAAAGCAATTTAAAGATAAATCTTCCGACTGATTTCGGTTCGCTTATGCGGTAATTTACTGATAACGACTACCCTAAAGCGCTTTTCGACCATATATTTTCCCATAAAAAACCGGACAAGTCCGAGTCGGTCTCACCCACCGAGGGTTCCGTTCCGTACAAAATTAGCATACCGTTGCTTAACCTCGATGATTGATTCAATCAATTTGATTGTGTACAAAGAAATACTATATTTTTATGATTTATTAATGACGACGACGACTTTTTGACGTCGCGGTTGGCTCAGTTTGTAGAGACCTAATACCTACTGAGCCGGCGGTCCCGGGCTCGAATCCCGGCCAGGGCAAATATTTGTGTGAATATTTGTGCATCGGTCATGGTTTTTCTATGTATTTAAGTATATATTTATCTATATAAGTATGTATATCGTCGACTAGTACCCATAACACAAGCCTTCTTGAGCTTAATTTGGGACTAGATCGTTTTTTGTGAGGTTGACTGATATTATTTTTTATTAACAAATGTATAGCTTTCAGATTTTCTATAGGTACTTGTAGTATAAGAAGGTATTACTTGCCAAATTTCATAAATCTAGGTCAACGGAAAATACAAATAAGTAATTAAATTTCATTCCCTTGAGAGTGTCGAAATAAATATACGTTTTTTTGCAGCATAAACGGCCGTATCTTATTTTTACGTTACCTTATAAGTTTGACTTTTTCACAGCTTCAACGGACTGTGAACTAAGTACATGGTTTTAATTTCAACCCGATACCTCAACGCGTTCCCGAGATAAAGGCACTTGACAGACAGACGGATGGACGGACAACAAAGTGATCCTATAAGGTTCTTGTGAGGCACAGAATCCTAAAAATTACCTTCCGGCTGCAAAATACAGTCTTGAGCGTCAGATAAGCAAAGATTGGTGTAGATTTTTATTTGCAGCACTAAGTGCGATGCCGCGAGGAGCTACAGCGTTTTCCACTCCGCCGACACCGGCTAAATTACTCGGAACGTGCCCGCAATGCACAAATATCCGCTCCCTTCCCTCCCAAAACCGACCAAATACATTTATAGCCTGTTTTAGCGGCAACATAGACATATGTAGAACACTTATTTTGAACTCGCCATTCGGTATTCAGAAGGGCTGCGGTGGATTGAATTTGCTAAGCGACGGAAAAAGTTTTCAGATGTTTTCATAGCATTTACTATACGTGCCTTCGTCTTTTTGAGTGCTAGTGAGGAATAAGTAGTCCACTGAATTCAGCTGAAAAAGTTGATTGATGAAAAAATGGGAGTTTTAAAATGGATTTTTAAATTCCTTTTTGTTTAATGCATAATGGTGAAATTGGTGAGTCCCAGATGAAAAGTGAAAATGTCAATGTCTCTATTTACAACCCATGTTTTTGAAGCAAACGGCTGCAGCTGGTGAATCAATATCTATTAGTTAATGAAAGTAATTGTATTCCACCGCGGAGCCCGTACAAGTCAGCCGGCTGCCGCCCTCGCGCAATTTAATAAAAAGGTTTCCCATAGAGATTAGAGCGCGCTAGGTTTCCAACCTTTCCCCCTCGCACGTGTGCGTTTGAGTCGCAATCAGTGTATCTTCAGCTCAAATTAGTACGACTATTACGACGCGACAAGAAGATACTTCGTTGGATGTCATAGCCATAGCTACCTTTTTGCTTTGTTACATATGTCTTACTTGTCACAGTCAATGTATAGTCTGTCTTTTCTTCTGTTATAGTCTAGGCATAGTTGTTTTCTTACGGAAACAATAACAGACTCTGGTCATGACTGGAGCCCAGGGCGCGTCAACGATCGCCGCGCTCCCTACCGCTCTGATTGAGTTACGGACATGCGCCCGCCAATTTGTATCAAAGACTCCTCCCCACGGCGCACCCTGCGATCCATCACGACAATTGCATTATAGCCTCGTAATTAAATAGTGTGTGTTTTTATTAGAAAACATGGCGTGTTTGCTCGACACACATTTGAATGCCCAAATGCTCGTAACGCGTTTATGTTACAAACTTACATAAACAAGAATCTACTCGCGTTGATGAAGTTCTAAGGAATAAGGTCAAGAGCTAAAAGCGCCGGCGATGATTGGAGCCGTAAATATTTGATACTTCCACTCCGCCAAACTAAAAGCCGAGCCATCAATCTCGCCGTACTCACTTCCCATCGTAAACAAAAACATTGGGAACTTTTTAACCCGTCATCGTACAGTTTATATACTCCTTCGCTAGTAGCAAATGAGGCGAATAATTCGACATGTTGAAAATACACACTTTGGATGTTTGGTACAAGATTTTTATTATTTATAGCAGCGCGGATAGTTCTTATTTTGTACGATTGTGAATGATCTCAATCTTGTTATGAAAAGATGACAATTGATAAGAACAACAGACCTGTCATCATTCATAATTTTCATACTAGAAGACAAACAAAAAAGACTAGTACTTAGTAGCATGATGGTTCAGGAAGTGGCTGGTGCTACCGACTCTGACCGGGACGTGTCGGCAATCGGCATACCAAAAACCAGCGGACGTGTGGCTAAACTAAAACAAGCAAACGTAAACTATTTTATCTCACAAACACCGGTCATAAGAATAAGTACGTACCTACTTAGGTACTCGTAGTTGTCAGAGTCAATCAATGTGCTGTGCAATAGGTAATTATTAGAGATGAAGCAAGCACCTGGCGTCGTGCTCTCTCTTTAACTGCATTACCAAGTAGGTACCTGTCGTGTCAACTATAAATTGCAGTTACATCATATTCCAGTAGTGTGATGCTGCTTGTACCACGCGGTTATACAAACAGAGGAGGCGGCGCCGACGCCGCGGCGCGAGATTATGATCGCGCATGATTAATGCCGCCTCGCGCACGCGCACATTACACGGAACATGCTACACATGCGTTGCATGGATCACTTGTAAGCCACATGTCATCTATTTGAAGTTCAGGGATTCAATTTTCTCTAAGATTTTGCGTCAATGAGGATAGTTTTTCAGTGGATGTCGCTTTGTCGAAAATAGCTCGTAAGTTGGTAATACCGACTCAAATGTTGAACCGGAGAGACAGTTACAGCTGCGGTTAGCATTTAAGTCGGACATCAAAAAACGGAGCGCATGTGCTACCGTAAGGCGTAAATAAATCACGGCTTCGTGGCGTCGGCGTCGGCGTCGCTGCGCGCGCGCTGACAGACGCACGGCCGGCTAATGACTCACTCGCTCTCACCTCAGCCTCGCGAGCATAAATCAGCGAGTGCCCAGCAGCGAGTGTCCTGCGGCTGTTCCCTCCAATTATTTGACAAACTAGACGTTTCGTTATGATATGCTTGTCATAATAATTGTGAAATATACTACGCGATCTTCTTTTGTTCTGTTGTTTTTCTTATACCCAACCATGCATACCTACTGTCGCAAATGTCGCAATACTTTCTATCTTAGTGTCATGCACACACCATGCTGAGATAATTCCAAAGTGGACGTATGTAAAGTCTGCAAAACAGATTTTTTAATAATTACAATACATGTGTAATTAAAACCGTGCATATTACCCGATAGCCTATTTTGGGCGATCACTGATCTGATCATTTCAAGACAATAAGAAAAACTAGTTCTGCATAAACTGAACAAAACGCCAAATTAATAACTTTATAATAAAGATTTGGTGATTTATTTAGGAGTCTATTAATTTGACGTAATGTCTACAAAGCCATGCAAATTTCCTGACTAATATCGAACAGCAGTTTCTTGACAGCCACTTTCAATTACAACTCCACAAAGATAGTCGCGGGGTCGCGTGGCATTAGAAATTAAGTATGGTGAGGAGATAAGAGTGGTTTTCGCTGGAAGAGAGTGTTTGTGAGAGGAAAGACTTGGTTGCTTCGAGGCAAGTGGAGCGCAGCTGTCGAGACGAGCAGACAACAGTTGTCGGCGGCGTTTGTCTTGCGTACGCGCCGCTATCGAACCGCGATCAGATTAATTGAACAGTTCTTTTTCTTGTTACGCAGGACAAACATCAACTAATTATTCATACTTAACTTCAGTAGGCTATAAGACTATGACAAATGCGGGTACTGTTAGACACTGACTATAAACACTATCGATAGTTTTTATTTCATTTGTTACTGTTTGTGTAAAAGTTTCATAATCTTGTAACTGACTTGGACCTGAGACAGCAGATGCATTATTGTATTCTGCGCCCCGACGTAAAAGATTTTGTTATATAGGTATACTCATGCATTCATAATTTAAGAGCTTCGCTTTTGTTGGTATTGGTACAGTAAACGCCACTCTTCTCTATTCTTAATGCGACACGATGCTTTCTTTGTTCTGAAGGGCAAAGTTAACGGAAAAAGTGGCAGAGGCAATATTAATTTATTTTATTAAAGTGAAGGAGAAAGTAGACACTGTGTAGTATCAGGAGGCCAAGAAACTAACAAATCGAATTTAGGTATTCAATAATCTTAATATATGAATATCGTGTAGTTGACTATAGTTGAAGGTAATTAGTCAATCAGTCGTCAGTACTCATTAGTCACGTTCAATAGCAAATTCAGTGCGATGGTCGCGACGATCTCCGGATGCCGCGGTGGATGCTTTATCACCAGAAGAGTGACGCCAGGAGGCTGGACAGGCTGTGATATTTATCTTGGTCGAGGTTTGACAGTTATTAGTCAATCACCAACTGCAGCGGATGCCGCCTGCAGTAGCCATAGGAATGGCTGGACTGAATCTGATGATGTACGTTATGATCGAAATAGTTATTAGTCAATCAGTTCATTAGCTATGCTCAATCGCAAATGCGAGAGGCGAGTTTCTTGCAGCTATAACCAGAGGCACAGAGGAGTGGCATTAGGGTCAATATATATATCCTGCTAGATGTCGCTGTCGAAGTTTAACAGTTATTAGTCACGTTCAATAGCAATCGACGCGAGTGTCCGGCAGCTCTGACAAATACCGCGCGCTATCGCCAAAAGAGTGACGGCGGACGGCTGGACAGGATGTGTCGTATGTCACGATCGATAAAGGTATTAGTTAGTCTGTTCATTAGTCACATTCAATCGCAATCGCGCGGTGGTCACGAATATCACCGGCAGCTGCGACGGTTGCTGCGCGCCGCGCTAAAGAAATGATGGTTGACGCCTGGGCAAGATGTGCTGGATATCTCAAGATTTGACCGTTATTAGTCAATCAGGTCATTAGATTAGTTTTGTATGAGTTACATAGAGAAATAAGCCCATTTGAAAAGACACTCCTCAATTGTAATGTGTGATGATCGCGCCGCACGATGCTCTGTCAGCCGACAGCCTACCGCCAAAAGGGTGATGGCAGACGACTGGACAGGATGTGTTGTACATAACCATCCAGGTTAAACTGGTATTAGTCAATCAGCTCATGAGTAACATCCAGTATTTCACATTTGCAATCGCGAGCAATTATAATCAAAAAGACAGCTATGCCGCGAACGCAATCTTGGAATCTTAATAATTAGTTAGGACTTTATAGGACATCAATGTATGGGAACCAATATTTTTGTCATTAAAGCATGAGCCTTGGCACACTTGTTACTTAGGTGGACTAGAGTTGAAAACGCCCGGGTGACGAGCGCGGACGACCGGCTGGTGGGGAGGGGGAGGGGGGGAAGTTACGTTCCGCCGCGCGTTCTTTCGGTCCTCCTATCATCGTATTTATAGAGACTATGGCAAGTTTGGTATCGTTTTCGGATAAATTGAGGACGGTCGATCATTTTCTGAGACATTAATAACATGTTTTCATAGAATAGAAATAAAGGCAAAAATCAGAAAATCTTAGTAAAAAAATATTCTTTCTGCAACGATTACGTAAAAATGAGCAACGATTTGGGCATGAAAAAAATATAATTATAAAGCCACATTTATGTAAATTTCAAAAATATATAATTTATAATAACTCTTATGAATAGCAAATACAAAAAAAAATATTTTTGAACAGCGGACTCCTCAAAATTTTACTTTATAAAAATAAAGACCCAAAAACAAATGTTATAAATGTTGCAATATGTAACGTAAGTAACTTAATTGTATATTACGTAGTTTAAAGCTGTATTTACGTTTGTTAGCATGTGTATTATATTTTAAATTGCGAATAATATAACCGTTTGATGACTTCGAATGACTGGTTCAAAATAAAACTAACAAAACAAGTCACTGATCTGATTAGATATTATTGTTAATCTGTATATAAATACTTAAATTGGTACATAATTATATTTATGTGTTACATGCTCTATCACACGCACACAACTCGGTGCACTTTAGTTTTTATTGGTTACACCTGCATCTAGCAGCGCATTTCTTTTTGCTGCACCTGATCATTTCCATGCAGGCTTTGGGCTCGACACCTAACTGGCAAGCTAGTCCATGTAGGTTCCCATCTCTCATCTACTTTTGTACATCCCCAATCAGATGGACTAGGAATATTTTGGATTGGTTATATTTGAACCTATACATGAACTGCTTGAAAAACTGCCCGTTGGAAATGTTGGTACAATGTAGCATTCGTTGGTGAAATATTTTTCAATTGGCGGTCTTTTTTCGTAAATAACTGCTTTCGGCGATCGTTTACAGCCGAAACTGACCTGGATCTAAAACTAAAATGTTAAATATGCACAACTCACCTAAATTATTCATAGTTTTATGTCAACAACAAACTTTTCCACAATCTCCCTTGCATCTTCAATTCTGCCGGTCCTTGGCCGCCTTGACCGCGTCGTGAAAGTTGGAGTCAACTGCAGTGCGGATTTGGTCGGACCAACGCATCGGGCTGCGGCCCCGAGGCCTCTTACCCTAGTCTTTTCGGTGGCCAACAGTTTTTCCAGATTATCGTCTTCTCTTCTGGAAATGTGCCCACAGAAATCCAGCACTCTGTGAGACGATTTGTCGATAATCTGAAAGTAAATTTTAGTTTCTTAAGAATGGAAGCATTGGTCTCGTGCGCAGTCTAGGGGATGCGAAGCATCTTCTTCCAGCACCACATCTCGAAAGCGTCAACACGCTAAAGGTCCGCTTCTCTGAGGATCCACGTTTCATCGTCCATATAGGAAGATGGAGAATATCAGTGTGCGCACAAGCCTTGTCTTCGTTCGCAGCGTGATTCTCCGATCTCTCTATATCTTGTGCAACTGAGTCATGGCATCTTTGGATATCCCGATACGTCGCCGAATCTCCACTTGGCAAGAGCCGTTTTCAGCTATAAGGGAACCCAGGTAGTTGAAAGTCTGGACCGTGTCAACATTTTATCTCCCAATGAGTTTCAGTTTCTGACTTTGGTCCTCCACCATGATTTTGGTCCGTCCGAGATCAAGCCTGTTGCTAATCCGCTCCATTTTTGCCAAGAAGTTTATCATTTGAGCTGCGATTGCCGCTTTAATGGTGGTGTTGTCGGCATACCGCAGATTAGTGAGCTTCACTCTCCTGCTGACGCCTTCCTCCCATTGGTCACATGTTTTCAGCATGATACATTCTTCGTAGGCATTAAAGAGAATAGGGGAGTCAACACAGTCAAAGGCCTTGCTGTAATCTATGAAGCACATTATGATAAGCGTGTCAAATTTGTAAAACTTCTCAATCAGCTGTCTAACATTAAAGATTTGCTCACGAGTGCCTCTACCTTTAACAAAACCTGCCTGTTCCTGTGGAATTTGCCAATCCAGGAAATGCCGGATGCGACGATTGACTATGTGGAGCAGTATTTTGCTAGCATATGTGAGAGTAGCGCGAGTGTGCGGTAGTTATCACATTTGACCATCGATCCCTTTTAATAAAGAGGCAGAACGACAGAATGCGTCCAATCTTTGGACCACTCTCCAGTACGCCAAATATTATTGGATATCATTTGTAATGCGTCTATGCCATTGTCACACAATGACTTAAACAGTTCTGCCGTTATTTGATCGGGTCCGAGGGCTTTTTTGACCTTAAGTGATCTAAGAGCGAAGCTTCCGATCGGAGTACGTCCGGTTCCTAATCAATTAGTTGCCAGTCACAGGAGGGCAGGTCTCCGAGGTGGGTTTTGTATACGCTTTCACAGATCGTGTCAGTTTCTTTCTTTAACGGAAAGGGGAAAAAAGAGTGCATTGGAATACAGTCCCTAATACTACACAAAGTTTCCTGACAGCATACGGCAGCAGAATTGAAGATGCAATGGCGATCGTGGAAAAGTTTATTGTAGTCACGTATTTACTTTATTCATAAAGCAATGAGTCACTTAAAGGGTAGTAGAGTGCATATTAAAAAAAAATGTTTTTGATCCAGCTCAGTTTCTGCTGTAAACGATTGCAGAAAGCAGTTGTTGACGAAAAAAGACCGCCAATTGAAAAATATTCCACCAACGAATGCTACATTGTACCATCATTTCCAACGGGCAGTTTTTCAAGCAGTTCATATATGGGGTCAAATATAACCGATCCAAAATATTCCTAGTCCATCTGATTGGGGATGTACAAAAGTAGATGAGAGATGGGAACCTACATGGACTAGCTTGCCAGTAGGTGTCGAGCCCAAAGCCTGCATGGAAATGATCAGGTGCAGCAAAAAGAAATGCGCTGCTAGATGCAGGTGTAACCAATAAAAACTAAAGTGCACCGAGTTGTGTGCGTGTGATGGAGCATGTAACACATAAATATATGTACCAATTTAAGTATTTATATACAGATTAACAATAATATCTAATCAGATCAGTGACTTGTTTTGTTAGTTTTATTTTGAACCAGTCATTCGAAGTCATCAAACGGTTATATTATTCGCAATTTAAAATATAATACACATGCTAACAAACGTAAATACAGCTTTAAACTACGTAATATACAATTAAGTTACTTACATTACATATTGCAACATTTATAACATTTGTTTTTGGGTCTTTATTTTTATAAAGTAAAATTTTGAGGAGTCCGCTGTTCAAAAATATTTTTTTTTGTATTTGCTATTCATAAGAGTTATTATAAATTATATATTTTTGAAATTTACATAAATGTGGCTTTATAACTATATTTTTTTCATGCCCAAATCGTTGCTCATTTTTACGTAATCGTTGCAGAAAGAATATTTTTTTACTAAGATTTTCTGATTTTTGCCTTTATTTCTATTTTTTTCTATGAAAACATGTTATTAATGTCTCAGAAAATGATCGACCGTCCTCAATTTATCCGAAAACGATACCAAACTTGCCATAGTCTCTATAAATACGATGATAGGAGGACCGAAAGAACGCGCGGCGGAACGTAACTTCCCCCCCTCCCCCTCCCCACCAGCTGGTCGTCCGCGCTCGTCACCCGGGCGTTTTCAACTGTAGTCCACCTAAGTAACAAGTGTGCCAAGGCTCATGCTTTAATGACAAAAATATTGGTGTTGTCCTATAAAGCCCTAACTAAATATATCATACTCGTAATTATCTGAATCTCTGCAATCATAAATGTGAACACTGTTTATGCTGATCTCAATTAATTTCGCATTCATTTGTTGATCGCACCATGGCCACAGGATTCATCTGCAGCCACGAACTCCACAAATAGTTCGCCCTATCGCGGCGCCTGCGCCCCCGCCGCGTAGCGATCCTCGCGCTTGTTTTATTTCAACCGACCACCAACATACTCTTGAAATAATAAACGCAAATAAATTACTCTTAACATTTCGCCATTTTTTCAATATCAATAACAAACGTGAATCAGGATCTTGTTAAAGCCTCCTTTGATCATAATCTCGTGTTGAGATAGCAACCATTAAAAAGTCACGTCGGCTATAAAAATATTATGTTTGGTAATATTTCATGCGGGCTTATTCGCTCGTGTTCGAGAATAACAGGCGCAATCTAGAGATTTATTGCGCATTGTACATCTAGACCGCGAGTAACAAGCATCCAAAATAAACTACTGATAGAACGTAATAAAGTTTATAACGAAACTTTATGTTGTTTGTTATGATGAATAGTGTTGGCGCGAAAAACATTAAAATGTCGACGGTAAAGTAGAGGAAGCCACACATACCGTTACTGTTGCTGGCGGCTGTGAAGTCACCGATTTACTGAATTTATTTTACTGAACTGTGATTTCAATATCACAAATTTGACATTCACGTGTTTAAGTATATCACTTACATAATTAACTGCTTAAATATTATTGTTATTTTCGAATAAAGGTGCATTCAAGCAAAGTAACCAGTAAATATTGGTTTCCCTATTTAAAAAGTCATAACTCCTCATACTAAATGATCTTACAAGTTGTGATTATAACGGAGTATAAAGTGAGAATTATGAACATATATGACAGTTGAATCATAATAATTAGGCTGTACGCGGAGCGTGAATAAATCGCACATGTGACGCGCCCGCGCAGCGCAGCGCCGCCCGCCGCTTGTTTTCCACCGCCCGCGCCCGCTTTCCAGCGCCCGCGCCACAATGACTGCATATAGCTACCAAATGGCGTGATTTTTAAAGGAAAAACGTCCAGATGAGCGCCGTATCTTGTGACATGAACGAAAATAATTTGACGCAGCCGCTCGAGGAGCGACATACGGCGACACGTGGCCACGATATATTACACGCAGCCGCGCACTAAAAATATTGTGTTGGCAAATTAATGGGCATTCGAGATGGTAGGTTGTGGGATGAAAGGAGGTGCCTTTTATATGTGAATCGTTGGTTTTGTATGAAAAGCGCGGCAGCCGGCCACACCTGTCCGCGCTCATTGGAGCGGACGCCGCGGACGCTAGGGCTGCCGCTGCCTTACGCTCCTCGTCCACAGGATCGTTTGCTAGCTACTCCATTTATGATACATACCATCGTCTAGTTCATGTAGAAATTGCCATCGTCACGTTATCATTTCCATCAACCATCAGTCCGTTCAGAAACATCACGATATATTTGCCATATCTCACCACACTTCATCGCTTCTTCCCCAGATGTTGATCGTCATTCTAGAAGCTCATTGCCACTTCATCTAAACAGATTCTCTTAATTAACACTAATTACAAAGGGTCTAACACGATATTTCTTATTCACCTTCAGGGTTTGACAACGGAGTTGCCTGATTTGCTTGTTTTGATACCGCCAACATTTCCTATATTTTTTTAGTGTTATTGTATTATAATATAATTGAAAGAGGCTGCTCTTTGTTTATGAATTTTAGTACACTTACATCCCTAAACATGGTTCCTGGATGTCACGATGTGTCAAGATGTCACTAAATCGTGAACACGCTTATCAAGTATTCATCGCTTGGAATCACCATATTTTCTCCACCTGCAATCTCGTGTTCCCAAAATTTGCTCGCTGTTGATGAAAGAAAACAACGTTCATATTTTAACTACTTAACTAGGAACGATAACCGCTGTCGAGAGGTGGCAACCCTTCCTAGAGCGGATGTGACAAACAAGACACTCCGCGCATGCGTGTGCGCCGGTTTCATAATAATTGACCAGATTAATAACCCTCTGGGGTGTTCATATTTCGCCGTCCGGCCGTCGCCTCCTTCCTCCTGTCACACCCACTCATCCACTAGAAAATTCCGCGTTCTCCTGGGGAAAAGATTGTTCTCTTACGAGGAACTGATGTTTTGACTAAAATTAACGGTTATTTTTAACACAACGTATATTATATGACTTCAGCAGAAATGTCACTATTAAATCGTTTTAATACTAATGTTCTCTACTAAGGCTCTGTGCTGTGAGCGGTAGACCTAGCGAGTTTGTTTCGAAATTACTGAAATTTGACATTTATTACGGTTGCAATTTGGCATTAAGTCCGCCATTTGTACTAACTTTTGTTTTGTGCAATAAAGTTTAAATAAAATAAATAAATAAATAAAAATAATCAACTGAAAAAATATATATAACTATCGAATTTTTGATGTGGCCTGTAGGTGGGAACAGCCGGAAATCCGAACATCCGAACATCCAAACATTCGAACATACATGATTCGATTCTAGGCCCGATATAATACGATTCTTTACGCACAACTTGGCAGTTTTACTATGGGAGTCAATTTAGGACATAGATCACTAATTGTCTACATAGCTCTGAAAACCCGAGCGAGGTTTGAATGTTTGATAACGCAGCTACGTTATATTTTCAAGAGTTAGGGGTTCCACCCTGACATACATGTATTTCTCTACGTATCTCTGGATAAAGAAGACACTGGACAACGAGCATCTAGTAAGTACTAAGTGCCATCACTTGTAGCAGCTACTTAACGCCGCTCGAAAGTATAGACGCGACGTTGTTATAGGTAGGTGGTGGCGTCGGCGTCGTATAAATACGCGGCACGTGCGCCGGCGCAGCTGGCCGCCACGTGGCCCTCTTTACGCGATCCCGTAAAAATAGATCATTGTCTCGCGGACACGCCCACCGCAGATAAAACACCACATCAGATGATCTGCCGATACTAAACCGTTCGTTTATTTCGTAACCGCTTCGTAGCACCTGCTACGCGCCTACTACACTTGTTACACCTAAAATACGCCCGGTTTTATTGCAGTCATATATTTCTTTTGTGTCTCGAAATATGTTAAACTGTTTTTTATTACGTTAAAAGATCACAATTGATGATCTTTGTTATAGCAACTGAACATTCAACAAATCTGCTATATGAAAAGAATTCTAGGAACTTATCAGTGCCCACGTTAAAAACAAAACTCGTTGTATAATTAAATTATACTGTCTGTTCTTATTTTTATTCATATACTACGAGAAGATACACCTCAATGTCCCCTCGCTAAAAAAAGATACAAAAAGACAATCGAGGCGACTTCCGGCGCGAAATACTTCCGCTTTGATAAGTTCCCGCGGCAGCAGCCGACAGCGCGTCGCGCGTCGTCCGGGCACTCTGATAATAGCACAAAAATTCCACTTTTCACAGTTCAATTATATCATTTGTACGTATTTGGGAATAGAACAAGGAGACACATAGGAGGTTTAGACTTCTTTGTATTTTTACTTATACACCTTCGCTGCGGCAATTAAGTTAATTTGTAATTAACCATAGTAGTATGAGGTCGAAAAGGCCTCAAACGCACTGAAGGTGTTAAGTATCGTTTTCTATATTCTCTCTCTACTGTATTAAGGGACAATCTTACACAAATCGACCTATATAGTCCCAAACTAAAGCAATACTTGCGCTTCGTCGTCTAGTGACGACGATATAGGTACATAATAATATTAATAATAGATAACATCCATACCCTGGGAAAATATTTGAGTTCACGACAGCACAAATATTTGTCCTTGCCGGGATTCGAACCCAGGACCGTCGGCTCAACAGGCAAACTGCAGGCTGCACTACAAAGTGCTCCAACCGCATCGTCACGTCATGTTGAATCCTCGAACACCTCTGTCATCCGTCAAACAAAACATTCCCTAATTCAAACTTATTATCATCGTCGACCAGCCAGTAGCCAGTTTTCAAGGTAAAATTCCTCGTATAAGGTAGTTAATCTATAATAAGTATACATAGTTAAAGTTGCTAAAGGTGGAATAAATTTTTTTCTTACCTATATATCATATAATAACCAGAATGAGAATGAAACAATTCACAATTCCAGTACATGTTGACGAACGTATGTATGGCATGACGTATGATTGCGGACTGATACATTTAAAATCTTCTGTACATCCAAATATAAACTCACATCTTCAATGCGTTGACAGTTTTCAATGGATCGAAAATAATTTTCAAAAACAATAGAAGCACGCCGATGTCTTGTTTCATAGCATCACTGAGAGCAGGTATTGTGACATGACAGTCATACTCAAGATGCCAGCGTCATGGCTGTTGTTCATGCGCTGGCGCCCGTATGAGCGATATTTATGCGACGTCACTCTTCACTCGACGTCGCGGCGCCGCACACGCCTGAAATACTCGAGAACACCTGCATCTGACTTACGACTAAAGCAAATGCTTTACCACACATGAGCACCACAATACTGTTACTGTACTTACAACAAATCATTGACATTGATAGCATACGAGTATGTCGATAAAAATCGCCCCATAGCGTAGATAAATAGGAATTTAAGGATGGGATTTTGTAAATCGGTCAGAAATACCCTAATCAACACGTACGTACCTACCTTTCATATTTGTCCAGAGGCCAGCGACACGGTGTATAAATTTTTATACAGATCTCTGAGGAACCTTTTTTGGACTTGTTCTAAGAGATATCCATGTATATTTAGTACCTATTTTACTTGTTTGTACCCTAAATGCTCTCTGTACAACTTGATCTCTGATTTGCACCAACTTCTATTATCTCCGTTTGGCCCTATGGTTGACTGGTAGAGACTGCCATTTGGCATTAAGTCCGCCATTTGTACTAACTTTCGTTTTGTGCAATAGAGTTTAAATAAATAGATTAATAAAATAAATATCCCTCCATGTCATCCTTAACTAACAAAGCAGTTCTGTTTTATAGCAGAATCATAGATAGGCAATGGACAGCCCAATCTACTGAAAAATAAATATTCGAAGACACGTTTGTCAGAAAGGTGTATAGGTGGATAAAAAGCTACGATGAAAACTTGTCATAAAAAAAAATAGTGCGTGGAGGTGGAGGCCCTCCGCGCGGAAGAAGTGAAACTTTGTAATGTGGAAATGAAAATAGGAAGGGGTAGAAATTGTAATTTCAAAAGAGTAAACCTAAAAATCAATTGATATTCACAAGAGACGTACCTTGACATAAACTTAAATCCGTCGCATTGTCCGTGGGATTGTTGCGTTGAACGTTTAACGCAACAGTGCTTTCCTACCCCCTCCACGGTAGCGTTAAACGTTTAACGCAACCTTGTTGGAATCGCATGAGAAGTTTCACTTCAACAAAGATTTATTTGAAAATATGATGATGACTCCTTTAAACTAAAAGGGAAATTCTATAATTGAATATAAGGTTTCTTGCAGCGCAATTTAATGGTGAAATCTCTCTTAGCAACTTTTTTTAAACTGATTAGTGCACACTGTCTGCTCGCCTATACTTACGTATACGTAATGCATATACCTCAATTCATTCATCATGTTTTATTCTCTTTTTATGTGAATCGAAGTATACCTTGATAATATGTAGTTGTTCACATAGCCTGCCAGACAGAGAACAACAAGTCTATAAACTATAAAGCCTCCCCGTCACTTTCCCCTTCAGGACGCGTTGCCATGGCGACAGCTTTCCATAGCTACGCGCATTGGCCGGGAAATTCAAGATGGCGGCGAGTATCGATCGGCCCGAGGGCTGTCGCGCGCTAATATTGCTAGGACCCTCCGCCCTCTTTACTTAGTGTGAGGTGGATTTTTTCTGTTCTTTAAAAAAAAATAGTTTGAAAATAAACTTGTGGAGATTATAAAACACTTTACACACAGGGCGTGTTTAATAGTAACCTTTACACAAAAAAATAAGAATAAGAATATATAGGACTAAACTAGTTCATGGTTCATATCTTCAGCTGTCCTGTCATGACCATGAGTTTTATGCCTTTTATAGTCACGTACACACTTTTTGCTCTTATCTTAGGTTAATATAGGTAGGTACTATACCAATAAACATTGTGTGTCTAGTTGTTTACTTTTAACACCTCGTTATAAATAATAGATACAATTTACAGGGAGTGTTAATGAACATAATTTGAATGATTTAACGTGATTCTCAAAGATTTTTGTTTCCCTGCCCATCTGCCATTGACGTTCTGAAGTGCCAAACGATGATAATAATGTTACAAGCCACATTGTATTCCCCATTATGCAAACAATAACTTGTGATGTTGTGCCAACACCGTTACACTATGTGCCGAACAATGCATCAATTCTTCAGAAAACCAATTGATTCATCCCACTGCAAGTGTACTTACACTTCAACAAATCCCTGCTCAATAAACTACTTCCTCTTCTTTCAAACCATCTTTGTAAAACCGCATAGCGCTTTTGTAGGTTCTTTATGGATGCTTGACATTGTTTATATTCGTGTTTGCAACTCCAGTGGAGCTCTCTACAGTACAATAACAAAAGTGACACCTGCGACCTACCTGTCCGTACCGCGAAATGTCTAACAAGCGGACTTTCGACTTTACAGTTTCCTGCGTTTGTTCGGAGACAATGGGCAATAAGGCCGCGCCGACGCACCGACGGCCGATTCACTATTCAGCCCGAAGCCCGCCTCGCCGACGACGCCACTATTCTTAGCGTTGTCTATTCAAATGCTTACTAATCTCACTACGCATACTAACTACTTGGGTAGCAGCACATTTCGATAGCGTAGAACTACCCTTTATGAACCCCAACATAATGCATTGTGCCGCAATAAATAAATGAAGCTGCCTCATGTATGTCTCATCCAAATGTATACCTGTATTAACAATGATACAAGCAAGCGATGCGTCTATATGAGAAACATCATCAAACGTGACGAGTGACAAACGAAAATTTTGATTTGCATGGCTAACAACAACAAGACCTCAAAACGACTGCCCACGAATATGCTGGAAATGCCGTTGTCACCTGCCACGATTCCTCGTGAGTAAACGCCTCTAGATCAATCAGCGCGCGTATTGTCACAATCCCAAGTCACACCGCTCACGCTACGACGACAACGTCCAGGCTTCGAAAATCGAACCTAACTTGCACGCTCTCTCCCTCTCTCAAATATAGTTATAGACGAGACCGATAAGGACGATACGATATATTTGTCTTCGAAAATCGAACTTTGGAATAGGTTCCCGACTCTTACGGCGCCCGATACCGTAACCACGACGAGATACCATTTATCTAATCCATCTATTTCTCATTGTCACAATGAAATGCCTTCTCTATTCATCACGCTTAATTGCTACAGAAAAGCATTCAATTTAATTAGGTAACTGTTCTTACGAGATCGCGATCGGCAATTCAACAAACGTTGTATAGGTACACAAATAACGTTTGATTAAAATTTAAGTACTTTGTTTACCTTAATAAGTACTTATTATATGAAATGGATATTAACGTTAAGAATAATCCCCTACAATGTCACTAACTACACCACGTTTAAGAAATGTCTCATAGATAGTACTATAGGTACCTACTGCAGTCTACCTATCCTAGGTTATGAAGTCTCGAATTTTAAGGTTTCGTAGTCAACTAGGAAGCTTTTTTTGACATTATGTTTGACCTCATCATCAGAAATTTAAGAGCTCTTGCTCTTGTCGGTTTGACCTAACAGTATATATATGTGCATCACGCATTGGACTAGTCTGTAAGTCATATGCACCTTATCTTATAAATAAATAAATAAATGTGCAAAGTAGGGTAACTTCCTGATCTTGCCTTAGTTGTGATACTTGTCCCATTCCCTGTCCTGAAAGTCACATAACAAACAATGATATATTATCACAATTTTTATCCAAAGTTAATATTTATAGTACTAAACAAATAAATCCGTTTACCTACTTGCCTCTTGGGATTGGGACTTTATCTACAAATCCTAATGCAAACAATGCAATTCATTTCACACAAAGGCTTGTGATGTAGATGGTGTCACTAAACTGAAGAAGACAACAATATCTACCTGTTCGGCTGTTCAATCTGAAACAAAACATTTTAGGGCCGCCATTTAAATTCAAGTATGTCTGTTTCACGACTTTATCTTTTGACTCATAAAAATTACGATTTGTTTATCCTGATTAAGTAGAAAGACAGGCTTAACAAATATTATTTCAACTTACTGGGTAAAGGTTATAAATGGACTGAAAATAGACCCTTATGCTCCTAAACGAACTTAGTGGACACCCATTAGGTTCGATTCCTAATTTTATATAATCGATTATTGATACCGTAGTTTTGTGGCTTATCAAAATCTCGTATGGGGAAAAATCAATTCAAGTTCTAGTAAAAGGCAAAACCAAGACTACTCCTTATATGTATAAGTATTTCTTATATAAGATCCTCGCAAATGAAACAACCTAAATATGTATACACATTAACGATAAACTGAAAGTTATCGTACAATTGTAGTAATAAAGAGCCCGAAAACAATAATGCAAATAACTGTAGTGCGTTAATCTCAGCCACACACGTGGCCGTAGATCGTTGACTCGCGCAGGTGTTGCGCGGCGGCGCGGGCGCAGCGCGCAGGAACCGAGAGATTACGGCGATACGTTCCTCCGACTAGATGTTGTGGGATCAATAATTAGAAACATTTATTTTGAAGAAACTGAAAATAACCACAAGAGAATGTCAAAAATTATTCACTAACAATCCAGCTATCAAGTAAATTATACGTGCAGTATTTTGTATATATATTCTATGTTTAAAATACCCTACTGGACGTGGACATAAGCCTTACCAAAGAACACCACCTTAAACGAATTTCCGCGACCTTCACTGATTATCAGAATACCTTGCGGAAAACTTATTTTACGCTGCGTCTTTGGGTGCTGGGGTGTGCCGTGCGCCGCAAAAAGAGATACGCGGGAGTGCACACATCTTTGACTAAATGTGTCTCACCCTCGACCAAATTTGGAATGTTGTTATACGGTAGCTCAGTAACTGCCATATACTATGGTATCGGGGCAGCATTCCCTACTATAGTTTGCATTTCCTTACCGGCTGCAGGAGGCTGCGGCCTCGTGACGTCACCGAGCAATGCCTTCGCCGCGCGCCTTATACGGCGCGGCGCCGGCGCAAGCAGCGGATATCTAACGCTGCACGCACTCTATAATCAATATTCCACTATTTATTATGGATCTAGTCGCTATAATAGGTGTTGAATGGATTATTGAATATGAAATACAGTAAGTTATAATCGTATATCTTGTAATGTATAATTGGTTCGAGGCTGTCAGTTATCAATTCTTCCGTAACGGTTACCACAACAGAAGCTTTAAGCGAGCTGGTGATTTGATTAGTTATATATACTCGTATATACCGCAAATCTGCGTCTCTTAAATCGTATTTTTCAAAAGTATGTTATTTTTTATGCGGACTGGGAACTTATTTTTGTTTAAGTAATTAAAGATGCAATGAGGACGCACTTGTTGACAAAGACTGTCTTGTCGAACAATATTGGCAACTCAAAGATAACAACGCCATTAGGAACAGCGTGTGAATGCATAAGTAAAGACTCAAGAGTGCCAACAATAATGGGTATATGCCCGTTCTCGAAGTGCTTTATCCTTATTTATGACCTAAGCTTAGGTGCATGTCCTCCTCGGAGTGCAAGAAATGAGTACATTACAATCTTAAGAGTTAATTTTATTTATTGGCCCGCTTATCAGATGGCATCCGGAAAACTTGTACTCTTAGTATGGACCGGACAGCAAGAAATGGCGAGCTACATATTTTCCCAACAAGACATGTCCATGCACTAAACTTAATGCGATTCTGTTGTCCATTTAAGAGGCTTCTCCGTCGCAGGCTTGTCATTCACTTTTTTTGTCTCTAACTCTGCAAGGAAAGTTGCATCGCCTTAAACAAACGATGTGTGCACTTATCAAGAAGTCTCGTTATTAAAAGAAATCAATGTCGTCCCTTTCACATACCTATACCTTTGACGTAGCTATTATGTCAATACGATAAATTTTAAGACGACTTAATTAAACAAAAACAGCAATATACCTAGACTTAACAAGAAATGTATTTATTTATAAAGCGTTAATATAACCGGTGCCATTGTATGATTAATTTACCTTAGCGATTAGTGACTATAGTGTCACACCAAAATCTTCGATATTAGTGGCCGGATTCAAATGAATAATAATTTTAGCCCCGCGAGATAAGGCGAGGCTGCGGTCGACCACATCCTCCACACGTGCACGACTCCCTGTGTTTGGCCAATATTGGTTTCGGAATGTGAGCACATTCTCAGACGCTAAGGTCCCGGAGCGCAGGTTATCAGGCGCCGTGTTATCGACTCCCGGCGCAGACGCATACTGCGCCCATTACTCAGCGAACAAAAAGCTTGCTGATACCAGCCCATTGTCTGCCACCGACCACCGACCCATCAGGTGCCGACCGTGCCTACTCAAATCACTTTTGATGACGCAATATCTATTGCTCGCTATAAATCAGAGCATTCTAACTTTGCTCCCGTCAGTGGTGTTATCGCCACTCATCCCTATTCCCTGTAAAAAACTTGTCTGCTGATATTATACAATGCTTATCGATACAACATCTTGTCAGTTGAGTTACCGTCACTTCCCTTATCCCTATATTCCCTATTAGTTTTTCGGTCTCTTGTTGCGACACAATGCCTAATTTCATTTCTCCTACATTTGGTTAAAATGAGATAGATGATCTTGTTCTTTTCTGTCTCTTCTTCCGTTAACTTTGCCTTCCCGAATGTTCATAACTGAGAATACCAACTTGGAATTAGAACGATATTAGCTCCCAACGGTACCCGCAATGCCACATGTAAATTAGTGAGTGCTCTAAACAGTTACGTAGGAGGAGCCATCGTGGGTAGTACATAAGCGTCCGTACTGGTCCCACCTGGTATCTTTGTATAATTTTAGAACTTTACTGTTCTATGCCACCGGCGTAAATTACACAGCTGCAAGAACATTTTGTATGATGTGGATTCTAGTTTCCAAATCGTGCCTGTCAGATATCCGGACAAAAGGCGCAATCATGTAAAATATTATCGCCTTAAGAGTTTTTATAGTGAACTCGTGTCGCGTTTGTTTTATATTCCACGACACGCTTGTAGTCCGTTGTTAAAGCACACATCTGGAAATATTTAGCGACAACAATACACCATTTCTAACCTTTATTTTTATATTATAGGTAATGTCATAAACAATAATTGGGCAGTTCTATCACTGGACAAATCGACAGTCGAGCGTGTGGATGAAAAAAATATGAACCACTGTATCTCACCCCAATTTAAATTCCGACTCAACCCAGAAAATTACAACGATATAAAATGACTAATCAAAAATCACCTCATTAACAAATCTTGGGAAACTTCATGACATTGTGAAGGCTTTTAAAACACAACAAAAAAACACCCGTTTCTTCAATATAAAAATGCACCTGAGAATGAAGGCGGGACCACTTGACTAATACGTCGATTATTACAAATCACCACCATTCGGATATACCGATTTGTTGTGAATGCATTGCTGTGTTTTTAAAAGCGCTGACAAAGGGTGTCTTGTAGAAGGAGAATTGGAAAGACTGTAAGTGTGTTCAGCAGTAAGAGATGCAGCGAGTCACGTAAGGACGTCTCAGGTAGTGGTTATAATTCGTTTAGTCCAGGGTGCGCCCACATTTTTTCCCCGGACGGCCACACAGGTGCGCCACTCATCTAATTGACTATTCCGAGGCGCGACGCAAGAGGAGAGGAGCGGAGGGGGCACCGTGTTTGATGGCCCTTTGTTGCACAGATTTTGTGACAGGACTTCCTAATATCCAATATATTTATTCGGGAATAGGTTTCCAACGTTTGAATGTTATCAAATAAATTATTTTAAATCTACAGATAATCGGCTTGTTTGTTAATTAATCTCATTTGTATTCAGTAGCCAAATGGTTTATTTAGGGTTCCGTGTCGGTTGGCGTTTTCTTGAAAATATAACTGAGGTAAACATATTGCATGATCAATTGATCATTAATGTATATAATTATTATTTTATCCCTGCCGAATCGCGGATAGTCGCGGCCGCGCGGTCACGCTTGACGGTCTCTTTAATTGGGTTCGATTCGTTAACCCGCCTGTTAATTGGCTTATTGCGTCTGAATCGGCCATTAGTTTTATTGGTAAAAGCCTCATGATATGATGTTAGAACTGATATATTATTCTGTTGATTCATTTGAGCACATGACCATCTCGATGTAATTGGCTCATTACTATAATATTCAGTCTCGGCGACAGTACACATAAATGGTAGCATTATAACTCGTGTACCTATAGGTACTTAGTGGTGCCGGTGATTTCTGCCATATACAGTATAATGGAAGTCGATTACCATGAATACAACGAATCAAGTAATACACAACTGTATAGTTTCAATAAAAACAACGTTAACATTGGCACGCCGAATCTTATTTGTGTAAGTAGATGTGAATATGTGTTTGAAATATATAAATAGGTACGTTAGACTTATAAGAATCGGACATGCTGCCAAAAAAAGTACTTAAATATTAAATTGAGCTCTGTCTTGAATTAATCCAGATTCGGAATCGAAATCCGTCTCACAAAGTTTATCTGACACAATTGTCTAAGGAAACGTAATTAAATAATAACCTTGTCTTGCAGTGTTCGTTTGACAGGCTTATCACCGTAAGTTCTTAATATCTTAGTTATAGGTGGGCTGAGATGGAGACTTAGCCAACCTTTCGAAAACAACGTGCACTGTTTTTGTTGAGTTTAACGACGTATTGTGCAGCAGGCATCGCCTGCGTCTGCGCCGCTTGATCACTCCGCGCCGGCGATAAATCACCCCCGATACGGGCCCGCGGATAAACCACCTTTGGATATGTTTCGATCAAACCAAGATTTTGTAAATGTCATGTTATGTAGTACTGCACAGTTCCGCAGAGCTCTCGCCCGTTAACGTATTGAAACGGCAGCTCAGGGCACTCCAAACTTCGATGCTAATGCTGCACGTAGGTGACGGGAAGCATTTACTGATTGGGCAGCGGCAACAGAGGGCAATAAAAGCAGAGGCGCCATTTTGAATTGAAGCCGCCGCCGATGGGAGGTCCGGCGTCCGGCGCCGGCATTTGCATCTGACGAGACTGGAATTATTAAAATAATCAATCCCATTCATATGAAGTAGTCAACCATATTGCAATCAACATCCAGCCACAAAGAATTGAGAAGTCGTAATTTCGAAGAACTTACAAGTGCTTTAAATTGGTTTTAATCTCAGAATTAACGGCCACAACTCAGGGCCGATCGCATGTTTCAGTGTCATGAATTGTTAATCCAATGACAATCGCACATCGTTAACATTTCCTTCGGAGGTCGCAATTATTTGCATTCTGTTCATTAAATCGCAAGCGAGGTTCCGCGACAGGTGGCCCCGCACGTGTCGCCGCCAATAAAACGCAATGAATGTCAAATGTCGTCTCCCGTCGCCTCGCGTGGCCCCACAGGCTCACTAGCGACCTTCCGCGTCAACCCTAAAACGCATTTCCCGACGCCCTGCGGACTACATACGTCATTTCTAGAGCCCGCCACCCCGAGATACTTTTTGATTCCATATCATTAAGATATTTATTGGCAATGCAAGTCGTCGTTTAATTTTAACGGCTGGGCGGGGGCCGCAGGGGCGAGTTTCCCGCGGCGGGCGCGCCCTCGCGATGCCTTGACTTTTCATTATCGAGATGTTTTATTAAAGGAGGGTTGATGTGCGCGGTCCTAGTGCAGGAGATCTAGGGCTGTCTCTCCAAAATTAATGCTGGAAGTTTGCATATTTGAAAAAACAGTAAAAGTGAATTAGAATATCAGTTTTACTGATCTACGACCAGACAGTTTTACTGATCTGAGTTCTGTGAGGCCTTTGCTACCAGTATAGGTATAGGTGTCGTATCTACCCTTGGTGTCACAACATATGTTTAGTATAAAAACCACCACCACAAGCAAAAGATCGAAATATATTCAGATAGATATAGCTAACATCAACCAACGTTATTTAAAAAAATTGGGCAAGTGCGAGTCCGACTCGCGCATGAAGGGTTCCGTACCATAATCTATAACAAGTTTGCTGTATGGGAGCCCCCCTTAAATATTTATTTTATTTGATTTTTTGTTATAGCGGCAATAGAAATACATCATCTGTGAAAATTTCAACTGTCTAGCTATCACCTTGAGATACAGCTTGGTGACAGACGGACGGACAGCGAAGTCTCAGTAATAGGGTCCCGTTTTTACCCTTTGGGTACGGAACCCTAAAAATGAGTAAAATAATTCAAAGGTTACCTACTTCAATGAAATCTGGGGGCACGGTAGTGCCCCCGCCAAGACGAAAAAAAAGAGGCGGGGCACTACCTACCTTTTCTCGAACCGTTTCGTCTCATTTTCAAACCCTCATAGTTTCGTCCCAGTCCCGTCCAGAGCGCCCAAATTCACAGGCTAAGATGCAGTTAGGGAACATACGATATCTACTAAATTTCATTGATCTAGCTTTTATACTTTAGGTTTTATTGGTACCTAAAATACGCCGATTTTGCCACTCACTCACTGATGTATCAAAACCTCTGGGGTACTTCCCGATGACCTAGAAAGCTGAAATTTGGTATGTAAGCTAGGTTTAGTACACAAACAATAGAATAATTCTGAAACTTGGAACTTTTACCCCCCAACCCCTTAAACTAGGGGATGGAAGTTTGTATGAAAATTGATATAGGGACTCCTTTATTATTTATAAATAATAAAATACATATTCTAGGATTTAAAAAAAATCACCCCCCACCCTTTAAATAAGGGGATGAAAGTTTGTATGGGTTTTCCATAATGGGCGATAAAAGTAGTATATATCGGGCTAAACGTAAGTATTTCTTATACACAATTATTACTACTTCCATATCTACACTTCGACTTCGTATTTTAAATATCTGGGGGCACGGTAGTGCCCCCGCCAAGACGAACAAAAAAGAAGGGGGCACTACCTACCTTTTCTCGAACCGTTTCGTCTCATATTCTTATTAGTTAACACTAGAGCGCCCAAATTCTCAGGTTAAGATGCAGTTAGCAAACATATAAAATGTACAAAATTTAATTGATCTAGCTTTTATACTTTAGGTTTTATAGGTACCTACAATACGCCGATTTTGCCACTCACTCACTGACGTATCAAAACCTCTGGGGTAATTCCCGATGACCTAGAAAGCTGAAATTTGGTATGTAAGCTAGTATTAGTACACAAACAAAAAAATAATTCTAAAACTTGGAACTTTTACCCCCCAACCCCTTAAACTAGGGGATGGAAGTTTGTATGAAACTTCCGCAAATTTTGATACTAGAGGTCTGCAAATTGAAACCTATAGGGACTCATTGTTATAAATCAAATACATATTGTAGGACTTTTAAAAAATCACCCCCCACCCTTTAAATAAGGGGATGGAAGTTTGTATGGGTTTCCCATAATAGGGGATAAAAGTGTATTATATATGGGGCTAGAATTAAGTATTTCTTAAATACACAATTGTCTACTTCAGTTGTCGCTCAAGAAACCCTACAGCCCAAAAAAATTAAAAAAACTAAAGCACCTTACAAAAAGAAATGAGATCCCACCAAAAACATTTCATGTAAAATTGACGGCCAAGACTCACATTCTCATAACGCTTTCGCTGTAAAAAAGTTATCAGATCCCAGGAAAAGCCAAGCCCCTAAGCCCCGACTTTACTAACCCCACCACCTTGGTTTAAAAAGTATGGCATCAACTGGCTTCAAGCCCCTAAACCCGGAGTTTACTAACCCTACACCTTTGTTTCAAAAGTATGGCTTGGCCGTTTCATAGACTACCGTAAATAAGTCTAGCGGACTGTCCGGCCCATATCGTAAGGAATTAAGTTTATAAGTATATATTATCAAAGACATAAACTTAGTTTCTTGATACCATATGGGCCAGACGGTCCGTTGGACTTATTTACGGTACTCTATGAAACGGCCAAGCCATACTTTTGAAACAAAGGTGTAGGGTTAGTAAACTCCGGGTTTAGGGGCTTGAAGCCAGTTGATGCCATACTTTTTAAACCAAGGTGGTGGGGTTAGTAAAGTCGGGGCTTAGGGGCTTGGCTTTTCCTGGGATCTGATAACTTTTTTACAGCGAAAGCGTTATGAGAATGTGAGTCTTGGCCGTCAATTTTACATGAAATGTTTTTGGTGGGATTTTAATTTCTAGAGCGAGTCAGCCCTACATCGGATCGACTCGCCGAATATTGAGTTACCAGTAGACGGGGTGTGGGTGGAATGTTTACACTGGGATTTAGGGCCAGTATTGCATTCCGCTATACGCACCGAGTCACGAGCAGATCGCAATCTGCCTGTACTCTGTCTCCGGTGCGTGTTTCTCTGATGAAAATGAAATTCTGCATCAGATAATTTAGTCACGTATTACCGCGAAAATACTAAAATCAAGGAAAGATCCTGAGCCTGAGCTCCGTTGTGATAAAAACCTCTGTCATATTATATAACTGCTTTTATTTTATAACCGCCGCGAAAATAAGGCTACCTTCGCCATCCACAAAATTGTCAAACGGCTCAGGGTCGTCGTCACGAGCTGCTATCAGTGACACCTCCATGCACCAAGTGGTGGGTTACAAGGAAATTGAGCGAGTGAGCTTGGATAAATCACGAAGAAAAGTAAATAAGAAATAAGTATATAAGTAATTTTAAAGGATCCGCAGGGGATCGATCGACTGCAGTCATTTCCTAAGGAAACAACTTCGAAGCGTCTAATGTCTACCAACCAAAAAAATTAAAATATTCCACCTAGGCTGAAAGGTTAATATAAAACCCTACATCCATATTCATCAATGTTTTGGCAGTTGAATGGCGAGACATCGCCGACATGACGCACCGGCTTGCGGCATCAAAACCTAAACATCAGCGGTGTTATAACCGCACTGTATATTCTTCGAAGTCCGCTAAGCAAAACATTATAGACAAAGGCAGTGCCACGCGCCGAATCCAAACAATTGTGAGTCAGTTTTCACCCACGACGGACACGCGGACCCTGGCCGCTCACTCACGACTTCACTGTATCTGCTTATCGATATGAAATCTATGGCGCAGATATCTATGCAAATTGTGACACGGGCAGATGAATGATCGGGTTGGAATAGACGCCTTTGTTTGGAAGAGGTGGCCACTGCAACCTGAATTCAAATAAACTCTCATGTTTCTCAAAATAAAGACAGAGGTAGAATAATAGTTTGTACTAGGTACATTCCCATGCAGTACCTACCTAATATCAGTAATTAACCTATTCTACCTACCTGCCTAATACCTACCTGCCTGAAGAGTTAGTACCTAATTAACTTAAATAAGTTACCTAAGGACTAAAATTTATAAGAAAATTGTGACAGGTAATTGAGGAATTTTTGTATGCGTCCTATGGCTAAGCAGTAAGTACTGGTAGTATTTTTACCTAGCAGGTAAAAATACTTCTCGGTTTACTACCAAGTACTTATTTTACATTAGGACAAAAAATATAGCCCTCGATTTAGCATTGACAGCTCGTAGATAGCGTCGCGTGAGACGCGATACTTATAATTAATTCCCCAAGATGCTTTCCTGGGCCTTTTAGGGTTGCGCAGTGTCTTCGCGCAGCCAGGGCCACCCTCGCCCTCCCCAAGTACATAGGGCACAATGTCCTTATGTCAGCAACCGACTTGAGGAACACTTGGCTATACGAGGCTTACCGTTAGCGATTAATTTCCTTGTGACTTGAGGGTGCATAATTTCTAGCCTGTCGTTCCACTTTAATTTACAGTGTAATTTCGTAAGCAGCAGCAGTCTACCGTAGCGTTTTACAATATCTGTAAAATATTCATAAATTGGAGCTATTTAGAAAACAATTTTCGCTTTAAATACATAACTACTATCAAGTTAAATCTTCGCACTCTACATTTACTCGCGTGCTAAAGTCAAGATAGTATCAAGCGTAATTTAAAAGGTGCTAATGTAACGCTATGTATCCGTCGAACACTGAGATATGCAGCGAGAATTACCTCGGGTGGGCCGCTACTACGGGCAGAAAACTCGCAAAATTGTCATGTATGTGGGTACGGCAATTCTGTCTTATACCATTAACTTGTTCTAAACAAAATACATTTGAGTTTGTTCTGCCGGTAGAACAAGCTTTTGTCTGCAATGTCCATCGATTGAGATGATTGGCTTTTAAAAAATCACGGCAGTGCTACTATCGTAGCGTATTAGGTAGTACAGTAAAAAGTTTTTTATGAAGTTCACTTTTAATGGGTGATTTTTTGCTGGGGGATACTCTTCTGTAGAATTGCCATCTACATTTACATGCAAAAATTTACGCTCATAGAATAAAGAAGAATTTTGATAAGCTCTCGCTCGGCACGTCTAGCCAAGCACCTTCGGTTTTGACATCTCAGATCGCGTGACATGTAACATAATAAAAATACAGTTTAACGAAATGCTATTTAAAAAGTGTAATTAAGATTGCGCGGTTGTCGCAATGGTAGTGCAGCTGCCTCCTGAGCCGTCGGTCCCGGGTTCGAATCCCTAAAACCCGAATAATTGTGTGATGAATTCGAGTATTGTTCTTGGGTCATGGATGTGTCATATATATTGACTTAATAAATTTATACACCGTGTTTTTTTTTATTTGCGTTAACTGCGTTAACTTGTATACTGTACATAATTATCACCGTCCATAAAACAAGCCTTCTACAAATTAATTTTTGATTATATTAATTTGTGTGAGGTCGTCCAATATTAAAAAAAAGAGTTTTAAGGATATGAGTATAATTTGAGGACATTGGTAGATCCCAGGCAGGCAAGCGCTGCGCCGGAGCAAGCGATGTTGCCGATAACGCGATCTATGTCGGTGCGCCAACTATTTACAGCCACATTAACATTCGGCCTGCCACCTCGCTCCGCTCCACCCACGCACCACATACGAATTATACCTCACGACTCCCAAACCACATAAATACTGCGTTTAAACAACTCACATAGGTGTGCAGACCTGAACAAATCGAGTAAAAAAAGGGCCAGGTCGAGACTCGAGAGTACTCTCCATCAAAGTGCGTGTATGACAAAGTTTATGAAAGTTACTGAAACGAAAGAAGTGGGCTTTGCCTACCACTGTAATAGGCATGATACATGCACGCAAATAATGCACGCTTATCTCAAACGACATTTGAAAACAGCACCGCTCCGGTCCGTTTCGATAATCGAATATGGTCATTTAAGTGATTCAAATCGAATTGCAATCGATAAAAAATAATAAGCCAGCATTGGAGCGCTGCGGGGCAGACAGATGGCCGGCGGTTTCTAGCGCAACTCCTTACTGATACCAAAACTGATAACATCTTTAGTAGTCGGTCGCCAGGTCGCCACCGTGTTGCGCACTAATTGCCGCGATCAGTCGCTGCGCCCGCGCCGTTTCAATAGCACTTAATCGCGCCGTTTAGCGCGGATATCTTAAACAATCTCTCGGATTACCGAACTGCTTCATGTCATGTCATATTTCTTTAATCGATCCGAACCTCCGCATTCCTCCTGCTTCTTATAATTCTAATTGCTATACGGATGAAGACCAAAAAGTTTACCACCTCATTGAAGATTTGTATGATAGTTTCCTTTGTGCGAACACAATTAACCATCGCATGAAGTACCTTAAGGTTATATTTTAAGGTTCCTTATTGTATCGTTAATTATTGTCGTACAACTTTTTTCAATAGCTTTTTTCCAGCTTTCGCCTAAATTTCGTCAAATGTTTGGTCCTTACCCATACGAGTACGCCATAAAGCAACTTAGGTATTTAAATGAAACCTCAATTCGCAGCTTATTTTGAAGAAATCAAGTTAAATAATTAATACGTATATGAAAGTATCGACTATGTTTATTAATTTTAACATTGGAACTCATAGGAACCCACTATTAACAACATCCATCTCAGTTTATCTGTAGAGGTACTTGCATCTTCTAGTACAATAATCATTTTCAATTACATATGTTTCCCGCAATGATCGCACCTCCCTACCCAAAGGTTAATCTGTAAGAGTGCAACGTTCTCGGCGCTGGCGCAGATCAGTCGCGATTCGCGTTCGTTCCTCTTTAACCATAACGAAGATTCGCTCTAATGATATTGTCCTTTGCTTACAACGAAGGTGTAAGCGAGATGGCACGGTTATTCGTGAGTGTTGGGTCGAGAGGCTCGCACGGAGGCGGCGCGGATCGGGAAGCCGATCGGAATACTCAGGTGTGCGCCCGCGCCGGCCGGGCGCGTCTCGGATACATTGTTAGCGGCGGCACAGCCCAGAAAATAGAATTAAAAGACCACTCACAATGCCGCAAAGCCCTTTCAAAACTTACACAAATAAATAGTGGAATTTTAATTCCCACAGAAACAGACTTCAGGTGTACGGCCACTTTACTAATAGACGAGCGCAGGGACACAATGACGACACAACAGTCTACAGAAAAAAACAGAATGGGTAGGTATCAACTTTAACGGCGGATTTTATAAAGATCGTCTCGTTGATTTGTGTAAGGTGTCGCGATGCCGACTAAGTTACAATCACATGGAGACTAAAATAAAATATTATCTGACTTAAACGGATTATCTCATTTTAATTTGCTTCGCTGCGTTTGTGGTCACGAAGTAGAGAGCGAAGTTTATCGTTATTTTTATCGAAATGAAATATAACTGTTTAGTCCAGAGTATAAAGAATTTATACCTTAATCGGATCAGCCATCAATTTACCTCATTTACCTTGTTGATGTAACTTCATTTCACGTATCGTCTGTAAAGGTCGTATACCTACTGGAAAAAGTTGGACGAGTTTCAACTATAGTTTTAACTTTTATCATTAACTTTGTTACCTACTTATACCTACTTATTTATACTGCTCAAAAATATAAGGGTCATGTATATTCATAACATATGTTTATTTATAACACCTAAGTAAAAAATAAATAAATATGTTTATTGCTTTATTGATTTATTTTTGTAGTTATTTTTTTGCATCACCCTCAATTCAAACGTTGGTTGGTACTTTACCTAAGAGGTTTTATCCGGAAGATATCGCTATTTAGCAATAAGACCGCCTGTTTTTTACCTCTTATTTATTACTAGCTGTGCCCCGCGGTGTTACCCGCTCATCCCACGGGAACACTCAATTTATTCGGGATGAAAAGTATCCTATGTCCTTTCCCGGGTCTCAAACTATCTCCATACCAAATTTCATCTAAGTCGGTCCAGCGGTTGAAGCGTGAAGAGGTAACAGACAGACAGACACACTTTCGCATTTATAATATTAGTACGGATTTTACTGTATATCTCTCTGACGACGCGTTTGGCTCGGTTGGTAGACGCCTACTGAGTCGGGTGGTCCCGGGTTCGAATCCCGGCCGGGGCAAATATTTGTGCAAAATATTTGTTCTTGGGTCATGGATGTTATCTATATATGTATTTACTAGCTTTTGCCCGCGACTACGTCCGCGTGGAACTTGATAAAAGGGATTATTAAAAGCGCCTAAGCAAATGTAAGAGCAATTGTGCTTTTGGTCTAATAATTACATTTCCTACAGGGTCACCGCACCCCAACAGAAATGTTCACTCACGTTTCAATCTTTTGCAGGTATCATTTCCAGGATGAAAGCTATCCTATGTCCTTCCTCGGATCTTAAACTATCTCTATCTATGCCAAATTTCATCAAAATCGATTCAGTGGTTTAAGCGTGAAGAGGTAACAGACAGACAGACAGACAGACAGACAGACAGACAGACAGACAGACAGACACACTTTCGCATTTATAATATTATAGTATATAGTATAGTATAGTATAGTATAGTATAGTATAGTATAGTATAGTATAGTATAGTATAGTATAGTATAGTATAGTATAGTATAGTATAGTATAGTATAGTATAGTATAGTATAGTATAGTATAGTATAGTATAGTATAGTATAGTATAGTATAGTATAGTATAGTATAGTATAGTATAGTATAGTATAGTATAGTATAGTATAGTATAAGTATATAGTATAATATATTATAATAGTATATATAGTATATAGTATAGTATGGATATATTATGTATATGTATATGTATATCGTCGTCTAGTACCCATAGTACAAGCTTTGCTTAGTTTAGGACTAGGTCGATTTGTGTATGATTGTCCCTTATTTATTTATTATCTCTCATGTTTTTTTTATATCCCTCTGTATTTGAGGTGTGCAATAAAGAGGATTTGTACCTATTGGTAATTTTAATGCAATTTTTTAGTTGTGTGGACTGGACTATAGTTGGGTAGTTTAACGGAACTGAAAATGACTATATTTTACTGATCGAGTAGGTACCTATAGTGCCCTGATTTATGAACTTGTCATTTGCCTGTAGTTTCGCAGATATGTGAGTTAGGTACTCGGGTGGGCCATATATCAAAATATGCGTCTGCCGGAGGGCTTCAGTGCCTTTGAATTTCCAAAATTGTTCGGTAACTTTTTGAGCTTTTCTAAAAAAAAAAACTTTTTCGCTGACTTGGATCGAGAATATTCCAATAACTTTTTTTGAGCACGCTATTCAGGAAACGGAAAAAAACGGTTCTTTGGTTTGAATTAAGGTACAGTAGCCATCTGAAGGGGCGGGGAGACAATAAAATATTGACGGTAGCGGGTCCCTTGCGCACGAAACAAATTAGTCTTTTATCATGTGCTTTATTTCTAAATTACATTTTCAATGCCTTTGATAGTCGCGCGTAGTATGAGGTGTAAGCATTGCCAAAAAGCAGCGATATAGACAGTCACTAGGACGGGTGCTGTATGAAAATATTAAAAATATTGTAAACCGAGAAAAAACTGGGAGTGAAGATCAACCATGCATTAACAACACCTATAAGCAGTGTAAGTAGTAAGTACTCCTATTACTTAGGAAAATACAGGACCATAAACATGGAAATAAAAAATATTAAAATAACTGTAAATATTTTTGAAAACACACACCTACAAGACTTCAAAAGTAAATAATACATCCATCCATAAATTATCAAAACAACCACTTTCACCGTTTTTATTTTTATAAAGCTATAGAAAATGCTATAACGTTTTTTTCTTGGGATGAGGGTGGTTATTCCTATACTTAAAAAAAATTCAAGCGTTTAAATATTTTTCATCCATTCAAAGCATTTATCAATGCACAGCGCCATCTAGCAACAACCAATGAAGACAGCTTGTAGTTTGTTTTTGGCGTCATCTCTTGAGGAGTAGCAGTAACATGAAGCGAGAGTATTATATTTATGGAACTAATAGTTGGTCTACTCGCCACTAGATGTCGTTGCTGAAGAAATATATTTGTTTTAGTCATAAAATGGCAACACCATTAGTATAAAAGTGGCCGCCATGATGGTAAATGCTTCTTTTTGATTGGTTAGCAGATGTGTCAGTATAGCATAGTAGAGATGCGTCGCGAATCGATAGCATATGTGCCGGTCGCCATTTTGCGGTCGTGTTCTAGTGAAGGAGGCACCGGCGAATTCCTAAAATATATCCAGCCGCATTGCGGCAATCAAGTGCTGAATTGGACTGGTAATTATTTAATTCGTACCATTTTATGTTTATATTCTGTTTCAAAGTAATATTTGCACTTGGTATCTCCACGATAGATTGCTGTATCATTCGTGGTCGTTTATAGGGTGCAATATTAAATATGCTCACCCATTCGAAAACACAAGATTCTCTCTGTTTTCGTCAGTTACGAGCTTTACATTTATGTATTTTTAACGTATTTGTTTATCTATCATGTTAGCACATGGTGAATTGACCGATTACTTTTTTTCAGGGTGAGGTTAATGACTCAAAATGTACTTGTATAATTTGACTCTACAAGGCTCTACAGCCATTACCCATGCGGTGCACGGGAACTTCTCTGGCACAAAGCAGCAGGAGATCGTGATATCCCGGGGGAAAATCTTGGAGCTACTACGTCCAGATCCAAATACCGGCAAAGTTCACACCCTGCTGAAGGTGGAGATTTTCGGCATAATTCGTTCTATGATGTCATTTCGGCTTACCGGCGGCACTAAAGGTAAATGAACTTTTGACCCCACGTGTTTTATAGGTCATCATATTTTAACCTGTATAGGTTACAATTAGGCCATGCGTGGTCTGCTTAACCGTTAATGCAATTGTATATATCCTCTACCTTTGCTTGGTTTGGGATTAAGTCTATTTGTGAAATTGTCCCTCAATATTTCTTTATTTTAATATCCGTCCTAATACTGACGTAACATGTAAAGCGACAATATTTAATGATAGTATTTATAGTACATTTAAATACATCGCTTGCATCGTCTTGCTCCATCTCTCTATAATACGAGAGCATGGGATAACTAGATGCATAGATTAAAATGCCATCGCGTCGCTCTTGGTAATCTCAATGATTTGCTGGGATGTTCGTAGTATTGGCACATTTTCCTCTTAACCAAACATTATTATTGAACCAGTGTTCCTTCTGTTTCTAAATGCCATATTATTTTCTTACAGATTACATTGTGATTGGATCAGACTCTGGACGCATTGTCATCTTGGAATATATCCCAGCCAAGAATATCCTTGAAAAAGTTCATCAAGAAACGTTTGGAAAGTCTGGCTGTCGGAGAATAGTCCCCGGTCAGTACTTGGCTATTGATCCTAAAGGCAGAGCTGTCATGATTGGAGCCATAGAGAAGCAGAAACTTGTCTACATTTTGAACAGAGATGCTGAAGCCAGATTGACTATCTCCTCTCCATTGGAAGCGCACAAGTCCAACACACTGGTGTATCACATGGTAGGAGTGGATGTGGGCTTTGAAAATCCCATGTTTGCTTGTCTGGAAATTGACTATGAAGAAGCTGACTCTGACCCAACAGGTAAGCTATTCCTAATTTAGCCTTGGTTCTAGGGTTCCGTACCCAAAGGGTAAAAACGGGACCCTACTGAGACTTCGCTGTCCGTCTGTCTGTCACCAGGCTGTATTTCAAGAACGGTGATAGCTAGACAGTTGAAATTTTCACAGATGTATTTCTATTGCTGCTATAACAACAAATACTAAAAATAAAATTACTTTTTATAGATTATGGTACGGAACCCTTCATGAGCGAGTCGGACTCGCACTTTCCCAATTTTTCTAACTAATCCTTACTGTATTGTACATGTTTTTGTTTTGTCAGTTACACATAATTTGCTCTTAAATTTTCAAGCCTACTATACATACTAAAGCTCTCAATTTTCTATGCCAACAAAAGAAATCTAAATATACTCCAATACTCCTCGCACACTGAGCTATAATATATATATTACTAGAAGTGGGCACTGTCCACTCCGATAGTTCATGGATGAGTCATAATCATAACCATCTTTATTATACAATTGTTGGTACAGGAATTGTTGAAATTGGTACAGCCGCTTAGGAGAAATGAATGGACAAAGATTTTTATTTTTATAATTTACCACAATATTAATAGACATAGAGTGGATTTTGTCAAATAGTCAAATTATGTTGTAACTAATTTGTCTTTTACTAAGTGATTATTTTGAGGTCCGTGTTTCCGATTGATAGTGACGCTTAATCCTCCATTTTATGATTATGCAACTATTTTTTCTTTATTGTTTAGCCAATGACTGTTAGTTTATTAATATAAAGATTGTTCACAGGCGAAGCTGCTCAAAAAACTCAACAGACATTGACATTTTATGAATTGGATCTGGGCCTGAACCATGTTGTAAGGAAATACTCGGAGCCTCTAGAGGAACATGCTAACTTCCTTATAACTGTGCCTGGTGGTAATGATGGACCTTCCGGAGTACTCATTTGCTCTGAAAACTACCTGACATATAAGAATTTAGGAGATCAACATGACATCCGCTGCCCCATACCTCGTCGGCGAAATGACTTAGATGACCCAGAAAGGGGCATGATCTTTGTATGTTCAGCAACCCACAAAACCAAATCAATGTTCTTCTTTTTGGCTCAAACTGAACAAGGAGACATCTTCAAGATAACTATTGAGACTGATGATGACATGGTCACAGAAATAAAACTGAAATACTTTGACACGGTTCCAGTTGCTACTGCTATGTGTGTATTGAAAACTGGATTCCTCTTTGTGGCCTGTGAATTTGGCAACCAGTGAGTATATAATAATAATAATAATAAATTTTTATTGCAGGCAAAAAACCCATATCACACAAAAATAGAAATATAAATAAAACTAAGTCTTTAAAAAATCTTTAATATATCTGTTACTACACTTCCATGCATTTACTTTGCATGTGGAACCTGTGGGGTGGATCTATTTCACACTCGCTTCTTTTTTAAACATGCTATATCAATATTCCCTGAACCAAGGTCCTACCCTTTTATATGGGGTAATGCACACTGATTGTGGACTGACAATTCAATACATTGACAGTATAATAATTAAGTGAATAAAGGATTTTGACCTTACAAACGGTCCGGTAGTTTAGAATTTTTGATATGTTGTCTAGGATGGTTAGTCAGTGCTTAAAATGCAAAATGCACAATTCCCCCCCCTCCGCGCCCGCCGCCATATTGAAAAAACCGGCACTCTCTTCATATTTTTGCTCATATCTTCCTTTAGGAGCATTTTAGCTAGAAGAAACCTTCGACAATATTATAGAAAGTTAAATTTACTACATTTTATATTTTGTTTCTAGGACAGATAGTTACGGAGATATGAACATTTAAAAAAACTTAAGAAATTGCAATTTCCAACTCAAAAACAAACTTCTGGATTATATCTTCGTTTAGGAGCATTTTAGCTAGAACAGTGCTTCGGCAATTTTGTAGAGAATTAAATTTACTATAATTTACATTTCAAATTTTGTTTCTAGGACAGATAATTACGGAGATATGTAAAAAGTAAAGTCACGTTTTCCGAAAATGTATGTAAAAATGGACATGAGTTTTATATGCAATTATATTTCCTACATGTTTTAATTTGTCCTAGACTAGTCCATAACTGAATGACAGCGTTCTAAACCAAGAATTTTGAGAAATTTTCGGAAAATTCGACTAACCGTCCTTGAAACAAAACTTGAAGTGTAAATTATAGTAAATTTAATTCTCTACAACATTGCCCAAGCTTTGTTGTAGCTAAAATGCTCCTAAACGAAGATATAATCCAGAAGTTTGTTTTTCAGTAGGAAATTGGGATTTTTTACGTTTTTTTAAATGTAGATATCTCCGTAACTATCTGTCCTAGAAAAAAAAAAAAATGGAGAATGTAGTAAATTTAAGTCTCTATAACATTGTCGAAGCTTTCTTCTAGCTAATATGCTCCTAAAGGAAGATATGAGTAGACCCCGTTATCTTGTCGCACTGACATTACTTTTCACTAGAGCGTGAATGCTTTTTTTTATCGACTATCTAAATGTCGATAGTGTATGTCACTGATAATTTCAATAAATTTTACACAACTGTACATCGTCACCGTAACTATGGGTTAAATAGGGATTTTCGTGATGACAAGTTCAAGATTCAGAAGGAACAGATATTGATTCTGCATATTTACCTTTCATGCAATTTTAGATAAACAATCGAAATTCTGTGTTATCCAATTTACTCCAAGGGATATTGCAAGAAATCATAAACTTTGTCAGATCCATATTAAAATCTCCTTGGTTTGCTTTTCCGCCTACTGTCTCATTGTGTTTCTTGGAATCTAGATGTTTTCTTATGGTGTCTCTTTTTGGAGTGATTTGTAAATTGCACCATGTGCAAAACAATTCGTTTCCTACTTTTATCAAGCAGGGAAAATCTTTAGTGTATTTTGTTTTTAACTCTTCCATATTATTAGGTACGTGCACACCAAGCAATTAAATAAATTCCACAATTAAACTAACACTATTCCAAAGAACTGCGAGTTAGAGTGTCTGTCAATGTGACATGCAATTGCTAGTAGGTAAATCATTTATCTAAGGTTATCGCTTCTCGTAAGGCCAATAAGGTTATGTACTTATTTGTAAACAAAAAGTTTTAATTGAAATTGAGTAGGTATACACTTAAAAGGCGAAAATTCAATTGCATTATATAAACATCGATATCAAGAAGGTCGATAAAAAAATCATTCACACTCTACTGAAAAAAAATATTTATGCGACAAGATAACGGGGTCTAGATATGAGCAAACATATGAAGAGAGTGCCGGTTTTTTCAAAATGGCGGCGGGCGCGGAGGGGGGGAATTGTGCATTTTGCATTTTAAGCACTGACATGACTGCATCCTAGAAAACATCAAAAATTCAAAACTACCGGACTGTTTGTAAGGTCACACATAGTACTTTAGTCTCTATTCACCGTATTATAATTTGAATATTTAATTTAATGCAATTCCTAATTTTTCAATTTTATTACAGTTACCTGTACCAAATTGCTCACTTGGGTGATGAAGATGATGAACCAGAATTTAGTTCAGCCATGCCGTTGGAGGAAGGTGACACATTCTTCTTTGCACCAAGGCCTCTCAGAAATTTAGTTCTTGTAGATGAGCTGGATTCACTCTCTCCCATATTAGGTAAACTAATCAATTTTAAACATTCTACTTAAGTATTGGTTTATTCTAAATCCTTTTTCATAAAATTTACCGTTTTATTTTTCTTCATTCTAGCTTGCCATGTGGCTGATTTAGCTGGTGAAGACACACCCCAAGTATACTTGGCATGTGGGCGAGGGCCCCGATCATCCTTGAGAGCCTTAAGACATGGTTTGGAAGTGGCTGAAATGGCCGTGTCAGAGCTGCCAGGGTCTCCTAATGCAGTATGGACAGTAAGGCGACATAAAGATGGTAAGAATCTTCATCTGGCAGGATTTGCGAATTGATTAATTCTATTCCTTGTGTTAATATTCCGTTGATTAGAAAGACCTACAAATGAGAGGGAACAGAAAGATTTTTACAATTATTTCCAAAAGAAAAACTAGGTATTCTTTCTGCCGATTCCTAATATCACAGGAATGACATAAAGGAGCTTAATGATTATATTTTTGGTCCGTGTTACTGATTACCGTGACGCTACCCAATAAACCACTTATGAATGCTCCTTTTTATCAACAAAATACTAATAAAACCCTGGTTGTTTGTTATACATAAACACCAGTGGTTTTTCTTTTCAGAATCTACTTACGGGCGATGAACATTGAGATGGTCTCACCACACGCACAGGTAGGCATCGGAGGCTCCAATTAACTACATCGAGGCTGCCATCACATGAAGATTAGTTAATTATTGATGGCTGAATACCAGTCACAATGTTATCACCTATTTTTCTCTTGGTTACAGAGGAATATGATTCATACATCATTGTGTCGTTCGTAAATGCCACACTCGTGCTTTCTATTGGAGAGACCGTGGAGGAAGTGACTGACTCCGGGTTCTTAGGCACGACACCGACGCTCAGCTGCCACGCGCTCGGCAACGACGCGCTAGTGCAGGTGTACCCCGATGGCATCCGACACATTCGTGCCGATAAGCGTGTCAACGAATGGAAGGCTCCCGGCAAGAAGACTATCGTAAAGTGTGCCGTAAACCAGAGACAAGTAGTCATCGCACTTACTGGCGGCGAATTGGTCTATTTCGAAATGGACCCGGTAAGTTTCATCTAAATATAGATTTAATAGCATGTTTCTATTGATCGACGTGTTTGCGCGGCCGTGCCTTCGGGTGTGGCCGCGTGAGGGTGGTGCGTAGCTGCCCCATGCAGTGATGAGCCCACAACGTCGCAGAGTATATCAGCCTCCCGCAAGGTTGAGGTTGGTACTCGGCATATTCCATAGCCAAGCTGGAGCCGTTCAGGCCGTGAAGGCGGCAAAACCATGCCGTGGACAAACTTTCATATATATACTTTCAAATATCGGAAGTCGATGACCTGCCATTACTAATTTATTGTTTTAATATTGCAGACTGGACAATTGAATGAATACACTGAAAGAAAGAAACTGTCTTCAGATGTTTCATGCATGGCCCTGGGCTCTGTAGCGACTGGAGAGCAAAGAGCTTGGTTCTTAGCTGTGGGACTCAATGACAATACTGTCAGAATTATTTCCTTGGATCCATCCGTAAGTTTCTGCCCTTGTGATATATTATGACGATATTTTTTCAATTCAAATGATGATTACAGGACACCACTGATTGCTTGTGATTACAACAACCTAAAAATGCGTTATTCAATCAAATCTGATAAAATCATCATGCGTCCTCAATGCTACTCGTTAAACTTCTGTGTATTAATAAATCTGCTCCTACATTTTAGGACTGTTTAGCACCACGATCCATGCAAGCGCTGCCAGCTGGTGCGGAGTCGCTATGTATAGTAGAACAACCATTTGAATCTGGCGCGAAATCTGCCCTGCATCTCAACATCGGCCTGAGCAATGGTGTGTTATTACGAACAACACTAGATTCTGTTAGTGGAGATCTTGCAGATACAAGAACAAGGTATGTCTTGTATTTTTTTTTATACTAATTATTCTATTAAAAATAACTTCAATGATGTAACCAATTTCGCTCCGTGTTTCATCTGAAAAACATTGACGATTACTTAACCAGATCTGAGAAAATCACAAATAAACATTATCAACAGTCTCCATTGAACAATTGTATTTATGCTATTCTGATTTTCTTCTCAGGTACCTGGGCTCAAGGCCAGTAAAGCTATTCAAAGTGAGAGTGCAAGCTGCCGAAGCTGTGCTTGCTGTATCATCGAGAACCTGGCTTGGATATCATTACCAGAACCGTTTTCATCTGACGCCACTCTCGTACGAATGTCTTGAATATGCTGCTGGATTCAGTTCAGGTAATTACCAATTTTTTTGTATATAATTGACCCGACGTGTTTGCACGGCCGTGCCTTCGGGTGTGGCCGTGTGAGGGTGGTGCGTAGCTGCCCAATGCAGTGATGAGCCCACAACGTCGCAGAGCAGGTGAGCCTCCCGCAAGGTTGAGGTTGGCACTCGGCATATTCCATAGCCAAGCCGGAGCCGCTTAGGCCGTGAAGGCGGCAAAACCATGCCGTGGACAAACTTTCACACTATAAAGGCAGTTTTAGACGAAGACAATTTTGAGACGCCTAAATGACGGCGCCAGTGACTACCGCACAGCACACCTCAGACCGTTTAGACAATGACTATTTCAGCCGCCTAAATCTCGCCGCCAGTGACCAGCAAGCCGTGTTTACACAGTGCTTTTTTTCAGTACCAGTCATTAGTGGCAGCGAGAGACGCGGAGGGGGGGTCACTGGCGCCAAAAAATAGGCCCGTGTTCTATTCCGCGCCAGGGCTGGCATGCCGCGAAAAAATGGCGCGGAAAGTGTTTATACGGTGCCTTTTCGAGGCGCCGTAATTTAGGCGTCTCAAAATTGTCTTCGTCTAAATCTGCCTTAATAGTTTTTACATATTCATAACGGTTAATTTACACGAAGTTCCTCTTCTTTACAGAACAATGCGCGGAAGGTATCGTAGCCATCTCGTCCAATACTCTAAGGATCTTGGCCTTGGAGAAGTTGGGAGCAGTATTCAATCAGACTTATCTACCACTGGAGTACACACCAAGAAAGTTCGTCATCAACGGTGACAGCAACCACATTATCATTTTGGAGACTGACCATAATTCATACACGGAGGAAATGAAGAAACAGAGAAGGTAACTACATTTTATTCATATTTTGATATACATAAAAAAACTCTAAATGATGACAAATAACACACAAACCCGAATTAAATGTGGATACACCTGCAGTACTGACTTACTTTTAACTTCTTTCTAAAACATATTTTTTAACTATCAACACTAATTCTGTATTTTTGATACCAGGATTCAAATGGCGCAAGAAATGCGTGAAGCGGCGGCTGGGGGCGGCCCCGAAGAACAGCAACTCGCTAACGAAATGGCAGACGCTTTTCTCTCTGACGTGCTATCGGAAAACGTCTTCTCTTCGCCCAAAGCTGGTGCAGGTAAATATCAACAATAATATTTAGTTAGTACAGCCACATTCTCTGGGCAAGAGCAGAAGATGTCTTCGAGCACGCTGACTCTAATCGGATGTGGCTATAACATCCATCCCGGCGTTAATCCCAGATGATCTTCCTATAAGTCATTTGATTCAAGCTTGGGAAACAAATCTAACTAAACTTCTGTGTGTAACTGCAAGTAATGTGTAGTATGATTTTTATTTACCGTGATGATGTTTTTCGCAGGTATGTGGGCGTCACAAATTCGCGTAGTCGACATGGGATCGAGTGGCGCGCAGCCTGGAACGCTGTTCCGGGTGCCGCTGGAACAAAACGAGGCTGCTGTGTCGCTGTGCATCGTGCGCTGGGCCGCGCACCAGGAGCACGCCCACCCGCACCTGGTCGTCGGCGTCGCCAAGGACCTCGTGCTCTCGCCGCGAACCTGCACGGAAGGCAGCCTCCACGTCTACAAAATATACACCGCCACCGGCAAACTGGAACTGGTCCACAAGACCCCCATCGACGAATACCCTGGCGCTCTAGCCGCCTTTAACGGGAAACTTCTCGTTGGAGTCGGCCGCATGCTCAGATTGTACGATATCGGCAGAAGAAAGCTGCTCCGCAAATGCGAAAACAGACACATTCCTAATCTTATAGCCGACATAAAAACTATCGGGCAGAGAATTTTCGTCTGCGATGTCCAGGAATCGGTATTTTGCGTGAAGTACAAAAAGAGGGAAAATCAACTAATCATATTCGCTGATGACACAAATCCCAGATGGATCACCAACAGCTGCTTGTTAGATTACGACACGATAGCTATGTCGGACAAGTTTGGCAATATTGCTGTTGTAAGACTGCCTCAGTCTGTATCTGATGATGTAGATGAAGACCCTACAGGAAATAAAGCCCTATGGGACAGAGGTAAATTTCATTTTAAATAACAAACTGAACCAATAACTTCTATGAAATGATGATACTATAATTAACACATGCTAGACTAATGATTTATCAGTGATTCTACTATTTTACTCTGAGGCTAAATTCTTCCCTCTATACTTAATAACAATTTTGAACAGAAAACTTAAGTTTACTTATTTCTTCAGGTCTATTGAACGGAGCATCGCAAAAAGGGGAGATAGTTGTCAATTTCCACGTGGGTGAAACCGTAACATCTCTACAGAGAGCGACGTTGATCCCCGGCGGGTCGGAGGCGCTTCTCTACGCAACAGTGAGCGGCTCGCTCGGAGTGCTGCTGCCCTTCACTTCTCGCGAAGACCACGACTTCTTCCAGCATCTCGAGATGCACATGCGCAGTGAAAACCCACCCGTCTGCGGAAGAGATCATCTCTCCTTCAGGAGCTATTATTACCCAGTAAAAGTAAGTTGCACTACATACTACCTACCTTGCTTAGACTTAAGGGCTTGGTGAAATTACTGTTTTTCTGTGATACAGTATACCGCAAGGCATATAATTGAAGATACATTTTCGCGACAAATGGTTAGGGAATTTTCATCTAGTATTGGTATGAATAGTGAGAATTTAGTTAATCCACGGTTAGTCAACAGATAGCCACTGTTCGTGGCTACTTGTGTTACACCGTGGATAGATGAAGGGCGGCGTGAGGCGACGTGTCGGCTCGCCGTTATGGCGGCCCCACGTGGCCCGCGTGGTCTGCGCTCCTGAGAGTCGGGAGTATCGCCATCGGTACTCCCGTAGTATATGGAATGAACATTCTTATCCATCTAACCAAATTATACTAATCTACTTATGAATACGTACTCATAATCTCGTTTCTTTCTTTCTAGAATGTGATTGACGGCGATCTTTGCGAGCAGTTCAACTCGCTGGAGCCAGCGAAGCAAAAAGCAATCGCGGGTGATCTAGAGCGGACGCCCGCTGAAGTCTCAAAGAAACTAGAAGATATTAGGACTAGATACGCGTTTTAAGTTAATTTTAATGTTTGTGATTTAATTGCATTTATAGATAAGAAATAAATGTTTTAAGGTTACTAGAACATTTTCTTAGAACTCCCTATTCCCGAGCGTATGCTTCCCAGCCCGACCAAGCGCCTTTGTTAACCCTTTGAGCGCCAAGCGGCAAAGCAATTCAACGTGCCACTGACGCCAAACCAAAAAAAAAGTGCTCCAAAATCAACAGATTGAAAAACACATAGTGGTTTGAATTGTTGGCGTCAGTGGCACGAATTCCCGATGACGTGATTTGGCGGTCAAAGGGTTAATGCTGTGTCCAGGAACGATGACACAAATTCGCAGGATGATTGCACTAATTGGCGCCTAAAACAGGAATTTGAAGTCTTCCTATCATGGCGAGGTCTGACAAGAGGAAGTATAGCAGAAACAGGATGGCGGGTGTACCATCCACTCATCTTAACCTTTTGAGCGCCACAGTCGGCTGTGGCCGTCAACAAAAAATCGTGCCCCTGACGCCACGTCGGCCACAGCCGTCCAAATTTCAATGATCAAAAACTTTGTAATTCTAACCGCTACAAGTATTTTTCAATCCCTGTTGATTTTGGGGCACATCTTTTTTTTTTACTCTGGCGTCAGTGGCACGGTAAATTGCTAGACTGCTTGGCGGTCAATAGGTTAAAACCTACCAAACAGTGTAAGTACTCAAAATGTACCATTTTGTAAGCCAGCTAAGGACTCTACACACGCGATAATCCGTTTGGACGGCACAATACCACAGACCAGACTCGCATACATAACTAGGGCGGTGAATTCTTGAACGTCCCATATCGCAGACGTATGTCATAATACGACGCGGTTGGCGCAGTGGTTAAGCAACTGCCTACTGAGCCGACGGTCCCGGGTTCAAATCCCGGCAAGGGCAAAAATATTTGTGTGATGAACACAAATATTTGTGCCTGGGTCATGGATGTTCTATGTATTTAAGTATTTATTTATCTATATACGTATGTATATCGTCGCCTAGTACCCATAACACAAGTCTTCTTGAGCTTAATTTGGGACTAGGTTGATTTGTGTGAGGTTGTCTGATATTTATTATTTATTTATTTATTTAAATATGTGATCTGGGGCGCCAAAGGCGGGAAATCACGTCGACAGAAAACTGCCCCAGGCGCCACGACGTCATTTGCCGTTATGCAATGCTTTGCCAAACTCCTGTCAGCTTGGCTTCTCGGACACAGTTTTCTGTCAAGAGGTCATGAGGTTAAGGGCCTCCGCTAGCTGACGCGGGCGCACGCGCGCGTGTGACTTAGGCATAATCCGCCGCACGCGTCCGCGTCAGTTAGCGTTGTCCATACTAGTTTTCTCGTAAATCCGCGCCACGCCAGCTAGCGGGGGCCCAAAGAATTTACCGCCCGTGGTTTGTATGAAGTTTTGCGTCATGCCTTGGCCAGGAAGTCAGGTTTTCTTCCCCCGCAGAAAATCCCACTTACGGCCTAGGGTGACGTAATAGTACATTACGTACGTAACAAGGGTGGTAAACCAAGAGTTACAAACGAGTGTTTATTAGAAGCCCGAAGCCGAAGGCGATGGCTTTAATGAGACGAGTCTGGAATTCCTTTACCACCAGAGTCACGTACGACGTTTTTCATCACAGTTTGTAGGAAATAAAACAAAGTAATAAATAGCAGTCAATACTAAAATTACTTACCGCCCTAGGGCGTAATTTACGACTTACCGCCCGGTTTTCTAGCTTGTAAACCCTTGATTTACGAGCAAGTGTGATGAAAAAATACATAACGTTGAACTTTAAATACTTCTCTCTCGTCTGCGGCAAAAAGCCAACGACACGAGGTGTTCCCAGGCGGTCACCCATCCAAGTACTGACCTCGCCCGACGTTGCTTAACTTCGGTGATCGGACGAGAACCGGTGTATTCAACGTGGTATGGTATGGACGTTGGAGATTCATGAAAATCATGAATTGTAAAATGATAACGGTAGCAGAACTATGACGTCAACATTCTCATACTTTGTAGGCCAGTGAGAATATTTCTACGAACGAAACAAGAAAACTTCTATATCAATGCGCAACCATGACCCATGCAACCCCTAAAGATTCAATACCTTATGATAGTATCAAGTCCGCTGGATGCGGGCCGTAGGCGTAGGACCGGTCTAGGCAGTGTTCTGTGGAGGCCTATGTTCAACTGCAAGAGATTTTTGGCTGCCGGTGATGAGAAATGTTGGCAACAAAATCTTTGGCCGCTCAACACGCCGCGCCGAAAGGAGATCCATTGTTATAAGATTATTTTTACACGACTACGGTACGGTAAATAAAAAAACTTTTACGCGGACGAATTTGCCTTCTAGTACTTTTATAAGCTTATATAACTAAGTTCTTCAGAAGCCAGACAGGACAGGTACATTACATTTACATATTGATCTGCTAGCCTGTAAGTCAGCATCATCACTAAGCCCACTCCGCACTCGACCCATGTCCGTCGCCTCATTTCATCTGGTAAGCTGGTGGCTGGTCTCGATCATTTTGAGTGCAGGATACGTACCGTCGTTGTTTCGCCGCTTTCACAATTTAGCGCGATATTTTATTGCTGTTACTTAAAATTCGAACGAATTTATCGCAAAAAATGCTCTTCGCACCGCAGTAAATTTAAACGAAACATTGCATATTGACCGTGACTGTTACATATTCCGTAATAAGAGTCGGTATGGTTTCTTATACGACACGATAGCAAACCATCTCCGTTGCAGCTTGGCTCTAAATTAGTACATGGAAATCGTGCTTTAAAAGTGGGGTTGCCTTGCATTAAATCGGGTAGTTCTGATTTTTGTATATGTTGCCTACAGTGAAATGGTAATGATAAATCCAATTTTTCGTCCTCGAAGACCCGCCGGATCATTGTGAAATTCTTGAAAAACCATGAATTTTTCGGTGTTATTTCATTTTTTGTTAGTTATTTCCACCAAAAGCTTTTGTTACAGTAAAAATCACTATGAACGCTTTTAAGTTACACTAAATTTGCAACAAAATAAAAGTAATTTGGTTACATTAGACCCAATAGTTTCTAAAATACAGCTATTCAAATGTTAACAAATTTACCTAAAAATGTTTTTCAAATTAGTGGTGTATTTTGAGGAAATCGGTTCCAGTCATGTCCAATACTTGCAAAGTCGCTACGGCTCCCATATAACTGTGGTTTTCGATGGGTATCCATCTGACGCTTTAGAAAAAAACACCAAGAGCACGTCTTCGTAGAGTTGGAACAAAGTCCTCATCTGACGTTATCTCTTCTTCTTACCTACTCGACGGATTCCTTCTTCCACCAAGCACAACCCGTAATGGAACTGTTCTTTCACGCTTGCAGTGGTTGTGATACAACTTCAGCACTTTTTGGCCAAGGAAAAATGAAGTTTCTGTCGACACTGAAAAAACAGCCGCGCCTCAAACAAAACGCTGCGGTTTTCCTAATTCCTCTCACTCACATCTGAGGAATGAGGCCTCACACTCGAGGCCTCATTCCTCAGCTGATGACGAAGCCATTAGCTCCTCAACCCCTGCTTAAAAGATTTCCTGCAACTGCAAAAAAAGTTGGTAATACAACTTGTAGTTGCAGAAAATCTGGCCTCAAATGCTCGGCTGTTTGCAACCACTGCAGCGATCAATCTTGCTAAAACAAGCCTGACTTGATGTGTGACGACATTGACGAACAATTCATCAACGACCTATCATTGGATAGCGGTTTCGAGCGGCCTGAGCCGGTCGATGAAGAAATGCTAACGGAGTAAGCCCTCCACAAAAGAAGTGCTGTAGATCTGGAAGATCAGCCTGGTCCATCAAAGATGTACAAAAAAGACTAATAATTGTTATTATTACTGTGTTTCTGTAAATTATAATGCTTATTTCATACGTCGCATTTCATTTTACAAACCCTTCTATTATTTTGTTTACTCACCTCAGCACCTTCACACAGCTGTATCTAAAGAACTATCGAGTCTTAATAGACCAAATTGGTCTCATTTAGTTGCGGATGGTGTGTACTTTAATAAAATATATGGATTTATAACGTAAAATGGGTCCTTAGTTGACCTCATGGCCGAAAACTTAAAAAAGCGTCTAAAAATATGTATTTTTCGAAGTTTGGCTAATTTTTGAACGCTTGCATCTTACAAACTATTTGATTTATCGCTCTCTCACTTTAACATAATTTGCTGAAAATTTAGTCTTCTTTAAAGTTTACATAGTGATATTTGCGGTAAAATAGGTCCCTCATGGTAAAAATTGGTGGAAACTGAAAAAACACCGAAAAATTCATGGGTTTTCAAGAATTTCACAATGATCCGGAGGCTTCCCGAGGTCGAAAACTTGGATTTGCCATAACCACGTCATCATATAGAACATATAAAAAAATCAGAACTACCCGATTTAATGCAAGGCAAAATGTACCATTTCCATGGACTAAATTCTTCTTTATGTTTTAGGACGTTTGGATGACGCTTTCCGGCGGTTCTCGCATAGAGGTATTTCTCAACCAGTTCGCATTTTTGTGAGTAGGGTGCGAAAGATTTTTTGTGCCGATTCAGTATCAAAATTTTACAAAATGACGGAGTTATAGGGATGGAAAATGAAATAAATCGGCAATTTCGGAGGAAACTCGCGAGGCCTAGAGCTCACGGAGCCACTCATTATTTTTTTACTCCGTTCCTCCTTAGAGAAAGGCGCCCTATGAAACACTTACCACGACAAACTTACCCCCATTTCGCATTAATTGACCTAGCGAGCAAAGCGTCTCCGTTTTAGCTTGGGCAATAATTCTTTTGTATATTCGGATGTACATCAGTTATCCGGATGTTCTCGCCTAGATTTCTCAACCGATTCTGGTGTATTTTTTTGTCGATTCAGTTTATTACTTATTTAAGTAATTACGAAGAAAAATCGTAATAAAATTATAGTATACGTTAGCATGATTTGAATCGTATATTATTATTAAAATTATAGTATACGATGCAAACTGAAAAATATACCTACGCAAGCAATAAAATACGCTAAGTTGTGTATTATGCGGCCCACAAACCTTTGTTTTTATAAAATTGGATTAATGTAGGTAATATATGTGTTATTAGACATGACGTAGATATACGTATGCGTATGATGTATAATGCTCAAACATCATCAAATTTCGCTAAAGAGCGTATATTTACTATACCGTAAGGTCGGGGTACTTTGACCCTACAAGGTAGTAACTTTGTCCACCCCTAGAAAACCATGACTTGATTTGACTAATCTACCATTGTACGGAACCCTCGGTGCACGAGTCAACTCGCACTTGGTCGGTTTTTTTTTTAATTTATGGACTCGATAAAATGCATGCATTTTTATGGATAGACAAAGTAACCTTGTAGAGTCAAAGTACCCCGACCTTACGGTACCTATATTGATTGACAACAATCAGAGATCACGATATATATGGTTCACCCATGCCGTTGACAAGTACTTAGGTACTTTACCTATAACAACTGCAACTGAACAGCTCGACGAGGGAGCTTGATATTGATGTATTTAATTGTGTAGTTCCTTCTGTGAGGCGTAGTTTAGCAGAGGCGTTTTTCAAATGAGCGTTATAGAATCTCGTGTTAGTGCAGTTTAGTATTAAGTATTTGTGTTGTTGGCCTAGGAAGGCTTCAAGGATAAACTGTAAGTGTATACGTATTTCTGCTGTGTGTGCGCGCCGTATTAATAATGCGCGTTGTTACTTATATGTTTCATATACGGTGTCTATCTGTGAGTTCCTGTAATTGGCTCTGTAATTCTATTTAAGTTTTCTTTTTATATGTCATAATTAGCTGTTGGTTCTCCTTGAATAAAATAAATAAATAACTATATCCTACCAGCATCCAGACCTGACAAATAATTTGTTACGACCAGACATCGGAAGACGAATTGAGATGGACAGTTTAATTCAGTTCAGTCATCATCATATCATATTTCTTCAGTGATATCAGATGTGTTCCAACTGTCGGGCGTTAAACGTCTTGACCGATGAATCCATTTCAGTTTAGTTTTTTAATGTGGCGTACCCGTACCTATACCTACCTAGCTAGGATAGATACAAAAGAATTAAAGACATTTATCGATATTATAGCAAACGCTATACATAATGTCACTCCGTAAATTCCGATGCTTGGGTTACGACTTATTAAGCAATCCAGAAGTCGAATCAAAATGTTTTATAACTATGAGTATATTACATTAAAACAGCACCGAAGGGCATACGAGTACCTAGGTACGATACGAGGAGGTAGCTCACGTCGATGGCATGTTAACATCGTTCAAGAATCCAAGAGCTATATATTATTTAAGAATATGCCTGCTTTCATTCTGCGTCATTCGGATCATGTTTGTCTTGAATGCTAATAAGCCTGTGTTGGATACCTACTCTACATATTACATTAATCTTACTTTCAACTGAGCGTCCTCTGAGACGTCGTGCGTAACGGCTCCGTAACGCTTACAAGTAAAAATGTTAAGTTATTCAAATACAAACAAGAAATAGCCGACATACGTGGCAGGTAATTAATTTCACCCCATAGCAATTTTCGCGTTCTGTGGCCTAAATGCAAATGGGAGAAAAAATGGCCACAAGTCCTGAACACGTGAAACATAACGTCTCCATGGCTACGGTATCGACCGGCGGCTTTCACGAGGCTTTTCTCTGAAACGCTCGCATTCGCGTGACGGCCGCTGGAACGGTAAAACCTGAAAGATCGAGATAAGACGCGCGTGTATATGCCGCACAATTTTGTCGCTCAACTATGTGATGAATAGTTGGATTAGTTTAGAGGCACGTTTCATTGTGATTTTATGATACGGGAGATAGTATCCCGGTCCGGGACAATGCGTGGAAGGAAGCGAAGCGCGACCGGCTCGCCGCGCGCGCCGGCGTGTACGTAGATGCGCTCGCGTCCATTTTTAAACGCCAAAGCACTCATTAGCCGGTGCACCGTAACTGCGGTCGAAACGCAACGTGTGCAATACGGCATTAGAAAGTGTAATGTGTAGTGTGCGATGCTGTCGGTCTCGGGCAAGCCGGCGTCGCTAGTGCAACAGAAGAAGCAACAGTGGGCGCGGGAGAGAGGTCCGTAATTCGGTATCAGTGGCTGTCCGTAGACAGCCGCGGCCGCGCGCTGCATTTTGCAACTAATTCACGGTTGTGGTTACGAGTGTTTAATGTTTCGCGTCTCGGTGATAAGTTTACCCACTATCTGCTAGACACGCGTGCTTAAATTAGAGCGGATTTTGAAACTGTGGCGGTTGGTATGTAGAAAATTAAATAACTGTAAAAATAATTACCTACTTCGAAAGACTTCGCTTGGTTATCTTTTCTCCAAACAGTAGAATATTACTCATAAGCAAGCCGGTGGAAACCGGGTTCTATGGGCGTAGCCCCACCGATATAGCTATATCTTTTCTAGATGTAACAATTGAAAGTACTTAATACTAAACAAGCGACAATCAAGCCGATGACTTGATTCGCTAGTTAAGTACCTAACTGCCTTTTCATCTGTGAACTCCAGAAATCTAAATTATTTAGTTGGTACAGACATGAATATTATTTCGGCTAGCGATTTTAATTATCACCTACTAAAGTTTGCAATATCATTCCTACTTATACTAAAACTGTCCTCATTAACTCAAAACACAGCAAACTTGTGTACACAGTAGGTACACACTAAACAACTAAAATGTCCTCAAAACTTACAATAGGCTGCTCCAAAATGCTAATCCATATTTTATCAACCAATCTGCAATGCACGCATCTCCCATTAAGGATAACCTAAGGAGTAACATGTATAGCATGACCCGCATACCCTTATCAAGAAGCTCCTTGTTAGCTATAGCTACTGATCTATGATCATAAAAAAAACACGTTTATCTAATAAGTCGCTAGCAAAACGGCGAAGCGGTGGTCACGGGTTCGAATATCTCGTTGTTTCTATATCTAGATTATCTAGATTTTTAGGGTTCCGTAGCCAAATGGCAAAAAACGGAACCCTTATAGATTCGTCATGTCAGTCTGTCCGTCTCGTCTGTCTGTCCGTCTGTCCGTCCGTATGTCACAGCCATTTTTTTCCGAAACTATAAGAGCTATACTGTTGAAACTTGGTAGGTAGATGTATTCTGTGAACCGCATTAAGATTTTGATGCAAAAATAAAAAAATAGTAATAAATATTGGGGGCTCCCCATACTTAGAACTGAAACTGAAAAATGTTTTTTTCATCAAACACATACGTGTGGGGTATCTATGGATAGGTCTTCAAAAATGATATCGAGGTTTCTAAAATATTTTTTTTCTAAACCGAATAGTTTGCTTGTCAGAGTGACTTGACTTCCAAAGTGGAAAAAAGTTGGTCCTCCCCCTCTAACTTCTAAAATAAGAAAATGAAAAATCTAAAAAAAACATATGATGTAAAAAAACATACAAAAATTGTTTTGAACGAGATTTAGTAAGTAGTTTTTTTAATACCTAACTTTGCACCTAATTTATATGGGGCGCTATACATACCAGGTGCAAACTTAACTTAACCACTTAGGAATGGAAAGTGTTTGTACGGAACCCTCGGTGCGCGAGTCCGACTCGCACTTGTTTATGTTTTATAACGTCATTAAGTAGCTATATTTGTTAGTAAAACTTTGCTTAATTTGGACTACGTCGATTTGTATAAAATTGACCTAAATATGTAATTCACCGAGCGAGCGAGGAGTCTTCTCGTTTCAGCTTGGCCAAAATTAAATCGTATGTCCGGATTTTCGGCTGTTCTCGCCTACAGCTCACATTTCTCACACGATTTTTATGATATTTTGTGAGTAGGTTCGATAAGTACAGTTCGATTCCGTTAAAAAAAACTAAATTGAGGAGATATGGCGCTAGAAAACGTAACAAATTACAAATTCCAGCTAATTCTAAACAAACCCACGAACTTTGAAGCTCACAGAGGCACTAAACTGGCACATAGTAATAACTTAGATAATGATTATGATAATTAATTAAAATACTATAAATATCCACTTGTCCTTTTTGAGCTATGCACATAGCGATTTTCCAAATGGTCTCTTAATGGTTTAGTCCAGGGCAGGCTTGGGATAACTTAGCAAAGAGAACCACAGACCTTTCAGTTCAAGATTGCGCTCATAATAAAAATCTAAATAAAAAAAAACAATCATGAACGCTAAGATGTAGGTAACTAGGTTAAACTAAGTTAGGCAGTGGCTCAAACATTTCATTGTCTTCACTTTAAACCTAAGTTGCGTAGTCTTTGTGTGCTAAAAAGGAAATAAAGCATCAGAAAAGTTAAAACGGTGTTAATTTCGAATATTACATGCGATGGCGCAAGATTTTATTGTTTATTTGTGTGCTACTTTTTGTGTTATCATTATTAATTGGCTACACTTCCAGTAATTAAATGCTCAGTTATGTTTTACTAAAATTGCATGTTGTGTTTGCCTGTAATTGGGAAAATACTCTGATATGTTTCGTACCTGCATTTGTTTTTGTTTGTATGTAATAGAGTATTGTACCTGTTGGCAAACCTAATAATAGTAGTTTATGTGACTGGTTCATAATGAGAGGCATTAATACACGAGTGTTGTTTTATGAAACGAGCCAAAGGCGAGTTTCATAATAGTATAACACGAGTGTTTTAATGCCTAATTATGTACAGTCGCATACATAACTTTATCTACTTGCATATAATAAGTTTTCTACAATATGTAGAGATAATTATGGCATAAATTATCAGGTTAGTGGTACTTGACGCGGTTGGCGCAGTGGTTAAGAAACTGCCTACTGAGCCGACGGTCCCGGGTTCGAATCTCGGCAAGGGCAAATATTTGTGTGATGAACACAAATATTTGTGCCTGGGTCATGGATGTTCTATGTATTTAAGTATTTATTTATCTATATAAGTATGTATATCGTCGCCTAGTACCCATAACACCAAGCCTTCTTGAGCTTAGCCGTCATTACTCATTTTTTTATCATATATTTCACGACAAACTATATATTTAACTTTATTTCTCTTAGTTTAAAAAAGTTCAATGCACAGGTTCGATGTTTGAAACGAAACAAACATGAAACAAGTGACTGACGTTTGTTTTTCTTTTAATTCATAGACAATATATAGTCTTGAGTCGATATCGATTCTAAAATCGATTTTTAATATTCGAGATTTAAAAGAATGTATGGAATATGAATTTTACTGTGAATGAAATTACAAATCGATGAATTCGATAATTGCAACTAAAGTACGATTTTTACTTTTTAACAGAATGTTCCAAATTTAAATGTAATTATACTATCGGTTGCCGATATCGTAAAGTAAAAATTACGATGCACCCACAGATACAGATTACCTAATATAGTCTATTTGCTTATCGCTGCCAAACATATTGTAGAGAACTTATAATATGGATGTAGATAAATAAATAAATAAAATTAAAGAATAAAGATGTTTTTACTGGCAAGTATAGGTAAGTACCTTTCTATCTAGACCAAAACCCTTGTATAAAACACAGGCTGCATAAGTGTTGTTGTGCCTTTATTCAGCTTAAATAGCTCGTGTGCTACTTGGAATGAACACTGCATCAGGTGCAGTTGAAATAATTAGATTGCCAAAGTATTTCGTAAATATGATAAAGAACAGATATGCAGCAAAAAGTTTACACCTACATATTATTCCATTTGACATTGTCGTTGCGCAGTCTTTGAGTACAGTACCATTGAGTCTTACACAGTGACTGTGACTGTGTATGGAGATTAGTACAGCGGTACCCAGCAGTACCCAGCGGTACGGTCACTGTAAACTTATGGTAAGGAGTCAGGCGTACATGCACTAGCTATGTGACGTGATATGGGCGACTTGGGCGTGTTAAACGAGGCGGTCTTATACTTCCGCGCTCGATAATATTTACTGTATGCAATGTGCTAAACTCAGCTGCGGATCCAGCCTTCAAAGTCGTGGGCACCCTTACAAAATCTATCAAGTGCGAGACGTACTGAAAAGATTAATCGGTGTTTAGACCTAAAATTAAGGTTCTGGGCATGCTCTTATTGCTCACTATAGTACTGGATTTGCGCCTGGCTATACAGACCTTTACACACGAAGGCATATGCAGTTTAACCCTCTAAAACACCATAACGAATGACACAACGGAAATTAGGCACAAGAAGGGCACAAGGCCCCCCCGCTCATGGAAACAGACCCTCAAAATAACAATCAAAGCATTACAATCGATTTCCTAACAGGCGGATATGAAAACACAATGCGTTTGGACAAACGTTTAACTGGCTGAATGTGACAATGCCATGGCCTGGGTCTGGTCGATGAAGTTGACACGCACCCTCTATGTAGATTCAAGGACAAAACTATTATAGCTACATTACTGATTAAGTACCTACATCAATTGAACAATGACCTTTCATTTCAGAAATAGAAAAAGGCTTTCAGGTTACGGACGATCATTAGTGTGATTAGCGGAGTCACGATACGTTTATCGTGTTGTTACTTGTCAATTTATTTGCCAAATATTTACGTGCAACAAACTACATACTCGTAAATGAACATTCCAACCGACCAATACATCAGTGAAAGCAAGAACACACGCAAAATTCTTATCCGAACTTATTTAGGTACACTTACGAGCGAATTTTGGCTTCAAATCTTCAAATTTGAGTTTTTTTTCCTGGCCCTTGCGTCTGTTGCAGACGAATTATGGTGTAGTGTTTGGGATACACCGTCTCTGGTGGCTAACTAAACCGATACGAGATCGACACATTTTACGAGTACCGCAGGCCTGACTAAGAGAAGTATGCGACGGGTGGTACTGCGTCGCCTTGTCGACGTCTTTGTCTCTTGTCAGCGAGTGCCGCGAACCAGGTCTCATCGCATAACTTGCGACCTTCAACAACGCATTTGTTTGCTCCGTCCGTTTCTCCGCAAGCTTTTCCCATTTTTTGTGGTGTGGTCAATATGGAAGGCGGCCATGTCCCTCTTTGCGCAATCTTGCATTCGTCACCGCGCCAAGAAGAACACTACGAGGAAGACGAGAGATTCCATCCTGTACACATGCCCTAGCCAACGCAGTCATCTCTGTTTGAGAAACGAGGTCAAACTAGGTAGCTGTGCAATTTCTAGAACCCTTTCGTTTGTTAGCCTGTCTTGCCACGATATGCCCAAGATCTTACGAAAGAGCAACCTTAAAGTGAAGCAGGGTATTTATACTACCTACAGCTAAAATGTTAATAATACAGATAAATTTCAGAAATATTTTCGTAAGCAATAAGTGCCGTCTTAATGAAATTGGCGAAGATAATTTAACGTAACTTACATGCAACATGTGTAATGCAGTCGCCTGTGGAAAACCCATCACTATGTATTTTTTTATAGTCGTGTCTTAAGGTACCTAATAAGTACTTACGTGTAGCACTTTTAACTACCTTTTCAAACTTCTACAAATCTATATATTGTAAGCTGCAAAGAAAACTAAAACCCCCTTGCTCACTTTTTCACTGTTAGTGTCTATTTGTTCCAGTAATTGGTCGTTATTATAAACTACAACATAACGGTGGTCTGTATTTGTGTAACAGGAGAGTACAGGGAACCTGACACTTTGGCCATTTCTGGCACGAGTCGAAGGCGAAGAAATTAAAAAGGCAAGGCATTTAATAGCATAGGCCTGTGCCAAGAATGTGCTATCCTACAGTCACTGAATTTTTACCAATAACTTTATTTTATTGCAACAGAATAACGTGATAATTGTTGAAAAATACAAAATTTACGTTTTCGTGAAGCTAGGAAGAGTTTTTGTTGCGTCTTCAGTAGAGGATAACTTCCGAGGTGACGTAAAAAACAAAATAGACGCAGCATTACAATGATGGTAGCGAATAACGTATAGTCCACCGACTTTCATAAACCGTAGCGCAGCACTTACAAGTTACAACTCTTAAGAATCCTCCTTTCAGCAATTAGCGCTATCAAAATCCTAATCAAAATGTTACACTAACATCCACTTAAGCCAAATCTTTTTATAATAAGTTACCCACTCATTAAATGATGTAATTTGGCAACCTAAGTAGATAGATGTTATCTAATGACGTTGATGTATCCGTTTGCATAGCCAAAGCAGCGGCTTGCACAAAACGAAGGATGATTACCATTTCCGGGCTACAATTAAATAAATTAAAATTATCGTTGCGTTAAATAATAAAAGTAAAACACAGTTCTCGATGGCCGTGTGCGCGAGAGCGTGGCAAACAAAATATAGTTATCTACTTACCCACCACTCGGTCGCTGAGAGATTTCATTTGTTTTCCGTTAGTTTGCTTTTTTAAATGTAGTTATGTAGTAGTGAAATTATTAAATCTGGAGTTTTAATGTGTAATATATGAAATTATAATAATTTAATTTTTTGTTAACTGCTTGAACATGTTTTTGTTCAAGATACAAACTCGAAGCCTAAGATGATGGTCGCGTCGCGTTATAATGATAAAATGCACTCCTCGAAAATCTGACATAGACAATTCATTTAAATCTGATGTATGTCGGCCCCTGTATATATGATATGATATAACTTCATGCAAGGTCCATCAGAAACGTAAGCAGATCCGGGCTTCCAAGCAGGGGCCGGCCACATGTAGGCGAAAACCTTCGTATCACGGTGATCCCGTTGTATGGGGACAACACTTTTCCATTGGAAAAGTTGAGTTTATACCTCAATATCTACTACTAATATTTTTTCAATAGAGCAATATTCAGTATTTTCATAGTATGGGACCCTCGGTGTGCGAGTCCGACGGGACTTGGCCGGCTTTCTTTTTTATTGACTAAATTTATCTACTCAACGCATTCAAACACAATCAAACTCTAAATGAACTGGACTAATGTTCTCATAACATAATGTGATCTTAGTAATTAAAGAACAAACGCACTGTACCGCGTCGAAGTGGCATAGCGGTCTGTTTTCAATAATAATTAGCTCTCACTCGCACACCTATCACACTTACTCCTTTTTAGGGTTCCGTAGTCAACTAGGAACCCTTATACTTTATAGTTTCGCCATGTCCGTCTGTCTGTCCGTCTGTCCGTCCGTGGCTTAGCTCCGTGATCATTAGTACTAGAAAGCTGAAATTTGGTATGAGTATGTGTATGTATCACGCCGACAAAACGGTAAAATAAAAATTCAAAAAAGTTTTTTTTTTTGGTACCTTCCGTGCACTTAGTGGGAGTGTTTTTTTTTTCGTTCCAACACTAGTGTAAGGGTTGTCGTTGAATAGGTCTTTTAAAAATAATAGGGGTCTCCGAACATTACTTTTTGATAAAGTTAGCAGTTTTATAAATATTCTCCCCGAAAAAAAAAATAGTGTCCCCTCCCCCCTCTAACTTTTCAACCACGGGTCAAAAAATTATAGAAAAATTCATGTAAAGGAGGCCTTATAGGAACTTTCAATGAAAACTATATTGAATAAAATCGGTCGAGCCGTTTTTGAGTTATCGCAAAAATTCATAATTTTCTTTAAAATGACGTAAGTGCCGCGCGGTGTCCCTATACACTTCGAACGTTACACATATTGATTAAGTGCCATACTATATCAACACATTTCGCGCAATCTGGCGCGTAAAATCAATAACTTCCAGAAGGTAATAAGTAATAATTACTGGTACTTTGGCTTTTACGACCTTTTTATACAGCTTGAAATCTTTCACGTAATTTTCATCTATTGTGAAAGATGGGCAACTACGGAACCCTACACTGAGCGTGGCCCGACATGCTCTTGGCCGGTTTTTATAAGTAATATTTCTTATTGGTTTCACATAAATACCGTTGGTGAATGTTAAATGTCTAATAATACTTAGTCAACTGTATGAATTGAAAGTGAAGTTTAGACCATTACAAGACCTAGACCTACATTTTTAGCTTCGACTTATGTTGGACTTCTGTCGCATCAAATGATCCCTAACCCCGTACACTCTTTCAGGCATTGGAAAGAATAACTGCGAACTCATCAGTGTTTGATCAAAATATCTGATGACTATTTAGTTGCACGTAGTAATAAACATGTTGAAAAAAAACTCGTTTAAACTGACAATGCACATTGATGTACCTAGGTAGTACACAGTACGCTCGACTCCGAACGAAATATAGCGAATGAATATTTTATTACATATTTATTTTTATTTATAGAATTCGCGACTCTCTTAGTGTTAAGACATGGATACAGAAATCTTTACGTGTTCATTATGTAGTTAATATTTTTATAGTTTTACAAGTAATTATAACTTAATTATTTCCACACGCAGTGATCCATTCCATTTTTAATAGCCGCAAAGAAACGTCATAAAAATAATTCCAGATAATAGCTAAGAATGTCAGTTGAGCAAAAACTTGGTTAATTGTTTCAATTATTGCCTAATAACGTTAGCCACGCATATGTCAAAACAGATTTCTCACATATTAGAACTATAATAACCAGAACTAAAGTTATAAAGCAGTTAATCAAAGCCTGTGGCGATTCAGGATTTCTTTAATTGTATTTCCCTTGTATTCAGTAATTACATTTCTTGCGCAGTTTGGGGACAACATTACGGTTGTCGCTCAGAACGGTTACCTATCTTTTCGTTAGAGCAATATACAGTGCTTCCATAGTTAGTACGTAATAACCCTCGGTGCTCGAATTCTACTCGCACCTGACCAGCTTTTTATTAGGAATCTACCCTCTGTAGGGATATTTTAGATATTATATAAGTACTTAAATAGAAACGGTGTGTAAACTTGCCGCAACTATCTAACTCATCAGTCGTCATTTAGCGATTCCTCGGTGTAATCCCATACTTTATCGTCAATTGACTGTGCTATGTTACTACATAATGCGATAGTTCGTGTAGTGTCCATTGATTAAATTGATTGCAGTGCCACGGCGTTTGCCCACGCATCGTCTTGCTGCGTGCCCCAGAATAGAAAATTGCCCACTTTAGTCCGTTTTTACGGCTAAAGACACGTTAGCAAAACAATATGGACTGTAATAACTTTGATATGAAACTGACACTAGTATTAGCGATGCTAATAAAATGAAACCAACGTTTAGTAAGCGATATGGTCTTTCATTTAATTTATACTTACGTCATTTTACATTACTTTGCGCTCGTATTAATCATTATGTAATAATTGAATGATTGACAATGTATTATTACAATTTAAATAAATTAACTATTAGTATGTACACATTTTTAAATGGAAAAAACTTACAGGACCAAGCCATTCGACGCTCGAAGACGGTTAATAAATTAAGTGTCATCGATGGACATGTTCATACCAAAAGGTAGATTAGGCGGCGGATTATGATTATCTACATAAACGGAGAGTTCAAAATATGAACAAAACATATATAATTTGTTGAAATGAATATGAACAAAACGAGTAATAGATTATTAGGGTTCCGAATTTAAGTACCTACAATAAGTAACTACTTGCAAGGTAGCTTGAACTCAACACCGATCTTCTGGGCCGAAATCCCCTGACAAGCCTCGTGAGCTTGCACTCTCTATTTACAAAAGCAATTGTTTTGGTAACTAAATATGAGTAAATTTATTACGAAGGGTTATTGTACTGGCTCAAACCCATATAATTTGCCTGAACAATGGCTAAATCGTTTTCAAATGAAAGTCATCTAATCATCATTTAATTGCCATTGTAAGACAGGTAAACAACGAAACTAATTTAAGATTGCGTGTGTTATTCGACTACCAGTGAAAACGTTTCTTTTTATTACTCTCGAGTGTCGCTGTAGGATCATTGCCACAGTATATATATAGGCTAAAGCAGTATGGAAACTAAGGCCTTCTTTGAAGATAAATACCTACGCGCTAGGGTTGTCACCCGCTGCCGGCGGCACCCTAGGTTAGAATTTTTATAATGTACTTAGATTTTGTAATGACTTTATTGTATTTTACTTTTTATTTACATTTATTGTAGGGCAGTTAAGATGGGAAGTTTTTGTACGGAACCCTCGGTGCGCGAGTCTCACTTGCACTTAACTTTTTTTTTAATGTGGATACACACCACAATTTTTATATTATGTATTATATTGTTATCAATTTTTATATTGGTTTCAATGGTTTAAATGTCATCCTTTACAATATTAATACTTATACATTATATATACATAGCACACGCAGTATTCGACGCGTTTACGCACGTAATCCACGGACAGCCGAGGGGTGAGAGGAGAGCGGGCGGCACATGCGGCGGCACCGGCACGCAGCACCGTCGCGTCGGCCGGTCCCGACTCCCGAACATTCGATAATACAACGTTCGCGCGCACTACTCGAACGAAATCACTCGCGTGTCTAGCTTTTCTCATAGTCTGCCTGTATCTGGTGTTATTATTATTTCCCCATATAAAACTATGCTGTGACTTTTATAAGAATTATAGTGTTTGTCACCATCGCCAATCGTTGTTTTCCTGGACGCGAAATAACCTAAATACAATAAATTGATACAAGTTTAATAACGATGAAAGCTTCATAGCTATCAATTCTTATTTAATTATTTTTCACCATTACAAACACGCGTGCTTAAAAACCGGACAAGTCCGTATCGGACTCGCGCACCGAAGGTTCGGTACAAACACTACAAACACTTAGGTATCCCATCTTAACTGGCCGGGTTAAGTTAAGTTTGCACCTGATATGTATGGCGCCGGATACAAATGAGGTGCAAAGTTAACGCAACCCATCACGTTTGATACAATACAATACAATACAAGTACGCTTTATTGCACACCAAAAAACATTTACACAAGAAATTACAAATAAACAAATTAAAAAACGGTAGACAACAGGCGGTCTTATCGCTAAAGAGCGATCTCTTCCAGACAACCTTTGGGTAGTGGAGTTTATCCTAAAAATATATGGGAGCCCCCTTAAATATTGTTGTTATTCTGTTTTTACTATTTGTTGTTAAAGCGGCAACAAAAATACATCATCTGCAAAATAATCAAGCTGTTTAGCTATCACGGTTCATGAGATACTTACAACCTGGTAACAGACGGACAGCGGAGGTTTATTAAGTAATAGAGTCCCGTTTTTACCTTATGGGTAGGGAACCCTAAAAATTTACACCAAATATCACATAAACAACCAAACGATTTATTTAAAAGGAAATGCATTTTATTTATTAACTAGCAACCCGTTAGGCTCCGCTCGGGGGCAATGCTGATAAATTATGCATGTATTATACATATCAACCTTTCTCTTGCATCACTCTATCTATTAAAAAAAACCGCATCAAAATCCGTTGCGTAGTTTTAAAGATCTAAGCATATATATAGGAACAGACAGACAGGAAGCGACTTTGTTTTATACTATGTAGTGATAATAAAGCATGTTCAATATCAGCAGGAAGTTTAAAAAATGAAAGCTCCGGTTTTAAGGAAGCAGAGTTCAAGCAGCCGTATACAACGCAATAAACTCGTGGCATCTTTAAAAAATCGCGGACAGCGCACGCAACACGCAATAATCACAAACAATGACCGCTCGTCTCGATGCGCCACGCGCGACTGACAGCACTGCTATGTACGCTTATTCGCCTCGTAAACGCTTGCGTCTGTGTGTGTGCGCTGTTTCGACCGTTTGTTCGTAGTTTCCATACTGCTTTAGCCTATATATACTGTGTCATTGCGTTAAGTAAATGGCGGTTAAGAGAGTTAACAGATCGTCGTGAAAGTAAAAATTCAATATCGGTCTAAGTGAAATGAAGCATGCTATAAATAACTGCGCTAATCTACAACATGGTACTTACTTTAATATATACTATTGGCATATTTATATGTTTAGACGAATTTAATGATATATAGACGGATTTTATTATAAAATCCGTCTATATACAGTAAAACCTGGATAACTGGGACTTGAAGGGACCAGCAAATTTGTCTCACTTAAAGAGGTATTCCACTTACCCAGTGTCTCAGATATACAGGTATAGATTAATGTCTGTCCCATTTAGATAGGGTTCCATTAATAGAGGTAAAAAGAGGATATTCCGGTTATAGAGGTGCGATTATTAAATAAAATAGGTAGGTAGGTGGTGTATTTCATAATGATTATACATGAATTATAATCGTTGGCAGAAATAAAAAGTTACCTCATAAACAAGAAATATTAACACTTTTTTTATAAACAGTACAAAAATACAAATTAAATAAATCTGACATTTTATATTTTCCTTTTTTAGGGGTCAGCTATTAAGATATTATTTTTAATTAATATAAATTTAATCTTAGGTATAATGTTGATATTTCAACATTGGTGTGCAAAAGAATAGTGCTTTTACTGTCTCGCGTTTTGAAATAAAATGAAGTCCCAGTTAGAGAGGTAATGGATTTACACTATCGCAGTTATATTAGAGGTCGAAATCTTTAAATTCAAAGATAACCATTTATTAAAAGTATTTAACTTAAAATTTAGTCTCAATAATAGAGGTTAAATACGCCCGCTGTCTCAGTTATGGAGGTAATTATGAAGACATAATCGAAAAAACGAATCCCAGTTATAGAGGTCTGTTTTGTCCCACTAACAGAGGTAATTCAGTGGTAAAGTGTGGGGACAGCAGATGAGTTCCAGCTATGGAGGTTTCTCACTTATCCAGGTCCCACTTATACAAGTTTCACTGTATCATTATAAAAATTTCATACATATAGGACATGAAGGTATCGTTATATCCCCATCAGCCGATCGATGCCGCCAGATTATCCCTCTGAATAACTCATGACCCGTACCGTACGGTACCAGGCTTGCAGACATATAAGGATATGCTTATGTGGCGTTTGCAGGGCAAAAAACGTGCAGTCACTGAAAATTGATAACCTTCGTTCAGCGGCGTATCGAGTATCGACTAAACTTAAAAAAAGCCTTTGTGAACGGAAGATAGGGGAAAGTTTCAATAGAATTTTGACGAGCAGCGTGGATTCGTACTTGGAATAGTTACTTGCCCTTTGACTGTTGACATGGAAGGTTACTATTTATATTACCTCTTGCAGTTTATGTTTGGATTAAATTAATAATATATTTTTTTTATTTTCAGAGGAAATGTCTCACCTTTACCTGCCCTGGGGTTCAGGCGAGCGCTACACTAACCGCATGCAAGTGCGAAACCAGTTTGCTAGCACTTTGGATCTGCATAAGCCTTACGAGTACCAGGAGTCCAGCCATCAGAGGAGTCCCAGCTTGCCGCCGATCCACCACATCGATGACAAATCCAAAGATGACAATAAGAGGACTAAGGAGGTGTTAAACAGGAACATCCCGAGCGCGAAGAGGTTCGCGTTCTACGATGAGGATGGCGAGGGAGACACGTCGGGTTACGGCAGTGAGACGGTCAACCACATGAACATTAGAGGACAGGGAAGAGTGCACGATAGCAGTGGCCGCAATCCTGTTATGGCGTGGCAGAATGAAACGAAAGATGATAGGTATATAGGATTCATTATCGTAATGCTTTCCAATATTCCAACATTTTACAATAATCAGAATGAATGTTCGACTAGGAACCGACCCTCCAGTGGCAGCAGGGCCGCGGACGGGTCTTGGTCGGGGCGGAGTCCTCGATCATCCACGGGGGAGGAGGGTCGTCCGCGCTGGGGCGACCGCGGCGTCGCCACAGGCCGTCTCTGGGAACCCACGGCACCACACGAGCGGCTACCTCAGGTAAGGGCTTAAGCAACTTTACTTATTTAAAATAATGTTCAACTAGTAACCGTCGAGTGGCAGCAGACTGGTCGTGGTCACATCGTAGGCAACAAAGTTCTCCCTTCTCAACGGGTGGAGAAGGTCGTCCGCGTTAAAGCGAGCCCACGGCGCCGCATAAACGGCTTCCCAATATGCGTGGACAAGTTGCGAGAAGATGAAACATTGAACCGGTAATCCAAAGGTACCAGATTCGATTCCTGGTTTCACAGCTGAGCGCATTTTTTTTTTCACATATCTTTATCGCATATCTATAAAGTTATACATGAACTAAATTTTGGGAGCCGCTACTTGTGATCTACTCGACGATCCACACACTCCAGATTATAGTCATACAATTCACTAATTTTATTTCTGTTTACAGATGCAGAATCAAAAGAAAGGTACTCCTTCGTGGGTAGAGCGGGGGCTGAACATGATCGACAACACTGCAGAAGTTCTAGTCATTGACCAAAGAAGCTCCACCAACTCAGGGTTCGAATGCGACAGGTCTTCCTGTAATGGCAGCGATGAAGGAAGGTTAGTAGAACAAAATATTTATATCAATCAGATATTTTTATCTAGGAAGGATTTCTTATTATATCAACTTAATTTTGCTTAGTTAAACCTACACAAACTAGACATAACTGCACACTCAATATTTCCAGGACTTTTCTACGAGGTCAAAACGTTCCATTAGAACCAGAAATAAAGGCTCAGCGCGAAAACAAACGGATAAAAGCACTAGAGCTACAGTCAGCAATATTAAGTCAATTAGAGGACCGAGAAAAACGGCGGCAAGAGGAGAGGGAAATAAAATTAAGAGAAGAAAGATTAGAAGAACTGCGCATCCAAAGGCAACAAGAACAAGATAGGCTAAGGATCGAAGAGGAGAGGCGGAGGCACGAAGAGAAACAGCTTTTAGAGCAACGTAAACTAGAGGCACTGAAGAAAGCTCTTGAAGACGCGGAAAAAAAGGCTAAGCTAGAAAAAGAAAAGAGATTTATTTCTCACAAGCAAATAATAAATCAAACCATTCCCGTTGAAACTAGATCCAGACGTGATACCCTAGAAACGAAACCAAATATGGAAAACAGTGTAGTCGAAACAATACAACAAATCAGCGAAACAATAAGTCCAACAAAAACTGATCGAACGTATGACGTGCACTCAGCTAAAAGCCAAAAACAAGATTCGCACCAAACCACTGAATTCAACTCACCACGATCAACCGGTCCTGGGAATTTGAATCTGTACATTCACAGCGTACCTCCTCTAGCTCTAACTGATAACAGATTTAATATTGTACCAATAGGGATAAATGGAAATGGTGAAATCGTTAGTGGACAATCGAACAGCATACAACTTGCAGTTCTAGTTCCACAAAACCTGAATAACAACTTCTATAATGTATCCATGAATACAGTTAGCAACGAGTCAATTGAATCAGGCAAAGTACTCACGCCAAAAAAATATCGTAGTATGCGGACTAAGGATGTGGCTACCCAGACAGAGTCAAGCATGTATAAATCTATGACAGATAGAAAAACAGAGACAGAGGATGTTGAAAGAAATGTAGACAAAGATTATCCTAATATTGATGAAAACGCACCGCAAGAAAGAACTCATAATTCTGTGAAAAAAGATCGCATTTTCCGGCCAGACGATAGATATAAAAAAGATTTAGAGAATCGTCCTAAGTGGGGTGTTAACCGACCAGCGGCGCAATACAAGAAACAAAGCGAAAAAGATCCATTTTATAGTCAAAAGAGAAAAATGCGCCAAAAGCATCGATCTCAAGCGAGACAGTATTTATCGCATTCCAGTGATGACAGCCGCTCACCGAGCCCGCCGCGCGAGAAGGGCGTAGAACCCAACGCCAAGCCGCGGAATTCGCTCAGTCAGTCATACTGGAGGAGCAAAAGATCTAGTCTAGATCTCTCCAAATCCAACATCGCACCTGAACCCGACAGCAAGATACTGAGCGAGTATCTCGGACACACCAACGATGCAAGCGATAACAAAAAATCCCCTAAAATGTCGCCCTCAAAAAGAATTACGCTATCGCAAAAGTTCATTAACGACAAATACGGCAACAGAAAAATGTGGTCCGACGATCAAACTGATAATAAGAATTCCAAATGTAACTCGCTTGATGTCGAGAACAGAAAGAAAATAATTGATCAATTGAACATCGCCAAGAGAGATTATTTAGAAAGAAATGACGATCTGGATATTATTTCCACGAGACCAAAATATTGAATAACAAAGACTCATAGCAGTAGTAACGTTAACCTATCATTAGAAAATAATAACTAGTCGGAAAAGTATGTAAGTCGTCGGAATTAGGTTATTTAGCTACTGTACCTGATTCTTATCGACCCCGCGGTTTCTAGGATATGCGCCAAAACAAAGTTGGGTCGATAAAATCAGTTTGTACAGCCGTCTCGCCGTCTGGGTTAAAAATATATCCAGCATGTCGAAGTTAGACGATTTGTTTGATAAAAAGAAAGATGAGGCTTTGCTGTTGGATTTGTCTAAGACTGTTATAAACAATGCCGAAGAGTATAGAGCTGTGCTGGATAAAGTGCCCGAATTCAAGACTAGGCCTGAAAAGGTATAAGTGATACTCAAGTCTTTAGCATTAAAAACATATTAAAATATTAACGTAATTTGATTTAACTTAGGTAAGAGCAGAAGATATCAAAATAAAGGATAAGTCAGAGGATCAAAAAACGAAGACTCCGCGTAAGGAGATACGAGCGTATGAGAAGTTAGGGACTCGGGGGTATGAAGAGAAGCATTTCACGTTCATGGACCCGGTGCCGGTAGAGATGCGTGGACTCAAGATTGAGGAGCTGTGCGCCGTGCCTATCGAATGGCGGATGCTGACATCAATCCGCCCCAAGTCCAAAATCGATGAGGAGTATTTTAACAGGTTAGTGTCTTTGTCGTCTTTACGTACACTACTGTCTGCCTTAATTAGGGCAAACGGGTCGTCCACCCAGATTAGATTAGACAATGTTATTAAGATACGATATCACAGGGTTTCCGAAATCTATGCGCCGCGGTGCCATATAGGGCAAGATAGTAATAAAAAGAACGCCGTGATGCCCTTCGGTTTTCCGGAACTCATTCCGGAAAAAGGAAGCGTTATTTAACCAGCCAGGGAGTTTAAGAACCCTTGCACCGTAGGTACGTGCTAGTCCCAATATAAACAAGATGCCTAAAACTGGGTCAACAACCCTAGCTTAAGTGTAATTGGCCAATTCGTTGCCGCGGTAGGTTCTGTTAACGCTAGTGCGATAAAGTACCTTGTTAGGGTATTAAAATTAGCAGCAAATTTTAAGTTAATAAACCTCGTTGTAATCGGCCAAGTGCGTGTACCACGCACATTGCAAAGGGTTCCGTAATGAAGATATTTTTTTTTAATATACTGATAAAATTAACGATATCAATTGACACGCAAGTTTCTTTCATATATTTCGGCGTCTTTTAGTGGATTCACTATAAAAGACCGCGATTATTTCCATCAACTCCTTAAACATACATATATTTTAGTCGGTTACTTATATAATACAGCCTTGCGTTTTAATCATCTGCAAATTTGGGTAATGGAACGGACTGCAGTAATGAGGTCAATTATAAAAAAAACTAGCATTAACCCGCGGCTTCGCTCGCGTGCCTATATAATATACATCATCCTACGGGAACAATGCTCTTTTTTTCAGGATTAAAAGTAGGCTATACGTTTGCTCGTTTGCCCCCTATCACATAAAAAAAAAAAAGAAAAAAAAAAAAAAAAAAAAAAAAAAAAAAAAAAAAAAAAAAAAAAGGCTATTTGTTAAGTTATGGTATAATCTGCAATCTGCATTTCCCTCATGCATATCCGTCCAGCCGTCTTAGCGTGAAGAAAACAAAACATACACAGACTTTTGCGTTTCTAATATTGCTGGGAAATACTTTTTATTTTATCATAGCTCCACTTTATCAAATCAAACCGAAAACTCAAGCACTCAAATCAAGCGATCTCAGCTTTTACTGTACCAAATAAAGTTCACTTCAAAATTCACAACTCGAAGTGAAGCTAAGACACCGGGATAATTGTGTGCATTTTATTTGTATAAAGCTTTTATAATGTCCCGAGCCTCCGCTTATCGATTTGGGATATTCGAGATTGGTTTAATTATTCTAAGCCATGTTCTAAGTTACGTCATGTTCTATTGTAAGATATTGAGGTTCTCTTCGTTGATGAATAAAAAATGTATTATTCTGAGCCAGATAAACGTAATTCAGAATTCTGAAATGACTTATTATTGAAAAGCTTGAATGTATTTATTACGGATGCAGGAAGTTTCCCGATCATTACTCAATCCCGTCCCAACGCGCCGCCCGCCTATAGGTACCGATTGATGACGATCGAGATGCCACCAAATACTATTTCTTTAATCTATTAGGATAACGCGGGTCTCTATCCATACCTCAAAAGCAAAAAAAGAACCCCCTTATAGGATCACGTGTAGCTGTCTTTCAGTCCGTCGGTTACAATCGATTTGCTGCAAAACTACTGGACCGATTCAATAGCAATTTGGCGCAAATGCTTTCAAGAATTTTCATGACCACAAATAAAATTTCAAAATCGGTGGCATTTTCGTAATTAACGTCCCAACAAACCATAAAAATTACACCCGTACTCATATTTAGTCATTTCAACCCCATCACACCCCAACAGGCGACCCGACCCGATAAACCTTAAAAGCATTACCAATGGATTTTCAGACTTTGTCACCACATTTCTCCCTCTTAGGGGTTGAATTAAAAAAAACCTGAAACACGTGTTTACTCATTTATTGTCAGAAATACTCCTGTGAAGTTTCGAATAAAATAGTCTAACTAATCTTGTTTCCCCAAACAAACTCTGGAACCCCATTTCACCCCTTTAGGGGGTAAATTTTGAAAAATCCTTTCTTAGTGCACCCCTACACCTTATAAGAAACCTACGTGCCAAATTTGAACTCTCTAGAACCAGCGGTTTAGTATTTAGACATTTCAACCCCATTTCACCCCAACAGGGGAGATGGTAACTCACGTCTGCCACGTTGGATTTTAAAATCGTTGCGGTTTTTGTAATCAGCGACCTGATAAACCATAAAAATAATACCCATGCTGATTTTCAGACTTTGTCACCACATTTCTCCCTTTTTGGGGTTGAATTTTCAAAAAACCTGAAACACGTGTTTACTCATATATCGTTAGAAATACTCCTGTAAAGTTTCGAATAAAATAGTCTAACTAATCTTCTTTCCCCATACAAACTTTGGACCCCCATTTTACCCCTTTAGGGGGTAAATTTTGAAAAATCCTTTCTTAGTGCACCCCTACACCTTATAAGAAACCTACGTGCCAAATTTGAACTCTCTAGAACCAGCGGTTTAGTATTTAGACATTTCAACCCCATTTCACCCCAACAGGGGAGATGGTAACTCACGTCTGCCACGTTGGATTTTAAAATCGTTGCGGTTTTTGTAATCAGCGACCCGATAAACCATAAAAACAATACCCATGCTGATTTTCAGACTTTGTCACCACATTTCTCCCTTTTTGGGGTTGAATTTTCAAAAAACCTGAAACACGTCTTTACTCATTTATCGTTAGGAATACTCTTGTGAAGTTTCGAATAAAATAGTCTAACTAATCTTGTTTCCCCATACAAACTTTGGAACCCCATTTCACCCCTTTAGGGGGTGAGTTTTGAAAAATCCTTTCTTAGCGGATGCCTACGTCATAACATCTACCTGCATGCCAAATTTCAGCCCGATCCGTCCAGTGGTTTGGGCTGTGCGTTGATAGATCACTATGTCAGTCAGTCAGTCACCTTTGAGTTTTATATATATAGACTAGCATTAACCCGCGGCTTCGCCCGCGTTCCTATACAATAAACATTATCCTACGGGAACGATGCTCTTTTTTTCAGGATAAAAAGTGGGCTATTTGTTAAAGTTACGGTATAATCTGCTTATCCCTCATGCATATCCGTCTAGCCGTTTTATTGTTGAAAAGTTTGAATGCATTTATTACGGCTGCAGGAGGTTTCCCGATGACTACTCCAGTCTCGCCGCGCCACCCGCACTGGCCTTGACGACAATCGAAATGGCACCAAATACAAATTTAAACATCTATTAGGATAACGGGACTCATTCCATACCTCAAAAGCAAAAATAAATCCCTTATAGGATCACTTGTAGCTGTCTGTGAGTCCGTCTGTTACAACCGATTTGCTGCAAAACTACTGCACCGATTGAATTGCAATTAGGCACAAATGCTTTCAAGAATGTTCATGTCCACAAATGTCCCAAAAAAACATGAAAATGACACCCATATTCATATCACCCACAATCATAACGTCATCGCACCGCCACAGGGGAATGGTATTTCACGTCCGCTACGTTGAGTTTTAAAATAATTGTTGTACCCGTAATCAGCGACCTGATAAATATCTAATGAATGTGTGAATTTAAAAAAAAACCTTTTTAGTGCACCCCTACACCTTATAAGCAACCTACGTGCCAAATTTGGACTCTCTAGAACCAGCGGTTTAGTATTTAGACATTTCAACCCCATTTCACCCCAACGGGGGAGATGGTAATTCACGTCCACCACGTTGGATTTTAAAATCGTTGCGGTTTTCGTAATCAGCGACCCGATAAACCATAAAAACAATACCCATATTACCCAGACTTTGTCACCACATTTCTCCCTTTTAGGGGTTGAATTTTCAAAAAACCTGAAACACGTGTTTACTCATTTATCGTTAGAAATACCCCTGTGAAGTTTCAAATAAAATAATAATAACCAATCTTATTTCCCCATACAAACTTTGGAACCCCATTTCACCCCTTTAGGGGGTGAGTTTTGAAAAATCCTTTCTTAGCGGATGCCTACGTCATAACATCTACCTGCATGCCAAATTTCAGCCCGATCCGTCCAGTGGTTTGGGCTGTGCGTTGATAGATCACTATGTCAGTCAGTCAGTCAGTCAGTCACCTTTGAGTTTTATATATATAGATAACAGGAACCAAACGTTATCTTATACACAACCCTTTTATTGGTTTGCTTACATTCTTTTAAACACCTAAAAATACAGACTATACGAGTACATTAAGTAAATTTAAAGTAAATGTAAATTTTTAACCGCAAATCTCCGCTATTTTGAAAATTTCGAAAAACTAAATCGATGAAAAAATACTATAACAACATATCGAACATACTCAAAAAAAATCATGAGAATCGGATGAGAAATGCAGCATATAAAAGGCGAGGCAACAGCCGTTAGGCGCATGGGCAAACATCCGGGCATACGAAAGAATTTTGAGCCACGCTAAAACAGAAATGCTTTGCTCGCTCGGTCAGTTACTTAACATTATTCGGCCTATTCGGGGACTACAAAAAATAACTTTTTTTCGGGTACCTCGTACAACTAATGTGAGGGTGTTTTTTAGGGTTCCGTAGCCAAATGGCAAAAAACGGAACCCTTATAGATTCGTCATGTCTGTCTGTCCGTCTGTCCGTCTGTCTGTCCGTCTGTCCGTCCGTATGTCACAGCCATTTTTTTTCCGAAACTATAAGAGCTATACTGTTGAAACTTGGTAGGTAGATGTATTCTGTGAACCGCATTAAGATTTTGATGCGAAAATAAAAAAAATAATATTGGGGGCTCCCCATACTTAGAAACTCTAAATTTTTTTTTTCATCAAACTCATACGGGGTATCTATAAGGTCTTCAAAAATGATATCGAGGTTTCTAAAATATTTTTTTTCTAAACCGAATAGTTTGCGTGACAGACGCTTCCAAAGTGGAAAAAAGTTGGTCCCCCCCCTCTAACTTCTAAAATAAGAAAATGAAAAATCTAAAAAAAAACATATGATGTACATTACTATAAAAACTACCAACGAAAATTGTTTTGAACGAGATATAGTAAGTAGTTTTTTTTAATACCTAACTTTGCACCTAATTTATATGGGGCGCTATACATACCAGGTGCAAACTTAACTTAACCACTTAGGGATGGAAAGTGTTTGTACGGAACCCTCGGTGCGCGAGTCCGACTCGCACTTGGCCGGTTTTTTTTTTCTTCGTTCCAACACTAGTGCGTGGGTGTCGTTGTCGTTGAATAGGTCTTTTAAAAATAATAGGGGTCTTCAAACATTATTTTTTTATAAAGTCACCAGTTTTGTAAGTATTCGCTCCGGAAATCCAAAAAATAGCGTAGTATATAAGTGCCATACTGCATTAAAACATTCCGCTCAATCTGGCGCTATAATCGATACCTATTAACTTCTAGAAGGTAACTAGTAATTACAGCTACCTACTTTATGACCTTTTTATAGAGCTTGAAATCTTTCTCGTAATTTTAAATAAAGTATATTGTGAAGGATGGGCAATTACGGAACCCTACACTGCAGAGCGTGGCCCGACATGCTCTTGGCCGGTTTTTTCGCTTCATTGTAAACATTTGGTTTACGCTAGCAGACGTTACCGCTTAATAAAAATAACTGAAATATACGAGTATGTATTAGAGGATTTCCGTCGACACCTCATGGATCTCAGACTCCTCATCTGATCTACACTAAATGTTATGGGATCAACTTGGAGATGCATTCTCTCGAACTAAAAAATATTTTTCAAAATCTGTTCATAAAAACCGGCCAAAAGCATGTCGGGCCACGCTCAGTGTAGGGTTCCGTAGTTGCCCATCCTTCGCAATAGACGAAAATTACGAGAAAGATTTCAAGCTTTATAAAAAGGACGTAAACACCAAAGTAACAGTAATTACTTATTACCTTCTGGAACTTATCGATTATACGCGCCAGATTGAGTGAAATGTTTTGATACAGTATGGCACTTAATTTATATGCGTAACGTTCAAAGTAAGGACAACCGCACGGCACTTACGTCATTTTAAAGAAAATTATGGATTTTTGCAATAACTCAAAACCGGCTCGACTGATTTTATTAAATATAGTTTTCATTGAAAGTACTTATAAGGCCTCATTTTCAAGATTTTTTCCATAATTCTTTGACCCGTATTTGAAAAGTTAGAGGGGGGGGGACACTATTTATTTTTATTTTCGGAGCGAATATTTACAAAACTGCTGACTTTATCAAAAAATAATGTTTGGAGACCCCTATTATTAAAAGACCTTTTCAACGATTCCCCAAACACTAGTGTAGGAACGAAATTAAAATCACCCCCACTTTAGGTGTACCTACCCGAAAAAAAGTTTTTTTTTTTTTGTTTTTGTTTTACCGTTTTGTCGGCGTGATACATACACATACCAAATTTCAGCTTTCTAGTATTAATGGTCACGGAGCTAAGCCGCGGACGGACAGACAAACAGACAGACGGACAGACGGACATGGCGATACTATAAGGGTTCCTAGTTGACTACGAAACCCTAAAAAGAGATCTAAGGTAACAAACATAAAAAAAAAACAAATTATAAAGATTTACGACAAGCATTTTTTTCTATTGCTATTAGGAAAGCCAGGTCACATTTATTTGCCAAGGCTAGTAGGGAAGAAACTCAGGGGACTCAGTGTGAATTGTGAATAATGTGAGGTCAGTGCGGTGTTGGAATTATATTAAAATATATAAGAATGCTTTCTCGTTCCAGGTTAATAGAACTGGGAAAGCTGGAGCTAAAAACCCAAGCCAGGGATAAGAGGGAATTTATCAAGAACCCCATGGTCCGGAAGACCAAGAACCGATCTGGTGTCACGGAAACCAGAATCGTGTCGTGTGCCGAGTGCGGAGAGGAGTATTGCGATGGTCAGTCACAATATTATATCCCTATTTGTAAATAAATATTAAGGCAAAATCTTACAGAAATCGACCTAGTCGATAACTAAGCAAAGCTTTTACTGTGGGTACTATACTAGACGACGATATACATAATATATAATATAAATACATATATAAATAACATCCATGACCCAGGAACAAATATTCGAGTTTATCACACAAATATTTGCCCTGGCCGGGATTCAAACCCAGAGGACCGCCGGCTCAGTAGGCAGCTGCACTACAAACCGAGCCAGCCACGTCGTCAAACCGCATGTCGTGCCTTACGGTTAAATTTAGAAGAAAAAGAGCAGTAACTTTAAGCCCTTTTGAAAATAATCTGTCAATTATAACAATTGTATCCATAACGACGTATGTTCCTTTTAAAACACAGTCGTAAGACGTTTTAAAATAACCGATTCAATAAAATCAATAACGAATACTCGCTAAGTATTCATCGATTGGCTTCGATAATGCATCGGTCAGTTATTAGACTGTGTTAACCGTAACGTAACTAGGGTTTCTGATTTCTCGCCTCAATTTTTTTCTCGAGTTTCGAGAATTCTCGACTCCAATTTCTCGAGTTGTCTCGACTCTCGAGTCGTTGGTAAGAAATTGTAACATCTCAAGATTAGGAGTACGTTTTCCCGTAGACTCATAAATATTAAATTTCTTCCTCATTAAACTTTTTATGACTTGGTGTGAATCATGTTTAGCTGTAATCATATCTACTTTATTTATAGTTTTTTTTTTAATAGTGACTCAAAACTGCTGGTGCCTTTGTTTTTCCAATGCTTTCACGTCAGGTTGGCTGCTTTGACAATCGGCGGTTGAGGTTGTTGTTGACTTGCTCGGAAAAACTCTGTTATAAAGACCTTCGGTGAAGTTTATTGAAGCAGTTTCACTGCAATTTCTGTCACTACTAGATTATGCCTTAGGATCGTGTAGGTATTTGATTAAGGAAATCAAATTAACATTTCGCCTACCTTAAATTTTCTTATTAAGATTTTCTAAAAATGTCCATAGAATTTAACTTCTCAGTCAGCTCGTTTAATGTGGCTTCAGATGTCAAGATCGATGCGTTTCTTTTTGACAAAGCTTCGATAGATAATTTTATTGGATGTAATACTTTTTTCGACTAACTGGTTGGGTGCGGCGGCAGGGAGTTACAAATGCAAAGCGTGCGAGTGAGAAGTCCGCTGCACATCTTTATAGTGCGCGGGCGGCGTTATTATTGTTAAAAGCGGCAAAATGGCGAGCCTGACTTAGCCCTTATATTGTGTTCGCCGGAACTCGAGAGTCTCGAGAGTCGGCTTTTTGTTTCTCGTCTCGAATAGAGGCGAAACTCTCGAGTTGTCTCGAGTTCGAGAAGTCTCGAGCAGAAACCCTAAACGTAACATACCTGTCGAGTTAAGTTTGCACGTAATATCTAAGACGCTGCATACTGACAACGTGCAAACTTAATTTAACTGGGATATAATGGTACTAAATACATGCTTCCTCTTATCCTGTATTCATTGAATAAGTACCTACGCATGTTTCGCGCGTAGTGTACCGTAGTAGCGTTGTGCGCTTATCCGTTAACTCAGGGTTTCCCAAACTGTGCGCCGCGAAGCCCTGTACCTACCCTTATACCATGAGTTGACGTGACCGGTACTTGCTCAAACGATTTGTATGGAGAAAATTGTAGTTCTACAAAGGAACCGCTAGGCGCTGTACTATTATATAAATCTTTTACGCTATCGGTAGCGAGTACGGTCACGTTAACTAATGGCAAGGAATACTGGTGCGCCGTGGAGATAGAGAGTGGAGAGAGGCGCCGTTAGCCACTAACTTAAACAGAAGTTTACTCTAAAAATATATATTTTTTTATAAAACAATACTTAGGTGCTAATTTCACTGTAAAGGCGCCGCAAGCTAGAAAAGTTTGGAAACCCCCGGTGTTAGTGAGTTAAGATACGCTTCAACAAACGCTCGTCCGTTTAGAAAATATACTCATCGTGCATTATAGCGTAAAATGATTAACTACTGTGAATATTTCTCCGTTATTTATAATTGAAAATGAAAACGCGGATATAAACACGTATATGTCTTTGCAGACTAGCTTTAAGGTCTTTAAGAACTTTACATGGGCTTGGGCATCATTTAAAATCAGTAGTTATGGAATTAACTTGAATTTCATTATTTAAAAAATGTATCGTTTGGATAGGAATATCTTCGCCAATCATTTTTATCAATAGATTTGAAACATATAAAAATAGGCCCATAACCTGTGGCCGATGTGTGTAAGAGTCCACTACTTGTAACAAGATAAAAAATCTCGTAAATTGGTACTATTATACCACTACATGTTTGTGAATAAAAGTTCGATTAGATACTTTAAGTCTGAACTTGTTGAATAATTAGGTTATGGGCCCATTTACACTTTTCAACCCTACGAGACACTTGAGTTAGGTTAAGTGACTAATCATTGGTTCGTTTCTAACAGGTAAAATGTGCATAATAACGAACTACGACATGTTCGCCCGCACTAAAGTGGAGACGGAGAGCAAGGCGCCGCGGCCCGTGCAGCTGCCGGCGGGCAAGCGCCGCGCGCGCATCAAACGGCGAGTGCGCGTGCGCCGAAAGCCGCGCAGCAAGAGCGCGCAGGCGCCGAATAAAGTCAAAGCTCGGAAGAGCGGCGCGAAAAGTGACTCTGAACTGTAGCGGTAGAAAATACGGACCGAGTCAGTGGGAGGTCACACTCATACTCAGCGATAAATTATTCAGCCGTCCACTTCAACACAGTCAATCATAAACCTTGTGCTCCAACGCATACCTCGGTATACTTAGAACTCCTAGCCGCAATGTGAATTACTGCGAAGTTCGGATAACACGATTCGTTGCCTGTCTGACATTGAGTTACACTGTAGAGTACCTAAGAGTAAAATATTACTCACTGACTGAGAGTAATGTGAATTTCCCGTGCGTTAGCAATTTATTCAAATATTTATGCGCTAATATATTATATTAATGGATCTTCTAATCCTCATTAAAATTTAAAGCGTTTATTATAGTATATATGAATATTTGGTAACATACGGAAAAGGGCTTGAGGATGAGGGTTGAAACGCGAATCATTAGCACCGAAGGGTTAAGGATTGTAAAATTATTTGAAACAGAGGCGTCTGCTAAAGAAAATATACGGATATAAGGTACCTATTGTGTAGTATATGAGTTCAATGATGGTTTCAGCTAGTATTTTGCCAAAGAGACCGAAATAACATTTCACAATGTGCATAGTTCAAAGGATTCATTAGACTTATCATAGTTTTAATACTTTTGATAGACAAGTGCCTTAAACCGAGTCGTATACCTACATCATTGGACACCCGGGTGCTCATTTAATTGCGGCCAACCCAAGACTAGGGGAAAATATTCATGATTATCCTACCTCGTACTAAATGTTTGTAATCAGAGATCAATACTTTAAGTGAACGGCTTAGAGGACACGCACACCAGAAATAACAAAACTTTAAAACTATTGCTGTACTATTATGAGTCTCTATGAACCTACAACTGATATGTAGTGCATGGACGTGACTGCAATAATCCTAGTAAAATACCGTACAAACAAATGAAAATCATCCTATTTATTGTCAAATGGTTAAACTGCCTCAGCCCCTCACAATCCACCAAACCAATTTATATAAACTTTTGATTTCGAACAATTTCTACGATTCTATGGGTCAAATATACAATGTGTTCGGTACGCAATAAGTGAACAGCACCTGGTGTCTCCTAGCATTTATTCGTTAGACGTAGGCAACGCTTAAATCTCACAGCGCATTACCTGCAATTAATATAATGGAATCTCGTTTTTGCAATTTTGTATTTATACAATAAATTAAATATCACGACACACACCTTGGTTTAATTATTCTATACCCACATATCTGTTTCTATACCTACGTTTTCTAAAACCTATGTAAACGATCATCTTAGAGTATATCCTGTTAGGTCATGCACTACTTAACCAGTAGAATAACGCAAACACAGGAACCAACGCCAAAGATATTAACTGTAATACTTGTGCATTGTTATGTATAACTGTTAATTTTCTGCATTATCCTGTCGGTTTATAACGCTGCAACTTGTAGCTACGTGCACTTATGTGCAGTCGTTTCTGTACTTATAGCATGCATGTCAATATTTTTGACTTTATTCGTTTATCTCGGCCGAAAGACTTCCACTACTGGAGGCCGACAAATGTCCACATCCAACTGTAGGTATCCTATTTTCCAACTACTTTCAGGGTTAAATAAAAGAATCGTGTCAATATCACTCTTTATTGATTTTAAAAAAATATTTATATTACACATTCATTCAATTTTAGAGCCTATAAAACAAATAACATTCTCAAGATACGATCCTTCCGCGTTGGCGTTCCCGGCCTCGCGGCCTCCGGCTACGCTACATATATCAAGCCAAAAATATCTTTACATCTAATGTAGATACCTATTATTGATAAACGATTCGATCATCCTTCGAGAAATCCGGGATGTCAAATCGCCCTTACACGTAGGCCCTAAGTACGCAATAACTATTATTAAAAAATAAAAAGAAGAGGACTTTAAATCAAAAAATATATTATCTCGTAGAATGTACTTGACTAATGAGGAAAAAAAGAGAAACTCGGACGCAGCGCTGCAAAAACCTATTGATAATAAATGTAACGTAAGCAAACTGCGCCGCTCCCGGTATCACAAGATCGAACATAAAAATGGAAGAAGGAAATCACAAAGTCTAAGATCTTTACATAGAGGTTAGGTACATATTGAGTAGATAATATTTTCTCTTACATTACGACGGCATCAATAAAGAGGTACGCGACGAGGTTGCAACAGCAATCCCAATGTTTCTACAAACATTGCACAGCCGATATATTCCCGACAATTCCAAAATAAATTAACTAAATTACTCGTAATATTGCGTCTCTGAAATTATCAACATTCCTTTACTAAATATTGATGCTTTCACTCTTATCCTATTATTATGTAGTAAAGGTAATAAATTATTTGCGATTAGAGACATTTAGAATTTCGTAATGATGTCGATTATAATATCCTAAACCTGAATTATTCTTAAAAACTAGGTATACAAAATAGGAATCTGCAATAAAACATTAATATTGAAGCTGTTTACATGCTCACTAGCAAAATATGCTGATTCGTAGTTTCAACTGTTGGCCACAAGGTTAGACACAATTTAATTGAATATGCACACTATCACCTCCGTAACACAGATATGTATAAAGCATCTTTAACGTAACATTAAAGCGTTGCGTCAGAAGGATATAACCACATTTCCTAGGATATTTTTGAAATATCAAGTAACGTGGGCCTTTGGCGAGAGAGATGTACTTAATTTAGTAGATAAGAGTATATTTGGAGGTAACCTTCTGATGGGAAAGAGCCAGAAAATAATTTCATCGGTAGAAGAAACCGCATGCATACTTATATATTGGTCCAAATTCAGGTCTCATCTCAATTTAAAACAGGTGAAACATAATGGCTACAATAAATAGAACAATAAGATAAAATTACACGAGTTGTTATCTACGACAGCAACCTGAATTTTCTCAGAGCTGCCCCGACTACACATGATTTTCAACAACACAGATTACTAACTAAGATAAAACAATAAAATTGTAGTCTTTATCGGCCATATTAGTATTATTACATGTCAAAATGATAGCCACCATGTTCGCGGTTCCAGATAAACAAAACATGTGGACAAAATGCACAGAAATGGAATGAAAGGAGATAAGATACTTATTACTACAAGCACCAGAAGATTGTGAAGGTCATTAGAGGTTTAAAGACTACGTCCGCCGCTACACGGGCGGGCATCGGTGATCTACGGGCACCTATCATGTACACAGAACACACGGAAACTATGAAGCGTCTCTACATAGACGGTTAAACATTAAAATCATCTCAAAATAAATTCATTACGCTACATCGCTTCCACGTTTCTACAAGACGACGCCCGGACACATTGCAGATTCCCGAGGGTAAACGTCCCCAGAACACATACAACTGTAACGAAACGACTCATACTAAAACGAAACCCTATTATGCTTCACTGAAAACAAGAATTAAAATTATTATGAAAAAACAAGTCAACACAAGCTAAATATAAAATAAAATATACAACTAAAAACATGGACGTAAGTCGACTGAATGTGTAAGAACATAAGGTGGTTTCGTCCCATACAGAAATGGGTGCATGTTCACATTTCAACGCCAAGAATGAAGTAAGTACTGAGAATTTTACAAGTATAATTTTTTTCTTGAAATACTAATTAAATCAATTATATCACTGAGTTTGGTTCCTTGAAAAGTAGAAACAACCTTTTATTTAACATTTGTAAAATTAATATCATGTATTTCCTTTGACACCCGAAATAGCCTTCAAGAATACAAATATGGTGTTCTTGATTAATTCCACGAGTCAAAATACAACTTTATCAAAGTACCGCCGTCAACCTGCAAATATGCACCAAGTTTTATATGGAGACACAACCAGACCATTCCACCTTAAGAGGCCTTATTCCTTTTAAAATGCTGATTGCTTTAGACATTTTTCTCTATGATCAAACATGTTTCTTAACATATTATTGATGTTACTACCTAGAACAGGGCTATTGGGATTTATTGGCATATATTTGAAACCTACAATTTGAATTTTTCATTGATAATTTTAGTTTCAAAAACTACTCGAAATTGACAAAATTCACGCGGGAAATTAGGTTTTTCAGCTTATTTTCGACTGCACGCAATAAAAGCATGAAATAGCTACGTTACTACCTAGAACTCGGGGAAAAGTATTATTCACATCAAAAAGTTGGTTGAAATTATCAATATATTTGTCATAATATGAAAAAAATGAATTTTAAAAGGAATAAGGCCTCTTAAGGTAATAAAACTTAATAATAAATAACTGTCACACCCTGTTGAACTGTTGGCGGAGAGTGCCTGCGGGCGAGCATTGAGCGGGGGGCGCGCGCGGCCGCCGGCCGCTCACTCCTTGCGGGCTTTCTTCTTGCCCTTCTTGACTTTAGACTCCGTCCAGGTGTCTGGGGAATCGAATACAGACATTATACAAAAATTATACAGGAGCTGCTTTACTTAACTGTGCTCCTCGGCGCTCAAGGACTGTAGAGCGGCGCCCCTCTAATCATTACGGCGCAAGAGTAGAGGCGCTGAGAGGTGAGAGACTTTATACTCTCGCGGTTTGTATAATACGTAGTTAACACAAATTATAACGGCTCTATCGCGATATTCCTTATTCACCTTCATAATCTAACTATTCTAATTCAAGGGCGCCTATTCAAAATAGTCACGGAATCTGTAAGTGCCCCGAGAACTGAAAGTTTCGGAAATCTTGTTCTAAAATTTTTAAAACTGTTGAAATCGTTAGAGCATAAAAGAAACAATTTTATGTCAAAAAGGTAAATTTAAAATGAAATCCTGAAAATAACCAAGTGAACAATTTGGAGTACGCTCACAGTTTTAATATTTGTATAAACCTGCATAAAGTACACTCCGAAATAAGTTTCAAGTCTCAAAATATCTGAAATGTGTGTAAAGAAGCAAGGATTCTATTTACCTCCGAGTTCATCAAACACTGGCACATTGGGCTTGTCGTCCTGCTTGTCCGATGAGTCGGACTCTGACTCGGGTTTAGGAGCACTCTTGGCTACAGCGGCAGCCTGTGAATTAAATATTACAAATTTCATTCAAAATCGATCATTTCTTGCCAGGCGAAAAAGTAGTATTTATAATAAATGGAAGGGCAATCAAAAGTCACCAGACGAAGCCTGTCTTGCAGTGCAGATCTGTATTTCTGTCCTGAGTTGTATAAAAAGCCAATCATATTAACATCTAAATCACGGTTACGAGTTGAAAACATGGTAAATAATATGGCTACATTGTATTTATAATATAAACAACTATTGGGCCTTTAACCTATCACTCATGTACAACAATAAAATATCAGATTAGATTATTTAAATCAAATCTAAATAAGTAAGTCACCAATTAATCATATGAATTATTATAATTTATCTCTTACTTCATTATGACATGAATATTATGTAATTATAATTAATACCAAGCGAGCTACAAATACTTTTTTCTTTATTAGATTTTTCGAAAAGACATATGTTTTTCGACTGTGCAGTATAACCGGGGACAACAATTCTGAATTACTCATTTGTTTTAAGGCTGATTTAGACGATGCCAATTTTGAGACGCCTAAATTACGGCGCCTCGAAAAGGCACCGTATAAACACTTTCCGCGCCATTTTTTCGCCGCATGCCAGCGCTGGCGCGGAATAGAACACGAGCCTATTTTTCGGCGCCAGTGACCCCCCCTCCGCGTCTCTCGCTGCCACTAATGACTGGTACTGAAAAAAAGCACCGTGTAAACACGACTGGCGGCGAGATTTAGGCGGCTGAACATAGTCATTGTCTAAACGGTCGGAGGTGTGCTGTGCGGTAATCACTGGCGCCGTAATTTAGGCGTCTCAAAATTGGCATCGTCTAAATCAGCCTTTAGGGACCAAAGTGATCAAAGTGAAACTTCAACTACATACTAATCTCCTCTGGTGTGATATGTACAATGAGCTGCAGAATGCAGCCCATTTATGAATGAATTCATTTACAAATGGGCCATGCATTTGTGCAGCCAATTACACAACACATTGGGGAAATTCCTCTTGTTAAAATCAGCAAGGGGAGAAAGCTGTTATAACAAATAAAGTTATAATTACGTCGTTGGCCTTTTTCTTGGTCTGCTTCTCCTTGTCCTGGTTCTTCTTGGTGCTGCGCAGGTCCTTCACTTCGGGCAACTCCTCATCTTCGGCGAGCTCTGGGTTGTCACGACGCTCGGCCTGCGCAATGTTTACATGTACGTTACAAGAAAGCACTCGGGATGGTTTGTTATTCAAGACCTAAATTACACAAGCACTTAAACACTTATGCTACTTTCATGTATGTAAACACTTTATTGTACACAACAACTGGTTATAAATACATTCATAACAAATAAAACATGTACAAAGGCGAACTTATCCCTATTAGGGACCTCTTCCATTTAACCTCTGAGCAATTGAAGGAATGGGTATTTGAAGAAAATAGGTAAACTACACTTCGTACAAACGAGATATCTATATTACTTAAAAAAACTATACATAAACTAAGATAATACACATATATTTATACTATTTATATAATCTATATCTACATGTAATACATATAAATGCGTAAATAAATATAATATTTCATGAATTCACAAGCTTTCATTACAACCTTCGTCATTTAAATCTGAATGGTATATTTTAGACTGGCATATTGTTCAGGCAAATAGATATGCTGATTATGCTGAGGTAGGACCATTTCGGGGCATAGTTTTAGTTTAGTTCTGTTTAAGGCTTCATTTCTTTTCTCGTATTTTATGCGCTCGAAAAAAAATATTGCTTCTTTCTTCTTTCTTTTGAGATAAATTTAATATTTACCAATAATAAGTTACATAATATACAAATTTACCGTTACACTAGGCTGGACTCGTCTCAAGGTCAATGTCTGTGAGTTTTCATTTCACATCCCCTTACGACTTTTTAATATTGCTTAGAAAGTACCTATAACATTCTAAGTATTCAATACCTTCAAAGATATGAGTAACTAATGTAACTATATATTTATTAGTCTTGTTTACCTATGCCTGTTATTTTAATGTATCTCATGTTGTGTTGTATATTCCTTAATGTTTGAGGTGTGCAATAAAGAGTATTTCTATTTGTAAATATATGAGTAACTAAAACCGTGACAAATTGTGTTATTATCTTTGTTGTATCTTCCCCTCTTTGTCACCTTCATGCCAATGTTTATTGCGTCTCCATGACCTTGCACTTGACTGCTTAGTCACGCAGTGTTTGTCCGTAAAAATGTCAGTAAAGTCAAGTAGTAAGTAAACAAAATACCAATATGCATTTGGCAAGTGTATGTCCCTTGTAGTTCTTATAAAATGCTTTCACAATGATAAGGGAGAACTATTTGTAGCTGCTTCAATTGGAAGGCGTCCAGAGGTAGGACTGTCCAGATAGATAGTACATGTTATAGATAATCAGATGCTGTAGAAAGTAGCTTTTCTAATGGCTAGAATAAAATTTAGGTAATTTACACATATGACAATATATTCTACTCTGAGATTAAAAAGGACAAGGCTGTCTTTTCAGACCTGTACGTGATCAGACCACCTGATAATTGATTCTGTTTGTAATGTGATCTTTTTGGAATTTTCATTATCAGTATTTCTATGTCATAAAAAATACTGAGTCTAGATGTAGAATTTTTTTATTGTATTATAAAATGTAGGGATTCAAGTGTCTAAAATAAATATTAACAATGAAGCATTGATTTCATCCAGTCTGAGCAAAGAAAACATCTGTTGTTTATCATCCAGTCCAGTTATCCAGTCAGCAACAGAAGTTGTTACGCACACCAGGTGATCAAAATGGTATGCACACAGATTCTAATATCTAGAGAATAAGGTTTGTGCAGATAATTGTAAACATGTTATAATGCTAAGCTACTTTGTTGCTGACTGTCCCATTACATCTTACAATTGTATAACATTTAGAAGAATTTTAACGCTGGCACTGTGGTAAACTATTAGGAATGAAAAAGACAGTGATATTACCTCCTTGAGCACTCTCTGCATCTCCTCGATCTGCGCCTGCAGGGCGCGCGCTGCCTCGGCATCTACACCAGGACCCTCAGCACTCAGCACCTGGTATGATAAAAAATAATTAACAAACGCCAGCCACTTTCTGACTTCTCCCCACGGTTTACCTAGGTTATCACGGGCCCAAAAAGTGAAAGTAATGACTGCAAACTAGTGCAAAAGTAAAGATTGGGGCCTGAAGATTAGGGCACAGGGTTTAGGAGCCTTTGAAGCTTACAGTACCAGTGCTTACAAATTTTAATAAAGTTTAATGAGGATTCAATAATGTTAAAAACATATTTTTAAATTATTCCTATGCTGAAACAGAAGTAAGGTAAAAATTATGATTTCAATATTTTTGTCTAATTAACACTTTTGCAACCAGACAAAAAAGTAAGACATATCCCAGAAACCGGCCGAGCCGACTTTTATAGCATCAACCACGGCTACCGGGTTGGCCGGCATCTGAACAAAGTTTACGAGCGCCCGGCCTCCGGGTTGTTGGTGTCGAAAGTGTTAATGTCTATTTTTATGCCTCCTTGCGTTTATTCCTTCTATAACAATTGGCTTTTATGCAGCAATAAAACAACAGGCTAATTCCTGACAGATCAAATCAGCTAGAATACCCTAAAATACCCAAGACCTCATGACCCTAGAATAGTATGATAATTTATAAAAGAAAAACAAACTATGACGTCACCATTTACTGTCAAATTACCTCCTTCTATTGGGTTTGTGGCAATTTCAAAATATTTAAATTTCCCTAATGTAGCAGCATTATGCTGAGTGGTGTCCTTTTGCGGTGGACATGGCAGCACCATCATATACCCTCTACTTATATTTATATAATTTTCTTTTTAAATTAAATGTATGATATTGTATATTATTGTTAAGTTATAAATTTAGTTTTTAAGTCCTTTGTAATGGTGGTGCGTCTTCTTCGCTGCAATAAATGTGTTTTCTTTCTAAATTGGCGAAAATCATTGTAAATTATAGTTCCGTGTATATTTTCTATAATTATATTTAGTGGTTAGTGTCAATTAAATTTTATCATCTTCAGGAAACTAGCCTATTGAAATTTAAGTAAACAAATGATGACAAAATAGTAAACCGCGATGTTTTTTACTCTCAAATAGATTTAAAAGAGGTTGCAAATTAACACAGTTTATTGTGTAAGTCTAATTTAACCTGAATCAAACTGCCTATTAACAAGAATGAATATTGAGCACATTCATTACAGTCCCAAAATTGCAAAAGTATATGATATTGGTCAGCTATAGTGCTAACTACAAAGTCCATATCTTATATTTCTTATTACAACAAAACACTTAACCCAATTAAGACTTAATAGTAATAAGCACATGCAACAAAGTAACATTATGAACTATTAATTAATTGTGCAAAACCACACTAGGTGTCTTAAAATAAGAGTTGACCTACATAAGTTTGAGTAACCTAATAACCAACATCTAAAACTTCTTCTTGTAATAAATATAAAATAAGAAATTATATAAAGGTATGAAGGATATTCCAAACAAAGTCCATAATCACTTTCACCTGCTATAACTTGTGTGGGTATCTAATTGGAAACCAATTCACTCATATCTTATAATGACTCACCTTGATGGTCTCTTCCGCAGGCTCCTCGCTGGGGTGGGCGGCTTCCACATCAGCATCCTTGGTCTTCTTGTTCTTGTTCTTCTTAACAGGGCTGTCCTTCTTTTCCTTATCCTCGGGAGCCTTCACCTTCTTCTGGCTCTTCTTGGGCACCTCCTGCCAGCCACCATCATCAAAGTCTGCTGGCTTCTCAGTCTCCACAGCTTTACCCTTCTTTGCCTTCTTCTCAACAGGGGCTTCCTTCTTCACAACCTTGGGTTCAGCAGGTCTCTCAGGCTTGGGCTTGGGCTTCTCGGGCTCCTTCGCTTTCTCCTTGGCGGGAGATTTCTTGGAGCTCTCCGACTTTGCCTTCGACTCATCGCTCGACGTGCGGTTGGGCGACGATTTCTGCAACACAAAAACATTCCTTTACAAACATTGTCAAAGGTAAAACATCCCTACGCGACGTCTGATAACCATGTCCCGGTATAACGGCGAGCATATGCTTGCAGGTTAAAAATAAAATGAGCACACGTTGAGAGGTGGACGCTCCTCGGCGCCAATAAATCGTAACATATTGACATGACTTACCTTTTCCTTCGACTTCGATTTTGATTTCTTGCTCGAGGACTTCCTGTCGTCGATCACTAGCGGCAGCTTGTCGAACTGAGGCTGTTCCGCCGAGCGGAACCCGAAGATAAATACTAGAGCTGCGCATAGTAAAACAACCGCCACCGCTGCCGCGGGGAACAGGAGCTGTGCGCTCGACACCTGTCTCAGCAGTTCCATCATGGGGCTTTAGTTTCGAACTGTCTAAAATATATAGTTCACATATAAAGGTATCGATAAGGTGTGATAATGTTGAACTAATTAATTCCCCAGCGATAAAAGCAGACACGGAGACATGATGACGCGGCTGTGACGTGCCAAAAAATCGCGATTGGATATTGCACACGTTCGAATCAACGCTACAGGAAAAACGAATAAGTGAAAGGAGTTTTTATTAACTTATAATTTATATAATTAATTAATTAATTTTCAACCAAATGATGCAGTTTCAAAATAAATTATAAAATATAAAATTATTGATAATTGTAGATTTACTACGTACTACTAGACCTCCAATTCCATCAACCGATCACTTCGCCTTGAAATCAAACAATAGATAGGCTAGTTGACTCATGTTAAATTGTATTAAACTAAGTTTATTTTGTAAAGTATTTAGCATTAGAGGGCTAAATATATTTTTCTCAGCTCTCTTTTTTCAGCTCAGCTCAGTGGAAGATGGCCGGAAAAAATGAATTTAAAAATATGTTTTTTAATCTGTATTTTAAAATGCTTAAAACGCTGTTCGCCATTTTCTTTTATGATTATGATAGTGACATCATCGGCCCTGTAAATAAAAGTAAAGGGCTACTCCAACGTCTCCAGCGACTAATAGTGCCGTGTCTCTCGATCTGCTGTTAAAGTATATTTAAATGAGTGGGATGGCACTATACGACGTCCGAATTTCGAACTCGGTATTCTACGTCACGCCACAGATAAGCAAAACGTAAAAATGATCCCATGCATGATAATAGGCTTATTGAAAACACCCTTACTAATAGGCCAATACAGGTTTTCCTGGGTGACGAAACCGAAACCAGCAGCATCAGAACACTAAACAAAGGGCTCCCGCAGGGCTCTATCCTAGCCCCCCTTAATAATTCTGTTCAATATCTACGTGCATGACCTTTCCGATACTGTGTCACGTAAATTCGGGTACGTCGACGACCTGGCTCTTATCACCCAAGACCACAAAATGGATTTCACCGAAATAATTCTACAAAGAGACCTGGAAGCCCTTGACGACTTTTTCACCCGTGGCGCATCTACCCTAACCTAAGTAAAACGGAAGCCTGCTGCTTCCATCTTAACAATAAGCTTGCAAAAAGCACACTAACCGTCAAGTTTAAAGGCACAGTACTGAAACATAACCCGCACTTTACCCTAGACCCTTTACCCCGGTTACCCTAGACAGAAGTCTTACAAGTGCCACTTACAAAAAGTATCGGCCAAACTACAGACCAGGAATAGCCAATTTCAATTGATTAATTTATATACTAATTTAATTATATTAACTATATAATTGAAGATTGAAGTACATAGTAGATTATTACTTAAGTACTTGAGTGTAAGCTAAAGCTTTTCTTCGGCTGTAATCGAACGTCGATTTGTGTCCGCGCCAGTAATAATCACTCCAATTTTGCTTAGTAAATAATCAAATGACGCGGTTGACATGCGGGTGCAATTAAAAAATGTTTCTTCGCGTTGCCTTAAATCTCCGTAATCTCTAGCAAAAGACCCATTTATCGGTCTGGTTTGTAAATAGGAATGTACCCAGAATTTATGACTCGATTGTACAAAAACCAAGCTGAAAGTATCACCGCAGCGCTCTGAATAAGTTCCGTTTCCATTTTATCGACAAATAGGAACTGTTTTCACCTTAACGTTCGAATGTGAAATGAAGGCGAGACGGAAGTAACGCGGGACGTCGCGCATCGCAGCTCCGGACGGAGATGCTGAGAAAACTCGGACGTTGGTGCGTTGTCTCCGCATGCGAGTCCGTTGCTCCGCGTCTCGCAACGAGACGCGGCGGCGGTGTGACAACCGCCTAAGAGTAGCACTACCCCAACTATATGGGATTGCATTCTTTGCCCAAAGGCAAAAGAAGCCGTGTAGGTGTATAATAGCACAGAATAGATAATAGTACAAGTACAGAAGGCACACTACTTTGATCTTTACAAAAGCCGCTTTTTTTAGCCAAAAAAATATGATTTATGGCCCTTCTAAAGTCGTCGTCCCCAGCGCAAGCCAAACGGAACGTTATAGCTGCGTACCAACGGTGAAAATGAATTGGCTCGCTTGCCGCGTCGCCGAGAGCGAGGGCTGTCAACGACTAAAAATAAAAATGTATTTCCCATTTATTTCTTACATTCAATATAGAGAGCAATATATTTATATTCTTCATACTTTATATTTATAATTTCATTATTTAACTATAAAATTAACAATCTCAGAATTTGGACGAATTGAATCCACCACCAGGCCGCAAAACATTTAAGCTTTACTTTTAAACATTTTAATACGTACAATATAATAAAATAATGTAACGAATGCGTTACCTTAACATGCAATTAAATTCTTGATTTTGTTTTTGCTTAGTTGTCCGATATTTATTTATTTATTCATATATATATTCATTACTACATACCTAGTATAAAACAAAGTCGTTTCCTGCCTGTCTGTCTGTCTGCCCCTATGTATGCTTAGATCTTTAAAAATACGCACGGACGCACCGTGCGAAGCCGGGGCGGGTCGCTAGTAACAAATAAAACATGTACAAATGCGAAATTATCCCTATTAAGGATCCCTTCCAATATATTTCTTTTAACTCATTATTTATATATTTTATATGCTTACCTATCAAACTATCACTCAATCGTTTATTCATTACTAGTAATTTTACAAACGTGATATCAAATATTATTATAACAACCTTTATGATTGTTGATTTAGTAGTAGACATATTTATTTTACTAGAGTTTAAATTGACAAATACAATATATGTTGGACTCAGGTAAAATCAGAGATGTTAAAACCGCAAGCGAAATAAATATAAACCCGAATTACATTTTATCAGCGTAGGTAAATTAGCATTTATTATTTCCTAGCTTCTGCACGGGGCTTCACTCGCGTGGAATTCGAGGTACACTATTCGACGAGAACCATGCTTTCATGAATAAAAAGTTGTCCGTGTAATCAAAATTTTAAGCAAATCTATCAAGCCGTTTCAGCGTAAAGAAGTAACAAACATACACACTTTCGCTTTTTAATAATATTAGTGACATAAATGTTTACAATGAAGCGAAAAATTGAAAAATTTAATGGGTCACAGGATTCGAACCTGCGTTTCCAACGGTTTTCCGGCCAACACGGGCGTCCTACCAACTGAACCACTGAACCAGATGTCAGAGCCATTGAATATTTCAGCCAGTTGCTTCAACATGCCTTAGGGTGGCATCGTAGCGTCATCTACCGTAAAGATTCAGACTTTTATAATCGGCACCATTGTCTCAAATTTGTTGAGAATCGATAGTAACGATGTGCTACACCCGAATAAATTATTTTTATTAAAGCAGTAACGTCTGCTAACGTAAACCAAAAGTTTACAATGAAGCGAAAAATTGAATAATTTAATGGTTCAGACAGGATTCTACCCTGAGTTTCCAACGGTTTTCCGGGCCAACACGGGCGTCCTACCAACTGGACCACCGAACCAGATGTCAGAGCCATTGAATCTTTCAACCAGTTGCTTAGAAAGAAAGAAAGAAAGAAAGAAAGAAAATTTATTTCGCCGCAATTAGTAGGTATTACATATTATAACATAAAAATTATAAGAATTGTGCGAAAAAGGAGTCCACTCAGCACATTGCCAAACCACGGGGGTGACTTGACGGCTGGTATTATGTGGATCCACAAGTTGAGCGGAACAGGACTGCACGTTATACACTCATATTCCCATTAAACCAAAAATAGAGTGAACAAACTGATTGTAATTCATTTATATAAAGTACTATAAGTGGGCATGTTTATCTCACAAAACCGTGACTAAAACTAACACATTTAAACTTTACAAAATCAAACTGTGACAAAAAATATAATCCGACCTGGAACACGAAAGGCTTACTGTGCTGGACCAAGCTGCTGGTCTAACAAATATAATTTTAACCGTTTCTTGAAAATAAATATAGAAGAAGCATTTTGGATTGGAGGTGGGATATTGTTCCAGCATTTCGTGGCAGAGTAACTAAAACTGCCACGAAAGGAAGCGCTTCCGTGTCGAGGACAGATAAGGCGAGGGGCACGTCTAGGTTTTGGCTTGGTGAAACGAAGCTTGTGAAAAAGGTACGAGGGCTCTTTAAAATTTATAATTCCGAAAAGGAGCGTGGCTAAATGCATAGTACGGCGGGCCTCCATCTTGAGAAGCTTACCTTTGTTATAAAAGGGAGTAACGTGTGCTCGAGGTGGAATGGGATAACAGAATCTTGCGCATGCATTTTGTAAGCGCTGAATCAACTTTTTAGAACGAGCAAGCAAACATGGGCCAAACACCGTATCAACGTAATTAAGCTTCGAGAGAATTAAAGAGTCGCAAAGTTTTATTCGTATGTCTACAGAAAGATAATTTCGGACCCTATATAGAACTTTTAGCCAATAAAAACAATTGCGTACAGTTTCAAGCACATGTTTCTCAAAATGAAGAGTACTATCCATGATAACACCCAGATTTCTAGCTTCAGACACACATTCTAAGGGTTCATCATCTATAGAAACCTGGGGGCTACGGGCCATTACCTTAGCGACACCCTGCTTTGTACCCATCACAAGAAACTTCGATTTTAAAGGGTTAAGAACAAGGCCACTTTGTTCTGACCATCGCGCTACTCGGCTCAGATCTTGATTTAGTTTGGAGACAGCTCCTTCCGTGTCATCTGGCTTGAAAGAGATGTAAATTTGTAGGTCATCAGCGTACAAATGACATTTACAGTTTTTGACACTGTCAACGATATCAGCACTGTATAAAATGAAAAGTATAGGACCGAGAATAGATCCTTGAGGTACTCCTCTAGTGACAGGTTGAGTGTCAGAAACTGTAAAAGTACCGTCAGGATTGTTCAGTTCAACACGTTGAGTGCGTCCGCTTAAATAGCTAGCAAACCATTTTACACTACTAGCCTCAAAACCGTAATAGGACAGCTTGGAAAGTAACAAAGTATGATCTATAGTATCGAAAGCGCGTGAGAAATCGAGTAACGCCATACAACATGCCTTAGGGTGGCCTCGTAGCGCCATCTACCGTTAATATTAAATCATTAAATTTTTCAATTTTTCGCTTTATTGTAAACATTTGGTTTACGTTAGCAGACGATACTGCTTTAATAAAAATAAAATATTAGTGACATGGCCTATTTTAACAAGCTTTTCTGGATTTCTACTGTTTCGGTCTTCGTCTGCAGTACTTAAATCTTGATAGGTCGAGCATAGGTAGTAGGTACCAATAAAATAGCCATCAGATTCTAAGGTAGTAAGTGTATTCGAACTTGAATATTCAACAAAACATTACGTTCCATTATAGGCAGTTTGTATTCCAAATTCAACTTCAACCAGATAGTTATTTTAGTCATGGTAACACATTCTATTTCTTTTAGATAGAGATAGACGACTAAAAAACACCTTAATATAACCTCAAAAAAACGTTGTACGTTGTATTGGGTTCAATTGATATTATAATTATAAATTAAAATGGGGAAGAATAAACAGAAGCGAAAAGACAAGAAGAATAAAGGGGAAAATCATGGAGAATCTGATCAACTCCATGAAGAAGCGCAAGGGATTCATAATGAGGAGCAAGAAAAAGATCCTCTAGAAGCAGACTTAAAACAGGACTTGCCGCGGAAACGAGAACTTGCGGACGACGACTCAGACGTGGAAGAACAACCGAAAAGAAAGAAAAAGAAAAAGCCAGTAGTGCCGACGGATGCATCTGGTAATAAGAAAGGACAAAAATCAATCAGGCAAATGAAAAGAGAAAAGTTTGTTCAACGCCAAGCGGAAGCTCAAGCTGTGGTCAAAGATCAACATAAATCTGAGTGCCTAAACTACCTGTCACAATGGAAACACAACAAACAAAACTGGAAATTCATGAAAGCGAAACAGATATGGCTCTGCAAAAACAAGTTCTCAACTTCACTTATACCAGAGGCATCATGGCCAATGTTACTGGAGTACTTCGATTCAACACAAGGTAACATTCGTAAACTATTGTTGGAAGACGCAAATAATATCATCAAACAGCTAGACGACTGGTCGGAATCACAGAACAAGGAAGAAAGTGCAGAAAATGAAGAAGCCTCTGCTGAAGTTGCCAAACCCGATGACAATGTTTACAAAAGAGCCCGGGACCTAATACAATGTTTAGGGGAATAAAAGATTTACTTATATTTTTTGGTTTATTTTGTTCAACTACACTTGGTAACAAGAATTATATGAACATGTATACTCAGCACCACAGTTAACAGCTAATAAGTTAACCCTTTGACCGCCAAAGACGGCAAATCACGTCATCGGGAATTCGTGCCACTGACGCCAACGACATCTATTGACGTCAAAATTTCAGTGGTCAAAAACATGCTAATTCAAACCACTATCTGTGTTTTTCAACCTCTGTTGATTTTGGAGCACTTTTTTTTTTTTTGGTTTGGCGTCAGTGGCACGGTGAATTGCTTTGCCGCTCGGCGCTCAAAGGGTTAAATTGCTATCTACAACATGGTTAAATAACCCAATAGATATCATATTATTACCTGAGTTGCTGACTATACAGGACTAGATGCACTAAATTACTTATGTCTCAACTTCTTTCTTCTTTTCATTGGAGGCATACTGTTCGATCCATTTGCGGAGTTTATCAGTATCTTGGAGTCCAACAAGACGGTTCTGAACCTTACCATTCTTGATTGCTACCAAAACTGGAACAGAGCTCACTTCATAATCTAGGGCCAGGTCAGTCTGTTCATCAATGTCAACTTTGGCCAGTATTACTTGACCCTTTTTCTCGGATATGATAGATTCAAGGCGAGGAGTGAGCATTCTGCATGGATTACACCACCTATAAATAAAGATAATAGGGATTAAAATACCATTGTTTATGACGTGTTATCAATTATTATCTTAGCAAACTTTGGAACTTAATTGTGCAGAATATAATTATAATGCAAGGGAATGCACCAAAATATTATTGAAATGTTAATGTAATGTTTTAAGTAACTTACGTAGCAAAAAAATCAACGACCACTGGAACTTTGCTGTTGATAACTTTGTCTTTAAAATCGTCGGTGCTTTGAATTTTCACAATATCCCTATAAGCAGGCGTTACGGAAAAAGCCCTGACGACATTTGCGTTCTTTAAGGTTAAAGCGTTTCGTACAATTAAATTGGAAATCTTGTTCGTAATCATTTTTATGCAAGATGACTATTTTAGATGATGAAATAGATACAAATTTGTACGAAAATTGCTCAGGCCCCCTAGAGTAATTGAAATGACAATGACAGAATGACACTATTATTTATCTGTAATTTGTCATGTCAGTCACGCTCATTCTTTTTTTTCCACGTGCCTTTGCCTATGTGTAGATTTTTTGCATTCATGAAATATCTGCACAATATTTATGTATATTCGTCATTCGATATCAATTAACACAATTAGAAAATGAATTGTACAGTTTACATAATGTAAACACGAAGCTGATCATTAATTTTTAATGAACAAAAATTCAAAGCTGTTCTAGTCTTAGTTTAAACTTCATATATTTATTTTTGTTCAGTCAAACAAAGTAGGACGTACTCAAACACGACAGGAATAAAAAAAAAATACCAAAGAGAATATAACACTACGAAATACTGTCAAACCGGCCCTTCTTTTGAGCATTTGGCTGGTGGCAAATATCCGTGTACGGATTTCTTTAAAAACTCTACTTGAGGAAGTCGATTTCATGAGTATATTTGCTCGACAATAACACAAGAATGTATTCTAGTGATGATTATAACGAGGTAAGAGAAATCAGTGGATAAGTTTAATAATCATAACCTTGCTGAGCGTGAACGTAAGCACGAAGCTAACCTAACGCAACAATGTATGTTATGTTTGCAGGGAGGATATGAGTCCGGATACGGGGAGCGCGAGCGGGAGCGAGAGCATTACGAACCCCATACAGGAGACCCTCAATATGATTTGGAATATGACAGGTCATACTATAAAATGCCTGAAATGGTAAGTTCTTTTTTGTTAGTTTAATATTGAAATAAACCTTATATACCTGAGTCATATAGGCACGACAGTATCGTGAATTCTAAAATGTCAAATATGCAAATATCATATTTCCTATCTAAAAATTGTTATCATGCAGAATAATTGTTTTGTATACATACATCATGCCTATACTTATCTTATTTCAGGTCAAAAAATTCCTGGTTTATTTCCGGAACATGATAAACGAAGGTGTAACTTATGAGATCTTGAATCTGTATGAGAATACTTTCCCAAAACTCACTGAGCAGTATTTTGAGAACACTCCCTGGCCTGATGAGAATGAAGTGGCACCCATTGTTGACAGTGATCATGTAAGTGACTGGAATTATTTTAGTTCATGGACATTCTATGTGCAGGTTTACTGGTTTGAACACATGCATGTGTTAAATGACCATTGTTATGAGAGACATATTTTGAAATTTGGCGCCCCGGGCCTATAAGTTTTGCTGCCCCAGAAGTCAAGGAAATATTAAAAACGTTTGTTTTTTTATAATGGATAATGGTAGTTGTGTGTACTTAGATATTGAAAGTGTAAGGGTTGGGTCATAGGAAAAAAAAAACATTATTAGCCATAACACAATCCGATGAAAGACTTACCTACTAGTTCTTGTTATTTTTCATGTTAATTTTAAATTGTGGATTGACAAAAAAAAGGTGAGAAATAATAGTTGGTTGAATGGTGCCAATACCAAAACAAAATGCAATTGGCCAGGGGCGCCTATGTCATCCCTGTCGGTTTGGCCCCCTGGGCCATGGCTCAGATGGCCCTAGGGTAAATACGTCCCTGATTGTTATGCAGAAAGGAACCAGAGTAATCTTTTTGACAATTCTCTGCGGCAATCAATTTAACTTATAATTAGCATTATTTTGTATGGGGTTGTAAAACCGTATTTCGCAGTGAAGGTGTCTCAGTAAAGTTTGGTCACTTCTTCTGTTTTTTACAAAATTATGGTCAAATTGTTTGTTCACTGAAAACAAAGAGTGCAAACAATTAAAAAGTTACATCATAATCCTTCAGGAATGAAACACAGACTATGCATTATGGTGGCTCCATGCTACTTGTGAAGTTGAATAAAGTCGGGAGAGTATGTCAGTGTGGATAGGCTCTTCACTGCGAAAACCCATACTTCGGCCAACATCGCCTCAGCCAACTTCGATCAGCTTTGCGAGTCGTGTGGAGCTAGGGTTAGAGGTTGCTTTTGTAATGTGGATATAGCTGCTATCAATAATTTGGGCTGCAGTCTTATTTGTCACATAAAATTGATAAATAGAAATTGATACTAGTACCATTTAATAAATTTATGAAAGAAAACAGTAAACTCTTAAAGAATCTTTTCTGAACCCCTTCCCCTTCCTATGCTTTGTGAAAAATCTCTCACAAAAAATATATGAATTTAGTACTCCTATGAAAAACCATCAGGGTAGCTATTCCAGTATGCCATCTTGGATATGCCCTGCATTAGAATTCCCAGAGTGCTTTGAAGTTAGCACAACAGCCAAGACCCAGATAAAAAATAATTATATGCTATTCTATTAAAATGTGTCATTATTTCAAAATTGTATAAGTAAAGTCAAACCAAAACCCATACAGCTGAAAAAAGTGAGTAACAGAAGAAATTAACTGCTGAGATTTTTTAATGTTTGTGTATCCCTAGTTAATGTCCCTATTTTCTACCCAATATTATTTTACTAGCTGTGCCCCGCGGTGTTACGATGAAAAGTACCCTATGTCCTTCCCTGGGACTGACACTATCTATGTACCAAATTTCATCTAAATCGGTTCAGCGGTTTAAGCGTGAAGAGGTAACAGAAAGACAGACAGACAGACAAACTTTCGCATTTATAATATTAGTATGGATTTAAAACTCACTAAAAATCTAACAAGAATCTGTAGAAATTTACTCATGTGAAAAAACTGGGTCCTATTCGCTTTCTCCTTTTAAAAGTTTTTATTACTCTTGAATTTTGGGGGGAATAAAGACGGAAGATCCAACTATTTGGCTCCACATTCATACATTTAAAGACTGCAAAATTCTTATTTAATAATAGAAAATAAAGCTATCAAAGATTTTATACACAAGTACAGTCGCCATGAGATATATCGCAGCGTATAAGGAGTTCATAAATATGTGAACACGACTCTTATTGACTGGGCGTTACAGTACATGTTCATATATTTATTAACGCCTTATATGCTGCGATATGTCTGATGGCAACTGTACATCATATTTGGTGTAGGTAATGATTCAGTTTACTATACTATAGCCCACCTTATTCCCTATTCCAGGTATTCATGATCCTGTACACGGAGCTGTATTACCGCGACATCTATGCGCGTGTCCCCGGCGGCCCGAAGCCGGAACAGCGATTCCAGTCGTTCTACAACTACTGCGATCTGTTCAACTACATCCTGTCCGCGGAGACGCCCGTGCCGCTGGAGCTCCCCGACCAGTGGCTCTGGGAGTTGATCGATGAGTTTGTGTACCAGTTCCAGTCGTTTGCGCAGTACAGGTATCAGCAAATATTTATATTTTCCTTTATAACGATAGTGGCTCCATTTCGCCTGATGGTAAACAAAACGGGGAACCCAAGTCGCAATGGCCGCAACTGACAAGAAACCAACGGTGCCATGTCAGTTGACACTGCCATGCTGGCCCGAGAGATGCTTCTTCACGCTTCGTTTGAAGGGTCCCATGTTATAAGGAGGAAACAAATGTGCTGGCAAAGAGTTAAATTTTTTAATAGTTTGGCAGATGAAGGAATTCCAAACTTCTTGGTACATGTGGGAATATCTTCCATGGTTAAGCGAAGACATCGCAAACTGGCAAGTGTTCTATGACTCATATTTTGCAACATATTTTTTACAAATAATGAAAAAAGAAATCCATTTATTTGGCACACTAAAATAGATAGGTGCAGGGAATAAACAAGAACACGTTATAATCAATTACATTGTTCACTCAGATGATTTTGCGTGACAAAAGGAGCGGACTCAGCTTCTCACTCTAAACCACAATAATCAGATCTAAAGATATTTATTGTGGTATGAGTTCATATGACCTGCAAGTAATTCCCTGTCATATTGACTACCTATCTAATCTGTTTTAAATTTATTTCGGGCTTGCTTGATCCAGTGCCGTATATAAAGCGGCGCCAGCTGTGCCCAGGCTGTGGGTGCAAGCCCAGAAGGGGCAAGAAATGAATTTGCCAGGACGAAATTTTATATTATGTAATTATTTGTAAGCGCGTACCAAGCGCTTACAAATACAAATACCTACAAATAATTTATTTGTTAAATACAGGTAAAAATTGTACATATATGTAATGTACGTAGGCACAGATCTTATAAAATAAAAGCTACATTCACCATATTGGGCCGCAAGGCATACAAATTTTATCTATTAATGGACTGTTCACGGGGGTTCTGTGGACGGGGTGTACAGTCAGCATCAAATGCAGTCAGACAAAAAATCATTTACTGAATAATATGCTTTGTCCACTAAAAATTTAAACGATTAGGCTTTGAACGTAGTTATATCCTCTATACTACTTATATGACTTGGAACATTGTTATACATTTTTGAGCCATACCAAGTACACTGCCTGTGTGCTTCTTCCAAGTGCTTAAAAACTAGTTAGGTACTCTGGTTAGAGTTAATATTCTTTGCTTGTTTGCAGGTCTCGCACTTCCAAGCTGAGCCAGGCTGAGATCGACGCGCTCAACACCGAGAACAAGGCGTGGAATGTCCTGTGCATTCTCAATGTATTGCACTCTCTTGTGGACAAGTCCAATATCAAACGCCAACTTGAGGTAATTAGCGAGTTAACTTTCCGGGACTTATGTTTGAAGAATTGACTTGCTAGTCAAAATTGTTTACGTCGCGTCAGGGGCGACTTAAAAACAGTTGTTTCACCATAGCTTCGTTTTTTGCAAGGTGTGACTTTGCAAATGAACCATTTGCATGATTGAATCAAGTGAATTAGAAATTATTGAAGGTTTGCGAGAAATGTGCCCCACCCACACAAGTTTAATCTCATGAGCTATGTAAACTCATTAGGAAGTGTGTTGTGACCCAGGTGTATGCGGCCGGCGGCGAGCCCGACTCAGTGGCGGGCGAGTTCGGCCGCCACTCGCTGTACAAGATGTTGGGGTACTTCTCGCTCGTGGGACTCCTGCGTCTGCACTCCCTGCTCGGGGACTACTACCAGGCCATCAAGGTAAGATAACTATGAAAACAATGCCGTAATGTTTGGCCAACCCTTTGGCTTCGTGAGACCTAGTGCTTACCCCGCGACGCCGACTCGCCAAGTCTCGTAAATCAGTTGGCATCCTTGGCGTGACTATTTACAATGCGTTACCACCCAGTATTACGGACGAAAAAACCGACTCAATTTTTAAGAATAAACTTAAATCGCTACTGCTTGACCGGGCTTATTACAGCATCGATGAACTCTATAATGACAAATCACTGACCTGCGCATCCAGTAAACACCAAAACAAATAAGTATGAAACATAAATGTACCTAATAATGAAATATATTTGTATCATGAACATCTAATGTATAATTAATGACGTGTAAATGTTAATTGTGATTTTTACCAATAAATTCTGTATTCTGGTGAACCCACAGTACAGTATTACAGTGTACTGTGGGTTCATCACTAGTAACTGCAAATTTCTCAGAAGTTGTCACTGGGTGTTAGTTATTTAAAGATAAGAATCACCCGTAAGTTGCAACAAGCTTCCATCATGTTTTTGAAATAACTTTCCTGAGCAGGATGCCTCATCTTTCTCTAAAATCAAGTGCTAAGTAAATGAACTTGTTGCCACAGGTGTTGGAAAACATCGAGCTGCACAAGAAGTCCCAGTACTCGCACGTCCCCGCCTGTCAGATCTCCACGTCCTACTACGTGGGCTTCGCGTACATGATGATGCGGCGCTACGCCGACGCCATCCGCACGCTGTCCTCGGCGCTGCTGTACATGCAGCGCACCAAGCAGCTGTTCTCCACCCGCTCCTACCAGAACGACCAGATCAACAAGCAGACCGAGCAGATGTACCATCTCCTTGCTATTTGCTTGGTTCTGCATCCGCAGTGCGTTGATGAGAGCATCCAGCAGGTAAGGAACATAAGAGTATGATAAAAAGACTTCAGAACAACCAGATCAACAAGCAGACCGAGCAGATGTACCATCTCCTTGCTATTTGCTTGGTACTGCACCCGCAGTGCGTTGATGAGAGCATCCAGCAGGTAAGGGCCATAAAGGCTGATTTAGACGATGCCAATTTTCAGCCGCCTAAATTACGGCGCCAGTGATTACCGCACAGCACACCTCCGACCGTTTAGACAATGACTATGTTCAGCCGCCTAAATCTCGCCGCCAGTCGTGTTTACACGGTGCTTTTTTTCAGTACCAGTCATTAGTGGCAGCGAGAGACGCGGAGGGGGGGTCACTGGCGCCGAAAAATAGGCTCGTGTTCTATTCCGCGCCAGCGCTGGCATGCGGCGAAAAAATGGCGCGGAAAGTGTTTACACGGTGCCTTTTCGAGGCGCCGTAATTTAGGCGGCTGAAAATTGGCATCGTCTAAATCAGCCTTAAGAGTATGATAAAAAGACTTCAGAACAACCAGATCAACAAGCAGACCGAGCAGATGTACCATCTCCTTGCTATTTGCTTGGTTCTGCATCCGCAGTGCGTTGATGAGAGCATCCAGCAGGTAAGGGCCATAAGAGTATGATAAAAAGACTTCAGAACAACCAGACCGACAATTAGGCCGAGCAGATATACCATCTGCTGGCCTTCTGTCTGATGCTGCACCCCTAGTGCGTCGAGGAGGGTATCCAGCAAGCAAGGACAAAAGAGTACAATCTAATTTCTCGCAGAACTGCTCCATAGCACTAAGCAAGCCGATGCCTTTAGAATAGTTAACCGAACTAGGTTGATATCATCATTCAACTTGACATAGTCTATGTTACACCATGATATGATTTGAAACATCAATCAAAGCACTATTCCATTCAAATTGTTAACAAATACAATATTTCCACAGGTGCTCCGCGAGAAGAATTACCACGAGAAAATGTTCAAGATGCAGTACGGAGACTTGACCGAGTTCGAGAGCTGCTTCACGTTCGCGTGCCCCAAGTTCCTGTCGCCGTGCCCGCCGCCCATCGAGCCCGGCTCCAACTACGGCCGCGACGCCGTCAAGCTGCAGACGCAGGTGTTCATGGACGAGGTCGGTTCATGTGCCCGGCACAGAATGTTCTAGATGCGGGATATGCTCCTGACAGCTCGAGAGCTGCTTCACGTTCGCGTGTCTCATGTTGGGGACCTAGTCTTCTGAAGAACCTTTCTTCATAAGGTTTTTATATTCTTTCAACACAGATGCCACAATGAAGATCAACAGCAAGTGAAGTGTCTGCTGCATTGACCAATGAGGCCAACCTTAGTCTTGCATTTTGTAAATGGTTTTATCGCGTTCTTGAGTGGCGACCACGCACCCCCCACAAGGTGGACTGATGACTTGGTGAAGGTCGCTGGAGTCTCTGGATGCGGGCGGCGCAGGACTGGTCATGGTGGCGTTCTCTGGGGGAGGCCTATGTCCAGCAGTGGACGTGTTTAGGCTGATGATGAAATGGTTTTAGTTTCACATCTTCACTTTCTTACTCAGCATTTCAAAAAACATATATGACGCAGAGGGTGCTCCAGTAGCGTAAAGGATTAAGGGATGAAAGATTTGGTGTGACTGACGTAGCGATCGAATAGCTCAGTTGGGAGAGCAATGCGCCGGAAACGCAGAGGTCGCGGGTTCAAACCCCGCTTCGATTGTAGTAGATAGATCGCATTCAATTTTTCTTTCTTAATTTACCTTTGTGTCATTATTTATAAAAATAAAAATGTGGTATTATACCACATAAAAAATATAGAATCGATAAAAAGATTCTATACAAATATTTCTTACTCAGCTTAACTAAAACCCTCCCTTAAATGGCGTAAATCTTTGTCAGTGGAATGGACGCTTTATCAAACTTTCATTTCATCGCAGGTCCGTCAACAAAAAATGCTTCCCACCATCCGTTCATACCTGAAGCTGTACACGACCCTGCCCCTGGTGAAGCTGGCCGCGTTCATGTCCGCGGCGCGCGGCGGCGAGCGGGACGCGGCGCGCGAGCACGCCGCGCTCGCCATACACCTGCTGTGCTTCAAGCACAAGATGAAGAACGTCGTGTGGTCCAAGGGACCCAGCGGGCTGGATGGCAACTTCCAGAGCGGATCTGAGGTATGCTCCTTTTTAGGGTTCCGTACCCGAAGGGTAAAAACGGGACCCTATTACTGAGACTTCGCTGTCCGTCCGTCCGTCCGTCCGTCTGTCACCAGGCTGTATCTCAAGAACGGTGATAGCTAGACAGTTGAAATTTTCACAGATGATGTATTTCTATTGCCGCTATAACAACAAATACTAAAAATAAAATAAAAAAAATATTTAAGTAGGGCTCCCATACAACAAACGGGATTGGTTGCGTTAACTTTGCACCTCATTTGTATGGAGCGCTATACATACCAGGTGCAAACTTAACCACTTAAGGATGGAAAGTGTTTGTACGGAACCCTCGGTGCGCGAGTCCGACTCGCACTTGACCGGTTTTTTTATTTGTTACTAGCTGCGCCGCGCGGTGTTACCCGCTGATACCACGGAAACACATTTTTCGGGATAACAAGTACCCTATGTGTTAATGCAGGGTGTCAGCTACCTTCATACCAAAATTTATCAAAATTGGTCTAGCCGTTTGAGCGCGAAGAAGTAACAAACATACACATAAACACACTCACAAACTTTCGCCTTTATAATATTAGTGTGATAGTGTGACAACAACAGCAGTAAAGTCAGAGTCAAGAGAAATCCACTCTCAATCTCAACTCCTGCAATGTAGCAGAGTGTAGCCAAAATCTTAACATGTATTGTGCACTGTGCCCATACAAAATATGGAAATGGTTTCCTACATTCCACATTCATACTGTTTCCAATACTCTATCTTTCTGCCTTTCCCATATTAGGGCTTGCAGAACATGGAGAGCAATTTTTGTAATCCTATTATATTTGACACTAGCTTTTGCCCGCGACTACGTCCGCGTGGAACTTGGAAGTATGGAAGCAAGCTCGTACAACACGATAGATATCCATATCCACCTAATCACCTTAATTAATAAAAGGGATTATTAAAAGCGCCTAAGCAAATGTAAGAGCAATTGTGCTTTTGGTCTAATAATTACATTTCCTACAGGGTCATCAATGTCATCATGAATTACTTACTCAGTTTTCAATCTTTTTAGGGATAATTTCCAGGATTTCCAGGATGAAAGCTATCCTATGTCGTTCCTCGGATCTTAAACTATCTACATGCCAAATTTCATCAAAATCGATTCAGCGGTTTAAGCGTGAAGAGGTAACAGACAGACAGACACACTTTCGCATTTATAATATTAGTATGGATTGGATTGGACTGTTTTACAACTTACCTAAACTGTGAAACGCTTATTAACGGTCGCTAAAACGTGATCAATGCTCATTTAACCTTTTGAACGTCGAGCTCTGAAGCAATTCACTGTCACAGCCAGTGGCTGAATGAAAACGCCATAGTAAAGAAAATTGAAGTATTCCAAAATCAACAGGAATTAAAAACATTAGTAGCGTTTTGAAATACAAAGTTTTTGATCATTGAAATTTGGACGGCACTGGGCGATATTGGCGTCAGTAGCGTTTTCCGATATGGTGATACTGTGGCGGTCATAAGGTTCATTTAAACGATATATAATCGCTTAGGCCTAAATAAATACATAAACATTCCTACATAAAATTAAAAAATGGCTCATATCTAGAGCTTTTTATAGCCTTGAGGAATTTTATTATATCATACTAATTCTGACTATAAATTATTGTTGATTATTGTACTGAAATTATAAATTGTTAATGTTATTTAAATTTTGTATTGTATTTTAATGATTGATTATTTGAAATGCGTAATTCAATGGAATAATGTAACCTAATAATTCAATATGTGACATGTAAAATTGAAAAACATTTTATAAACAAATTTTATAAAAAAAACCTTTCAAATAAAACAATGCAAAGATCGACACACAAAGCATAAGGAAAAATTCGTCTGGTCTTCCTGGAGAAATGGTTAACGCGCTGGACCGGCAATCCAGAGGTACCGGGTTCGATTCCCGGTCTCTTCCACCAGGTAGCTCCTTTTTCAAAGCTTTGGCTTAAATAAAAAATTGTGGTGTACCCACATTAAAATAAATGAGACATCACATGTTTCATAAATGTATAAAGCTAAGCAAGTTCTAAGTCATGTTTTACTTTACAGTTGGACTTCTACATCGACAACGACATGATCCACATCGCGGACACGAAGGTCGCGCACCGCTACGGCGACTTCTTCATCCGCAAGATCCTCAAGTTTGAGGAGCTTAACCGCAAGCTGCACCACATCAAGATTTAAATGTCTCAAAACAACCTACACACAGACAGACCCTGTAATCTGTTTCCATAACTGCAGTATGTACATTTGTAAGCACATCTTGTGTCTCACCTAAGGTATTTTATAAAATAAATAACATCATGTACAACTAATGTTTTATTATTGATTTGAACATCACAGTTTTGGCTTATATCTTACAAATGTCTTATCCCGCTTGTAGAATTTCTTCGGCTCCTTGACGGTAAAGGTTTGATGCTGAATTGTTTCTGGATAGGGCTCCTGGAACTGTTTCCATGGATGTTCTTCCTCTAGAGCTGAATCTATGTCTAACTCCTTCAGCCATTTGTGGTATCTCTGTGAAAACTTCTTGTAGGATTTTGCAAAATCAGGAGGTAATGTATAGTAACCCTTGGCAGCCTAGAATAAAGAGATGTTTTATTAAGCCGATTACCTACATATATGTGCACATATCAGTCTGTTACATAGAATCTTATTCGAAACTTATTTTCAATTGAAACGGAATTTAGATCAAGATACTTGGGTTGAAATTAGGTCGTAGAACCTATATAACCTGAATAAAATAAAACCGAATAAAACTGAATAGAACCTGTATAATAATAATAATAATTACCTTTTTAATAAGATCTATGCACTTTTGATTGAATGTTTCCAAGTGTTTGATAAATAATCTATTAGGCTTCAAGTTTTCATCCTTCACATAGTTCATTATGTAAGTAATATAATCAAATTTACTTGCAATAGCACCATGTTTCAACAATGTGCCCATTATTTCGATATTTACTCTGAAAAAAAAAAACAATGAAATAAACTGTAAACCATAATATTGTGAGAAACAAACATTTAAATTTTTATCAATTTATGTCAAAGTGCATTTTGAGTTATTAAGGTCCAGACTCGACTAAAACATGAGGTATAATGAGTGATTCAATCAGGAGAGCAGCACAATGTTTCTCTTTCCCCTTTCCAGTCCGAGAAAAACATTTTTACATATGTCACATCATAAGTGAAGTCACAGCAAGTTGGGTGAAATAAAAGTTAGTAAAGTTGTTTGGCCAAATTAAAGTAAACATAATCTGTGATGAGATTACTTTAGTTGTTCCTCTTTCATTTCAAGCAGGAGGCATTCCGCTTTTTCTTTAGTATCACAACCCATTGCTAGAACTCCGTAAGTCATAATGTTCTTCTTCAGATGATATTTCTTTTTTAATCCATACTTTCTTTTGCGTCGTTTAACCTCTTGTTCTATCATTTCTTTGATTTCCTATAATAAATATGATATAAAATTAGTGAGAATTTATTTCCATGTTGCATAAAAGAAATTAATTCTTAATTTTATCATACTAGTTGAAAAGCTGAATATTTGGATAGATTTCTTAGTACATAGGATATATACAGCTTTTCACTATAGCATGGTAGTAATTTACTTACAAAAGCACCAACATAGTCTGATCTAAGACATCTCTTCTTTATCAACATGTTGTAAAAATCTATATCTGCTATAACAGTACAAGCCTTCAAAGTTTCAAGAAGTTTGAATTCAGCTTCCTTATTTTCTTCCACCAAAGGCAACATTTGGGTGAATGTTTTGATATCAGGTTTTACAGAGTATACTGTCATTTCCTTGAGAAAGTCATCTTGCCCTCCCACAACAGCAAATTTATCTTGAGCAGACTTGATTTCCTTCAACGCTAGCACCTGCTCCATTTTTAAAGACTTAGAAAGGAAGTTAGGTGTTGTGCGTTGTTCAATTATGGGCATGATTTTATTGCTCTTGCTTACAAATTCTAAGTCTGCAGTTGTATTTTCCATAATAGTCAAATCTTGACATTCATTAGAACCAGTATCTGGAACCTCATAACTCAAATCTAGTTCTGCATTATTGCTGCTATCCATAGATTGATTTCCTTTAAGTTGTGGAGCATTTTTATGATTTTTGTTTCTAGTTTCATTGCCTGAATCTTGAACTGCACCTAATATTAAGGTGTTTGGTATGACATGATCCTGAATGATTCCAATCAATTCTTCAACATCCTCTGCTGTGCCTAACTCACAGTCCTTTACACATTTGAGCATGAGGTTAAAAGAGAATATGTTTGGCTTTTCCCGCATTTTCAACATTTTCCTCCATACTACTAAAGCATGTCTCAAACCGCTACTTTTGTCTGAAATGCAAGCCTGAAGTAGATGGTTGAATGTGTGTACTCTTATTTTTATTTTCTTTGATATCATTTCATCAACAATTTGAAAGGCTGTTGGTAAGTCTTCACACCGGCCAAATGCTTTGATCATAGCATTATAATTTGTCAAATTAGGTTCTATGCCTTTCTCAATCATAAGGGCGCGGAGATGCTGGGCGTATTTGCGGCCGTTCTCGGGCCATGGGCTATTGGAGCAGGCGTGAAACAAACAGGTATACGTATCACCCGTGGGCTTAAGAGCGCGTCGTTTCATTTCATTGAATAATTTAAATGCTTTCTTTGTGTATCCAACATCAGCACAAGCACCAATTAGAATATTATAAATGTAGTTTTCAGGTTTGGCCTTGTCTTCTTTCAACATTCTTACTTCCAAAACGTCTATAGCTTCTTTGATTCTCTTATGTTCCACATATTGTTTAATTAAATCGGCATACTGTTTCGTTGTCAATGACTGGTTTTCTAGTGGTCGAGTCTGCAGGAACTGCTCTTCTTTTAAGTCTCCTTCATCTTCTAACGGATCTTCATACTTTTTATTACCTGAAAGAGTACCAAAAGTGTCCGGATCTTCTAAATAAATGAAATTATTTTCAGTTCTGTACTCTTTTCGCTTGGTAACGTTACTTTGCAAAACCTCGCTATGGGAATTTAGATTTCGAGGAATTAGTGCAGCGGTTCTGACCAGACGCATCAGTTTTAAACAATGAAAGGCCATAATGATTTATATGCATAACTTTTTACCATTCAATTAAATAAATAAACACATAACCTCAAAACTAGGCTGTCTCATTTATTTGCAAATTGGCATTACTTTGATTATTACCCACGTTTTAAACGAAAGCTCAAACAGCAGACAAAAGACTCTAGCTGTATTTTTCTATTCACAAAGCTTATTTAATCTTTTTTCAAGTGAATTTTGACAGGAAAGTACATCTATACCTATATTTCTGAACGAAAAATGTTTTTTTTTTATGTGACAGTGACATTGACAACACTTCATATGTCACTTCTTATTTTTTACCGCATACCACGTGTTTTATTTAGTTTATCCCGTTTTTAAGAACTCAATTGAAAGCAAAATGTCTATGAACGAAGAAGAGATGGAAGCCAGCTCTGGTGAGAGTGAAGATGACAGCATGGAAGAAGAAGGTCAAGATGGTGAGGGAGACGAGCCTAAAACATACCTGCCTGGTCAACCCCTAAAGGAAGATGAACAACTAGTATGCGACCAGTCGGCGTACGTGATGCTGCACCAGGCGCAGACAGGTGCGCCTTGCCTTAGCTTCGATATAGTCAACGATAACCTGGGAGTTAACAGGGATCAGTATCCAATGACCGCCTACTTGGTCTCCGGTACACAAGCTTCCAGTGCTCATTTAAACAAGTAGGTATTATTGAGATCTGTTTTAACTCCGATGGAGATGTTTTATTTAGATATGGTGCCAATATTAGAAATGAATATTGCTTGTCCTAACATATAACATAAACTCTTGTGGCTAGTAAACATAAACAATACAATACGACGCGTTTGGCTCGGTTTGACACCTGCCTACTGAGCCGGCGGTCCCGGGTTCGAATCCCGGCCAGGGCAAATATTTGTGTGATGTACTGGAATATTTGTGCTTGGGTCATGGTTGTTCTATGTATTTATGTATATAAGTATGTACATCGTCGTCTAGTACCCATAACACAAGCCATCTTGAGCTTAATTTGGGACTAGATCGATTTGTGTGAGGTTGTCCGATATTTATTTATTTATTAATACAACAATATTGCACACCAACAAGAAAAATATGAAATGAGTAATCTTAAACAAAAGTAGACACGACAATAGGCAGTCTTATTGCTAAAAAATGAACTTATATATGACAGGCATAATGCTGGAAAACAAAGGTAAATTAACAATATTGCATTAGACCCACTTCTAATATCTCATTGGCAGATAAGTTACTTAGTTATTTGTTTCTGTTGACCTGTGAAATATGCTGTCAGTATGCTCGCACAAAACTGTTAACATTAAGTGCAAAGGAAAACTACTTAAGTATAAATTATTCAGCATTCTAGTGATCAAAATGTCCAACCTGCATCCCACTTCAAAACCTGAGGCAGAAGAGGACGAAGAGTCTGAAGATGAAGAGGAGGAAGAGGATGAGGAAAAGAAACCACAGATGACTTTCTCCTTCATCAAGCACCAGGGCTGCGTTAATAGAATAAGGGTATGTATAGTAAACCTGTAAACTAGAATCAAACACTCAAAAGCCTACATTCTTAACACTTTCACAACCAGATATAAAATTTAACCCTACCCCAGAAACCGAGAGCCCGCTAGGTGGGTAGCTCTTTAAGCAAAAATACGTGACCGGCATCTGAGCAATGATTACGAGTGCCTACCAGGCGGGTTCCTGGTAGCGAAAGTGTTAACTTAAAGCATATGCATATGTATATTCAATAATGATGGTGAATCTGCGCAGATTTAGATAGCACAATATTTATCATTTAAATAATGCTAATTAAATATTTTTCTTACTAACTTAACCGTTTTATCTATATCTTTGTGAGAGAAAACAATAACCTCCTAAGTAATTGTGGGTATGGATATGATCACCAATGTCTTCTTCAGTTTTTATAATATCTTCTAAACTTTCCCAGACTTCAAACTTCAAAAACTCTGTACTGGCAGCAAGCTGGTCAGAACTAGGCAGAGTGGATATCTGGAACATAACCCAGCAGCTACAAGCGGTGGATGACCCTGCATTGCTTGAGCGCTACAATCTGGACACAGTCAACAATCCAGTGAAGCCGCTGTATTCATTTAGTGGACACCAGCAAGAAGGTTTCGGCATTGATTGGTGCCCAACTGAAATGGGAGTGAGTTTGTCTTTAATATATCCTGTATATGAACAATATAAGAATCTTATTGTAACTAATATATGTGTATATAACGAAATTTTCTAGATGAAAAAAAAAAAATATAGTGCCAGATTATTGTGTCCAATCTTTTTGATATTGTATGTAAAAATCTACCTGTTCAATTGAATAGGACTCCTATTGTCAAAATAACTGAATGTCTCACTGATGCCAGAAAAAGACAACACAATTTATGTGTGTCCAAAATGTTGCTCGTAAACAACTACTCTTTATGACATAGCTGACTTGGTTCCTATGATTTAAGGTCCTGGCTACTGGTGATTGCAGAAGGGACATTCACATCTGGAAACCTAATGAGGCTGGCACATGGGATGTTGATCAGAGACCTCTTGTGGGACACACTAGTTCTGTTGAAGATTTACAATGGTCACCAAATGAAAGGTAAATAAACTAAAAAAATGTATCTACAATTACCAGCAGGATGACCCTGACCACTGCCCAAGGCTTGCAAAACTAACCGCTCCTACAAAATAAATAGTGAAATATTTTCCAGAGGGGTCAAATGTCACAATTATGCTAGACATAGAGTAAATTTAATCGAAACAAGATAAGGTCTACCTTTGTTTTCACTAAGTCCAGCATGTTAAAAAGGAAATGACACTAAATAGTGAACCTAAAAAGCTTGTCAAGTGTATGACATATGTGGGAACTTATTAGAACTAGGTACTTATTTTATCTTGATTTTACAGAAACGTGTTGGCTTCATGTTCTATCGACAAGACCATCCGGATATGGGATACGAGAGCAGCGCCCAGCAAAGCCTGCATGTTGACGGCCGAGAATGCACATGAAAATGACATCAACGTCATATCATGGAACAACAAGGAGCCTTTTATAGCTAGTGGTAAATATACAAATTATACATTATAATTAATTGTGTCCACATGCAAACCTGTTCGTGCCACTAAGTGCAATTCTCGATATCACATTGAACGCCGCATCTAGTTCTTCTCTGATATAATTAGACACATGAATCAGTGGTATCTGTTCTAGATTACAGGTCAACATATACTGGTCCATAAAGTTAATCACGAACATTGCTAATGCAAGATCTATGATTACAGATATTCGTTAGGGTCAGTTTTATATTATAACTAAGAGGTGCCCGCAACTTCGTCCGCATATTTTTATCTTTAACGTAGATGGATAAAAAGTATCCTATAACCATCTCTGGATGTCCAGCTATCCCTGTACCAAATTTGGTTGAAATTTGTCCAGCCGTTCCGGCGTGATGCGAGGACAAAGGAAATTATGACAACAGATGGCGCCAGGTTGGCAAGATGACGCGTGCCCATGACGACAAAATGACGATCTTGCATCACGCTATTAAGATTTTTCCTGAAATCATAGAAACATGATTTTCGATAGAAATCTAGAATTATATATGTAGTATAGATTAGGGCATTACAGTGGCGTCGAACTCGTCAGGGTGGCATTGAGTTTCCTATTTATAAGCACTTTCATTACAGGTGGCGATGACGGCTTCCTCCACATATGGGACTTGAGACAGTTTACAAACAAGACGCCAGTTGGCACTTTCAAGCACCACACAGCGCCGATAACGTCAGTGCAGTGGCACTGCGCCGAGCCGAGCGTGCTGGCGTCGGCCGGCGAGGACAACCAGGTCGCGCTCTGGGACTTGGCGGTCGAGAGAGATGACGAGGAAGTGGTGGACGAAGAATTGAAGGTAATATTTGAATTTGAATTCACCACAGCCCAATAGCGTATCTCAGGAACCATTTGTGATATCTATAATCATGATGAAATGGAAAAAGAAATGTATTTTGTTCTCAACTAGCGACCCGCCCCGGCTTCGCACGGGTGCAATGCTGATAAATTATGCATGTATTATACATATAAACCACTCTCCTCTTGAATCACTCTATCTATTTAAAAACCGCATCAAAATCCGTTGCGTAGTTTTAAAGATATAAGCATACATAGGGACGGACAAACAGCAGGAAGGGACTGTTTTATACTATATAATACTCAGGGTAAAAGTTTTCTTTACAGTGGCTAAATTTTGATTATCAGACGATATTATCGAAAAGAGAAGAAATTATCCGCAGCTTAACATTTATATTGAAGCTAGAAAACAATGTATGTACTAGCTGGTAGCTGGTACTGATCATTATTATGTATCTAATTTCAGAATCTACCACCGCAGCTGCTGTTCATACACCAAGGTCAAACGGACATCAAAGAGCTGCATTGGCACAAGCAAATCCCAGGAGTTATTGTTACAACTGCCCACACGGGCTTCAATATATTCAAAACTATTAGTGTATAGAATAAAACATAAAACGTATATTTTTGTGGTTTATTTAGTCTTCAATATTGCAATAGATAAACATATAACCATGATTGATTGATCGTTAACAGAAAATAAAAAACAAGGCAGATGCTAGCTTTTATGCACCATAGCTAGATTCACCAGGTGTCTTATTGTAGGTCGGCCATGAGGACAGTTCTGAAATTAAGAGAAATAATATCAGTATAAGGCCATTCCATTTCGATGAATTTCCGCCCGTGGTAAGAAAGGAGCGAGAAAGGGGTTTCTTTAAGGGGGACGCGGAACTACCCGCGCTTTTTAGGATAAGGACTCAATTAACGCATTCACTGCCCGCGCTACATATATGCGTTCACCGTCATATAAGTTTGTTCCTAGGCCACACCCCCCGGGAAGGAATGCGTTAACCAGTTCACCAAGTTTAGTGGCTTTGAAAGTGTTTGAGGAAGTTTTTACGGAAAGAAGCCATAAAAGTGTTGTTTGAGACGAGCTTTTATTGCGAACTGTACTTTCTCACATAAATGAGCTCGGCTCCAAGATACTAAATTATTGTATTGTCATGTGAAGTTTCATTTCGATACGATCATGGTAAAGAAAAATTAAAGAGCTGTAGTTAGTAGATCCTTACAGCAAGGTGTTCTAGAAAAAATTTACCTACCCTATTAGAAGTAGGCTGAAATTGGTAAAACTAACAAACTTAATTACAACTGTTACTCACTGATAAAAGCGTTGTTAAGAGGCCTTATTCCTTTTAAAATGCTGATTGCTTTAGACATTTTTCTCTATGATCAAACATGTTTCTTAACATAATATTGATGTTACTACCTAGAACAGGGCTATTGGGATTTATTGGCACATATTTGAAACCTACAATTTGAATTTTTCATTGATAATTTTTGTTTCAAAAACTACTCGAAATTGACAAAATTCACGCGGAAAATTCGTTTTTTCAACTTATTTTCGACTGCACGCAATAAAAGCATGAAATAGCTATGTTACTACCTAGAACTCGGGGAAAAGTATTATTCACATCAAAAAGTTGGTTGAAATTATCATTATATTTGTCATAATATGAAAAAAATGAATTTTAAAAGGAATAAGGCCTCTTAAAAAGTGTTATTTGTAAGCAGGGTTCTAAATTGTCAAGATAATTACTATATTTCTTGATAATAATCGCCTAACCTAACTCCTAACCGTTCGTTAAGGAGTTATACCTTTCATCACCAGCTCAGCATCATGACTTTTGTAAGTGACATTTGAATGCTATGCGGGCAGTCGCATGTAGATTATTATTAAATAAGTATTAGCTAGCTTTTTCAAGGTGATCACGGCTTTTCTTTATAATATACACATAGAGGATAAATTACCTACCCAAGGATTATCAATTTCTGCCATGTGGTCGACCAGAGTTTTCATGTCTGCTTTGCTCAAGGCTGTTCCAATCATGACGGATTTCCGGCAAGCCCTGGACGCGAACATAGCTCTCACCCTGCTGGGTCTACAATATTCTGACGAAGACTCCTGTAAGTAACACATTTATCTTTGAATTACTTGACTTAAAGTCCTGTATCCCCTAGATGGGGCAGAGGGCGTCCACAGTACTCCGCCATTGCGTCCTATCTTGGGCTACGCGCTTTCCCTCGGACCAGCGGGGCTAGCATATCTTGCCGCGACCTCGCTTGTCGCGCGACTCTGCATCACCTATCCTGCTTACTCGGTATTCACCGGAAAGTGACAGGTAGTATTTGTCGCGCGACTAAGAGTCGCGTGCCACAGTTATACTAGCCGTGCAGGTGAACCCGATTGTCCTTAGTTTAATTGCCACTGAACGCCTACTCTCTAATCTATATTATTATAAAACAAAAATGGTATTGAAAATCAGCTTTCTACCGAGAGGTCATTATCCGCTCTTCACGCCGACACGACTGGATGGATTTTAACCAATTTTCGTACATGGATAGATCTAAAGATAGTTAACAGGATACCTTTTACCCAACTACGAGACGAGAAGTGATCTTCTAGTATAAAATACAGTTTTATTTCATCAGCTATGTACCAGGGACTATTTATTGGCTTAAATAAGTCACGCTACATAGGGACTATTATTTTTAAAATTGTACTCTTTCAATACTAATTGATAATTGTTCAAACACTGTCCGCTCCCTCGGGCTTGTGAGTCAGTCGCTAATTGTTACTTACCCTCAGCATAAACAGTAACTCCTCGATATCTTCTTTCCCAAATATCCAATTTTTCGACATAGGTATTGTCAAGAGTTTAACTCTTTTCGTTGGAGGGGCATCTTCATCTATTTGAAACGTAAAAGCGTTTTTTTTGAAGATTCCTAAATTGTCCATCAATATTTGTTCATTTACTCCAGTAAGTTCCAGTTGCTGTGGACTATAAAAAAAAATCGAGTCTCATTATGAAAAAGGAAAACAAATTGTAACAAAGTAAAATCAATACATACATTACTAGCTTTTGATTTGTTAGCTCTGTAGTTTTTTGTAATGTTTCGAAATTATAAATCTCATCAGTAGCGTGTTGATCAATTATAAACAGATCGTCTTCTAATTGAGTAATTATAAATCCTAAATTGAATTGTCCTATAACTAACATCTTCTTAAAGGAATCTTGAGATATTTCCTTACTAAGTTCTTCTTCACATTTCTTGTTAAACACAGGATTGATAGTAGTCTTGAATTTTACTCTTTCTGGTGCAGACTTATTCATTTGTTTGCTGTTTATTTCTACCAATGCCTTTACATGAGCCAGTGATGTTTTCATAGTCACTGTTTTTCTGTTATACTTACCTAAATCTTCTTTATCTGTTATTATAGTGAGCTTCTTTTGTTTATCTTTCCGATCTAGAGATACATTTGATTTTTTATGCAATTCTTTGTTAGTACAATTATATGTGTGTGATTTTTCAATTACCACATCACTTAACTTTCTAATTTGCGTGTTTGGAACATTATCAGAATCTTCTAGATACATTATACTATTAGTTGTATCAGTCGATGCAGGACTTGATTCATTAGTCTCATTTAATGTATCTGTATCATTAACTTCATTAGATGCATTTAATGATTGTACCACATTATGGAGAGTAATCTCGTTTGCACTTTTTATTGCTTCATTTTCTTCCTCTAATGAGGTATCCTTGTCAGAATCTGAAGACTCTTCTTTAACATTTTCAACATTGCAAATATTACTTTGTTCTGCTTGAATATGATCATCATTGCTAATCTTGCTCGTTTTTGACGATACATAATCTAGCATTGTTGTCGATTTCCTTTTTAAATCTACTTGCCTTGTTTCTGTCTTTTTATTTGTGTCTGAACAAGTTGTTGATATAGGATTTTTGGCAAAACGCTGCATGAAAGAGTTGAAAATTCTAGGCTGATCAGTTTCAGCATCATCATTAGTTCTTTGGCTGTATAGATTAGCGTTCGGTTCCACTTTCAAGGTCCTCGGAATAGTTTCAAAAAGTTTTAACAATGATGCTTTTATGACATCTAATATAATCTTTTCTTTGGTCAGAAATAGTTTTCTTTTGTCTGGTGTTACATTCACATCCACAGATGTTCTATTTAAATTAATGTTTAAGAACACAAAAGGGTACTGGTGCGAATTGTATTGCCTGTAGGTTTGATTAATAAGCTTCATAATTTTAGTTGGTTCACATGGTCTGGAATTAACATAAAAGAATTGTCTGTCTGTGCTGGAGCGCCCACTGCCATGAGCACATGACGATATAAAACCTGTGAACTCAACAGGGTCAGCAACATTTTTGTAGCCCTGTGATTTTTGAGAACAGGTTATAGCTTCTTGTGAGTCTTTTATACACGATTGATCAGCATCATTGGAATCTTCTGATAAGTCTATCTCAACATCTTCCAAGACAACACTTTCTTCACTCTTTTGTACACTTCCGGATAAACCTTTGAAAATATTATCTTTAATATTGGACACTTGCTCAGGCTTGATTTCAAGTATGGTTTGCAACTGTCTTGGTCCAAACACACAAGCAATGTTGTCCTTGTAGGAGACTGAGCCTTGGGTGGCTACCACTGATGACTTAGGATTGGAACCAGTCTGATTGGTGCATGTAATTCTGAAATCAGGTAGAAATCAGGGATTATCAAGATAGAATGATTGATAAATAAGACATAATGTACAGTCGAGGAATGAAAATGTTTGTCACTTTAGAAACCTTAACGCTGTTACACAAAGTAAAAAAGTAACAAAACCTTTTTATTCCCAAGCTATACTTGGATTGTATTATCTTACTTGACTCCTAATGATATGAGACAATATGCATACAGCAATTGTGTCATTTTGTTGAACTCCCTTTTGGCATTCTTATGGAACTCTTTCTGCCTGACTGGCAGTGAAGCAAACAGGTGGGATAAACTGACTGTGGTTCCTACTTGACGAGAACATGGTGTCTTTTTTGTTATATTTCCCTTGTGGTCATACTCTAGCTTTGTTGCTGGAAAGTAATTACAATGTGGGTGTCAAATGTGTGTAAGTTAGGCTATCCCACGAAAATCCCATATATTTTTTGGCTGTTTGTCCTTCTTTCGTAAAGCATCAAAGAAACATAGAATTATGATTCATTTGCAGAAATATGGATAAAATGCATATATCCAGGATTCATTAGAAAATTACAAAACATTTTACCTAAGAAAATCCATTAAAAGAAATAAGATGACAAAATTTACTTACCATACTCACAATTTTTGTGTCTCGTCACAATGGTAAGGTTCGCCAGTGCACAAAGAGAGCTTAATGCCTCTCCTCTAAAACCAAAACTGGACACTCCAAGTAAATCTGAGTAGTCACTAAGTTTTGAAGTGTGGTATTTTAAAGCTGAAATAATAAAAAGTTGACATGTTAGGCAACACCTTCATGATGTGATATTTAAAAATATTTTGAATTATTCTTGCCTTATTTTACTACAAATAATCAAGAAATATTGGACAATCTGACACTAAACTTGCATTCTGACATTAATCTTTATTAGGCTTGTGTTGTGGGTGCTAGATGACGATATACATCCATAACCATCTATCTATCTATCTATCTATCAGCCACAGACGTCCACTGCTGAACATAGGCCATATCCATAACCATAGCAAAGTAATATTGCAGAAAAGGATTATACATAATTACTGAGTGATAATTTTATCAGGTGACACAAATAGTTATAAATCATTGATATTTGTTAATTTACTGTTTATTGCAAAATATAAATCGTACAAAAGACTAACATAATGCCATAGGACATTTTCTCCCAGTCAACTATTGGGCAAAGCAGATAAGTTGTGATATGATGATGGACTACTTACTTAAACCTGCAAAATTATCTTCTGTAACACCGGAACCATTGTCAGCCACTTCAATAAGATCAATTCCATGGTTTTTGAGCCGAATATCTATATTGGTGGCCCCTGCATCAAGAGAGTTTTCCACTAATTCCTTCACAGCAACTGCCAAGCTAAGTACTACCTGGAAGATAAGGTTAGACAATACTAGCGACACTGAATATTATTTATTATATTCAATAAATATCTTACATACATCCAAATAAAATATCTAAATATAACAATAAATAAACCGGCACATTGAAACTTACTTGGCCAGAGCAAATTTTGTGCACGGATTCTACATTAATAGGTTTTATAGATTTTACTTTTTCACAGTCATCTTTATCGTCATGATTATCCATTTTATAACACTAAAAAAAGTAATAAAATAAAAGCAAATCTTTTAATATAAATCCGAAATCCGCTTGAAATGCAATAACTTGGCGATAACCAACAAAACAAATGTCAAATTCGATTTTGACAGAATTTGTTTCAGTAATTGTTAAAACTACTAGAAGTACTGCTGAGCGTTACTGCTTTAAGACGTCTTTAATTATAACAGGAACAGTCTTTCCTCTAGATTGTTTGAGATATTGTCAAAATCGCGGAAAATCATCCGAAAACAAGCGAACATTTTTGATGTTTCACGAAATGACAAACAAACGTCAAACGCAGCAAAACAGGAAAAGCGGTGACGAATGTTCTTGAAAAATTCGATCTTAGATTTTCCTACGCAGTATTATCGGTGGTTCTAAAATTTTATTTATTGTGATTGTGTGATCAAGATGTCGCTAAATACGGCTCACGCCGATCATGGTGTTCTTATACACGCAGGAGAAGTGTGAGTCACATTGTCGTAGTTTATACTACATTTTGTACATTGATAAACAGAATAGAACTTTCTACAATCTATTTGCTTTGTTCTGTAGATAGAATAGATGTATCGTGTAATGATAATCCAAATAAATCTATTCTAATTAGTTAGTATGGTCTCAATACTTTTCTTCTTCTTCCGAAAGAAGAAGAAGAATACTTTTCTGCACCAATATCGAAGAATGATATTATGATGCAATGTTTTTTATATTATGGGAATCCCCAATAACTAAAGGTCGCTGAAAAGTCAACATGATTGAATCTTTAATTTGATAAACTTCTGAGAATTACACCTTGACTTTATAACATTCAACAATATTATACCTTTCAATTATTTTAGTACACAATTGTTGTTGTACATTTTATTCTCAGTCAATATTCATGCTTCCCCTAGCCTATTATAACATTATTATATTAAAAATGAAACATTAAATGATGTTAAGAATAAATTAATTTCAGAATCATCTTGTTCTCGGACAATGTCATGGTTGACTTCTATGGCAATGACACCCCTGAATTCAAGGGCACCAAGAACGGGCGCATGTACCTCACCACCCATCGCATGATCTACAACTCCAAGAATGTAACAGACGCCATGAGGTCTTTCAGCTTCCCCTTTATTGCCCTTCAGGATGTAAGTAAAGAATGAAAGTAAACATTTATTACATAAAAGCACACACACTGGACATCATTTGTGTGCGTTTAAGAAAAGGCTCTGACTCAGCATAGTGCTGCTATTTGCAAGCAAAGCAAACTGCAACATTGTTATTCTATCAAAACCCTGGGGAGGGAGCTGGAGCTTAAACAAGGCAACACTACAAAACAAAGTAATGTGTCCTTTTCATACTATTGTCTGCTTTAGGGTAAGGTTATATCTTAGTAAAATTCTTAATTTTGATTTACACTAGTTGCAGTAATATTCAATTTGTGAGAGTTGTGCACCTAATTGAGTTACAAAAAAGTCTTTGTAGAAAATATGCTAGTTTAGTGATATATATGTATTAAAACATGGAGAATGTAACCTATTTCCGAGACATTTCAGTGCTGACAAGATTAACCACTGACAGAACATTCATAGACTAAATAAGGCTGGAGTTTGTATTCTAACAGTCTTTTTGCCTAGATGTAATGGGGTGTATTACTAATGGGTATAAAAACAAATAGATGAGAAAAGTTTTATTTTGCAATCACAATTTACAAACTCCCAGGTCATAACATAACTGCCTTGAAGTCAAAATCATCAGAGACTCATGGACTTATAAATTTGAGCTTAAAATATTTCTTGCTTCACCTAACCATCTTCCTTTTGACAGGTCAATATAGAGCAGCCAATGTTCTCAGCCAACTTCATCAAGGGTAAAGTGAGAGCCCAGCCCAATGGCAACTTTGTTGGAGAGGTGAAGTTCAAGTTGGTGTTCAAGTCGGGTGGTGCCATTGAATTCGGCCAGGCTATGCTGAAAGCTGCACATCTTGGTAAGAATTCAAAAAAACTTCTATAGAACTACATAATATGTGATTGCCATAAGGGCCACAGCTACAATTTTTGAGATGTCATTAAATTAACAAACTGTCTGAACCTACTGACAACATAAAAATGCAAGAAGGGATGAAATGTTTAATTTCTAATGGTATAATCACCCAAACCACTTTTTCAATATCTTCCAATCCAATAACATATATTTATTATGCTTAGATTTTCAGAAATGATTAGGTACATGATAACAATTCTGAATAGTAAGGCAGTTTAAATAATGTTATCTCAGAAATGTGTCATACTCTGATATATACAACTTCATGTCAACTAAGCAGGCACATATCTATTCTAGGTGTGCTTTGGAGGAACTAGTATAGGTAATCCTATTAGGGTGCTGCCTCACTGAGCATTTTTCTGTGATGAAACAAAAAAATATATGAAAACGGACCCGTGCTCCCCATATATGAAAACCTTATTTATTTTTTGTTACATTACAGGTGAATGCTTGTGGCCTGTAATGTTACAAAAAGTAAATAAGGTTTTCATATAATTTTTTGTTTCATCACAGAAAAATGCTCAGTGAGGCAGCACCCTAATAGGATTACCTATACTAGTTCCTCGAAAGCACACCTAGAATGGGTCCATAATGTTTCATATAATGTCACATAAAATAACATACACTTGATATACAATCGATTGATATAAAGTTGTTTCATGTAATGTAACGTTTCATATAATGGTTTTTTCCTATATTTTGCTTTTCTCTAATTATCGATTGATATAATAGGCTAAATGACATAATTGACAATGTGCATAATTATACTTTTGTATTTTAACATATTTATCACATAAATTTGTTTAACATACATACTAATTAGAATAATGGAGTTTTCATATAAATACTGCCTTAAGGTGAAATAGGTAATGTTAAGGAATCGTAAGCCAAGTCGGACCTGCGCGGCTCGCTCGCTCGTTAGGGTCGCAGTTCAACCTTACACTCCTCCTCGCTTCGCTCGTCGTCGTACCTAACCTAAGCCAAGTCGGACCTGCCTTATGGTGTAATAGGTAATGTTAGGAATCATAAGCCAAGTCGGACCTGCGCGGCTCGCTCACTTCGCACGCTCGTTAGGGTCGCAGTTCAACCTAACACTCCTCGTTTCGCTTGTCGTCGTACCTAAGCCAGGTCGGACCTGCTTAAGGTGATATAGGGGGTGACAGCCTAATATATCTAGTCGGAACCACCTTTTTTGGTTATAGTAAAATCAACTTATATCTTCTGTAGTTTATATCATTGACGAATTATATAGTAAGTCATTATGATAAATACGTTTTATACCAAGTAGTAAATATAGTAATTGTACATTATACTAAAAGTAATTATACCTATAAACCATTATATCAATTGTTACATTAGATCATTTGAAAATTATCTAAAACAATATTATACCATTCGTTACATTATACAAAGCAATGGTATATCAAACCAAAATAGATTAAGTGAAGTTATATGAAACGTCGGGCACCCGGGGAGCACGCTTACAATGTCAGAAATAGGAAACAAATGTTTAGTAAATTCCTATTAGATTCTAGTGCTAGCATGGTGCGAGGCGTTCCCTTCGCTCTAACCCAGGGATACATCTATATATTATATGCAAGGACCGGAATTCTTCATAGCAAAAATCAAACTTTGAGAGGGTTCGACCAAAGTGTTTTATCGACTATCGATAAATAATTTTCACTTAACGAAACTTAAAGTAATGAAATCAGGCTTTTGGATATATACAGTGGCGTTCAGCTAATTAGGGACATCATTATTTTATTCCATATAACTGAAAATAAAATATAACTATGGAAATTTGATGAAAAATGTAAGATATGGTTGACCATTTTTATTATTAATAACAAGAAGTATGGGTGTTTAAACAAGGTTTTATAGAAAAAAAAACTGTAAAACTTAAAGTTTAGAAACTAAACATGTTCAAATGAACACTTTTTACAACTCCATTCTTTAAGTAGAGACGGAATATACATGTCTATTTTCTTAAAAAATATGTTTTACAGAAATTACAATTTTATATGCACTTGTATGGAATAAAATAATGATGTCCATAATTAGCTGAACGCCACTGTATGTATACAAAAGTCTGATTTCATTACTTTAACGATGTTTCGTTAAGTGAAAATTATTCATCGATAGTCAATAAAACACTTTGGTCGAGCCCTCTCAAAGTTTGATTTTTGCTATGAAGAATTCCGGTCCTTGATTATATGTAGTTAATTATGATAGTATGTGTTGTTGTTCCTTGGTCTATAGTATTTGTGTTTGTATGTGTAGCGTCCCGGCACGCGGGCCCGGGCGCGGCGCCGCCGCCGTACACGCCGCCGACGGGCCCGTGGTACGCGGCGCCGCCGCCCGCCTACGCGCCGCCGCCGCAGGGCTACTACGGATGGGTGCCGCCGTACACTGTGAGTTATTAAAAGAAAAAGCCCGTGGATTACGTTCGTTATTGCGACATGTTTTTAGAAGTTCATTGTTAGATAACGATAACATGCTAGCAATCATTGCTTTAAGAGGCTTTATGCGTTTTAATATGCATTCTTTTCAATTATGACAAATGTATCGATAATTTTAAGCAACTTTTTAAAGTGAATAATAGTTTTCCCTGTTTTATAAATAGTAAACATAGCTATTTAATCCTTTCATCAAGGGCAGTCGAAAAAAAAACAGTGTTCTGCATGAATTTTGTCAATTTCGAGTAGTTTTTAAAACTAGGTTTCAAATAAATCGCAATAGCCCTATTCTAAGTCAATCAATGTTACTGATAATATGATCATAATGAAAAATGTCTAAAACAATTAGAATTTTTTAACAGATAAGGAGCCTTAAGAGATAAGGTCGTATCCATGGACCCCTTAAGACTTCACAGTATGTAGCAAGTATTTTTGTTAATTTTATAAATATTTCCACACAGGCGTTCCCAGACCAGCCCCCACCGAACTCGGTGTTCGTGTCGAACAACCCGCCGCCGTACCCGGGCGTGGGCGGCGCCGCGTACCCGGCGGGCGGCGGCTGGTCGGGCGCCGGGCCCGCGTCCGCGCCGCCCGGCTACCCCGGGGGCGGAGCGCCGCCGCAGAACGGGGGGCCGCCTGCCGGTGAGTTCACTTGATACACTGTCATGACCGCTGCACAGTGTTTGATTTGCCTCAAAAAATTTCCCTCGCTGTTTATTGCATAATTCAATCAAGGAATGAATTTTGAATGCAAGACTAAAACACCCAGAAGTCAAAATCAAATACTTTTTTTTATAAAAAATAAATTACATTTCATGACCTCGACCTTAAAATTATACAAAATAATTTATTTAAGCCGATGTGGTAAAGATATCGATTTTTGATTAATGCAGTTTAATAAAAGAACTTTTGGCGCATATTTCCTAGTTTTTAGTTTTTAAATTTAACGTCTGGTTACCGAGCCATGGTTATTTTTTCAGTTTTTTGATTTTATTTTTTTTCTCAAAAAAAACTCAAAAGTGCGTTTTGTGACTGGTACTAAAATATTGCTCTTAACTAGGTCTACCACTGGTAAAAAAATCACGTCGCACCATCGCGGCGTTTAGATGTTTTCGAACTTTAAAATTACAGTGTTAGGGCTGGCACTCAACATGACCTTCAATTTTTTAATCAAAGTACAAATATTGATCCTAAAATAAAATTATCATTATTGAATCAAAATTGACTCAAATTGTTTGTTGTGTTGTGTTGTTTCATTTTTGTAATTTATGTGTCAATTCCCGAATCCCTGGTAGACTCAAACATGTAAAAGTGCCCTTGCTTAATCTTTATTTATATGTGTGACTAGAAGATGCCAATTACAAGCAAGCATGCAAGTTCATCCATCGGCTAAAACTATCTTAGGATATTTCCCGGGTTCCAAACAATCCAAACTGTTCTTATACCAAATTTAAACCAAATTGGTCTAGCGGTTTAAGAGATTACAGGGAACTAAAGTTAAAAATAAATTTAGTTCCAAAAATACAGACAGCGCCTTGATGTCCACACTACCAAATCCCATAAAAAACGGGACGTAGCTGCTTCGCGCTGTTAAGATTTTTCTTAACATAATGACCCTCCGTCATAGACATTTTAAATTCAGAACAAATCCTCGGAATTTAGAATTTTAGAATAGTACATTATAGAAAATGAGATACAGAACGGTTACGATTGAAATTAAATTTATAATACTGAATTTAAAATAGTATAGATAAAACTCATAAAACATATCAAATCTGTAGTTTCTGAATTCTATTGTTCAAAAAAGTTTGCTTAATTGTCCCTTGTATATTAACACAGTGACATCAGATTAATCCACCATTGACTGACGATCTGTTTTGGAGTGGAAATAATCGCAACCTTGGTTGACCTTTTAGTGACAACCCTAAAAAGTTCAATTTGACCTTTTCATGTTACTCCCAAACGCCGCAATGGTGCGACGTGATTTTTTTACCAGTAGTAGACCTAGTTAAGAGAAATATTTTAGTACCAGTCACAAAACGCACTTTTGAGTTTTTTGGAGAAAAAAAAATAAAATCGAAAAACTGAAAAAATAACCATAGCTCGGTAACCAGACATTAAATTTAAAAACTAAAAACTAGGAAAAATGCGCCAAAAGCTCTTTTATTAAACTGCATTAATCAAAAATCGATATCTTTACCACATCGGCGTAAATAAATTATTTTGTAAAAATTTTAGGTCGACGTCATGAAATGCAATTTATTTTTTATAAAAAAAAGTATTTGATATTGACTTCTGGGTGTTTTAGTCTTGCATTCAAAATGCATTCCTTGATTGAATTATGCAATAAACAGCGAGGGAAATTTTTTGAGGCAAATCAAACACTGTGCGCTGGTTACTATTGTGTGATTACGGCAAGCTATCTATTAAAATATAATAGGGTCATTTCTTGAGATCGGTAGGTATAAATCAATCGAGACACACGCAGATACTACACTAATTTTTCATAGAATTGGCCGCGAATCGCACGGTAGGTACCGATGTTTTTTTCCATACGTGAGACCGTACTCTTTCGTACCATTTATTTTCGTTCGTACCGTTACTTGTGATTGTAAGTATGATCATTTTCTGAAATAATATGTATTTTATTTTCTTATGAATTTTAGTAATGTAGCTTGAATTGATTTCCGACTATTTTTAAAGAGGGTTGTTTGTTGCTTCTATGTTTCCGCAATGGCCACGAAGTACTTGACAATCCAAGTGCAGTGCCAAAATAGAAGTTACAGTTGAATATTCACACAAATGACCAGATTGGAACCAAATTTCTGTCACTTATTTTCTAGTAAAAACATGCGCCCGGATCCACCGGCGACTAAGCCCGTCTCGCTCGCTCTTATGATGTCGAGATTTGAACTTCTCTGATTTCACCAGAAAGTCCGGATCCCGAAACCCAATCTAAGAGCTCACGGGCTGTACCTTGACTTGTACCAGTTCTGTTCCTTCTTTAAATTACTAGGTACCACTAAAAATTACTTCCGAAATATGACGTAGGCTTATAAACGATTACTAACTCTCTTCAAAAATAAAATGATTACAAATAAAAATTGTAGATCGGGTATCCGGTGAGAATCGCATATTTCTTAATGTAATTTTAAATAATTGAGTACTTAGTAAAGTAGACTTATTTAGTTAGATTGAGTCTTTGTGTACATTGTACCAGGATGTATACTAGTGGTATCTTGCAGTAGTTTGGTTACCATTTGCAGATGCTAAGGCGGCTGAGGCGGCCCGCAGTGCCTACTACGATCCTAACCAGCCGCAGACCGCCTACGTGCCGCCGCCGTATGTAAGTATCGTGACAGCCTGTAGTTTAATAGAATAGAACATATTTATTGTTTAATGTTAGTTACCTTTTGCGAGCATACAACATAACTACGTCGCTAGAAATCATCGTAAATGGATCATTCTCTTTTTAGAGAGATATAAGGGAGGTCGCATTTGCACCACGCGACAGAAACGGTGCAGCCGCACTGTTTTAATTCAGCATCACTTCTGCATTTGCGCGATTGTATTGAACTCGCGGCTATTTCTCGCGACTTCAGGTATAGGAGAGGGGATAGGGGGGTTCGCGTTGAATGAAATCTAGATCGTATCGATGCTGAATCGCGACTGTATCGCTACAGTTGCGATGCAGAAGCGTGGTTACATGTGCGAGGGTATATGACCAGTGACATTATCGCGACTGAATCGCTGCATAGTCCCTGCATACAGGTAGTAAATTTGCTGTGCAATAGTATGTTGACCAGACAGATCCGACTTTCATTTCGGATTATCCACCCTCGCTTTTCGATCGAGACAAATCTGTTCTTATTTTCTCGGGTCCACATTGGATACGATGAGTATGTTATCCGATATAGAGCGGTACAGGTATTATTTTTATCGAAAGTTTATTATCTAATCTCCTTGTTTTTGTAATGTAAACTAAACTGATAGCAGTCAACGAATATTATTTGTATGTATCAGCTTTATTTGTCAATAAGATATCATCGAATAGAGGCCGGACTTATTGAAAGTTGGCGTACTATTGGAACGATTAAGCTTTTTGAGAAGTATCTAACCCCTCGTAATTTCCATAATTTTTAAATATACTAAAAATTGGGTAAGTGCGAGTTCGACTCGCGCATGAAGGGTTCCGTACCATAATCTGTAACAAGAGCCCCTCTTAAATATTTATTTTATTTTTAGTATTTGTTGTAATATAGCGGCAATAGAAATACATCATCTGTGAAAATTTCAACTGTCTAGCTATCACCGTTCTTGAGATACAGCCTGGTGACAGACGGACGGACGGACGGACGGACAGCGAAGTCTCAGTAATAGGGTCCCGTTTTTACCCTTTGGGTACGGAACCCTAAAAAACCAAATGTATCGTTTTCAGGATCAGCCCCCGAGCTATCAGGAATCTACGTCCAAGAAGCAAAACTAAGGCACTGTCCGCATTTCCACCTCGGACAGCCGCCGCTGCCGGCCGGCGAGCCCGGCCCGCCCGAGCCGCGCTGCAGCACCGAAACTGTCGTCTAGTGTCCCGCCCCTAAACCGTGAGCCGAGTGACAGATACCTACAATGTTGCCAGGTACGAAAAATAACGATCAAAACTATCAATCGAATGAATCGATTTAAAATTATCTGCTAGTTTGATCTTTATCAAGTATTTCTTAATGAATTAAATTCGGGACGTTTTGTCACACTCTCGCCAAGTTTCTTATACAGTTTCTTAGATAATTCGGTATTATATTTTTTGTTATTTATTATCAACACGAACAAATACCTATAATGTGGCAACATTTGTGTGTATAGTACAAATTATCTAAGCTAAGCTAATCCACTTACCTGCATTCACAATGGCATTGTGTCTAATACAATCCTATCTGCTTTTGTTCTCGTAAGCGCCAACCAGTTGCTTACAAAAAAAGGTTAGAACTACATTGCGTGGATATTGAATTTTCAACCTTATTCCTTGTTGAATAGGTTTAAAATGTTTGTTGACGAGAGTTCATAGTCCTTTTTCAAGAGAATAGTACGTTCTTGTGGAGAGTCGGACGGTTGTAAAATTCCAAAAAAGTTATGATCACCATTATTCTGTTAGTGCATTTTGTAGTCTAATGTCCAAGGAAATAGAGTCGATAATCTATATTAACCTTCCAAGGTGGTTACAATCTGCTTTTACTACGAGCTCGTTATCTTAATTTGTGGTTTACCAGTTGTGGTTTGTTCAATGGTATTCAGTTCTTAAGTGGATTAGCTTAGCTTAGATAATTTGTACTATATTTAGCTGTCATTTGTCTCTTGATTTATTGATTCTAGTTAAGTCGAGGAAGTAGTCGTGTAACCACGTTTAGGCTCAGTTTTGGAAGTAGTCTAGTAGAAGTAATTTATATTTGTTACAGATTATTGTGATATTTGTATCTATCTGTATACACCAAAACGGGCACTTGCAGAAAAATAAACTCTGTAATTGGTTACGGGAAAATTTCCTCGTCTGCATCTCGGTGTCTACGAACACACAAACATTCAAAACCATCTTACATTCCTTATATTTCTCGATCTGGCGATGTGCCGCTTTATATTATTAAAGGGTTTAAAATAACAGTGTGTACCCGTTATTTGCTACTGCAATTAAATGTGAATGCAATATATAAAAGTATTCGTGCATGACTGATTGATGTATATAAAAAAATAAATATTTAAATGTAGCACAGATTACATAGTTCATTAATCATTCGTTAAACGAGATATTTCTAACGTGTCTGTACGTTTAGTGTTATAATTATAAAGTATTCACAAAGTTCTAGTACTATTTAATACCATGTTAGAATTTATAGAATTAAATCTAATGTAACAGGCCTTAATTGTTTTTCTTTTGCATTTTATTGTGAATAGTGTTATTATTAAATATAAATCAATTCTTTAATATTTGTTTTATTTCGATATACCTACATCATAAAAAGATACTGAAAACAAGTAAAATTCAAACTTATTGAAACTTAATATATGATTGATATTTTTTAGCCCGGTAACTCGAACATTAAAAAGGCAGCAGCATTAATGGGTATGGTCTCTTTATCGACAGCATAATAAATAAGGAAAAGCCGTACACATCACTACATAGTATAAAACAAAGTCGCTTTCTCTGTCCCTATGTCCCTTTGTATGCTTAAATCTTTAAAACTACGCGACGGATTTTGATGCGGTTTTTTTTAAATAGATAGAGTGATTCAAGAGGAAGGTTTATATGTATAATACATGCATAATTTATCAGCATTGCACCCGTGCGAAGCCGGGGTGGGTCGCTAGTTTGATTATAAAATGTAAACGGCTTTGAGTTCTCCGAAATATTCGCATATGGCATTCGAGTCTTCAATGAAGCCGATAAAGAGACCATGGCTATAACGGCGGTTCATACGCTCGTGAGAATCACCCTAATCTAAAGCTACAGTAATCAATCATATCATATGCCACCGAAAAGAGCTACATAGCTAAACGCTGTGCGAAGAGAGAGGAGTTAATATTTTCCTGTCATCTTGGCTAATTGGTCAAAAAGCATAGACCAGCTCAACATTCAGGAGTTATCAAACTATGCCTGAGAAACATGGCGCCGTAAAGCGCTCCCGTTTTCTTTTCTACGAAAGCAGATTATTACACGACTTCGAATAGCCAGGCCGATACAAGCTGCGCCGCTAACCGACAGATTTTGGGTACCTCTGGCATAGACATTACGACATTAGGTAGTAATATCGCCACAGACTCATCTGCAGAATTGCCTATAAACAAATCAAGTAAAAAATAATAAATGACAAATGTCACCTTGGTTGCAAGTCAGAAGATAATAAAATCAATATGTCAGCCACGCATCAATAATACAATAAAAAACCGTGGATGAAAATCTCCAAAATGAAAAATTGAGCGTATTTATCAATAGGTACTTTACCTATCACGCGCACATACTGTGCTCGAATTATCTGGAACGGAAAAATATGGGTGAGTTGTAAGAGTGATATTATACAAAAGGGCCTGCGAAAAGTAGGTACCTTGAAACATTGTAATTGTAAGAAGTTAGCTTTAGTAAGATTGCCACTCACAGGCACATTACTACGCCAAACAGTAGTTCAAGAACAACATAACGCGAGGACTGTTTACTACATTTGCTAGATTTGACAAAGATTAGGTATATTGCGGGTCTAAGTATCAATTACTGCACCTCCACTGCACGTAAGTTCACCATTGTGTTATTGTATGTAGCAAATAAAGGCGATTTATGCTGACTGAGTTATATGTAGCCATGTTGTCGTTTTCAGAGTAGCCAACAACGATGGCACCTTCTATGCACCCGCCTTGTACCCCGTCCGCATCATGCACTACCCCGCGATGCCATCCCTCACTACCCCAGTGCTCGAGACCGGAAAAATGTTTAGCCACAACTATAAAAAAGGGCATAAAGCCCTGCCAAAGTGCGGTATCTATCATGTCCACGAGGTCGAAGCAACCGTGCTCCGGATGCGCAAAGTACGGAGGAAAAAACGTATCAAATCCCAGAAAAGTAGCGAAGATCGAAAAGTATCTTAAAAGAAAGTCTATGGAAAGGAGGATGAGAAAGAAAGATAGGTTACACGGAACGCATACATATTTGAAGTACCAAAGGAAGCAGGGGACTCCACGGTCGCTGGAAGAATGCTGTGCGGGGAAAGGCCACAGAGGCCGACTGAAGCGGCGCGGTTGCCGCCACTGCTGCGCGAAATGCTGTGGAGTGAAATGCAGGCAGTGTTGTGAGCAGTGCTGCGACGAATGCTGCTGCCCCTGCTGTGGAACGTGCTGCAGCCGCTATTGCACTATACTCTAAACTGCCTTGACTGTTATAATTACATGTTCGTTCCTCGCCAAATTATGAAGTAAATAATTGATGAATATTACATTTTCCATAGACAATTTGTTTATTTTCTTTTAAAGAATACAATGGAACGGACCAAACGCTTATTATTTTTCTTTATTCAAAACAACAGTGTATTCAGGTAGGTCGTAGGTAGGTACGCTGTACTAAGGAAGATGACAAGAGATTCTGATCGTCATAACGAATAGGCAGTTTCCAGGTATACAGTACAGTATAAAGTATAAACGTATAAACCTACTTATTCATTCGACTGTAGGAAAACAGCAATTGAACGAAGAAACCGACGTTGAGCAGTCCATATTTTTAACAGACTTCAAAAAAAGGAGGGGGTTCTCAGTTCGGTTGCTTTTTTTTTTTTAAGTTTGTTACCTCAGAACTCCGTCATTTATGAGTCGATTTGGAAAATTCATCTCAAGGTTGGTCCCATAAAATTTTGGTGAAGATCGGATGACGAGATCCATGGGGAATCGAAGGAATTCCTGAAATTTTATAGGCACTCATAATATTTTTCATATAATTTTATAAAACTATTCAAGTATTTGCATATGGTAGACATCATCTTCCAATGCTGAGCTGATGATGGAAGGTACAACTCCTTAACGGTAAGGAGTTAGGAGATAATTCAAACGAGATGCATGCCTTCAAGACCTCCCTTGATCACCCCGCCATAAGTATTTTATATAAATCAATAAAAAACAATTAACAAAAAAAAGAAGACTTCAGTAAAACTAAAAAGCCAAAAATAACCCGTTCAAGTACAGATTACATTTGACTCACCCTTCGAAGTCGGTGCCAAACCTCGCGTAAACTATAAGATATAAATATTAGAACTGAGTGGTTTGGGATCGACTTCAAAGGGTGAGTCAAATGTAATCTGTACTTGAACTGGTTATTTTTGGCTTTTTAGTTTTACTGAAGTCGGTTCTTTTTTTTGTTGAACCAGCTAGGGCAATAAAGAGATCTAACCAGCTGGATATAATATCCGCATAGGTACGTAAGTATATTTTAGTATTAACTCATAGTCCAAACTCCAATGAGAGCAGACTTTTCAGATGGACAACAGCTGTATAGGTACTCTACCTCCTTATCATCCGTCATAAAAGAGAAGTATGCTTCATAGATAAGGTGACATTTTGGTGGATTACCAACTCTAAGGCCTTTACCAAGCGTTAAAATTGCTTTTATAGAGGTCCTCAGTAAGAGAACCTCAGGTACTTTGTCGGGAACACTCGATTATATCTCAGTTAAGAAAACAGTAAATATATATTAGACTAGCTGTGCCCCGCGGTGTTACCCGCTCATCCCAAGGGAACACTAAATTTATTCGGGATGAAAAGTATCCTATGTCCTTCCCCGGGACTGACACTATCTATATTTGTACCAAATTTTATCTAAATCGGTTCAGCGGTTTAAGCGTGAAGAGGTAACAGACAGACAGACACACTTTCGCATTTATAATATTAGTATGGATTATATTCACTGTTTTCTTTACTGAGATCGTGCACAACGCCAACCGAACGACGATAATGTACTAGGAAGAGTGTAATATTGGCTAGCCCTACAACTCCACGCGACTCTCTAGCTAACTTTTTGCCCTCTTACTTTGCCAGTAGGTAGGAATTCCGTATAATAATATTACCTATGGTTGTATCTCTTCCTAGTAGTTGTACCCACGATAACCTGTAATTCATAGGACAGTAAAAAAAAACCGGCCAAGAGCATGTCGGGCGACGCTCAGTGGAAGGTTCCGTAGTTGCCCATCCTTCACAATAGACGATTTAAATTACGAGAAAGATTTCAAGCTCTATAAAAAGGTCGTAAACGCCAAAGTAACTGTAATTACTTATTACCTTCTGGAAGTTATCGATTATACGCGCCAGATTGAGCGAAATGTGCATGTACATTATGGCACTTAACTAATATGTGTAACGTTCGAAGTATAAGGACACTGCGCGGCACTTACGTCATTTTAAAGAAAATTATGAATTTTTGCGATAGGTACCTAACTCAAAAAGGGCTAGACCGATTTTATTCAATATAGGTAGTTTTCATTGAAAGTGCTTATAAGGCCTCATTTTTATGAATTTTTCTAAAATTTGTTGACCCGTGGTGGTTTAAAAGTTGGAGGGGCCTACGCTATTTTTTGGATTTCTGGAGGGAATATTTACAAAACTGCTGACTTTATCAAAAAATTATGTTCGAAGACCCCTATTATTTTTAAAAGACCTATTCAACGACACCCCTCACACTATAAGTGTTGGAACGAAAAAGAAATCGCCCCACTACCTGTACGGGAGATACCAGAAAAAAGTTTTTTTTTACCGTTTTGTTGGCGTGATACATGACACATACTCAATATACTCATACCAAATTTCAGCTTTCTAGTACTAATGATCACGGAGCTAAGCCGCGGACGGACAGACAGACAGACAGACTACGGACATGGCGAAACTATAAGGGTCCAGGGGAGGCAGATAGTACGGATTTTACGTATGCATAGGTACTCTCCGGTACATGTTTACGAGAAATGTCTATTTTGTTTCTTTTTCTGGTTTGTGTATACTGTCCGCACATAGACAGCAGCTTGAAAGAAAATTTAGATGACAAATGTCAATGTTATTGAAATCAGAAGATTAAATCAGTGTGTCAACCATCAAACCATTACAATATCCGTTTATATTATAATAAAACTACACAAATGGAGCATTAGAATAGTATGATCACACACGCAGTGTCCATCACAGTTTAATCAGGATCTACAGAATATTATGGGTGAGTTAGTGCGAGATTGATAGTTGTGTAGTAGTTACTGTTTACAGCTTTGTACAAAGAAGCCTGGAAAAACGAATTGCAATATTTGTCAGAAGCCAGCTGCCTTTAAGCCTCAGACGACCGACTCGACTTCACTGACTTGCCTACCTTAAAATTCGGGGATCGCATTGTGCTACCACTTTGAAGACAGCCGACATAAACGGTTATTTGTTTGGCATCTTAGACTGCCACTCACACGCCATCGGGCCAATAGTTCAATAGGTAATATAATTAAGAAATGCGCCGAGTGCCATAAAACAAGCTTTATATTGCTCTTGTGTTTTTGTGACAGGCATTGAACTTTTGTACAAAGTTGTAGGTGGATTGTCAAACAGGTGTGACGAATGTGCAGTGCAGTGTAGGAGCGAAGTCTTGAAGCGAGGTTCTTTATCTCACATTGCACTATTAGCTTCGGCGGTGGCTGACTAGGACAAAATCGGTTAATGCATGCAGCAAAAGGAATTTCAACTCAACCAACAATATTTTGGTTTTCCCAATTAGAAATGATAAAATTTTCTGGAAAACCATTTTTTTTTATCAAAACGAGATAATACTTTTACTGTAATCATTCAAATAATGAATAATTTTAGAGGAACTTTGTAAAAGTGTTTCTTTTTTAACTTTAGTGTAATACTTGAAGCTGGACTTGGATTCGGCCTCTCTACCAGATCAACCGATTTAAGATGTCTGGCCCAGCCGGAAAATATTGTGAGTATCTAACTTAACGCCGCACACTATAGAACACAACACTTTTACTATTTCACTTACACCTCGGTTAAAATAAGCGGTCGTTTAGAGTAACGCAGTTAGGTATAGTGAAGTGCTGGTGTCAAAAGATATAAATTAACAGTAAAGTGCGTTCTGTGAAGGTAAGTTCTATCTTTCTTATTGTGAGTGGCAGATCAAATTGTTCGATAGGCGCTGGCTTCTGTTTTTATTTGCTATGCCTAAATATGTTATCTTATCTACACAATATACTTATACACGTTATCGTTTTCAGAGTAGACAACGTGTAGCTACAATGGCACCAGCTCATCATCCGCCCTGTACCCCATCCGCATCCTGCTCGACTCCGCGATGCCATCCCCAAACACCTCCATGCACCAGACCAGAAAACTGCCTGAAGTCCACGACAAAAAAGGGTGTAAAACCATGCGAAAGTGCGGCATCTATCATGTCTACGAGGTCAAAGATGTCATGTGCCGAATGTAAAGGAAAAAATATGTCGCCGAGCCAGAAAGCGGCCGAGGTCGAAAAGTTCCTTAAAAGAAAAAAAAGAGAGGCAGAACTTAAAAAGCAGGATCAGCTGCATGGAACGCACAAATATTTGGACTATCAGCGTCAACAAAGGAAAGGGAGTCCACGAGCGAATTCTGAATGTTGTGCGGGAAAAGGCCACAGGGGCCGGCTGAATCGGAGCAGCAACAAGGGTTGTTGTGGAGCTTGTTCAGTACTATAACGCGATTGTGAACACTACAAGATTCATATTATTTAAACAAAATGTTTCTTCTTAAAACGAAGTAAATAATCAATACATCTTAAGCTATATTTTATTTCATTCGCATTTTGTTATGATATCTACAAATTGAATGTCATGAACAGGATTCGATTTTTATAACAAACCGTTTTCACTTCTCATATTTGAGTAAATATCATCAGTTTTGCGTTCCGGGTATATAGTAGGTACGATATACTACCGGGTAAAGAAAGAGATTCAGAGCGCAACTGTGCGCTCGGGTAACAAACGCAACTTCAGGACGGGACCGTTCAGTACACAGTAGGTACCTTCGTACGAAATAAATAATATTAAATTTCAATGACACACACACACATGTATTGCTAGCTGACACATATATTAACTGAATTAGTGCTCTAGAATGAAAAAGTAACAACCTTGTAATATTTCAGCTACATACGGGGTTAAGGGATTGAAGCCATGCGTGTCCGCGCCAACCTGCAGCGCCCACAAGCACCGCCCGAGGCCTGCGCCTTGTCCAAGGCCCGACGAGTGCTACAAAGCATGCACCAGAAAAAAGCAAAAATGCCCCAGTGCTATGGAAGTCTGCACCCGACCTGGTACCGCTTGCGAATGCATCAGAGTACAGTCTCGTAGCTCCAGACATGCGAGGAAGAAAGCGAGGGGCGCGTGCTCCGCTAAAAGACACAGAACACGCATCAGAAAAGCATATAACAAACGCTCGATGATATCCCGATGGAGCCGCAAAGAGCACGGAAGGAGGTGCTGCAAATGCAGCAGATGCTGTGACGGCTGTATAATTTTGTGATCGTCATAAGTCTAACAATGTCTTCCCGCGATATAACGATGGTTCATTACGCCGTCCACCAATAAATTCAAGAAAACTGCCAATGCTTAGAGGTTTAATTAAAGATCCACTCTGGTGTAGATGGCGCTATCTTAGTTAAGTTTGACACTAGCAGATAACAGCGAAATTTAAGATACTATCTCGAGATGGCGTCAGTGTGTTAGGAAAGGCGTAAGCGCCATTCGAGATGGTATGTCACTGAAACATCGTCATGGCGGCCCGTATACAACAGGTTGGTAGAACATGAGTTTGTATTGGCAGTCTTCTTGAATTATTATTGATTGCTATACTATTACGCGTACTGTTCCAATTCAACTCTATCCCATTCGAATTTATTGCAAGAATTTGCATTTTTGTTAACATGCCCCTAGCTGTGATTATTGTCCATAGTTCGTTTAATTTTATAACAAAGAGGATTCGAAGTAACCCGTACATTTTGAGATCTATTGAACTACGAGTACTTTACGTAAATACCACAATAAGTATAATGGTTCAACGCTCACCAAACATCATCCCCATTCTCGCTCATTTCCAGTACCTACTTTGTCAACCTAACTATAGTTTTAAGTAAAATAACTAAAATAAATCTGACACACTGATATAAAGATATATTTATTTGAAAAACACTATCGCTACTTTATTATAATTCAATTGCAATAAGGGATGGATACCGGTATTAATTAAAATTGAGATGTCTCCGTAAAGTCGCCTTTCCTTTTCAAATGCTATTAAATAGAATTTAGGTAAGAGGTATGATACGGAACTTTTGAAATTCGCCCACTAATATAAAAACCGGCCAAGAGCATCTCAGGCCACGCTCATTGTAGGCTCCCGTAGTTGCCCTGCATCCTTCACAATAGACGGGCTTAAAACAGCGGCTCTCATTTTTTTCGGAGCGAATGTTTACAAAACTGCTGTCTTTACCAAAAAATAATGTTTAGAGATCGATCACCAGTGGTTCAAGCGAAAAAAATAATTCACTCCCACTTTAGGTGTTCGAGAGGTACCCGAAAAAAAGTTTTCTTTTTAGTTTTTATTTTACAGTTTTATCGGCGTGATACATACACATACTCATACCAAATTTCAGCTTTCGAGTACTTCTGATAACGGAGCTAAGCCGCGGACGGAGTAGGGACAGACGGACAGACGGACATGGCGAAACTATAAGGGTTCCTAGTTGACTACAGAACCCTAAAAATGTGTAATAATAAGCGAAAACCCGGAATTGAATACCGTTATTTTGTATGGAACCGAATAGGTACCGGTATTCGATCCCTGATCGCAATACAGTAGTAAAATTACATAATATGAAAAAATGTTTTGGGTCAGTTTCTTACCTGGTGCGGACCTTTTCGGTCTAAATTGACTTGGGAAGCTAGCCATAACGTCATTTAAGAGCTTGTCTTCGCCAGCTCCACTACACTTAGCATTAAACTTGATAGTCAGCTCAATAAATGACACGCTATCTTCGAACATATATCACTAAAACTGAAAGCTCTGACTGACAAGTTAAGCTCCTGGCATATCCACTTGGTCTGCTCAGCTTCCGAGTCGATTACACATAAGGATGAAGTCGCTTCCCTCGCCTGTACGTCTAGCGTAACTGTGACACGCGACACGCGACTCATTGACGCGCGACAAATACTATGTCACTTTCCTTTTAATACCGTTCGACAGTACGGGTACGTACTTGTATGCTGAGTCGCGCGACAAGCGAAGGCGCGGCAAGATATGCTAGCCCTGCTTGTTGTCCGATGGTGAAAAAGGGGATGCCTGGATTAAATTGTGCAATTCCTGCGCACGCTCCAGAATAGATACGATAGAAAACAGACAAGCTGGCGACGGCGATGTCCGAGGCTCTGGATGATGTCGATAGCGGGCTCACAGTCCGATTTTTTTTAGGTATTTATTTTTTTATTTCACTAAGTAGTTGAGCAATCTAGTCGAGCAGTCGGGAAGAAAGGGAGGCTCATGGGTGGTTTCACTGGTACGTCCTTACGGTACAGTGGTTATTATTATTTATCGTATGGCGTAAAATTTACACTGCGTGCTTACTTATAATTGGTTATAATATAATTTAAATTAGTGGTACATGTTTCTCATAGCCAGTGAGTGTGTAATGTCATTATTTATTTAACCTTTATAGCACTAAACAAAATATCTTACAAAAGGAGAACTTAATGCTATGACCATGAGGCATTAATTTTCTACCAGTCAACCTTAAATAAATTCAAGACAACAAAACAAATATTATCAAATTTGAATTTCCCGCCGTCTTTGGCTGTCAAGACGATGCGTTCAGAAACCGATGCAATAGTACTAAAAGTTCATTTCTGGATTCGGTATCAATTTACCAAAAAATAAGGCTCCATTTTACATGGAATATTTTGGATGGCTCATTGTTAATGCACCGTTTAATGGAAAGAATAAAGATACCTAAAGTACTCAATAAAAAGATATAATATATAATGTATTTTTTATTTATTTATTAGATAAGTGTTGCCAGTATAATCTTCTTTCGATACTATTGTCTAATCGATGCTTTAATTTTAATAAATCAAATTGAAATTTATTATCCTAGGTTTATCATTCTAAACTATAAAGTTACACTATTCCGAAATCCGTTGGTATTATAAATGAGAAAACAAGGTCTTTTTTGAGAATAATTGCATGTAACTATCGATTACATAATCGAAATAAGTACTTCACATTGATATTTGAGGTGCGGTAGGAGAGGGGATATTAATCAAGTCAAAGTGAGGGGGGAGAGGGAGCAGGAGGGAGAATGGTGGAGAGAGATGTGATGTGATGTGAAAGAAAATGTATGTAGTGGCTGCTAGTAGTTGCGGGGGATGTAGGTAGTTTTGATAAAAATATAGCGTAATTGACATAATTATCAATACACAAAAAGTGATTTTATAGTGTCTAGCAATTCGCCAATATATTTCCACCGAATTTTCGTCTGTACGTTTATATTTTGGTTGATTTTCTAATACGCTTGGCCCGGGTTATTGACGTTTCAATAGAGGTATCTACTTGGAAAATTAAGCTTCCGAATGCTGTTTGTGTACAATATTTGCGGGCGTGTGATAAGTCAATAAGAAAAAAGAATACCGGAGAATTATACATTTCATTTGTGCTGGTTAAAGTTTATTTATTATATGTGAATTTAGTGTTTCTGATGTGGCAAACCGGATTACCTCAAGGTGGAGAAAATGTGACGCTGGTGTAATTTAAGGTCAGTGTTGGTTTAGTGAAATCGTATCGGCAAGTAATTTGGATCTGTACATAGGTTTCCGTGATTTTAGTGAATACTATGAATATTTATTTAATTTTATTTTAATTTGTCACCCTGTTTCTCAATCGCAATCTGTTTGAAAAATGGTTTGTAGAATAATATAATAGAATAATATCTACCCACTTGATATGCTAATAAAATACAAATTAATGGAATGGATACACATTTCATGTGGGATATATAATTCTGAATTTATCCTTAATACACTTCATTGTACACCATATTTGGTACAGTTGTTTGTTGGAAAAACCAACAGCAATTCTGCAGCAATGAGGATTATTTTGAAAAGTATTTTTTTTCAATCAATTCAAACTTACTTATTTTATCAATTTAGTTTTGTTAAAAAAGCTCTAAGCAGCTAAAATATGCTTACACTATTCCATCTGAATGCCACTAAAATATCAATTGCTCATCATTAAAATTTTCTTTTTTAGGAGTTTTTCTTTTTTGCATTGATAAAACTTACCAAAAAATTTGTTAATTTGCACCCATTGATTATTTTACAAATGTGTACAAAGTTTTTGCTTTAGACATTTATCCACTAGATTGCTTTTGGTAACTACCGCTACCTGTCACCGCTCTTATTTTATAAATAAATAAATAAATATCAGACAACCTCACACAAATCAACCTAGTCCCAAATTAAGCTCAAGAAGGCTTGTGTTTTGACCAGGGAAAGCAAAAAACAATGGAATATAATATATAAAAAAATAAATTATGAAATAATAAGGAACATTTACAGTACAAACAAACATACCTAATTATGTAATTTTCCTTATAACATTGAATCTGCATCTGGTGTATCTAAAAAGTGTAAGAAGTGGCTCGACAATTGCCCCTTACTTACATTCCATGCTGCTAAGTGGATAACTTAACATTTTTGGTATCTGCATGTGTAGAATTTGTAATGACTCAATTCTTAGCCCGTAGTTTTGATCTAATACTATGGTTAAAAACAATTTTTTAAAGAACATTTTCCTTATCTTCTGCGGTTTTTATACCTTAAGCTGTTAATATGCTATGCTAATTATGCCATGTTCTTACGCCATATTGTTTACTTAGATACTTTGAAATACCTAGGTATGCACATTTTGAATTTGATATTGTAGAAATATCTTTCACAGTTTGACAACGCGTTTGGCTCGGTTGGTAGACACCTGCCTACTGAGTCGGCGGTCCCGGGTTCGAATCCCGGCCGGGGCAAATATTTGTGCAAAATATTTGTTCTTGGGTCATGGATGTTATCTATATATGTATTTATATATCATGTATATCGTCGTCTAGTACCCATAGTACAAGCTTTGCTTAGTTTGGGACTAGGTCGATTTGTGTAAGATTGTCCCTTAATATTTATTTATTTATTTATTTTAAAAAAAAAGTTTAAAAATTATGCCCACTTCAATTAATTTTCATTTATTTATTTCATTAATTTACCTGAGGCTTATAACTTTTTAACAAACAGTTTTACCAAAAAATGCAGAATGGCAAATCTAAGAGCACACAGACTGTATGTCATGTTTACAAATTTATTTGGTTTTTATTGTCTGCAGACTCGGCTTAGACCGACTGTGAAACCCTGGGGCTCTACTAGCGAGTACACCAAAATAGTACTAATGGCTCTGTGAGCTGTAGACATTGTTTTTTTAAATTTCAAATAACTGAGTTGACAAAGAAATCTTTATACTTATCTGGAACCTACCCACAAAATTTCATGAGAATTTGTTGAGAAATGCGACTTCTAGGTGAGAGCAGCCAGAGCTCGTCTGGACGTCCAAACATCAGGATGTACGAAATAGTTTTTGGCCTAGCTAAAACAGAGACGTTTAGCTGGCTTGGTCAATCAAGGCATATAAATAGTGTGTGTTTTGTGCGGCTCCGTAAATCATGTGGGGTTTCTGAAATGTTTGATTGCCAAATTAATTAGAGAATATCTGACTACATGCAATAGTCATTTCGAATTTAGTATGTAAAATAGTGTAATGTTACTTGCTCTTGTAAACTGTGTACCTGTTTTTTATTATTATTTTGGGCTGGCTTGCCATCAGTTTAACCATAACTAAAAAGTCAAGTTTTACTTTTGGTTATTGTCTATACATATATAAGTGTAGGTCTAGTGTATTTTCCCAGATTAGTTATTAGTATATGTGGGGACTAAGCTAAGGTAAGCAGAATGGTTTATGCAATTTTACTTATTACCCTTCCTTACTGCCTGTAACAATACCTGTGGAGGAGAAAAGTCAGCCTTCTTTTTACTTTTCCCCAGTCCAGTAAAAATATCTTATAGCAATCATTGCATGTACCTGATCAGCTGTTCACTATCCCCATTCCAAAATTTGTTGTATTCCATTCAGCTGATTTTATGTGATCTTATTTTATAAATGCAACTCCAACAAAATGGGAACCTATGGCCGCCGCTCCCCGCTGCGTCACGGAGATGTCATCACTTTGCGCGACAGCGGCAGCGGTGCGCGGTACGTGTTTTTCGCTCATTCGTATGGCCGCTGCGCTCGGATCGCTCGCTCAACCGCTCGCCGCGCCGCTGGTCGCGCGAGTTGTGGCTCGTGGCATCTTCGTCATGGTCGTGGCCAGGCCGTAACCTTAAAAATCGAATTTGATTCTTGTCAATGTAATAAATTAATCACTAAATGAATATAATGAAAATAATAGTCCTTTCTCATATAAGTAGTCGTTCGAACCCAATTGAAGGTCTAATTTATGCCTATATGGACAAATATACACATCCACAATTCACGCTCTGCTCACGTATTCACAAAATACGTGTCCACAATATGACCCCAAAATATGTGTCTATTATTCGTAATAGTAGACCCTTGCCCCTGGATTCGTTTCCTAAAGTCGAATTTGATGAGATGACGTGCTAGACTAACCATTATATTCTGACCTGTGATATAAAACATGAACAACTACTTCAAGTGTTCAATTATATCAGGAACGAAGTCTCACTCCATGTAAGACGCAATTAACACGGGTTTTTACTTTTTATATATATATAAGAAAAGGCTCACATTTTTAAACTGTTTATGAAGTACAAAATCCCATAATTTCTGCAGGTGGTCGATAAACGAGGAGGCCGGAGTTATACCATACCTACCCCTTAACAGATCCGATATCTGTTAATAAATGCTGTGTAGTGACTTTAAATCACCATCAACCACAGAATTGTTGAGAGTTTTCATCTCAGGTTAAACATTGTATTACGGAATAAAACGAACCAATCATACATCAACTCAAGACACTAATTCCGTGTAACAATAACTCAATAATGTCATCGCGAACTCGAGAGTTAATAATACAGAAGCTCTATTTTCGACAATCTCACCCCTAGGCGTGCATAGAATTTAAGTGTCACGCCTAAAAATACCGCCGAGTTGCATCGCATGGGTCGCCGCGCGTGCTATCAAGAGGGGTCCGTGACGTGTCCAAGTGGTGGGGACTCCACCCCTTGAACCGGCCCTCGAGTCTAGCATCGTTAGCTTACTCAGCATCGAGCTTTGTAAAGGTTGAGCACTGAATAGTAATAGTATACGAGTACACGTAGATTAGAGTAAGCGTAGTAAACTGAACATTGTAGTAGTGAACAGGGATATTATTATAATATCATTGTTTAGATGATAAGATTCATTCATTCTCAAAAAATGGGACAATGGCTAGGAGGATGAGATGATAAGATAAGTGATTACTGATTGTCGTGCCTATACATGTCAAATTATATTGTACTTTGTCGTAAGTCGACTTGATTGTCACTTGTTAAACTAATTTATTAACGCAAAATAAATAATTACGTTTTGTAGGTCGCCCCCATACCAGCCACCAGCGGCGGAGCCAACCACGTGTTCATACAATTAGAGAATCCCACCGACTTTCTTGTTGTATAACGAGCAAGAAAATGTCAACTTTACTTTAAAGTCATGGCCATGACTCTGCGTACTATGTTGTTGTATTGCGTCGGTACTATGCTGTTTACATATACCCGTATACCAGTCAACCAAAGAGGAAAGACGGAGGTACTGCTATATAAACATGTAGAACTAGATGGAATTACTTTTCTCTATGTAGGAGGAGTACGTAGTAGTAGGTAGTACAAACCAACTAACCACATTAGCCTTAAACTGCATACAGCAACTAGTTAGTTTCACATTCGGAGAACTGAGGCAACCTATACCTAGTGTGTAAAATTACTTGTGCCGTAAACGGCTGATAATGCATCCTGGCTTCGTGCGTCATATGATCTTGCAAATTATACACTATATAATATATACGTAGATTTTCATTTTAGACTTTCGCTCTAAATAAGTCTCGTCTCTGTTGTTTATTTTTATTCTACGCTTCTGAAAATTGATTTTCAATTAAATTTTATCAATTTAAATCTTAACAATGGTAATTACTTCTAACATTGAGAGAACCAGTTAAGTGTTTAAAAAGCGCGTTTTGATATATTGCTGTTTAGTAACTGCTGCTGCAGTCTGATTTTTTGTCTACAAGGACCTGCTACGTCATTCTATGAAAAAGTCATATGAATCACCCCACGTTTTAGGTCAGTACTTTATCTCACTGCTCCTTTTACCACACCAGTTTAGGTTAAGTTTGCACCTGGTAACTATGGCGTCGGATACAAATGAGGTCCAAACAAATGATTATAGAATTTGTGTACTATCGCGTGCGGGGGAATTTTTGCTAAAAGCAGACACCTAATTAGTACACAAATTTCATAATAAGAAGCGCAAAACTCGAAACGGTCCGACATAGGTTCCTTCGTGAAGATTGGTTAAGTTTTGGGGAAGGAAACAGACGAGAACGTAATCTCGATTTGTATGAAAAAATTAGCAGTATTATTTCCTCTTAATCTTAATAAATCCTGGGTCTAAACCCCTGCCGGGGTATGTTAACTTTGTCTCCACGAAATGATTAAAAATTGTCTTTGGGCCTTAGGAGGTTATACCAATATGGCCTTGTAATAGAGGCTGTAACGGCTATACCCCAGGCAGCGTGGTCAGTTGTGGCATTGCCGTATGGTAACTTGAGCTTGTGTTCCAGATGGGCGACTCGCGGCGAGCTGGCGGCGCGCCGGCGTCGGGTGACACGGCGCTTGCGTCTGAGCTCCCTGTACACCGGTAAGAACATGCGCAAACATTAACCCGGGATCAATTTTAAACGAAGTACAAGTGAATTTATATTACAAATGTTTGGTACTTTGGGTGCCCGTTGGTGAAACATATAGGAATAAGAATAATTTGTATTTACCAAAAGAAACATTTCTACATTTAACGTAATTTAACAGTATTTTTTTTTTATATATAAGTAAAAAATATATAAAACGCTAAACTGTGACGTTTGATTTCCAGTGTTTCCACACTAGGCATAGCCTGTATCGTGGAAGTTGGGTCATACGCCAGGTTTGAAAACAATGCGGCTATTGATACGCCTTAAAGAAGAAATTAAATCTAAGAGGTGAACAATATCATAATAATAATAAACAATAAATCTACATAATATTTATAATAACCAAAAACAAACCTGTGGGTCATAATCAGTTCAAAAAAAAGCCGCCGGTGGTCAAAAGTTAAGAGCTTGTATGAATCCAGGTTATATTGCTAATACATCGGATTATAGAAGGGGGAACCTTCTTTATTCTCATACGAGTTTTATCAGAAAATTAGGCCCTGGAATCCTTAGAAAAAACTCGAACTTAAATCTGATTACGACAGAATTACACAAACATAATTAAACTAAATCTTTAATAGGCCCCTGTGGATGGTAGGTACTCTCGATCCTTTCTGCGTTACCCCGCTGTAAGCCAAGACTAATGCGTTGAGCGAGGTAACTGCCAGCTCTCCGGTACCCCGTTACGTCTTGAGTCTCTTCGATAGGTCTCCGAAAAGACTCAAAGCGAACAAAACTATAAAAACTATAAAAAGGAAGCGTACAAAGGATTTTTGAACTCGCTCTAAGACAAGCGTGTGCCGTTTTTCATGGGGGTTCCATATAATGGAATTCATTTCAAGACGGCTCCGAACATATGCATTATATAATATCCTAAGAGCGGTTTGTGAATTAAAGGATTTAGATTGGCGGATCACAAAGCCCAAACATTTCCTTGCACTACTGCAAGTGGCTACAATATGGTCATTAAAAGTGAGGTGTGGATCAAAACGCGTGCCAAGATCTCCTGTATCTTATAATCAAAGTGTAACTTGCTTCTAGCACGGGTGTATGACATGATTGAGCACTTTTCTTCATTAAGAGTCAGTTTATTTTTTATACTCCATTCGCAGACACTATCTATGTCCTGTTGTAGCTTGGCACAATCAATATAAAGCGAATAAAAAAATAAAAAAATATAAACTGTACTTCCCCACCTTTGCATTTTCGGCCGTCTCCGCTGCAGCTGCCGAAGTTCCGTGGAGATGTTACGGGGCCAGTGTATCTACACAAGTGGCATCCCACACTAGCACCCGCCCCATTATCCACGGAACCAAAGACATACCATCACGCCCCTTTCCGTCGCTTCTTGATATGCCGCACGGCTCCAATAAGGCAAGCACATTGACCGATGCAAGAGACCGACGAATGAAGTCATTAAGAGCAGCATATCTAGAGAAGCGACTCCAAAACTCCTCTGACAGTTAGCACCGCAGGGTTATACCCAAACGAAGGCAAACCGAGAGCCGGAGGAAGTTGGGCTCTAAAAAGGGTCCCAATTTTGGAAGAAGGATGCGCGTGGAGCCAGTACCCAGCCTCCTTAGTACCTACTGCCAAAAGTCTGCCAAGATGTTTTTGATTGTGTTTGTGAGTGAGTGTGTGTCAGTAAGTGTAGACTGTAGTGTAAATGTGAGCAAGGAGCGAGAAGGACGTGAATAGCGCGAAGCTTCTTCAGCTTGATATATATTCATGCGTAGAGTCGGATTTTCGCCACTATTGTCTTGAAATAAGCGTTAACGTGTCTAGACTACGATTTATTTCAAGAAAAAAATAGTGAGGGCTGACTGTTTGACCGAAGGATTTTTAGTTTTTGCCCAATCTTTAGCTTGTTATGGTTTTAGTAACGATTTATTTTAGATTAACTATAAACCACTACGTGATGTAATTGCGAAATGCAATATAATCTAAATATAGAGTCAGAAATGAGACAATAAACATGTAATTTTATCGCTGCCCTGACCTAGCTCTGTCTTTTGAAGCAGGTGAAATACAATAAACCGATCGTATTTGCTTGCCAGATATTCGTGTTGGATTGCAAGTTGCAACTTTTGTTGAGTTGAACACAGGAATAAAAATATTCAGCGTGTTATGTCGCAAATATTCAGCATCGTGGAGAGCCACTCTTATCATTTTCAGTGCCATCAACTCCTCAATTTCCTTACTAACCGAACTCACGTAGTGGGCTCTTGGCAACGAAACAGGTTCGAGAGGTGTTTATGAAGAATTGAAACTTATACTTTTGTAATTTATTTTATTAGTCGACGTATCATTCGAGTGGGCAATTATTGTAATAACCGTTAATGACACTATAAACAGATTCACTTCTTCCGTTCGAATACCGTTACCGTTGTTTTCTAAAGCGTAATAAAAACCGATACGAAAATTATTTATGCAGCGGAAGCGGGGCAGTCGATCCGATACCCGTCCGAGTCCACGCAGTACGCGTAGTCCCCGATGTTTTGCCCAGTCTTGTAGTTGCCGTTGTTTTCGCACGTCTCGGAGACCGTCATGCCCACAGCCGGGAAATACATCGTCGTATCTCGAGCGCAGTCTGAAATCAACACATTGTTAAGGCGACTCCTAATCCCAACGTCCTTGAGGATCTGGGCGGAGCCTAACGTTATTCCCCCCGCCGACCGTGCGCCCCCGGAACATTACTTCGTTCATAATCTCGTTGAGTGGCGTCCAAGCAGCTTCATACACTCGCATAGTCCGAGCGAGAGTTGAAGATGAACAAACCTTATAATATTTAAGGGCATTGAAAAATCTCGAAGTAAAATAAATCATTTAAACAATGATATAATTATTGCGGATTACTAAATATCTATTTACCCACTACAGTAGAATGTTAAAAATAAATGCGTTAAAGCTATTTTCCAAAAAAAATATTGAAATTGGGCATTTGGAAGTCTCGCATCGAAAAATACTTTTTAGTTTCTTTTGTATGTGTAGGTACCTACCAAAAATAGTTAAAATGCCGACAAGATTCTTGACTATATACGTGTAAAATCATGCAGAAATAAAAAATATCGTTTTTTAATAAATAAATCATATCGTGACCCAGCGGATGAACCGATATTTTAATATAGTAGTGGAGGCACAGCTTTATCCCCCGGGTCATGCTGCTCTAATGAAAAGATAAACTATAAATAATAGAGCGACAAACTCAACTTTACCGTTGGAAAACGGATTTACGTTCTTTACCTACTTATAAACAGTGATAGTTTTTTATGACTACATTAGTAATGTTCTCAGATTTTCCCCTATACTTGTTGATATTGACGATATTTTACTAGACGAATTTTTTGGCAACTTTCAATGTTCAAGGTCAATGGATACCCTATAAATGTTAATTTACTTGAGTGTCAAAATATGCCGATGCTGGAAAGGAGAACTTATCTAAGCGACATTTTTGGGGATATTGAGTTATACACACTGTTGGGATCGGCAGATTTTTCTGCATCGAATGGGTTGGGTCTCGTATACATCTGTCTGACGACTTTTGTGTCGCTTATCCCGTCGGTGATTTAGAGAATCTCTTCTTTCTACTAAACGACTTGATTTTTGAGGTTTTTTTTAGCAAAATGGAGATTACATAAAAAGTTTTTTGCATAATAATGAACGTTAGAGCTTTTTTACTTATTTGTCAAAACAGATCAAACAACTTGGATAATTTTTCTTTATTGCAACTAACCTTGCACTTGTTGGTTAACTGTTTTTACCTGATCATAAAAATATATTTTAATGTCGTTTGAGGCATTTTACCTATGTCTTTATGATAAAATTAACATAAAGGTAAATTATGAAAGAAAAATTGAATGTGATCCACTGCAATGTATGGAGGACTCGAACCTGCGACCCTAAGTTTCCGGCGTAGTGCTCTACCAACTGAGCTATCATATCGTTACGTCAATCACACTAAATCTTTGATTCCATAATTCTTCGCTACTGGAGCGCCCTCTGTGTCATGTGTGTTTAAAATGCTTATGTGCATTAGCCAAAAAGTAAAAATGTGGTATTTCCACATTATTAAACAGAATCGATATAAGATTCTATAAAAAAAATAACATAGTTAGATTAAATTACCTGATTGTCGTATTTTAACTATTGGCGTTTATCCAAATTTACCTGCTTTGATACTATGAAACCATTGTCGCTTATCCTTTTTTACCTGATATGACTTTGATCGACTACTGTCGCTTATATTGAATTGCTTGAATGACAATTGAGTCGTATTTGTCGCATAGAATGTACTAAAAAACAAATATTTTCGTTAAATTGGTAGTTAGACAACTTTACCGGTTCTGTTTTATAAAATATCACACATTTAGTAGTAATCTATATATATAAAACTCAAAGGTGACTGACTGACTGACTGACTGACATAGTGATCTATCAACGCACAGCCCAAACCACTGGACGGATCGGGCTGAAATTTGGCATGCAGGTAGATGTTATGACGTAAGCATCCGCTAAGAAAGGATTTTTCAAAATTCACCCCCTAAAGGGGTGAAATGGGGGTCCAAAGTTTGTATGGCGAAAGAAGATTAGTTAGACTATTTTATTCGAAACTTCACAGGAGTATTTCTAACAATAAATGAGTTAACACGTGTTTTAGGTTTTTTTTTAATTCAACCCCTAAAAGGGAGAAATGTGGTGACAAAGTCTGAAAATCCATTGGTAATGCTTTAATGGTTTATCGGGTCGGGTTGCCTTTTGGGGTGCGATGGGGTTGAAATGACTAAATATGAGTACGGGTGTAATTTTTATGGTTTGTTGGGACGTTAATTACGAAAATGCCACCGATTTTGAAATTTTATTTGTGGTCATGAAAATTCTTGAAAGCATTTGCGCCAAATTGCAATTTAATAGGTCCAGTAGTTTTGCAGCAAATCGATTGTAACAGACGGACTGAAAGACAGCTACACGTGATCCTATAAGGGGGTTCTTTTTTTGCTTTTGAGGTATGGATAGAGACCCGTGTTATCCTAATAGATTAAAAAAGTAGTATTTGGTGGCATCTCGGTCGTCGTCAATCGGTACCTATAGGCGGGCGGCGCGTTGGGACGGGATTGAGTAATGATCGGGAAACTTCCTGCATCCGTAATAAATACATTCAAGCTTTTCAATAATAAGTCATTTCAGAATTCTGAATTACGTTTATCTGGCTCAGAATAATACATTTTTTATTCATCAACGAAGAGAACCTCAATATCTTACAATAGAACATGACGTAACTTATAACATGGCTTAGAATAATTAAACCAATCTCGAATAACAAGTCTCAGGGGCAAACTCTCAAATTTGCGGGTATTGACTTGAGAGAACATTGCTTCTCTCATGGATAGTTTTATGTTGCTTGCTCTCGAGTAAGTTCACCCAGTAGCTTGATAGTTTTAGCGCCTAATGACAGATTAGTCAAGAATATTGTGTACAAAGAAGTTTTGTAGGCCCTATTTTTTTACACACGCTAAACAAAAGTAAAGCCGCAAAAACTATACATAATTAATAATAATACTTCTTAACGCGAGCGAAGCCGCGGGCACAAGCTAGTTCAATATATTTATAAAGGCCGTTAGGCCCATCTGCGGTGTAAATCTGTGTCTGTGGCGCTAAGGCATTACTTTGGACTCGCTTGATGGACCCAAACGCCATCTCACTCAAACAGTGTCTTACGAGACGTCACTTATACCACACAGAGTTGTAGGTAGTTTTGTTATTCTTGTTAGGATAGGATATTATCTCATTGCAATTGTAAAACTTGAAATTTCACGTAGTTCGTGATTTAAAATTCCTTAATGAGTACCGAGTGACTGCAGTCTTGAGAACTCTTGTGCTGTTCTCATTAGTCATAGCTATCGTTTGCTACCATACATTGTTCTAGAACTACTGGAAATCTTTCAGCAGATCACACATAAAAATTGATAAAATTGAAATTTCACGTGATATCTGATGAATAAATCTTTAACATTTCTAAAGCAGTTTTGTTTTATAGTTGCGTAGTTGGACCATAAGTTTTTGTCTTAGAGAACCTTAAATGTCACTTCATTAGTTTTAATGTTTGAAAATAAATATTTTCCTCTAATTAAAACATTAATCGTGAGGTTTTATTGTACGATAAATAGCTTTTCATGTCTGAAATATTTCCTACAAAGGCGATTAGATAATTTTTTTGATTTATTTCATGCTGATTTATGCACATTTATATATTTACCTGACTATAAAATGAGCATGCACATATATATTGTTAACTGTGTTGATTATTGTGTAATAGATTATACTATTTTACCTGACTAATTTCTCGGGAAACGTGTCGTTTAGATAATTTTACCTAATTCTATTTTGACAGCCAGTTTGCGTAAGCGATGCTAAATTTTAAATTATTCCATTAATAGACAAAATAACAAAAGCGACATTATAAAATGCTTCATTTAAATAGTAGGTCCACAGAATATTTAATAACTTTTTTTTTTAAAGTTCGTAGTTTTTTCGATCTCCTGTAAAGTTAGCTCCGTGTCTCTTGGATAATTTTCCTTTCCAGCGTAGATACGTTTTTTTGCGGCATAAAAAGCCGTATCTTTTTTTTACGTTAACTTAGAAGTTCCGAATTTTATTTGGTGGGTGTAGATTTCTTGATCTGCAGATCGGTTGACATGCGGCAAACGTGTCAGCCCTACTTTAGTTTAGCGGTTGTCTGAGTTACCTAAGCTATTTGGGTTTTGGCGTTCCTTCCGCGATCGATTAATTTGATCCAAGATCGTTTCATTGCCCTCTGGCAAACTTAGAGAGAAAAATTCTGAGCAATTGTCAAAAATCAAGTCCGGGCATTACGATGAGTAAATAAAGTTATATTTTTTTTTCATTAATTCAACTGTAATCCGATCATTAATATATGGCTTTTAAACGATATGTAATAAAAATCAGGTTTTCATTTTATAAACGGTAAACAATTGGAACAGAACTTATGGCCAGGCTAGATATTATGTCTAGCTAGGCCCGGCGGATATGTCAATAATTATAATTACTAACGCTCATTTAGATTTAAATATGAAGTAGGAAATTTTTTGATGCAAATATGTATTCTGACTATATTTACACAAATAAGCCCTCATGCCAAAATTGTCACTTGCCCTCTTGAACTAGAAAATTATTGTAATTTTTGATAATGTATTTTTATATTATATGTCATGTACTGTACTGGTGACGCAACGAATGTGAATACTTACAATAAATATTCGTATTCGCAAATTAGCGTTTTACCGAATATTACAATGGTATTCAAACGAACAATACTTGTTCTGCATTACGATATTCATATCTCTTAGGGTTGAATTAATAAAGATCATTAGACGTTATCATACTTAAATATCTGTATTATCAGATTTTTTTTACTAACCGAAATACCTAAGGTACTCTAATATTACACAGAGAAGGGCCTTAAAGTTTAAATCCACACCAAAAGTGTTATTTTCTGGGAATCTTGTCTGGTGTGGGCCCATGACTGAGAATATTTAAGTATCCAAATGTCCGGGAATGCTAAGCAATGACAATTTTTTTTATAAGTACTTTAAATTAATAGATACCTAAATACGAAAAAAACAGTTGAATTTAATTATACATATATGAAAATGAGTGCTTTTTGTTATGTCGCATAGCGTAGTCGTGTGAAAAAACGAACTACACTCTCTTAAAATACACTTCAAACGCACGAAGACAGATCGAACCTCCGTGGGATCCGGTACTTTAACAATTTTCCGTAACTAGATGGATCGCGAGAGCAAGTGACACAGCCTTCCCCTTCGACGGTTAGATTTACACTGAGCTCGCAGCCCGGGCACGGCCGCGCTCGCAGAAATTCAGTTTTTTTGATGCTTTATTAGACCGAATTTCCACTTTACTAACTTTTAAACAATACGATTAAAGATCAATGAATTGTCAATGTTCTTGCGAAAGAGCCGTGTAAATATCACTTGTAGTTTAGAAGCCTTAGGGAATTGAAAATTGAAAACGACCCTATTTCAACATTATTTTTTCCATAGTAATTATTGCTTTAAAAAAAAATCCAACTATAATTTTTTAGAAGAAATAGTCAAAAATAACATATATTTTTTTCAGATTTTTCCGTTGGCTAGATTACGAGCCTTAGGACTTTAAAAATCACCATTCCACGTACGGAGTCGCATTAACACGTTCGGCGCCGGCAACGTTTTACTAAGCCCGTACGCTATGCCGGCTGGAATTATCCCAATCACGAAGTAGTGTCACTGGCATAGGACTACGAATTTCGTGGACACATATACGTGTCATCTGGCATTGTTTATAGGTAAAATAAAAAAATGCTTTTGTTTTTGTTTTACGGCGTCAGTTCTGTGTCCGACGTGTTGTGGAGTGGTGCTAGTGCTCAAAATTTACCACGAAATATTTGAAGCTTCATAAAATGGAAAAAAGCAGTGAGTAATTTATTAATCATTCAGTGGTTCTCAACCTTTGGTGCTAATATTAACAACATGGCAATTACTTGGACGTAGATTAGCGAAAAGGATAAATCCGTGCAAAATAAAATTAAAAAATTAGAACTTGGTTGCTAATAAGTACGAATGGTTGAGGAAAAAAGTTTTTTGTGGGTTGGATAATTTTTGACGTCATGTTGGTACGCCGTTATATCAATGTTTTTTACTCGAAATATAATGACTACGCTCTTTGCTCAAACGATAGAGTGACGTTTCCTCTGTGGAACAAAAATGTCATCAGCATTGTCAGCGAATTTTCTGTGCAATTACGCAATAAGTAAAAAGTGATATTTAAATGCCGAGAATTGAAAGTAAGTGATTATGTTATTAATTCCTACCGAAGACCTCTGGCCCTGGCAACATACAATACGCGTACACTGCGTACTGACAAGAAGATTACTGCACTCGAGGAAGAATTAAGTAGGTTGCGGTGGTATATCGTCGGATTATCCGAAGTCCGAAGAGAGGGAGAGGACTCAATAATCTTGAAATCCGGTAACCTACTTTCCGGGAGGGCGACCAGCAGTCCCAAGGTGGTGTCGGGTTTATCGTCCACAGGTCCCTCGTGAACAACGTTGTCAAGATCGAGAGTGTGTCCACAAGGGTAGCGTACCTGATACTCAGAATCACCAAACGGTATTCGCTGAAGGTCATTCAGGCATACGCACCAACATCGACACACCCTGATGATGAGGTGGAGGTTATGTATGAGGATATGTCTAAAGCCCTACATACCTTCAAAACTCACTACACCGTTGTCATGGGGGTCTTCAACGCAAAACTGGGCTGAAAGTTTTGGATATGGGAATCGGAACGCACGGGGTCAAATGCTTGCGGACTTCATGGAGAAGGAAGGACTATATGATGAACTCCTTCTTCAAGAAGCGCCTTCACCGCAAATGGACCTGGATTAGTCCCGATGGTGTCACAAAGAACGAGATAGACTTCATAATGTCGACAAGGAGGGACGTGTTTAATGATGTATCTGTGATCAATGCCGTTAAAACCGGGAGCGACCACCGGATGGTAAGAGGCACATTAGACGTCAATGTTCAGCTTGAACGTTATCGGCTTATGAAGTCTATGCTCCGGCCAACACCGATACAAATCCAAAACCCCGAACCCTTTCAGCTAGAGTTGCAGAATCGCTTCGAATGCCTGGGTGATTGCGAAGACGTGGACGAATTTAACGACAAGGTTGTGGAAACTGTCCTAACCGTGGGATCTAAGTTCTTTTAGACCCACCGTTCAAAGACAACCAAAAAGATCTCTGATCACACTCTCGAGCTCATGAAGGAGAGGCGCGGTATGGTTCTGCATTCCCCTGATGACGCTTCTCGGTAGAAGGCTCAACAAACAGATCTCAAAGTCTCTGACTCGCGACCTGCGCCAATTCAATACAAATTGTATTGAAGAGGCTATTGAGCGGAAGAAAGGCTCCAAAGAGTTCGCACGAGATTTGTCAATGGGACAGAGCCAGCTGACAAAGCTGAAGATAGGGGATGGTAGAATCGTGTTATCTAGGCCCGAGCTCCTGGGGGAGGTCGAGGCGTTCTACGGACTTATACACGACAACGCGGCCACCTGTCATGAACTTAGCCAAAGATCCAAAAGCTAGGTTGACCCGACACTACACAGAAGAAATCCCGGACGCCAGCCTGTACAGTGTATGAGATTAGTATGGCTCTCAAACAGCTTAAAAATAATAAGGCGGCGGGTGATGACGGAGCTACCTCAGAGCTTCTAAAAGCAGTTGGAAAACCGGTCTTAAAAGCCTTACAAAAGTTATTTAACTCCGTCATACTCGAGGGGGAAACGCCACAGGCATGGCACAGAAGCGTAGTGGTACTGTTCTTTAAGAAAGGCGATAAGACCCTTTTAAAGAACTACAGATCCATCTCGCTTCTAAGACAGGTTTATATAAGCTATTTTCGAGAGTCATCACGAACCGTCTCGCAAGCAGGTTTGACAACTTCCAGCCTCCCGAACAAGCCGGCTTCCGTAAAGCTTTTAGTACCATAGACCACATCCATACGCTGCGGCAGGTTATACAGAAGACCGAAGAGTATAAACAGCCATTATGCTTTGCGTTTGTGGACTATGAGAAGGCTTTGATTCAGTCGAGCCCTGGGCAGTGCTGCAGTCTCTCCAGCGGTGCCAAATTGACTACAGGTATATCGAGGTACTAAGGTGTTTGTATGAGAATGCCACTATGTCAGTCCGCGTCTAAAACCAAGACTCGAAACCTATCCAATTGCAGCGCGGTGTGAGGCAAGGAGATGTCATATCTCCTTAATTGTTCACAGCTGCATTGCAAGACGTATTCAAGCTTCTGGATTGGGATGGACTTGGCATCAACATAAACGGCGAATACATCACCAACCTCCGCTTTGCCGATGATATCGTGGTCATCGTGGTCATGGCTGAGACCCTGGAAGACCTCGGCAAAATGCTCAACGACCTCAGTAGGGTCTCTCAACAAGTGGGTCTTAAAATTAACATGGAGAAAACGAAAATTATGTTTAACTCCTATGTGGCACCCACTCCACTTAAAGTTGGAGACTCTGCGCTCGAAACTGTAGACGACTATATCTACCTTGGACAAACGATCTAGTTGGGTAGGTCGAATTTCGAAAAAGAGGTCACTCGTAGAATCCAACTCGGATGGGCAGCTTTCGGGAAGCTGCGGAATGTCTTCTCGTCTCAAATACCGCAGTGTCTTAAGACGAAGGTTTTTCACCAATGTGTGATGCCAGTGATGACATACGGTACTGAAACGTGGTCGCTTACAATGGGCCTCATAAGAAGGCGCACAGTTACTCAAAGGGCAATGGAGCGAGCTATGCTCGGAATTTCCTTGCGCGATCGAATTCGAAATGATGAGATACGCAAGAGAACCAAGGTTGTAGATATAGCTCAGACAGTTGCCAAACTTAAGTGGCAGTGGGCGGGACACATTGCTCGTAGAATCGATGGCCTTTGGGGCAGAAAGGTTCTTGAGTGGCGACCGCGGACCGGAAGACGCAGCGTTGGAAGGCCTCCAACAAGGTGGATCGACGACCTGGTTAAGATCGCGGGTAGAAATTGGATGATGGCGGCGCAAGATCGATCGTCGTGGAGAACTTTGGGGAGGCCTGTGTCCAGCAGTGGACGTCTAACGGCTGATACGATGATGTTATTAATTTGTATTTTGATTAATCAAAAACCGGCCAAGAGCATGCCAGGCCACGCTCAGTGTAGGGTTCCGTACTTGCTCATCCTTCAAAATAGACTTAAGTTACGAGAAAGATTTCAAGCTCTATAAAAAGGTCGTAAACGCCAAAGTAACTGTAATTACTTATTACCTTCTGGAAGTCAACTCACGTCCTTTTAAGAAAATTATGAAATTTTGGCATAACTCAAAAACGGCTCAACCGATTTTGTTCAATATAGTTTTCATTGAAAGTAATAAGGTCTCATTTCATGAATTTTTCCATATTTTTTGACCTATGGCACAGATTAATATAATAGTTGCCCGTGGTTGAAACGTTAGAAGAATATTTACAAAACTGCTGACGTTATAAAAAAAAAGTTTGGGTACCCCTATTATTTTTAAAAAACCTATTCAGCGACACCCCACACACTAGTGTTGAAACGAAAAAATAAATTACCCCCACTTTAGGTTTTCGATAAGTACCCGAAAAAAAAGTTTTTAGTTTTTATTTTACCGTTTTGTCGGCGTGATACATACACATACCGAATTTCAGCTTTCTAGTACTAATGATCACGGAGCTATAAGCCGCGGACGGACAGACGGACATGGCGAAACTATAAGGGTTCCTAGTTTACTACGGAACCCTAAAAAAGGTTAAATTTTATTTCCTAGTGTTAAAGTAAATCAAAGGTTGAGAATCTCTGAAGTGTTTAAAAAAATGACACGGTTGCGTGTCATCGGCACTGCAGAGGAGTCATTTTTAGTAACATTTCAAAAATATACCAAATTTAAAACCAAGGTGAATTCATATTTGTATAATTATATTGCACAAATAATACTGTACAGATAGTACAACGAATTCACCAAGAAAAGGACACACACTCAAAATCACGTAAGCGTGTCACTGGCATAGGAGTTAAAACTTTTTGATCACAGATGTTGTGTCACTGGCAGACGAAATACGAACGATTTCGATGACAGGTCTGATTTTCCCCTATTTCCTTCGTGAAAAATGTACCAATAGATATTATTTGGCGTATATAAGAAATATAATATAAGAAAGAGTTCGTTTCCCTTTATTCGTTTTTTTTACATCAGCGATCACTTCCGGTGAACTGTAAGAAAAAAAAAACTTCTTTCTTAATTAGCCAATACCACCTAAGTTTAATTTTGCTGAAGGAATGGGGGCAAGTTGGATCTTGAATTCGTAGTTTTTCCTACTCCTAATGTGCTCAATATTCTTACAAAGCATTTTCTAATAAATCACCATATAATATATATATTATAGCCATTGACGTTACCTCAATGATTATAGCAAATATAAATGCTAGTTTCACAAGCACGTCAGAGCAAATTGAATAGCAGAACTATACAAGGTCGCATATGCATTAAGAAAAGATTGAACTTAACTTCATTTTATCGTTAGAATTGCACGAGCGACCGGGGTGGAGTTTGGTTGGAGACCGATAATGTTATTGCTTTTACGTTCACGGCAATTTTTATGGCTCTCACGTTGTGTTGTTATGTTACGTATATTTTGTTTATGTTGGTTTAATTTGTTTGTATTAAAGTTGCTTAAACTTATACATACCGTTTAATTTTTTTGTTCTGTTTGGGAAAAGAGGCTACGAACAGGGGTTTTCTCAGTGGTGAGTGTTTTCATAAGATAAAGACTATTATACTCGTATAGGCAAAATTCACAACTGCGCGCAGCTAGAACAAACCGCCAGTAGTAGGGAGCGTCCTAACCGCGAGTATTCGCCTGTAATGTCATGTAATTTTCATAGCTTTATTTCGTTCGTGCTGGTGTAGCGTAATGCTCGCGGTGACACATTCCCGTAGATCAAAATCGGTTAAGTATTAGTCGGGTTTTATCAGTAGCACCGACGCGTCTGGGGTACTTACCCTGATTTATTATGATATCTTTTGTTATGTATCGATTTTATCGCGTATCTAATAAGAATCCAAAAACACGTAGTTACCTAAATATGTCATAGAAACATTTTTCTGACTGAAGTATACCTATTAAGATTATCGCCATCGCGTAAGTGCATGATTCATTTTTTGCATATCAGTATAAATTCTAAGTATACGTATAAGAATTACTTAATAGGAGAAGTATCCAGTACATCTAGCATAACTATAAATAATAAATATCGGACAACCTCACACAATTCGATCTTAGTCTGAAATTAAGCTCAAGAAGGCTTGTGTTATGGGTAGGTACTAGACGACGATATACGTACGTATATAGATAAATATATACTTAAATACATAGAACATCACAAATATTTCTAGTTCATCTCACAAATATTTGCCCTGGCCGGGATTCGAACCCGGGACCGCCGGCTCAGTAGGCAGGTGTCTACAAACCGAGCCAAACGCGTCGTCAAAATAACTGTGATACGCGACTCTTTGTCGTGCGTCAAATATACCTGTCAGTTTTCTTTCTAAACCGTGCGAGCAAGACATGCGACACTAAGTCGCGCGACAAATGAAGTTGCGGCAAGATAAGTTAGCGATCTCGAATTCGATTCCGATAAGGATAAATTTCGACGATACGGCCGCGCCGCATATTCCACGTCATTCAGATCCCGTGTCGCGATAACCGCCGATCGATTTACGGTGCACCATGGTCCATGGTGCACAGCTCCGCCTTCCTCTTTGGTTCGGCCAATTGGCGATCGTTACCAGTCGCACCCGTCCGTCGGTCGAATCGCCAAGCTCGACCAATATCGCCCGTTTTACACAAACAACCAATAAAATACAGTTTAGGTGACTTGGGGTGAGGTTTCTGGACGGGTACTCGTAACTCGCAATAGCGACAAACGTTCTGCAATTCCTCCAAAACAATGCATGTAATGGGTCCAGTCATATACAATAAACTACCTTCACATATAAAAGACACGCCAAGCCTTGCCAGTTTTAAATTTAAACTAAAAAAATGGCTTGTTGAGCAATCGTTCTACAGTATAGAAGAATTTCTAAACTGGGACAAATAAGAGGTATTACTACTTGTACGTACATAAAACAAAAACCGGCCAAGTGCGAGTCGGACTCGCGCACCGAGGGTTCCGTACAAACACTTTCCATCCCTAAGTGGTTAAGTTAAGTTTGCACCTGGTATGTATAGCGCCCCATATAAATTAGGTGCAAAGATAGGTATTAAAAAAAAAAAATTATGGTTTTCGTAATTTTTCCTTTATCTATGCTATAAGACGTTGCTTCGTACCAAATTTCAAGATTCTGAGTTCACGGGAAGCACCCTGTAGGTTTTGATTCCCTTGCAAGTGTCGAAAATTTGCGGCATAAACGGCTGTATCTTTTGATTGCGTTGGCTTAGAAGTTTGATTTTTTCACAGCTTCAAGGGACAGTAGACCTGAGTAATTGATATAAATTTCAGCTTCATACCTCCACGCGTTCCTGAGAAAAAGGCTCTTGACAGACGGACGGACGGACGGACAGACGGACAACAAAGTGATCCTATAAGGGTTCCGTTTTTTCCTTTTGAGGTACGGAACCCTAAAAATAAATTGTAATGTATTTTATTGAAATAATGAATTATATTTAATGTATTTTAATTTAATGACATGTAACTTTTCTTACGAATAAAGATGATTATGATTATGACTTTTACAAAAATCAAAAGAAAGACATCCATTTGATTTTATTAGTTTATCTAATTTATTAGTGTCGCGCCACCACCGCGCTAGAACGATCGCAAGTCGTAACAGGGTCTCGGCCTCGGCCAGGAGCTGTTCCGAATCCGTGGCATAATACGATATGATATACGTTAGCAACGGGGCACTCCATCCATTCCGCTATGGAATCCGGAATGCGGAGGTACCGAACCGCCCAAATTATTAATACATATTGAAGAATTTGTTTGTTATCTGGCGAAAATATATGGTCACATGATTTAGAAAATAGCCTGCAGTACATGTAGAAGTTCGAACTACATCGCAGCGGAAAAGCGAGGATTTTTCTAACATTCCACATTCCGTAATCGACCCTCAATTGGAAGCTTTTGCATAAATGATCTGGTTCAACATAGACTGGAGCGCGGCCGCGGCCGGTCGGCCGTGACCCTGTTCCGAAACGGTGGTACGGTGCTCCGGGCCACCACCCATCCCGCCGCGCGGAATGCGGAGGTGGCGGACAAATGACCATTTTCTCACGTCACTAATAAATTAAGTAAACTAATAAAAATTCGTCGTCAAAGAGGCGGTCATGGATAGGGTCAGATGGAGACATACTTCATCAGCTACACCGATAAGACTCTTAGCCGGTCGCACACACAAACGAACTAACACATGGTGAACACGAAATCGTATGACCGGCCTGTTGTGTTGAATGTTAGTGGTACGCACGTGCGAACAGAGTATTTGATGTATGTTTTTGTTCATTCGCCCGTACTGCTAAAGTACCAAAACAATTACACATTGTTACACCGTAGAAAGACAGGAAAGGATAGAAAATCGAAATCGTAACCTGGATCGTACATTCAATTCGTCATAAAGAAAAGGCAAGAATTATGGATGGTTAGGTGGAGACATACTTTATAACTTTATATTTACTTTTTTAGCTACACCGACAAGAGAGAGAGAGAGAGACAGACAATTCCGTGTTACGTATGTTATGACTTGGAATGTTGTGGTACAGTATCGTGGAAATCAATCTTATCGGAATCGAAACTGAGATCGCAAGTATAGAAATACGGCAGCCATTACTCAAACTTGACATAAGTTTGGTTTTTATGAATGTACAACAGACAACTGTATGTATAGGTACTCTGTATGATCCACTTCCTGACGTTCGATTAGGTTCAAATTTGGCATACGAATACTTACATAATATCTTCGATGACAATACAATACAATATTATGGCATGTTAGATAGTTATACCCATCGTGTTTTAGGCACAATTCAATTTGGCAATCAATAACCATTTGTAGCAAGAGTACCTACAGTGCAATAAAAGCTTATCTCGGTTTTTTTTTATAAAATGGATCGGACTTTTAGCTCAGGATCAGGCATAACTTATGCCTGATCCCCGCATAAGTGATGCGTGGAACACTATTATATTCCTCTCCGTCTATTTGAACTGAGGATGCAATTTGATTTTGTAAACATAAGGTTTAATTTTACTTGGATTAAAAACATTCTATTGAGATTCAAATCGTGTGGACCTTTTGGACATTTTTGTGCTCTTGTTAGTTATACAACGTGTCCCAAAATTCAACGATAAGCGGGCACCAGAGGACGGATCTGGTCATGATACCTCGAGAAAAAAAAGAAAAAAAATATATCTCAATCCCTTTAGAAATTATTTAAAAAAAATGAAATTCTTAAAATATCGACACCCCTAATGGTATTTTTAACGACCATGTCTTTAATTTTTGGAATATTTCAGATATTTTTTTTGTATCGGCTACCTAAGTAGCACTGCTATCCACCGCAGCCTTTAAAAATATCAGAATACATGTAGTTTTAACACAAAAAATAATCAAGATTATTTTTACCTCAATTCTTTTAAATGTTTTTTTCTTTCAGTCCACTTTCAATCATCATGGTGCATAAAAAAAGTATTGACACTACTATGGCAAGTGTTTTAAAAAGTTGACGCAACTAACCAAGATTCCAAAATAGTAGGATACTCTTGGAAAACTAGCCCCGAAAAAAAAAACAGCTATTTTTAAACAAGAACCGACATTTTTTAATGTTGATAGTAATCACTTTTACGTGCTACCACTAACCCGTCCCGAACTCAAACTTGAACTATGCTGCTGCAGAGACACACTGAGGCACCCTCTGGGTGGAAAGGCTAGCCTCCAGGAGCGGGTCACCGGCCCTCTGCTTATCCGCATCCCATCATCGGCCACTTCCGAAGTGAACTAAGACAAAGACTAGCAAAGCAATCTAACCTATGCCCACCCCAAGTGCTTCCCATAACTTGCAGTCTGATCTAGGCGAGATGGGTACCGTAGAGTGCACACCAAGACAATGATCTGCCCTGTCTTCGCGCTCCCGTACCGAGTCCTCTCGCTCCTCAGTATGGCCACTACGACGCCCACCATAGTACGGCGTTCACCAACCCAGTGAATGCACTCCTTTAGGGTGTGCTGGGCGGTGTCATCCGGGTCGCCGCTCGCGGTACCCCGGGCTGGTTTCCCTGCCGATTCGATGCAGGTAATGATCGATACACCCATGTCCGGTCATTACCTGCGCCAGTCGGAAGCCAATGCTCCCATGAACCCTCTCCAACCAGTGGTCGAACTGTGGGAGGAGTGCCCCTATGGTGCGGGCTTCAAGGGGGAGTCCTCCAGGTCGTTCCTCCACCGGTCCCTCACCCAGCGCTGCACCTGTCGGCGCTCCTTACGCAGCTCTTCGGAAGCGGGGAACTCATTAAGGGCTCTGCTCTCACCCGCTCCCTGTGTGCCCCCACGAGCCCCTGGGCATCCAGCTTCCAGGGCGTGGTGCCCGCCAAGGCGCCCGCTGCCACAGCACTTTGGGCGGGCATAGGTTAGCCTGCTTTGCTAGTCTTTGTTTTAGTCCACTTTTGTGGCCGATGATGGGATGCGGATAGGCAGAGGGCCGGTGAACGGCATTTGGAGGCTAGCCTTTCCACCCAAAGGGTGCCTCAGTGTGTCTCTGCAGCAGCAGAGTTCAAGTCTGAGTTCGGGACGGGTTAGTGGTAGCACGTAAAAGTGATTACTATCAACATTAAGAAATGTCGGTTCTTGTTTAAAAATAGCTGTTTTTTTTTTCGGTGCTAGTTTTCCTAGAGTATCCTACCATTTTGGAATCTTGGTTAGTTGCGTCAACTTTTTGAAACACTTGCCATAGTAGTGTCAATACTTTTTTTATGTACCATGATGAGTCAAAGTGGACTAAAAGAAAAATTAATTCAAAATTTTTGGGGTAAAAATAATTTTGATTATTTTTTGTGTTAAAACTACATGTATTCTGATATTTTTAAGGTCTGTGGTGGCTAGCAGTGCTACTTAGGTTGCCGATACAAAAAAAATATCTGAAATATTCCAAAAATTCTAGACATGGTCGTTAAAAATACCATTAGGGGTGTCGATATTTTAAGAATTTCATTTTTTTTTAATAATTTCTAAAGGGATTGAGATATATATTTTTTTCTTTTTTTTTCTCGAGGTATCATGACCAGATCCATCCTCTGGTGCCCGCTTATCGTTGAATTTTGGGACACGTTGTATATGTATATATGGATACTACTCACTACAATTCATTCCAGCTATTTTGTATGCTTCGACCGACCACGGTCCTAGAATAGCACCATCTCGCCCCGTACAGTAAGCACTGAAAACACAACAGACTATTAAAATTATAGGACAGGAAGATAAATTAATATATAGATATATAGGACCACTAGAAGGTCCCAGTTCTGCCTACGTAAAACTCTTTTCTTTACCGTACTCGGGTAAAAAAATATCCTATAACCACCAGTAACCACAAGTACTAGTTAGCTGCCTTGGCATATTCCAGAGCCTCGAACATCGCCGCAAAGTTGCGAGCTACATCCTCGACCCGTATTAGTCACTTACCTTACCATCATCAGGTGATAGTTGATACTGAGGTCATTGCCGGTCAGTTTGTGAATAAAAGATTAAAAAACATCTTAGAATGTCCAATTGTCCAGCTATTCCTATACCAAAATTAGTTAAAATCCGTAATGAGCGGATGTGCGGACAAAGATTATTTTCCAAAAGAAGGCGCCGTGCGCCATACAAATTGTGCATGTTAAGATTTTCCTGGAATACCTAACGACCCCTTTTCATAGAAAACTGATATTTAATACAATTCAAGAATTGTATAATAATACGGTGAATAGAGACTAAAGTACTATGTGTGACCTTACGAACGGTCCGGTAGTTTTGAATTTTTGATATGTTGTCTAGGATGGTTAGTCACTGCTTAAAATGCAAAATGCACAATTCCCCCCCCTCCGCGCCCGCCGCCATTTTGAAAAAACCGGCACTCTCTTCATATTTTTGCTCATATCTTCTTTTAGGAGCATTTTAGCTAGAAACAAAATTTGAAATGTAAATTATAGTAAATTTAATTCTCTACAAAATTGCCCAAGCACTGTTCTAGCTAAAATGCTCCTAAACGAAGATATAATCCAGAAGTTTGTTTTTGAGTTAGAAATTGCGATTTTTTACGTTTTTTTAAATGTGGATATCTCCGTAACTGTCTGTCCTAGAAACAAAATATAAAATGGAGAATGTACTAAATTTAACGCTCTATAACATTGTCGAAGCTTTCTTCTAGCTAAAATGCTCCTAAAGGAAGATATGAGCAAAAATATGAAGAGAGTGCCGGTTTTTTCAATATGGCGGCGGGCGCGGAGGGGGGGGGGGAATTGTGCATTTTGCATTTTAAGCACTGACTAACCATCCTAGACATCATATCAAAAATTCAAAACTACCGGACCGTTTGTAAGGTCAAAATCCTTTATTCACTGAATTATAATAGTATACCGGAATCTTAGGCATAAGTTGCCAATCTCAACGAATAAATTTACTTGATTCATATTGCCAAATAGGTACCCAAAGTAAGAGAAACCTACAAATATACTCATACATTGATCCGACGGTTATCCGTGACATCAAATGTTGTGAGGTATAAGTTTTGTAGGAATATACTTTACCTCGTGCCTTGAATTTTATAAGCACCGTAGCTTCCATCGTAATCACAGAGCGTAGGAGATTTGCTCAGGTATTTCGTCCCATGATCTGATTGCTCCTTATGTATCTCAGCCAAAGCCTGAACGACGCTTTCACATCTCCTCTGGTAACTTTCACCCATACTAGCAGCATTGTCTAAATTAGTGAAATGGAATGGTTAAGAAATGTCAACCTTATTTAAAGTCTGAATTAATAGAGTTTATTATAACATAACATATTGCCATATATGTCCTTTTGTAGTTGTAAAGCAGAATGTCCTCGTCTACCCATGACGTCATTGTCGCCCGACAGTCGATTCGTCTCATCAACAAAATCATTATGTGGGTTACTTTACGAGTATAACGTAAACCCGGAGCCATTTCGGAACCGAATTTAACTCGCTTGATTCTAATATTGTTAAACTGCTGCTGCAGGTTAAAATTATGTCAAGTAAAGTCTTACATAAACTGGGGTTTTTCTCAGCACCCCTTTAATTATAATTTTAAATTTCCTGGGTATGAGAATATAATCGTAGTTCCTTAGAGATACTCCCGAAATGTTTCACAAACCGTTACTTTAGCTAAGACAGGTACCCCCTGAATCTTTTACTAGCCGTTATCCTTACACTATTTGACTTTGCAAACCTTTAGTTTATAATGAAGAAATCTATAAATAACGGAGAAAACTACAGCAAAATGACTCTGAATCTATGATCATCACGTTGAGTAAATGAAAAATAATCCTTGGAGTTTTGTCATTGGGACAACAAAGATAGTACATTATTTGAACAAGTGCAATGCATTCTTTGTCATGATTGTAGGATTGGATACATCTCAGCGCACGTATATGAATCAAAGCGTTTCAACTATTAGTTATCTAGTTCAATCCACAATGGTTACACTAGATATGTATGTTATCTGTAGATGTGAGTACGTACAGCAAGGAAGTAGTTTTAAATTCTTCTGAAGCACGGGTTGCACTGTAGGTTGCCCCGTTTTTGGATGCGCACACCAGCAGAGTTCGTTGTCGCACTGTAGCAGTTCATAATCGCCTGTGGGTGTGCAGTGGAGAGTCACGACTCTGCTTTCGGACGCTTCGAGTTCTGTTCTACGTCTACTACATGCTGGAAACGAAAATATTAGAAAAATTGGGGAACCTGCTTGTTTTTTGCTACTAGTAGCAAAAATAAAGTATACAGAGTAAAACAATGTGTCCGATGTTTTCATAAATACATATGGGGACAATCACAGAGCTGTTGGGACAATAATATACAAACCGGCCTAATTACAAATTAAGTTCAATTTAAAGGGGAATCGAACGATTTTAAGGTTTAATAGACTAAGCAGGTACTTTATTAGTATAAACGAAATATTAGGTACTCTCGTTATAACAAACTTTATGGTCAATTTGTTGAAAGTTTTCTGACGTTTCTGACGGGTCATTGATCTGACATGTTTTTATTTTATTGAAGTTTAGAGATTTTTTTATTAATAAAATTTGTATTAAATTATGGTAGATTATTTTTAATTAGTTTCGTCATAATTATATTTGGGTATGTGATTCAGGGATCAAGCTTATTTCACCAATTGCATTAGTCACAATATAATTAAATTGTAACCCTATTCTAATAAATGATTAGATAGGGGGTTATACAAATTTTGAATGTCATAAATAACAGTTTACCACTGCAGTCTGCAAGTTTGGATATAGTACCATGGCTTCAGTACAGGTGGGAAACTTTACATAAGTAAATAGCATTATAGGTAGGGAAGCTAACGGAACAAGGATTGAGCTCCGGGTATTGGATCATCATCATCATATCAGTCGAAAGACGTAATTGCTGCCACATGGTTCTCCCGAACGACTGGTCGTGTGCCGCCCTCATCCAACGGTCTCCTACATCCTTACCGGATCGTTGGGTCCCTGGTAGCGGGAAAATTTTGACGCGTGATGTTTATTGTATTCCTTGAGTTTATGTATTTGTTTATCTCTATAATTATTTATTTATTTATCGTATGGCATGCAAAACACTGGATCAGAACATCTATAATTATGCAGTTGTATGTATATTATCGTCCAGCATGAAAGTATAAACAAAGTACGAAGGTCTAAGATGTGTTTAAGTTTTCTAACTTCTCTAACTTAAACATCAATCAGTGATCTACTGATATAAAAAAAATAATAATAGTGTTAAAAATATTATCAAATAGTTTTCATTTAATTTATCAGGTTATAAGCTGATAAATTAAGTATTAGGTGTGAGTTTAAGGTTAACTGTACGAGAATTAGGTAGGAACAATTTAACCTACCGCACGACATTTTCTTTGCTTCGCGTCTCCACATTTGTCCAAATATCCTATTCCCGCTGCGGTCGGAGCAGAAACATCTGTGTAATGCATCCAAGTTTGCGTTATAGACGGCAAATAGACATGTCACAGAAATTGTTTCAGAAACCGATTCTACTAAGATACAATAAAATAAAATTACATTGGGTACACCGGTACACATTAGGCACACAATACATGTATACATTTATACCTAGCACAGATGACATGTTTAGGTATATGTAGACTATTATGGATAGTCTATTAACTTGAGTATGGCTTTTTTACATATGTAAATTTACGACTCAATCAGAAAAAAAACTTTGGAACGAGGCACATGATTATGACAGGCACGCACAGAAATACTGCAAAACATGGAATCTTCGTATCGTTGTTTTTAATTCTGTAAATATGCAAATCTGTCAATTATACGTGTCTTAATGAAATTAGACAAAGTATTAGGATCTTGGTCACCACCGGCGACCAATGAGCCGCATGCATTCGTAGGCGTTTTATACAAATCTGAATTTAATCCTAAGAAAATATTTTACAACACTCAGCACTAAGAGGATGATGATATGAGGGTGGTTGGTGTGTAAATTTGATCATCAACATAGACGAAATCACATGCCAGTCATCTAATATAATTGTCTTTATCCCCATCCAATATGAAACGCAAGCTATATCAACGTACACCTGCAACGTTCGGCTGCAGCTTATTTTAGACATGCACTTTCGAAAGTCAGAGGTGTGCTCGAACTAAAACATAGTCGTAAGCAACATAATGAGTCATACCTCCCCGTGAACAAATCTCCCTTGCATTGCACAGGCGCGTAGCTCCCGTCGGGTAGGCAGGCAGCAGGAGGCCTGCACTTGTCGGGGGCGGGGGTGCCTTGGAAATGAATAATGTAATTAATTGACTTTAAATTTGTTGGTCATTTCTGAACGCGTGTTCTGTTTTTACGTGCGTTAAAGTACGTTCAAAAGTTTTAAACAGGTTTATTTTAAATGTGTGTGATCTCTACCTCAGTGGCGTGGCGTTGCGTTAAAGAAATACCTGGACAAGTCGGGAAAGTCTCTCTTTAACCTCCTGACTTCCAGCGTCCTACACATAGTACATAAACTACAATGAATAGTTAACTGTCAACTATTTGTCATAAGGCTAAAATTAAATTGACAAATTATGAATGCTGGTCGTCAGGAGGCTAGAGCAACAGAGAAGAGTACTCGCTCGACGCTGAAAAATTTGGTGAATCGGTGTGAATAGAGTCCCGTGCCTTATGGAGATAGGACGCCACTGGTCTACCTGGTATATTTCACCCATTGCAGTGTCAGAACTGTTGTCCTATTTAGTGTATAGAAATACATAAACATTCCTCAAGTCCCCATTTGGCGATGGCGACAAACATTTTATTAAGAGTTGAGAAAGCCTGTCTGATCTGCCAATTCCTAGGTGGTTATATATTTTAACACCTTTTTCATAACTAGACCCCATATACTTTCTAAACTACTTCTTTCACATGATGTCGCTATCGGTTTCATGTCACTTATGCTGGTCTAAATCAAATACAAAGTATGTGGTAGTCGTATGTCTTTCAAAAATGTATGTTTCTTTCTGAGCTGTTGCTGTGTTAACTACTGACCTATTGTGTTCACTTGAGCGAGACAACAGCTTTAAGAATAGCCGCCTTTATTAGGTAACGTTAGTGAGTCATTCATATTATAACAAGCTTTAAAAATAATATAAATGTTTGGACCCCTGCTAAGATTCTTCCGGCATGGTGGAACGGTTTTCTGCCTAATTTTTAGGATTGATTAAAATTAATTACCATATTGTAATTTAAAAAGCTCAATTTGGTAGTTATTTTATCACGTTTTAAGTCTTTGTATTGGTAAGAATGACAAAACTGGTTTAATTAAAATAGGCGGTGTTTTCTATTTGTACCTTACCGTGTTCAAAATTGGATTGGGGAAAATGATTGTACGAATCGCTTGTTTTGTCTCTATTCATACATTATTTATTGTTTTTCTTTATTTTTCTGCGCGACATGCGATGAATCACATTTACATCCTATTTATACAATTATCATATTTGAATTTACATGACACATGATACACTCACAATCTGCTACTAAGCAAGATATATATATCCATATTTTTTAAATTTTTTGTTTTGACATTAAGTGAAAAAAAATGTTTAATTAGGTGTCTATTATATTTCTTTGTGAGTGTACACGCGACACACCTATAATTAAGTACGCAAATTTGTACCAATCAAAGATCAATTTCAATACAAACAGCGATAAGAATGTGAAATGAGAATGTTGTTAGTTGCGATAATAAAACTTGCTGACATGACAAGACACAGATGACTTGCAATATCTCGTATTCGCCTAACCGGAAGTAATTCGCAAAGAAAGTAGGTGCAATTGCCTATACTATTTGTAGACACGGTGAATTTGGTAATACATCTATAACGGATGTGTACATACTTTTTAATGGCTTGGCATTATATTATTCCTTTATTTTGTGTATTTGTGTTTAGGACGTTAGCAACATTGTAAAGTAACTTAAACACATTACTATCCTTTTACATAGCTATTATTAATAACTTACAGGGTCATGCAACTGGGTGTGAATGACATTTATAGGTGCTCACATAGTAGGTCATACAACGTTCGTGTAAACTCTACATTAAGGGTGTGGTTCATTGACGTGACGCTTCCCTTTCCTAACGCAGGCAATTATAAATGATATCTTAAATTGCAACATCGCAGTTTACCTTGCGAAATATAAACGAGTACTTGTAACTTCCCCTTCGGCAATAAATCGGCAGGTCCTTTCCGGGAGATTGCGGGCGGCGATCCTAATGACTAGATCGACGAACATCCGACGGCTGTGCTAGGAATTCAGAGTCGTGAATTCCTAATTGCATGCGGGAAATAGTTGTTGCATTAGAGTGAACGTTTAATATCGGAATCTTAATACAATAACTATTGTAATTACGCGTTTTATTATAATTAATTCTGCACTTTTTTATCGTTTCTTTCGCGGTGTGCTTAAACCATAATCTTAGATTTATTTATACTGATGACAAGATAATAAGCTGGTTGGTCTTACCAGGACGACAGACCGGGCAGCATCCGAACATTACGTTAGGATCGTACTGCAACGTTTCACCTATCGCACAATCGCTTTCCTTCAAATCCGATACACAGCGCTTAGCATTCATACACTGGGAATGTTGCAATCCCGATATAACTGATTTTACAAGCAAATAATGTAAAATAACTTGTATAGAAATTAATTTAAACATATTTAACGTTATCATTGCTACGGAATAGAGTTAATATTGAACCTGAGTGCATAATTGTAGGCTGATTTAATTTATCTCTTATCTCAAGTATCCTTTAAGTACCTTACTCACCCATCATTATAATGGTTTGTATCAGGAAACATTCTTGCAGTTACATTAATTTAATGCAATACACATTATGATTTTGTATGTATCGTTACGTTTTGAAAAAGTATTGTGAAGCAATCAATTATCTCTGTATATAGTTGAATAAACGACTGCAAAGCCGTGTTAACTGTGAAGTCATTTCAATAAACAAGAGTGGGGCGTTATCTGATCACCGCTATCGCTATCCCAGGTTATTATGTAGTGAGCGATCGCACTAAATCGCGCGGCCATCCTTACGCGCTACACCTGTGCGCGCGAGTGCGACATACTATCGCACCGCCGCTGACACGCTTATCTTATATTTTATCTGTTTCGGTTTATACAACCGCGTCCCACTTGGTACTTCTGACTCCATGACTTGAGATCATCTACTCACTTGCAACTATTTTCCTTCCAGATTGGATTAAAACGGGCGTATCCGGCTAGCATGGAGGACTGCAGGAAAAGAGTTCAAACAGGCACTAAAGTTTCGAAAATTGCCCACATTTTTCAAGGAATGCCGTCGAGAGACGAGGACGATATGCGCGGCGCCGAGATGACGGTCGTCCGGACCGAGAGCCACCTGTCGCGGTTTAACACCGCGCGAGCTCTCTTTGAAAAATTGGGAGAAGAGAATCGCGGCTTTCGTATTGAGAAGTCGCCATCGGCTGCGGCCAGTTTTGCCGGCACTCGCGGGGGTGCGCCCACAGCGCCTGCACGCTCACGCTCCAGCTCCGCGGGGTCCGTCAGCCCTCCGCGACGCACCATCACACCATCGCCCGTCGCGCCGCCCGCCATCAACGGCGACCGCCTCGCCAACGGGTCCTCACAGCCGGTGCCCCCGCCCAAACCGGCCAAGCCCAGCGTACTACCGAAACCCGAGAAGCCGGACAGGCGATTCAATAAGGAACTCATAGAAAAGCAAAGAAACTGGACTTCTCATTTTAGCAAACCGCGTCCTTCTTCGCGGTATGAGACACAGGAACCTAGTGCGCGCGTGGACTCCAAATATCCTAGCGGTTTGCCCGACAGCAAATCGCCAGAGGTAGCCGAAAGAAATGTTATTCCTTCTCGTGTGTATTCGCCGCCACTATCGCCATGTGCCGGTGACTGTCAGGCAGAGCGTCCTACGACTCTGCCTTCTAGTTTAGTTCATAGAGGTGCGCCTGGTGTGAAATCTCCTAGTCCTGTGAAAATAATTGCGCCCGTGTCGCCATCTACTAGATCCAATAATGTAGCATCTCCCACCTCTAGGTCAGAAGTAAGGAGTGATAATTTAAGTTCTTCCTCTAAAGAAAGTGTCGAAGCCGGTACTCAGCAAATAGGGTCGACCGAATTAGTTTATCCGAAGACGCGATCTACACGTTCTTCAATATCTACCAACGACGAGGCTATTGCGGAAAAAGATTCCGCGTCTGATAGGAGCCCTAGTTTAAAATCTTCCGACTCTTCGTCGAGGTCTGCTGAGAGGTCGTCACACTCTTCTGTGTCTCCAACATCTAGCCCTGCTGCCGCCCCAGGTTATTCACATCGACATCAAAAATCGCCACCTTCACCGCCGCACCGATCTCCGAAATCACCCCTTCCTCCATTGCCACGCGAAGAATGTAAGAGTGAAGCGAGTGGCCTTGAATTTGCAGAGCTTGGGAAAAATCGAGCCCAAGAAAAAGAAGAAAGTAACGAATGGGATGATGGAACTGATGGAGAAACTCACGCTAAAACGATAACCCAACCTCCCTTACCCAGTCCTAGATTACCAGTGTCACCACCCCCGTCACTACCTCAAGAAGAGAACGATGAAAACTTAATTTACGAAAGAGATTCCACCGCTCCGCAAAGTCCCGAGCCCTACGATAGTGTTATAAGTTCACCAAAGCTACATAATAAAAGTGTTGAGGATGATGCGTACGAGCAGATAGAGTATAGTGACGAGTGGGACGAGAAGAGCAAGCGGCGTTCGTCGACGCCGGAGTCGCCGGCGGGCGGTGCTCCGGCGCCCGCGCCCGCCCTCGCCCCGCGCTCCCCTCTGACGTCACCGCTCTCCTCCCCGGTGCATCGGGATCTCTACTCCTCGCCGACCGTGCTCTCTTCGCCCGTACCTGGTGAGTGCCACATTTATCCTGAAATAACTTCTCACTAGTTTCACTAACTTCTTATCTGTTTGTTGTATGTTTTATCTCTACGTTATCTTCGCCGCAAAACTGCAGGACAATTCTTGCTATTTAGTGGGAAGTTTTAATTCAGAGTTAAATGTTATTTAAAAAGCCCATATTGCCCACAAATCTGTACGAGTATCAAGCTGGGAATCGATTAAAGATCGAATTTCAAGTTAAAGGTCTCGCACCGTGGGAAGTAAATATCCTATCGGATTTGTTAGTTCCGTAGGCGGCGATTGACGTACGTTTGACGGTCTCGTGCTCCGTGGGTTCAATGTAATATTGAGGAAGTCAAGGTATTTGAGTCGTTCGAGTCGATCCCGATTTAGATGCTCCGGCGCCGCCTTCGCCGCGACGCGTCGCAGTAACCCGAGCGACGTCGGCCTGCGCGCTCCCATCCGCTCGATCCCTCATTTCACATCTTTGACTGGAACTACCGTTTTTCCAAATGCATTGTCTCATGCAGACCCTCTATTGCACTGACTGTGAATTGTGACTTTGTGACGACACGTTTATGCCTCTGGATGTGTTCCTTCAAACACGTTGTGATTGTTAACAAAACATCAAAATAAACTTGCGATTTCGTTGAAAGTTTATTGTTCTGAGAGTATATACGAATAGAATAGAATTCCAGTACCGCCGTCAACGCGGTCTCCACTTGATATTCAGATTACGATAAAGTTGTACAGGGACTTCGGAGAAGCTTTAAAAGTTTTTATTGATTCCGTAGTCGTAAGTTTGCACACACAGTCTCCCTTAGTTTTTGCTCTCATTCGCGCCGGCTGCGGCGGGGAGGGACCGCTTCGAGCCCATCTTAATATTACATTCATTGAGCAACGTCTCGGACTCCGCTGCGCTAAATATTAAGTACACACATTACACTTCTCTTTTTTTATTCAACGCGCTCCGAGATATATTATAGTGTTGTTTGATTGCCTCGTCACTTTAATATTTAAGATCTGTTAGTACTAACAGACTGATAACGATTAAATTACTTACCAATTGATATGCTACACGAATGAACTTACTTAGTGTAGAGTAGTTAGTTACTCGTAGAACTATATGCATTTATTCTATATGCATGTTTAATTGCGAATCGAGCAAGAACTGAGCATGGAGCTGACATTATTTATGCCAAGTAGTGATTTAGTATCTTAACCTATAAACTAGACTTTCAATAGTCTATACAGCTTTAAGAAAACGATTCTAAAGTATTTATTATGTCTCTTAACCGAATACAAGACTGAAATCTTTATTTTATTTCTCGCAGCTCATTGAAAATAAATCTTGTCCAATTTGAGGCCAGACACAACAAATAAAATTTGTGACGTCTATACATTTTAATATTATGTCGGTACATTTAAAACTGTTTCGTCTGGTCGTTGGGCACGTTATGTCACTTTAATGTTGCCATTTCTCATTTAAGATTGACCTCTGTATGTCTGCCAACTCCTTAACTGTCCGGGTTAAAATAATCTGTCCTTTAGTGCGGAGGACTGGCGATCGGTTGTTATTGGTTGCCAACCCGCTTATCTGAGGCGTCGTTTGTTTACAAGCCTGGCCGGCCCGGTGTCCAACAACGTTGCGCTCGTAAACTTTACGTTTCTCTCATTAAGGTATTTCTACGTTTATTGTTCGGTTTGTCGTAATCTTCACGAACGCACATTTTCTAGCAGCCTCGTATACGTCTCGATGAATGGAAACAGTCTGTAAAGACTTTCTCCAACTGTTATTTTTCGAAATCTGCTCTTGGGGATCTCAAGATCCGATCGATCAAAGAAACGCCGGTCCGCGAATGAGGTTTTGAGTACCAGTGCGGCACCGAAGACAAAATACAGCGTTTCGAGTTGAACGTGCGCGTGAGTGTGCAAGGCTTGAGTGCTAGGGACCGCAAGAGATGGCGCAGTGAAGATGCGGGCAGCGTGCGCGCACCTCGCATGCGCCTCAATATGCGTCTATGCGGCTGCTGCCTTGGTTAGTCCTTTTCTCCAACTCGATCGCTTCTGTTCTATGCCAATCAAGCCTAATACTTCATTTCGACTTGTAACAAATCATCAACTCTTTTGCTTGCTTCTGCTCTGCTGTTCCTAATTAACGAGCGTGCGCGTTAACCTAAAACGTATGCAAGCAAATTGCCTCAGAACTATTTGTAAGGTATTAACCCAATTGCATTGTCTACTAAGTTGCTTGACTAAACACGTAATAAACCGGTCGTACGACTATTCATTATTCGTCCTATACATGCACATACCTAAAATCTGTATTTCATTTGAAGTAGGATATCCAAAAGGTCCTGTACGTGTCTATCTTTACGCCTCTCGTCCATGTTCGATTGAATTAATCATATCATAAATAAAATATAGTTATGGTGATCGGTGTATCAGTGTCCTTGTGGCGGATTATTATATTCCTTTATATGTAGAAGTAGTCATGAGTGGGAGGAACCTCTTAAAAGTTGTTGCATTTGACTTTGTGAAGATGTTGTTGCCTTTTAAGGAAATCCGACTGAGCCTTGTTAATTAACTTTGGAATTGAATACAGATATTGTTGACATTTCGATACGGAATTTTGAAAGCACACCAGAGATAATGAAGTTAATGAACTGTTCATTAACTTATCTTATATAATATATTATATAAAATAACAGAAAGCGGACATGTATAACAAATAATATGGATTTGAAATCTGAAATAAAGAAATTAAATCGAATTGAATAAACGTAAACAACTAAGAACACGTAAATGAGTTATCAGATTGAGCTATCAAAGAGGCGCGCGTTGCTGATAATTGCGGGTTAGCGCGAGAATAAAAATGCAATATTGTTTAGCGTAGCCCGCGCGATATCATCTCGAGCATGTCTTCCGTGTGTATGACGTTATTTATGCAGTAGCCGTGGCGCGAACCTAATTTCTAATAAAGTTCCAGCTGAATGTGGTCGAGTTAATTAGTAAAGTGGTCATGACTCGCTCTCGCTGTCCCGCCGGCTCGCGTGCCGGCTTATCGACGTCTCGCTTCCACAACCACGTATCTTACATTATTGTTTATTTGCAAAATCGATGCAGCTGTTCTTGAAATAAAGTTCACGTCTCAAAGCATTCCGCATGTGAGATGTGACTGAAAGTATTAGCCGCTATTGCAGTAAACCATTCCGTTTTTATTTGATCATCTCTGTGCATGTTTAATCTGCCACTTGGTGATAAAATATCACGATTCCACTTCGTTGACTTCAATGCTCTTATTAAGTCCTCTCTGTTGCGTACTTTTAGCATCCGTGTGAGATTAAGGCCCAATGGCTATTTGATAGAATAATTAAAAACGTAACAACGACTATTAAAATTCACCTTATACCTATTACAAAATAGAGTTATCGCACCTGCTTTTAAATTATATCAACTCGTAATTAAACACGTGGGAAGCTTCTATTGTGCGTTAGTTATCGTATCGTCTAATGTGAGATAAAATGGTGTTATATCTTAGGTAGAATTACGCGAGGCGCCGATTTTTATGAAGCCGGAAAAACCATTGTAAACATTGACCTGACAACTTGCTAAGTTCTTTATGGAAGATCGGAATCTCTATAGAACATGCGAACAGTTCGCCGACTTCGGCTTTCTCTGGGAGTGTTCCCGACCGATATGAATGAACTCCGTTCGGTGCGGCATTTACTAGCCGCGTGGTTTGTTTGGGCTTCGACCCAGTTTCTATCAACTAGGTATATTATGTGCTATATTAGGCACAGGTACGGCGAGCACCTGCGGTCTGCGGTGCGTTAAAAATAGTTCTATTTCCTGTGTGAATTTATAAACTTCTTACTCTAATCGAATGTAACCAAAAATACTGTGCTAATTACGTATTCCTAATTCAAATATAGGTGATTGATAAGAACTCGGTGTGAGTTCAATGAATGACTTTTAAACTGTAAAATATGACTGTTATAATATCAGTATTGAATAAAAAAAAACCGGTCAAGTGCGAGTCGGACTCGCGCACCGAGGGTCCCGTGCAAACACTTTCCATCCCTAAGTGGTTAAGTTTGCACCTGGTATGTATAGCGCCCCATATAAATTAGGTGCAAAGTTAGGTATTAAAAAACTACTTACTAGATCTCGTTCAAAACAATTTTCGTTGGTAGTTTTTATAGTAATGTACATCATATGTTTTTTTTTTTGATTTTTCATTTTCTTATTTTAGAAGTTAGAGGGGGAGGGACCAACTTTTTTCCACTTTGGAAGCGCCTGTCACGCAAACTATTCGGTTTAGAAAAAAAATATTTTAGAAACCTCGATATCATTTTTGAAGACCTATCCATAGATACCCCACACGTATGTGTTTGATGAAAAAAAAATTTTTGGAGTCAGTTATAAGTATGGGGAGCCCCCAATATTTATTATTATTTTTTTATTTTTGCATCAAAATCTTAATGCGGTTCACAGAATACATCTACCTACCAAGTTTCAACAGTATAGCTCTTATAGTTTCGGAAAAAAATGGCTGTGACATACGTACGGACAGACGGACAGACAGACATGACGAATCTAAAAGGGTTCCGTTTTTTGCCATTTGGCTACGGAACCCTAAAAAGACAGGTTATAACATTAGTACAAAGTATGCGTATTATCGTCATAATGGATTTATGTCAACGTTTAATTAGACAACCCTGCGGCATCTGTATTTAATTCACTTCAAACATTTTCTGAATCTAGGTGAACATAGCGATTTCAGGAACAATTTCCGCCATCTCTGACTTACTTTCCATGGCAAGAATAACGGGTCGGGGCTGTAATGCACTTTCTCTATAAAATTTAAGTGCTCATTTCATTTGCTCTTGGTTATAGACAATGCAGTGTTACAATACTCGCGCTTTATCGTAGACTTCATAACTACACTAAAATTGCGACTACGAAAACAGTATTCTAATCGCTACATGCATTTCTTTATACGTCATTGATCAGTGATATCGTTTTATATAGGTATATGAACGATTATAGCATAGCCCAGAGATATGACAGCGAAAACAAGAGATTAAATGGTATGAGGTATAACTTGCAAAATATGTAAAACTATAGATCAAACGTTTGTCGGTATAATCGGTACATGTTAATGGAAGGTTTCTCATAGATAAGGATGTACCTATACGCACGCAATTATTCTACTCATAACTTTGCTTTGAACGGCGTGATTCATTAACTAAACCACCGTTACAGAGTATGTGGTGCGACGGACCAACAGAATACTTCAACAAATCATCTGTAACTTCTTCTTCCTGGTGTATTATAAAATATATACCGCTTCTCATGGCGTTCGAGGTCACAACGTGCAGCATCGAAGATCAATAAATTCCTAACATCCCAAGAATATTTTCAATAGTCCAATAAAATGTGTCTACTGCTCTATTAAAATTTGAAGATAGCATGCTCTCGGTTATACTGTGTCATTATAGCAAAAGTGTCATATCTCGGATCAGGTAACATCGCATTTTTCGTTCTCACACATTGTATGTAGTACACACATTTGTTTGATAGTTCTTGACGGAATATAAACTAGTTCAATTTATAGATCCCGATTCAAATAGTTAAAAAAAATACTTGTATGTAATCATATAGCTGCGTAAAGAGTTACGAGCGGATATATCCTGTACATCGGTAATAACGTGGACTTTTTGTTGTGACAGCGGTCGGCGATCGCAAGTCATCGGAGGCAGAGGACGTCCGGCGCGGCGGTTCGCGCGCGTCCAGCGTTTCGGACGAGGGCGGCTTCAACGAGCCTTCGCCCGAGGTGGTGGCGCGGCTACGGCCCGCCGACTACCGCGAGCCGTCCGCGCCCGCACCAGCGCCGCTCACGCACGACCATCGAGACACCGAGCGCGCTCGTTCCGATCCTGACACGCTGTCGGTCTTGCAGCAGGTATGCATGCATATGGATCATAAGCGTCCCATTGATCAACATCCATCCCATCCTCCGCGCTTCGACCTCAAGACGCTGTTGGTCTTACAGTAGGTATGGAGGATCAGGGTACAACGAGCCTTCACTACAGGTGGAGGCGGGACTGCAGCCCACCGACTACACCACGAGCCAATAAGGATTCTTTATGTATGATGATGATGAACACAACCATTACATGCCTCTAGTCCCTTGAGAGTGAGTTTACCAAAACGTATTAAATCTAGCACCAATGCACTCGGTTCGTTTTGATACCTCTACACGACAGAATACTCGTACTATTTGCCACGCGAATGGAGTTCTTATTAAAGTACAATAACCGTGTCATGAACCCGCATCTTAATTCCTATGAGATCATATCGTAAAAAAATTATCTTCTACCTTCCAGGACTCCGGCGTAGTAGTGAGCGAAGCGAGTCAAGGCTCCATAGAGGTGCTCGACAAATCGACCACCAGCCAATGGAGCGTATCGGAGGCGGATCCGTCGGGCGACCGGGTCGCTGAGGCGGGCGCGGAAGCGGAGACGGAGGCGGATGGGCGTTGGGAAGACCCCGACGCCGGCAAGCAGCCCGATAGCATGACGCCTGACGAAGCTGAAATTCTTCTCAGCTCTAGGTATGTTCGATTTTGCATTTAGAACTAAGCACCTGTTCACAATACTAAGTACTGGCTCAGATATTAGACGCCTAGAATATATGTATAGTAGAACTGCACGTAATACACGGTCCAATGTGTTGTAGTATGTTAACACATTCAATGCTGGGCCATGTCCCCTGGGCACAGATTTGTGTTAGCATGAATAAGGAATGGAACCTTGCAACTACTGTTTGGTGCACAGCCCTGAACGTGTTATATGAGACGCTTCAAGCGATCTAAATTCTCTACAAGCTTTATTCTGATTGTGATTATAATATTGTCGTACGCGATTGTCGACTCCGAGCACTTGGTTGCTCAATCTATGCATATCGATCTGATGAACTTCAAATCTAAATAGATACTGTTAATACTTCAAAGTAGATGAAGCGGATATTTTGAGATTAAATTTCTTTGGTCTATCTATCTGTGTTATTTTTGACGTTGTAAATGTTTCAAAGTATCGATCTGCAGCGTGGCATTAAATAGAAGAGTACTCAAATGCTCCACAATCGTCAATGAGATGGGAGTCGAACTCTATAGACTGGCCAAAGTTAGCAATTGAATTTTCAATTAATGTTGTAAAATTAAAGATACATCTGTTTGTCGGCGACGTTTGCCACCATTGTAAGGCCTCAGTTACAAAACTTGTTTCGTTTTCGAGTGACAGTTTTTTTTTGAGAAATTTCTGCTTGTTTCTGGGGAACTTCTTGAGTTGAGGACTAAGTCCTAGGTCGTATGTTGATCGTTGTAATTGGGTCCGCCGACGCCCGTTATCGGGCGCAGACCGACACGCTTCAAGCGAATAACGGAATGCATTCAGCACCACCGTCAACAGTTTCCAACACCGTCCGTCACACTTCATTACTCATTCACATGCACCGCACACGATCAATCATTATGTAACACCTTTTTATATTTAATGGCAGGGGAAATATCTTATTTTTTATCACTGAGAAACTGAATAATTTCAATTATTGTTAATCATGTTTGTTATTCTTGAACGCACCGTAGTTTTTTTACTGAAAATGTCGATCGCTACAATTCTGTCTTTGCATGATGGCACTTTTCAGTTTCACTTTTTTCTTATACGCCTTGCGATATGGATTGTGCTAATGTATTCTTTTCATATGTACCTAATAATCTTCTGTTAGGAGTTGCCATGTCTGATTGTTGGACGGGACTATTTTGTTTATCTTCGCGTTCACCCCGACCGTAGCGTCTGTTATGCTTGAGTATTATTAAATGTTGTATTTTTATTATTTGCATGCTGCCTGTGCGCACAACGCTTCATTATTGCCTGATTTTGCAGTATTCTGGAGAAAAAACTTAGGTAAGCGTGCCGTATTTGTATTGTTTTATTTCCTTGTGTAATTCTTTGTAGATGAATTATGTGCTTTCTCTCTTTCTTTTGTTTATTTGATGTCGGTGATAGCATTTTACCCGATCAATCTTGTTTTCGCATGGCACATTCCGACTACATAAAACCAATCTAGCAAACACATCAGTGTTTACCCACAGATATACAACCCTAGGGTCCTTTGGAGTTTGTACACATGCTTATTTTTACGTTAATTGCTCGGCAACGGATGGTCGCATTTATGTGTATCGTTTTCGTAGCATTAATTAGTTTCATTGGATATTCGATGTATTTAAAAAAGTATTGTGTACAGGTTTCAGTGAGTAGACCCTTTGAATTGTTGCCAAGTAGGGTGTTAACGCCTGTGTATGATGCAGACAAGAAGCGCTGCTGTCGGACGAGCAGGCGCAAGAGATCGTAGCGATGTTGTCGCCGCACGCGCCGCCGCACGACAACGGCGTGTCGCTCAACGACAGCTACCAGTCTGTGCTCTCCTATGAGAGGTAAATATCATTACGTTTTCATTGGACATCCAGCAGAACTGTACATCTGTATTTAGCAGGGTGTTTTACTTCGCAGGGTAAGTTCTTCGCGTATCAGTTGGGCTACGTAAGCGCTTCGTGATTTTATTATCAGGTGTGATGCGATTCCTAAAGCACTACGTGCGTAGCTGTGATCGTGAGGTAGCATATACTTTCGCCGGAAAGAGAATACCTTGCTTTATTCTGCCATCGTATGTTGTTCTTAGATTAAACTTAGACTGAAATATAACAGTAAGGCACTAAAATGGCGGTCCGTCACCTTTGCGAAAAATTGTTTTCTCAAACATGCAATGAAATATTGTCTTTACGTTCCTTATAATAGGCTCGGAAGTATCGCTTTTTGGGCGCAACAACTCGAGAGGACTGTAAAGAGTGTAAAGGGATTTCATACTGCTTTTCAGGCCTAGGCCTGCAAAGTAACTTTTTTTTGGTGGTACCGTTTATTTTTTTACTTTATGAACTAAGTAATACTAACATTTTCTGGCTGCTATTTCCTTAAACTATTGCAATAATATATTTTAATATGTTTCCTCATAAAGAGTAAAATAACCTATTCATATTCAGCAGAAAAAATAATACATTACATCAGAGGCCGGGAAAATTAGGATTTCCGGCCAAGTAGGTATATACTACTACTACCGGAATCCGTTTTCACGACGAGGCATGTATAGTGCTTTTCTCAAACATGCTCGGAAATGTATGCGTTAATGTCCCGATATGAGGACATGAAGTTTCTCGTTTATGGCTCCCTACATTACTTCTTGGCCTAGGCCACAAAAGTTAGTATGAAAATCCATTTTTGTCCGCTGCTCTAATTTTTTTAATTTCTATACTAAAATTAAATTGGCAAAGGAAAAATTACATACAGCCAACCACCACCACAATCTGTAACCATAATTGCGACATAAAAAAAAATCTATGGTACTATATTTATGTGCGGTTAAACATGGTGCTCAAATAGCTGGATCAAATAACATATTTAAAAAATAAAAAAGGTGGCAAACTGAAAATCTTTTTTTCTGCTTATTCGTATTTCGTAGTGATTATAATATAATTTTAACAGACATAAAAATTACTTCTAGTGATGAGAGTGACGGGGAACTTAAATGAACAAAGGATGACGGGGAACTTTATGAGAAGGCAAATTTAATCATGCAAAATATGCTACGGGAAAAAAGTAAAAACGAATAATAGTTTTTACTTTTTTCCCGTAGCATATTTTGTTTTGTTTACTTAATTGATTATCTAGTACTTAGTTATTTTAATTTTAATATTTCCTCACATCGTTTGAGAAAAGCACTATACAAGCTTCGGCCGGAACAGGGATTGTAGGACTCGTTCTATCTGGCCTCGTCTTCGACTCGGCCATCTACCCCAAACTCGTCCACCAATCCCTTACTTCACGGCCTCTGCAGTAATGTACTATTTCTCAAACATACAATGAAATAAAAAAATATACTTCAAAGAACAACATTTTATTAATTGACAAAAAGGACATTTTAGTCTAACAACCAACCTTTAAAAACAAAACCTTCTTTTTGTCAAACCAGCCAGCTGTGTGAATGACCTTGTTGTTGAAACCAAAAAAAAAGTTACTTTGCAGGCCTAGGCCTGAAAAGCAGTATGAAATCCCTTTACACTCTTTACAGTCCTCTCGAGTTGTTGCGCCCAAAAAGCGATACTTCCGAGCCTATTATAAGGAACGTAAAGACAATATTTCATTGCATGTTTGAGAAAAGAACGTTCCCTCTTCTATAATCCGATGTAATAGCAACATAACCTAGATACAAGCTCGGAACTTTTGACCACCGAACACCGAAGGGACAAATGTTGTTTTCTCAAACATGCTCGGAAATGCATGCGTTAATGTCCCGATATGAGGACATGAAGTTTCTCGTTTATGGCTCCCTACATTACTTCTTGGCCTTAGGCCACAAAAGTTAGTATGAAAATCCATTTTTGTCCGCTGCTCTAATTTTTTAAATTTCTATACTAAAATTAAATTGGCAAAGGAAAAATTACATACAGCCAACCACCTCCACAATCTGTAAGCATAATTGCGACACAAAAAATCTATGGTACTATATTTATGTGCGGTTAAACATGGTGCTCAAATAGCTGGATCAAATAACATATTTAAAAAATAAAAAAGGTGGCACATTGAAAATCTTTTTTTCTGCTTATTCGTATTTCGTAGTGATTATAAAATAATTTTAACAGACATAAAAATTACTTCTAGTGATGAGAGTGACGGGGAACTTATGAACAAAGGATGACGGGGAACTTTATGAGGAGGCAAATTTAGTAATGCAATATATGCTACGGGAAAAAAGTAAAAACGAAAAATAGTTTTTACTTTTTTCCCGTAGCATATTTTGTTTTGTTTACTTGATTATCTAGTAGTTATTTTAATTTTAATATTTCCTCACATCGTTTGAGAAAAGCACTATACAAGCTTCGGCTGGAACAGGGATTGCAGGACTCGTTCTATCTGGCCTCGTCTTCGACTCGGCCATCTACCCCAAACTCGTCCAGCAATCCCTTACTTCACGGCCTCTGCAGTAATGTACTATTTTTGAACTGACAATGACCCGTTTATAATAAGAACGTATTAACGATATTTTTTGATCATGTTACAGCATGCAGTCAGTGGATGAGAGCTATGAGTTCGTGTCGCTAGAGGGCGAAGCGGCGATGGCGGGTGGCGACCGCAAGCAGCCGTCGCCGGCGCCCGAGCCGCAACCGGAGCCCGAGCCCGCCACCGTGTTCGACCACTACCCGCCGCACTCGCTGCGAGAGCTCGGCGAGGAGAACGGCATACACTACTTCGAGGACGGGCACTTTTATACTGAAGTGAGTACCTACTCTAGTGGGTGAGGTAGTAGCTGTCGCCGGCGTCCGAGCCGGCACTGGTGGCCTATCCTGCCTCCGTGTCCGACCACTACCCGCCGCACTCGCTGCGAGAGCTCGGCGAGGAGAACGGCATACACTACTTCGAGGACGGGCACTTTTATACTGAAGTGAGTACCTACTCTAGTGGGTGAGGTAGTAGCTGTCGCTGGCGCCCGAGCCGGCACTGGGGGCCTATCCTGCCTCCGTGTCCGACCACTACCTGCCGCACTCGCTGCGAGAAATTGGCGAGGAAATCGATATTCGGTACTTCGATGATGGATACTTTTATAAGGAAGTGAGTGTAGTGGTATATTAATCGCAAGCAGCCGTCACCGGCGCCCAATCCGGAACCGGAGTCAGCCTCCGTATTTGATTACTATCGGTCGCATTCCCTTATACTGAAATGACTGCTATAGTGGTATAGTGGGCAAATCAGTAAAGAGCGTGGATTATTGTGTCAGTACCAAGATTGTGGGTGCAATATCCTGTCACTACAGCCCGCTCCTATGATAAAGGCACAATGCGTCTGCGGAGCATAATAAGAGAATAGTGCCGACGCAATGAGTCCAGTTATTTTCAATATTTATAGTAAATGCTAATTATTTGTTCTAATTTTCAGGTGGCCGGTCTCCGGCCAATCGAAGAAGATGAAGATGATGACTATTACCCGCCAGTATTCGTCAAATTAAATAGGAAAGTTAAATTCAGGTCAGTTAATTTCCAGTATACCTTTACTATGGTATTTACTATCTACTTATATAATTGCGTGTATTACTAATGTCCGATCCTCACCTGAAAACTTGCGGGCTAAAAATTCACTAAATTGACAACATTTCATATTTTTAAGACTATCATTTTATTACTTTTCTGAATTCTGCTTAAAAAGATGAAGTAATCTCTGTTTTTATTTATTTTCTGAGATGATTATTTATTTTATTATTAATTTATAAAAACATACTCATTTTAAAATGTGGCAACACCAAAACCAGAACTTAATGGAAGGGTTACTTTAGTCGGTTTTTTATTTAAAAAAAACTTAGTAAAACTCGGTCGGTATGCATCTGTCATCTGTCCTCTGTCAACGTCAAATTAAAAAAAAAAAAATTTTCGCTCTTTGGTTTAGACAACAACCCTATTCAGCCCGTATTGTCTTAGATTGCAGTTATTTGATGTATTTTCTTATATTTCTTTAAATACAGAAGAATAAATTAAAAGATTTTTTTTTAAGGTACACGACATAAAGTTCTGTCGATCTCTATATTAATTTCCACCTGTTATATATGAAATGTTGTCAATTGTTTCCATTCTAGTACGAACCCGATGCAAGTATTCTCAACGCATTCGGTGCGCGAATACGACCGGCGCAACGAGGACGTGGACCCGGTGGCCGCCTCCGCCGAGTACGAGCTGGAGAAGCGCGTCGAGAAGATGCACGTGTTCCCCGTCGACCTGCTCAAGGGCGCTGATGGCCTGGGCCTCTCAATCATCGGTAACATTAAAAAAAAATGGGAAATATTTATTCGGAAATCATAAAAAATGACAAATTACAAAATAATAACCACTTAACTAAACATAATATACACAAATACAATACTGTTTAGTCAAATAACCCGCCCCGAGTCATTCCGGGTGCAAAGGTGCCCATCGCGCTCGCTGCATTGCCGCGTTGAATCGCGATCGACAACCTTTGCAGCAGGAACGACCCGGCACGGGGGTACATTTTAAATAGTATTTTTAATACAGTTGCTCAAAAAGTGGTACTCTTCGTAGCTGCATATCGTGGTCTCCCATACAACAAACTTGTTTTATGGTACGGAACCCTTCATGCGCGAGTCGGACTCGCACTTGCCCATTTTTGTTGTTAGTAATCAAAATGCAAATTTGAAGTTGTTTTCAGTGTTATGACGATCATTAGAAAAATAATTGTAAAACAACATAAAATGCTTAAGCGCACTTTTTCGCTGCCAAAATTGCAATTTACTTATTTTCGCCATACAAATATTGGTACCCAACACAGAAATGATGTCACGTTTCTGTAGCCATTTGTATGGATCGCTTTCAGCGCTCCGTAGGAATGTCGAACTTTAACGGTAATGTCTGGCTTTTAGAGATGCCTGAGAGTAGTAGTACATTGGATCTGAAACATAAATGGGATCGATCGACATTTCTTTTTTTATTTGACATCCATTGGCATCATGCCTGTTATCTCCGGATAGTCGGTACGTGGATATTCTCAGTCTCTTGCACCACGCCAGTCTGCAATTTCTATCTGACCACGGGGTCTGATAGAAATTGCAGACTGTCGTACGGACGACAGCGTGTTATGCGCACTCTAATCTGTCATTCAAGTCTTCTCCTTCTTTCAATTAATATCCGTATTTATCTATACTGTTTTAAAATTATAGATTTGTATTGAAAATCAGTTTTTTATGGAGCGTCATTTGTTTTGTATGGGCGCGCGGCGTCGTGCCAGTCTGGCGCCATCTGTTTTCATAATTTCCTTTGTCCTCTCATCACGGCGAAACGGCTGAACGGATTTTAATTTTTAACCAATTTTTGTATAGGGATAGCTGGATTCCAAAGATGGTTATAGGACTTTTTACACGACCACGGTATAAAAACAGTACAGTGCGTATGAAGTTGCTGTTACCATTTAGTTATTTACCATATTTGTAAACAAATAACTCTTGCAGGAATGGGTGTTGGCGCCGATGCGGGCTTAGAAAAATTGGGCATTTTCGTTAAAACAATCACTGAGAGCGGCGCCGCCGCGCGCGACGGCCGCATTCAAGTCAACGACCAGATCATCGAGGTCGACGGCAAGAGTCTGGTAAATTGATAAATATATAGATTTTTTTGTTCATTTGAAGGGACAATCTTACACAAATTGACTTAGTCCCAAACTAAGCAAAGCTTATACTATGGGTACTTGACGACGATATACATAATATATAAATACGTATACAATAGATAACATCCATGACCCAGGAACAAATGTTCGAGTTCACCACACAAATACTTGCCGTGGCCGGGATTCGAACCCAGGACCGCTGGCTCAGTAGGCTACAAACAGCCAACCGCGTCGTCGCGATTATGTCGTATGTGTCGTAGAGATTTTGGATAGATGCCAATGTTGCTTCGAAACGAGCATCAGGGAACTTTGAAAAGCATTCAAATACAGTGCGTGAGCTGTTAGAATGTTATCACGTTTTATACCTGTCTCGCTCGCCCTTAGACGATCCAGATAAGAACCTCTCAGTTATCACCTAAACCCGAATCGCACCCCTCGTGTCGAGGGTCGGAGCTTGCGCACTTGGTTAGCGCACCTGCCCAATTTTCCGACAGATTGCTCATTTTAAATCGTAAACTGGGTAACAGCATGTTCCTTCAGACAACATGAAGGTAAAACTGAGTATTCCAAAAGGGTTGTGATAGAGGTGAGGTAGAATTTTTGGATGCAAGCTTTGTATTTGGGTCAATCAACTATTTTCTACCACTCGTTGCCATGGTGATGTCCCCTGGGTCATTAGAAGTCTTAGAAGTTTGATCGCTATTCTCCCCTCGGTCACGGGGCAGAAAAAGTTGATCCACCCATTTACTTACAAAAGTTGCTAAATCTGAACCGAAACAAAATGATGGAGTGAAACAAAATTATTTAAACTACTAAAAACATTCCACGGCCCTACAACGCAGTTGTTTGAAGGGATATGTCGTTACCCAGCTTACAGTTGAAACAACGCCGTCGGAATATTCTGCAGGTGCGCGGAAACCTGGGGCTCAAACTCAGATCCTCGATACGAGAGATATCTAAATGACTTTAAAAGTTGACTGATGCTCTATTCAAAACCATCATACCATAGGGTCTTGATTTGATGAAAATAATACCAGCTAGACAGTATATTCTTTCAAGCAAAAAAAAAAAACAGCCTTCGAGTAATCGGGAAACTTAGGGTCATTGGCCCCGAATATTTGCTTTCAAATGTAAAAAGTCTTTTTATTAGTTTGTATTCTGTTTATATTTCCAATCATATTGTATTTCTCCTGTATGTTTTGTGAGGTGTGCAATAAACAGTACTTTTATTCTGGTCGCAACCCATTTTGGGCTTGAATTAAGATGCAGGGTTAAGTTGTATTACTTCAGGGTAATGCCATGTTTAAATTATGTTAACAATTTGCAGGTAGGTGTAACCCAAGCCTACGCCGCATCAGTGCTACGGAATACGTCCGGACCAGTGAAGTTCCTCATCGGCCGCGAGAAAGACCCGGATAACAGCGAAGTGGCCCATCTCATCCGGCAGTCCTTGGCAGCGGACAAGGAGAGGGAGGACAGGTATGTATTACACATACATATATTTTACATTTATTGCTATACTAGCTGTGCCCCCGGCTCCGCCTGTATGGAATTCGGTCTGTTTCAGTAAGCTGCTAATACCTCACCGTTTAAAGCTACGACAAACTTTTCAAAACCAAAATCAGCTAAATCTGCCCAGCCGTTCTCAAGTTTTAGCGAGACAAACGAATAGCAACTGATTTATATATATAGATAGATAACTATACCTACAAAAGTTTTCTCTCTTTTTTTGTTCGCTAATGAGTGAGGATCATGATCATGATATTGGAAAGTAATAAAAATGTAGCAAAATTAATGTATGACGAAATAAATGTATTCTATCGCTTAGCGTTTAAATGTATTCTATCGCTTCAATGGCAAGTCCTTAACGTTTCCAATAACTTGTGGTCCGCCAGGGTGTGTTTTTTTTTTTTTTTTTAGATCGGTGCGAGAGCGGCAGCGCCGCCAGCAGACGGAGGGCTCGGAGTCTCCGCCGCAGCCGCCGGCAGAGCCGCCGGTCCCTCAAACGCGCTACCCGGAGATCACCGAGCTGCGTGCGCTGCTACACGAGGTATGCGTCATATGGGGTATAAGCATACTGCTACACGAGGTATGCGTCATATGGGGTATAAGCATACTGCTACACGAGGTATGCGTCATATGGGGTATAAGCATACTGCTACACGAGGTATGCGTCATATGGGGTATAAGCATACTGCTACACGAGGTATGCGTCATATGGGGTATAAGCATACTGCTATAGGTCGATTCACTAAAGCTGGCACGAATGGAATGAATGAGTGAACGATAATATTTATGTGTGCGTCACAAAATGATTACATACAGGTTGATACAATAAGTGATTATGAATGTGAAAATTATCGAACCAAATTAAATTCAAAATGACGAATGGCTTTTTTTTCAAAATTTCAAATTGGTGCTAGGAAGCTGAAACTCGGTATCGGGGGGCATTTGGGGCTCACAAATATGAATCTGAAATCGGTGTCCGAAAATTCGGTCAAAGTCGGAAAATATCGAAAAAAACAATATTTGTATGGAATTTTTTTTTTTGGAGTCCCGTATCTCGTAAACGGCTGGAGATGGGTAGGGGGATGCTCAAACAAATATCATAGGGGACCCCCACCCGAGTACAGTCGTGGAAAAAAAAAAACAAAATGGCGACTTTTTTTTCGAAAATTTCAAATTGGTCCGAGGGAGCTGAAACTCGGTATTGGGGGGCTTTTGGGTCCTCCGACTCAGAATATGAAATCGGATTTTGAATATTCGGTCAACTTCGGATAACATCGGACAAACAAAATTTAGTTAGGGTCGAATACTTAACCCACAAATTTGTACGCCTAGTGGCAAAAAATAGAGAACTTCTGTCTAATGTAACAACTACTTTGTACCTATGTTTGACAAATAAATATATTCTATTCTATTCTATTCTAGTAATCTTAGCTTGACGGAGGGCCGAGCCATTTCTGAGCATAACTTATTGAATCGAATGGGTCTTAGCCTCGGATACTAGTACTTTCAATGAAAACTATATTGAATAAAATCGGTCGAGCCGTTTTAGAGTTATTGCAAAATTTCATAATTTTCTTTAAAATGACGTAAGTGCCGCGCGGTGTCCCTACACTTCGAACGCTACACATATTGGTTAAGTGCCAAACTATATTAAAACATTTCGCTCAATCTGGCACGTATTATATTAATGTTTCTTGGCGTGTACGACTTTTTTATAGGGCTTGAAATCTTTCTCGTAATTTTCGTCTATTGTGAAGGACGGGCAACTACGGGACCCTACACTGAGCAGTGAGCGTGGCCCGACATGCTCTTGGCCGGTTTTTTATTCGAACTAGTCGTCCGTCACCTATTAATTCTTGACATTACACCTTTACCAGGCCGCGAAGACAAGAAGAAAATGTGGGTTACGTTAATACCATTGCATAGTCCCACATGGTTAAACTCATACGAGACAATGGAATAGTATCATCCCACATCCTAATTCTGGTCATACACAGATTGCATGAATATTAAGCAATATGTACAATTTTATTACACTGCCTTACAACAGTCAAAATCTAAAGTATGTCAAAAAACTAGCGTCTTCATAAAACACCATGATAGTAAAATATTTTTGTATCAAACAGTTAAATATACCTTTCGGACATATATATTACTTGTTTAGTCTAAATATTGTGCGGATTATGCTTATATTATACCTAATAATTTTTATTATTCTTGAATAACAAAAACCCATTTTGTTGTTGTTTACAAAATATTAGGAGGCCCCTGTATAAGAACGGCACTCACACTAACACTCAAAGTGACAAGTGACATAACTTTCATTCAATCCATTCGCGCCAGCTTTAGTGAATCGACCTATACACGAGTGTTGACTTTAAAAAGAAAACAAATATTGTATTGTGGCAACATTTTGGTGTTCTGTCAAATTCATATCGAAAACGTGTCGATTCATTCTCTTTACCGTTAGATTCGGGCGGAAAGGTTGCGAATTTGTTGGCTGCAATTAATTGTCGAATTTTCGAACTTAAAAATACTTTTAAGTAGTGAAAACCCGTGTAGTGCCTCGAGATCTATCAGAAGGAGCACCAGAGCTGGTTAATCAGGTGCAAGGTAACCGTTGGATTGCTGGTAAGTGAGTTGCGCGTGGCCACGAGCTGGTTTCCTCGGCCCTGGACACCTGAGGAAGGAGCAGTACCCTCTGGAGCTAAGGTTAGTCCTTTTGAAAGAGAACTCAAGGCCCTCTTAATTTCGTTTGTAATAATATCGTTCTTGTTTTTTTATCACCAGCCGGCAACTTTCATTTCCTAATTCTAAATTTAAACATAATTAAAAAGCTACAGTCCATTATTTGTATCCAAAACATTGGTCCATTCGAGCCGAATCTTGATAAGCGAGCCTGTGGATATATTATTTTATCGTTTCGAGGCAAATCTGATAATTTTGGTATAAAATTTGCATAATACTTTTCGTTCACCAAAATAGAGGGTAAGCTTATATATTTTTTTCGTTTGTTGAAAATCCACAGTACATTTTGCACATTTACGTGAATCGGAACGCACCATAGACTATTCAACTCAACTGTCAAGTGACAGCGACGTTTTAGTGTCAAACTTTCATAACCTTACATTGAAATAATTTGTTTTGTTTTCGGAATTGTTGTGTTGTTTGCAAAAAGAATAAATAAATTATGAGTGATGAGGAGAATAGATCCGGGAGTGAAGATGTTAACATGTGGCGTGTCGCCAGGGATTATGCTTTCATGCGCCTCGAGCATATAGCCGAGTCCAATTTGTTAGGATACACGGAGAGCGACTTAACAGAGTTAAGCAAACAGTTTCACGATGCTCAACTAAAGGTGTTGTTAGGTTTAAGCCCCCCGGAACGACAGGAAGTATATCCGGTAAGTAGGGAATTTGAAAGGAAACTTATGGCTGTGCAGGCCAGGTTACGTTTAGAACTTAAAACAGAAATAAAACCTTGCGAGCCACACGTCCCGTTGAATGTTGCTCATCTACCTAAAATCACAATCAAAACTTTTGATGGTAATTTGGAGAATTGGGTGGGATTTCGGGAACTTTTCGACTCATTAATTCATCAACGAAATATTCCAAATGTGGAGAAGCTGCATTATTTGCTTTCGAGTTGTCAGGGTTTAGCATATGATTTAATAAAAGGTTTTCCTTTATCCGAGGATAATTACACAAATGCTTACCAAACATTGTGCAAATATTATGACAAAAAACGTCAAATAGCATTAGTATATTATGAAAAACTGCTACATTGTGAACCTGTAAAAAATAGGCACGATTTAGATAGGATATTTAGAACATTTCATGAAAATTTAAACATATTGTCGAAGTTTCAGTTACCTGATAAAAATTTTATGCTTTATTATCTATTATGGTCAAAGTTAGATAGTAGTACGCGCGAAGCGTTTGAATTGCAGTTAGAAAGTAATGTCGATATCCCAAATTTTGAAGACCTGCAATTGTTTATCGAAAAAAGGAGCCAGGCACTAGAAAATTCGAATGTCAAAATAAAGCTGTCTTCCACAAATAATAAACCCATGCATAAAGGTAAGGCTTCACTGGTTGTTCCTGCAGTACCTATGCCGAACTGTCCGATTTGTGCTGTTGTTGGGCATGACATTGGAAAATGCCCTAGTTTTCTTAATTTAAAGCCAATTGATAGATTTTCAAAAGTTAAAGAAAACAAACTTTGCATTTTGTGTCTGAAACCATCTCATACTATGAAACAATGTAAATCAAATGCGCGCTGTGACAAATGTAATTATCGGCATCACTCATTGCTTCATTTCGATAAGAGTCGGGAAGATGCTGAGGAGTCAACGTCGGGCTCTCAGCTGACAACATTGTCTGTACCTACCTATAATTCTCAGGTATTGTTTTCCACTGCTGTCGTCAAGATTGGTGATAGTAAAGGACGGTTGGTCCCAATTAGGGTTCTTGTTGACTCGGCTAGTGCTTGCAATTTTATTACAAAGTCTGCAGCAGTCCGACTAGGCTTGCCTGTTCATAACCGTCATCAGTCTGTAAATGGTATAGGTCAATCATCAACAGAAACACTCGGGTCTGTAACATGTGAAATTTTCCCGTCAAATGGGAATAATTTAAATAAGTTTTCATTTGAAGCTTTCGTTTTACCAAAAATTTGCTCAGATATGCCAGCGGGTCAACTGAATATCGCAAGTTGGAATCATTTAAAGGGTCTGTCTCTTGCTGATCCTCATTTCTATAAGCCGGGACCCATTGATATGTTGATCAATGTCAGTATTCTGTCTTCAGCTCTTCTACCCGGTCTTGTGAAGGGTGAAAAGGGTGAACCCATTGCGGTAAATTCAATCTTCGGATGGTTGGTCATGGGCGAGTGTGCTGTTGATATTGATGCCTCTCGTAGTCATTCTCGAGACAGTCACTTTGTTGCAAAAAGGGACTGTCAGTTTGTTTCGTTGTCATCTGCGGATGATTATAATAAACAGTGTCTAGATTTGAAAAGTGAAGTATCTCCTTCCACAGCTGATTTGAAAAAAAATGTGTCGCATCGGTTTCGTGATAATTGTTGTGAAAGTAACAAAGATTGTTTTCTCGTTTCGTCGTTGTCCTTGGACAACACTATTCAGAGATTTTGGGAGATAGAAAGTGTCGCCACCCCGAAGTCAGCTGTTCTGTCGAAAAATGAATTGTCGTGTGAAAACCTGATGGATGCGAAATATTGTCGAAATCCTGAGGGGAGGATGGTCGTGCCATTAACTTTCGGTGACCCTCAGGAGCGCCCACGGTTTTCAAATTCTCGTGAAATCGCCTTAAAGCGATTTATAAACTTGGAAAAAAAGTTTAGCATAAATCCTGAATTTCGGACAGCATATGTCAACTTTATGAAGGACTACCTTGAGAGCGGTCATATGGAAGCAGTCGAGGCTCCTGCGTCGAACGAAGGCTTCTTCTATTATATTCCTCACCATGGAATATTGCGTCCTGATTCTATCTCGACCCCGCTGCGGACCGTTTTTGATGCCAGTGCCAAGGATGTTCAAGGAAGATCCTTGAATGACTCGCTCCTGCCAGGGCCCAAATTGCAGAAAAATATTTTTGATCTGTTAATTCGATTCCGGTGGCATGCGGTGGTGTTTACTGGGGATATAAAACAGATGTACCGCCAATTTCTCGTCGATGCTAAAGATTGCGACTATCAACGCATCTTGTGGCGGCCATCCTCAAAGGAGCCTGTTCAGGACTTTCGTCTTCTGACGGTGACGTATGGAGTTTCCTGCGCGCCCTATCAAGCTTTGTGGTGCATTTCAAAATTGTCGCAGGAATTTATCGGCACTGCTCCACTTGGAGCTGCAGTTCTTGATAGGGATAGTTATGTCGATGACATCGTCTCAGGTGCGGACTCCGTGGAGACTGCAGTTCGCATCCGTAACGATCTCATAAAGATTTTGTCGTCAGCACACCTACACTTGCGTAAGTGGACTTCTAACAATCCGGATTTCTTTGAAGGATTGCCAGATTCTGATTTATACTCGGAACAGTTTCGTAATTTTGAGGATGTCCATGATGTTTCGCTGAAAATTTTGGGCCTGTTATGGTTGCCCAAATCTGACTCGTTCTCGTTCAAAACCATAAGCTTAGACTGTCGTTGTACTAAGCGCTCAATCCTGTCGGAAATCGCTCGGATTTTTGACCCATTGGGGTTTCTTTCGCCCGTGGTGTTTTTCGCGAAATATTTGATGCAGCTTCTGTGGTCTTCTGGACTGCATTGGGATGACGATGTTCCAGACCCTATTGCTGAACAGTGGCTCAAATTAAAATCACAACTGTCGTGTTTGCGCTCTATCGCCATACCGCGTCGAATGATCCATTCGGGTCGTGAAATTCAAATTCATGGCTTCTGCGACGCCTCGGAACGAGGTTATTGTGCCGTGGCGTTTTGTCGTATGGTCAATAATGATCAAGAAATTGTCGTGCGTCTCTGTTGCGCCAAATCAAAAGTCGCACCACTCCGTCGTTTGTCGATTCCTCGATTGGAATTGCAAGCAGCAGTTTTGTTGTCTGATTTAGTAACGGCGATGTGCAACGCATTAAGAGATTTCCACTTAGATGCTCAAATTTACGCCTGGTCAGACTCAACTGTGGCATTGACATGGATTCGTTCCTGTCCGTCGCGGTGGAAAACCTTTGTCGCTAACCGGACTGCTGCTATTCAAGCCCAAATTGCTCCCGACTGTTGTCACCATGTTCCCACTGGAGACAATCCAGCCGACCACGGTTCCCGTGGTTTACTTCCGGCTGATTTAGTGCAATGTGAATCATGGTGGGCGGGGCCTACATGGCTGTCGCGTCCTGAAGAAGATTGGCCAAGACACATTGCCCACGCTGACGGAGCTGCGCTCGAAGAAGAAAAGGTTCTGACTCTGTTCAGTACAAAAAACTCCGACTTCATTGATCAAATTTTGCATCGGTTTTCGTCATTTCGTCGCATCGTTAATATCCTGTCGTATTGCTTTCGCTATCTTCATAATCTGAAGAACCCCGAACAGAAAATTTCGGAACAGGCCCTGTCGTCTCGTGAAACTAGTTCAGTGATTCGATTTCTCGTTAGGCATGTCCAAGAGCATGTCTTCTCGACTGAAATTCGAATCATAAAAAAGGGTTCCACCAACTCGCTTCACAAGCCTCTTCGTAAATTGTGTCCGTTTGTCGATGAAGAGGGTTTGTTGAGGGTGGGCGGTCGGCTATCCCACAGTAACACGCTCGACTATGACAGGAAGCACCCATTGTTGTTACCCCGTGACCACCGGCTCACGGCGTTGGTGATAGAAGAATACCACCGTAGGTTTTCACATCCGGGATTACAAACCCTACAAAACCTCATAGCTCAGGATTTCTGGATCTTATCGCCCAAGCGCGCGATTCATGCCGTCGTCTCGTCGTGTCTTAAATGCTATCGGGTGTGTCCGCGGGTAACTCCTCCCCCAATCATGGGAAACTTACCGTCGTTTCGCATTAGTCAATTAAAACCTTTCTCGTCAGCTGCTGTAGACTATGCTGGTCCTTTCAATATCTCATTGGGTCGAGCACGAGGCAGCAAGTCATACAAAGCCTACATATGTGTTTTCGTGTGCACTGCCACTAAAGCAGTCCACTTAGAGCTCGTGTCGGAGCTCACGTCTGAAGCTTACCTAGCCGCGCTTAGGCGGTTTTTCGCTCGTCGAGGTCGCTGTTCTCGTTTAGTGTCAGACCAGGGCAGGAATTTTGTAGGTGCAAGCAATATCCTGCAACAGCTGATGTCCGAGGCTTCTCATAAGGAACAAGTAAAATTTGTGTTTAACCCTCCTGGGACTCCGCACTTCTCCGGCTTGGTCGAAGCAGGAGTAAAGTCCGTGAAAACGCATTTATCACGAGTAATAGGCCTCCAACGTCTAACTTTCGAGGAGTTCTACACATTGCTAACTCAAATTGAGGCTCTCCTCAATTCGCGCCCTTTGTCACCTCTGAGTTCTGACCCAAACGACCTCTCCGTACTGACCCCGGGTCATTTTTTGACTTTAGAACCATTGACTATTCTCCCTGAGCCTGTGTTGACTGACATAAAGATAAGTCCCCTTCGACGTTGGCAACTGTTACAACAGATGCACCAAGCCTTTTGGCGTAAATGGCACTTGGAATATCTCCACACCCTTCAGCAGAGGAACAAATGGTCTGAAAAGGGAGATAACCTCCGAGTAGGATCAATGATCCTAGTAGTAAATGAACAGTGTAGCCCATTAAAATGGAACATGGGTCGAATAGTCAAACTTCATCCAGGTAGTGATGGCATTTGTCGGGTCGTGACCATCCGCACAGCTACTGGTGAATACAAACGACCAGTTGTAAAGCTGTGCCCGCTACCTCTTTCTAATTAACTTAGTAACATTAATGTGGTTGCCCAGCTTGAGCATCAACTTCCTAACCGTATACCAAGCTTACGCAACCCATTTTAGCATAAGTTCTTAACATAATCGTCTCTTCCATCACTCACAATTTTTTCTCTCTCTTTTCTTTGGAAAAAATACCTTGTATTTTGGTGGGCGGAATGTTGACTTTAAAAAGAAAACAAATATTGTATTGTGGCAACATTTTGGTGTTCTGTCAAATTCATATCGAAAACGTGTCGATTCATTCTCTTTACCGTTAGATTCGGGCGGAAAGGTTGCGAATTTGTTGGCTGCAATTAATTGTCGAATTTTCGAACTTAAAAATACTTTTAAGTAGTGAAAACCCGTGTAGTGCCTCGAGATCTATCAGAAGGAGCACCAGAGCTGGTTAATCAGGTGCAAGGTAACCGTTGGATTGCTGGTAAGTGAGTTGCGCGTGGCCACGAGCTGGTTTCCTCGGCCCTGGACACCTGAGGAAGGAGCAGTACCCTCTGGAGCTAAGGTTAGTCCTTTTGAAAGAGAACTCAAGGCCCTCTTAATTTCGTTTGTAATAATATCGTTCTTGTTTTTTATCACCAGCCGGCAACTTTCATTTCCTAATTCTAAATTTAAACATAATTAAAAAGCTACAGTCCATTATTTGTATCCAAAACAACGAGGTATGCGTCATATGGGGTATAAGCATACTGCTACACGAGGTATGCGTCATATGGGGTATAAGCATACTGCTACACGAGGTATGCGTCATATGGGGTATAAGCATACTGCTACACGAGGTATGCGTCATATGGGGTATAAGCATACTGCTACACGAGGTATGCGTCATATGGGGTATAAGCATACTGCTACACGAGGTATGCGTCATATGGGGTATAAGCATACTGCTACACGAGGTATGCGTCATATGGGGTATAAGCATACTGCTACACGAGGTATGCGTCATATGCGGTATAAGCATACGCAAATGTTCAAAATGTTTGGTGGTGCACCGTCTGTTTAGCCTTAACATTTTAATGTAGTTGTTATTGATGCACCATACGGGTTATTACACATCTAACCGCCCGGAACCGGATCGGGAACGCCTCAAGTCGACACGTTCAGTATTCTTTGTAGGATATATAAATTGCAACGCACACCTATCAAATCCATAACGGCATCAATTCGCCTAAACACAGGGTAACGGTGCGTGGACAACATGCCGCCACCACACTTACGTCAATCGACGTCGCGCGTGTAACTAGTCGCCGGCGGGGATAACGCGTGTGGTTCCCGCGCTTGTAGAAACAATGGCAAGATGGCGTTTCGTCGCAAGCGCGGCGTCGCCTCGCCGTTACTGCCTGCGTTATGCGGGGTTTACACGGGTGACTATAAAGCCGCACGATTTTAGCGGCGCGGCTAAAATCGACCGTCTAAATGGCAATTCGGCGTGACTAAAGCCGCAAGCCCCAAAGTTGGGTAGCATCCGACTTTGGCCGCGCGGCTAGCTGCACGGTGAAAATCGACCCGTGTAAACCCCTCTTTAAGGTGATGCCGGGTGGACGACGAACTAATGAGTTGAGGTGGCGCTGGTCCGGTCCCGAGCGGTTAGGAGTACTACTAACCTAACCTTAAATCTTGTGTTATGTTGCAGGTGGTGGGTATGGAGGCGGGCGGCGCCACGGCAGAGGAAGTGGTGGGGCGAGTGCGCGAGTGGTGCTCGTCGCGCGCGCCCGACGAGTCTCTGCGGCTCGCGCTCGCCGCCGCCGCCGACAACGCCGCGCGCGCGCAGAGGAAGTACGACAAGGTCAGTCGCGGTGTTGTAGCAGGCGGTGGGCATGGAGGCGGGCGGCGCCACGGCAGAGGAAGTGGTGGGGCGAGTGCGCGAGTGGTGCTCGTCGCGCGCGCCCGACGAGTCTCTGCGGCTCGCGCTCGCCGCCGCCGCCGACAACGCCGCGCGCGCGCAGAGGAAGTACGACAAGGTCAGTCGCGGTGTTGTAGCAGGCGGTGGGCATAGAGGCGGGCGGCGCCACGGCAGAGGAAGTGGTGGGGCGAGTGCGCGAGTGGTGCTCGTCGCGCGCGCCCGACGAGTCTCTGCGGCTCGCGCTCGCCGCCGCCGCCGACAACGCCGCGCGCGCGCAGAGGAAGTACGACAAGGTCAGTCGCGGTGTTGTAGCAGGCGGTGGGCATGGAGGCGGGCGGCGCCACGGCAGAGGAAGTGGTGGGGCGAGTGCGCGAGTGGTGCTCGTCGCGCGCGCCCGACGAGTCTCTGCGGCTCGCGCTCGCCGCCGCCGCCGACAACGCCGCGCGCGCGCAGAGGAAGTACGACAAGGTCAGTCGCGGTGTTGTAGCAGGCGGTGGGCATGGAGGCGGGCGGCGCCACGGCAGAGGAAGTGGTGGGGCGAGTGCGCGAGTGGTGCTCGTCGCGCGCGCCCGACGAGTCTCTGCGGCTCGCGCTCGCCGCCGCCGCCGACAACGCCGCGCGCGCGCAGAGGAAGTACGACAAGGTCAGTCGCGGTGTTGTAGCAGGCGGTGGGCATGGAGGCGGGCGGCGCCACGGCAGAGGAAGTGGTGGGGCGAGTGCGCGAGTGGTGCTCGTCGCGCGCGCCCGACGAGTCTCTGCGGCTCGCGCTCGCCGCCGCCGCCGACAACGCCGCGCGCGCGCAGAGGAAGTACGACAAGGTCAGTCGCGGTGTTGTAGCAGGCGGTGGGCATGGAGGCGGGCGGCGCCACGGCAGAGGAAGTGGTGGGGCGAGTGCGCGAGTGGTGCTCGTCGCGCGCGCTCGACGAGTCTCTGCGGCTCGCGCTCGCCGCCGCCGCCGACAACGCCGCGCGCGCGCAGAGGAAGTACGACAAGGTCAGTCGCGGTGTTGTAGCAGGCGGTGGGCATGGAGGCGGGCGGCGCCACGGCAGAGGAAGTGGTGGGGCGAGTGCGCGAGTGGTGCTCGTCGCGCGCGCCCGACGAGTCTCTGCGGCTCGCGCTCGCCGCCGCCGCCGACAACGCCGCGCGCGCGCAGAGGAAGTACGACAAGGTCAGTCGCGGTGTTGTAGCAGGCGGTGGGCATGGAGGCGGGCGGCGCCACGGCAGAGGAAGTGGTGGGGCGAGTGCGCGAGTGGTGCTCGTCGCGCGCGCCCGACGAGTCTCTGCGGCTCGCGCTCGCCGCCGCCGCCGACAACGCCGCGCGCGCGCAGAGGAAGTACGACAAGGTCAGTCGCGGTGTTGTAGCAGGCGGTGGGCATGGAGGCGGGCGGCGCCACGGCAGAGGAAGTGGTGGGGCGAGTGCGCGAGTGGTGCTCGTCGCGCGCGCCCGACGAGTCTCTGCGGCTCGCGCTCGCCGCCGCCGCCGACAACGCCGCGCGCGCGCAGAGGAAGTACGACAAGGTCAGTCACGGTGTTGTAGCTGGCGAGTTGGCTTTTATGTACTGACCACAGGATAGAAATGTAACGCTAATCGGCCTCTGTATGTCAAAGCCGATGCTTGCGGACCATCCCAAACTTGTAAGAAATTTACAGAAATTATATTATATTGCTTAGTGCTAAACCATTGTATTGCATTAATTTAACTCTAAAGAAAGTACATATACTAACGTAAACAGATACTAGATGAAAAATGACAATTATAATTCTATTGGAAGTATGATATGTGAACAATGGCATCAGGCGCCAGCTGCTGCCGATTCCTAAAGCCGGGTAGCCTCCCGTCGTAACTGGACCATTATGAAAAATTCGGCGCACGCTCAATAGTATCACATTCTGTAGTTTTTAGGGTTCCGTACCCAAAGGGTAAAAACGGGACCCTATTACTGAGACTTCGCTGTCCGTCTACTAAAAATAAAATAAAATAAATATTTAAGGGGGGCTCCCATACAACAAACTTGTTATAGATTATATAAATATATACAACGTGTCCCAAAATTCAACGATAAGCGGGCACCAGAGGATGGATCTGGTCATAATACCTGGAGAAAAAAAAAGAAAAAAAAAAATCTCAATCCCTTTAGAAATTATTAAAAAAAAAATGAAATTCTTAAAATATCGACACCCCTAATGGTATTTTTAACGACCATGTCTAGAATTTTTGGAATATTTCAGATATTTTTTTTGTATCGGCAACCTAAGTAGCACTGCTAGCCACCACAGCCCTTAAAAATATCAGAATACACGTAGTTTTAACATAAAAAATATTCAAAATTATTTTTACCCCAAAAAATTTGAATGAATTTTTCTTTTAGTCCACTTTGACTCATCATGGTACATAAAAAAAGTATTGACACTACTATGGCAAGTGTTTTAAAAAGTTGACGCAACTAACCAAGATTCCAAAATGGTAGGATACTCTAGGAAAACTAGCGCCGAAAGAAAAAAAAACTATTTTTAAACAAGAACCGACATTTCTTAATGTTGATAGTAATCACTTTTACGTGCTACCACTAAACCGTCCCGAACTCAGACTTGAACTCTGCTGCTGCAGAGACACGCTGAGGCACCCTTTGGGTGGAGAGGCTAGCCTCCAAATGCCGGTCACCGGCCCTCTGCCTATCCGCATCCCATCATCGGCCAAAAAAGTGGACTAAAACAAAGACTAGCAAAGCAGGCTAACCTATGCCCACCCAAAGTGTTGTGGCAGCGGGCGCCTTGGCGGGCACCACGCCCTGGAAGCTGGATGCCCAGGGCTCGTGGAGGCGCACAGGGAGCGGGTGAGAGCAGAGCCCTTAATGAGTTCCCCGCTTCCGAAGAGCTGCGTAAGGAGCGCCGACAGGTGCAGCGCTGGGTGAGGGACCGGTGGAGGAACGACCTGGAGGACTCCCCCTATGAAGCCCGCACCATAGGGGCACTCCTCCCATCGTTCGACCACTGGTTGGAGAGGGTTCGTGGGAGCATTGGCTTCCGACTGGCGCAGGTAATGACCGGACATGGGTGTATCGATCATTACCTGCATCGAATCGGCAGGGAAACCAGCCCGGTGTACCGCGAGCGGCGACCCGGATGACACCGCCCAGCACACACTAAAAGAGTGCATTCACTGGGTTGGTGAACGACGTACTATGGTGGGCGCCCTTGGAGTGGGGGATCTCTCGCTCGACAGCGTCGTAGTGGCCATACTGAGGAGCGAGAGGACTCGGTACGGGAGCGCGAAGACAGGGCAGATGCGGTCATTGTCTTGGTGTGCACTCTTCGGTACCCATCTCGCCTAGATCAGACTTTGCAAGTTATGGGAAGCACTTGGGGTGGGCATAGGTTAGATTGCTTTGCTAGTCTTTGTCGTAGTTCACTTCGGAAGTGGCCGATGATGGGATGCGGATAAGCAGAGGGCCGGTGACCCGCTCCTGGAGGCTAGCCTTTCCACCCAGAGGGTGCCTCAGCGTGTCTCTGTAGCAGCATAGTTCAAGTTTGAGTTCGGGACGGGTTAGTGGTAGCACGTAAAAGTGATTACTATCAACATTAAGAAATGTCGGTTCTTGTTTAAAAATTGTTTTTTTTTTTCGGCGCTAGTTTTCCTAGAGTATCCTACCATTTTGGAATCTTGGTTAGTTGCGTCAATTTTTTAAAACACTTGCCATAGTAGTGTCAATACTTTTTTTATGCACCATGATGATTGAAAGTGGACTGAAAGAAAAACACATTTAAAAGAATTGAGGTAAAAATAATCTTGATTATTTTTTGTGTTAAAACTACATGTATTCTGATATTTTTAAAGGCTGCGGTGGATAGCAGTGCTACTTAGGTTGCCGATACAAAAAAAATATCTGAAATATTCCAAAAATTAAAGACATGGTCGTTAAAAATACCATTAGGGGTGTCGATATTTTAAGAATTTCATTTTTTTTTTAATAATTTTTAAAGGGATTGAGATATATTTTTTTTCTTTTTTTTTCTCGAGGTATCATGACCAGATCCGTCCTCTGGTGCCCGCTTATCGTTGAATTTTGGGACACGTTGTATAGGTACGGAACCCTACATGCGCGAGTCGGACTCGCACTTGCCCAATTTTTTATTAATTAAGTGGCATCACTGAACCCAAATGATATTGTGTGTCAGGCCCGGCGCGCGCTGCGCGAGTGGCGGCGCACGCGCGCGATGGTGCGCGCGCGCGAGGAGTGGTGGAGCAGCAACGCGCGCGACGCGCACCGCGAGTACGCGTGCGCGCTGTCCGCGCTGCACGAGCGCGTCGCGCGCCTCGAAGTGCTGCTGCTGGTAACTACCCACTACCCACTACACACTACACACTACCCACTACCCACTACACACTACCCACTACCCACTACCCACTACACACTACCCACTACACACTACCCACTACACACTACCCACTACACACTACCCACTACCCACTACACACTACCCACTACACACTACCCACTACCCACTACACACTGCCCACTACACACTACCCACTACCCACCCCTCCGTCAATCCCTCCAACGGTCTATTTTTTTTTATTATTCATGAACGATACAAACATTGTGTTTGAAATTAGTACATTCAATCTTTGCAAATCCATACTAATATTATAAATGCGAAAGTATCTGTCTGTCTGTCTGTTACCTCTTCACGCTTAAACCGCTGAACCGATTTAAATCAAATTTGGCATGGAGATAGTTTAAGATCCGAGGAAGGACATAGGATAGTTTTCATCCTGGAAATTATCCCTAAAAAGATTGAAAAGTGAGTAAGTAATTCATGATGACATTGATGACCCTGTAGAAAATGTAATAATTAGACCAAAAGCACAATTGATCTTACATTTGCTTAGGCGCTTTTAACAATTCCTTTTATTAATTAAGGTGGATATCTATCGTGCTGTACGAGGTTGCTTCCATACTTCCAAGTTCCACGCGGACGTAGTCGCGGGCAAAAGCTAGTATTTTTATAAAAGCATAAGTTCCAAGCCAAGCTATTGCGTTCTTGATGGCTCAGTTTCATTGGTCGATAACTCGGTCGATATACGGCATACGGGGACTCCCCGCATGCGGTATAACAACTAGTGAAACTCACAAGTCGATAACTCGGTCGACATACGGCATGCGGGACTCCCCGCAGACAGTACAACGACCAGTGAAACTCATAATCGCGTGCGTTATGGAAATCTACCGTACCCCGCATGCGGACCCTATCGACCAATGAAACTGAGCCATAACTATTAATGTACATTGTCGTAACTTTATAAAATGACTATATTATTCATCGATTGATTTATAATGGCAATGTTATTCATCAGGAAACGCAGAAAAAAGCCGGTCTCCCGGTGATGCTGCCGCACGAACCATCAGCTCGGAGAGAGACGCCGCCCCTGCCGCGGCGCCCCGACCCCGACCCCCTGCTCATTAACGGTCAGTGCACTATACAGTGTACCCTACACACCACTCACAGACCACCCCCACTAGACGGAGCATGTAAGGCGACCCGCGCGCTCCAACGATATGGTACGGCGGAACATTAAAGTATCAACACGGCGGCCACCGTTTAGTTGCCTCCATGTTTATGATCCATGCGTACGTCAACGAAAAAAGAAATTAAATAAATAACATGGTAAATTGTAGTGTGAAGTGGTGTAGAGAGACCTCATAAACATGGACGCAACTAAACGGTGGCCGCCGTGTTGATACTTTAATGTTCTGCCGTACCATATCGTTGGTGCGCGCGGGTCGCCTTACATGCGCCTTACATGCTCCGTCTAGTGGGGGTAGTCTGTGCCTTCACCTCAGTGAACCTCTCGCTGCCATTTCTCTGCTCTTAAATTCCTCCGAAGCTACCTCGCACCTCCACCAAGTGTGATGCTACGTGGGGGATAGCTTCAGAGGAGGAATTTAAGAGCAGAGAAAGGGCAGCGAGAGGTTTAAATATCCTTTTATTTCAACGACTAGTATAAGACTGACTATACATTTTTTACAATTGACGGATGTCACGCGTCCGTTCTAATATTTAAAACGTATTTATTTTTATATCAGTGGCCAACACCACTGAGAGTGAAGTCCAAACCTTCACAGTACCCTACACACCACTACACCAGTGCTTGCCTCCGTCTTCTGCCTTTATTAGGATAGGATCGGCGCGCGTTTGTAGTGCGGAGTTCTATCGAGTCACCATTCCCACACGACCAATAACGTTGCATTTTATGAAAAGGTCTAATAGCAAAAAAGAGGACTTGTTTTATTCTGTGCCCAATGTGCCCCATATTATAAAACACTAGTTTAATTTCTATGTGTTTATTATTCATAATCATGCATCGATCCTGAACCAGCACCAAATAAGAACTCGCTTGTCCACCACGTGCCAACAACGCATTCTTTCCTATTTCGGCCACACAATGCGCAGAGACGACGAAAATCTTGAAAAACTGATCGTGGTTGGGAACACCGAAGGCAAAAGTTCGCGCGGTCGTTCACCAACAAGATGGACCGATCAAGTAAAGGACTCGTCGAACTCTAAATTCTACTCGGATGTAAGAGACGCGCTGGACAGAAACCGGTGGAGGCAGATCATCCGCGCCAGATGCAACCCTGAGGCTGCCCACGATCCTCAGACATGAGGGACCGACTCCAGAGAGAGAGATTATTCATAATAGGCTAGTTGACTCATGTCAAATTGTAATAAACTAATGTTTATTCCGTATAGTATTTAGCAAAGGAAACCTAAATATATATTTTTCAATTCATAAAAGTGAAAGATGGCTGAAAAAATTGCATTGGAAAATAAGGTTTTTAATCTGTATTTTGAAATGCTAAAAACGCTGTCCGCCATTTTAGCTTATGATAGTGACGTCATTGGGCATGTAAACAAAACTGAAAGTCTACTTTGACGACTTCGAATAGTGCCGTCCCTCTCGATCTCTTGTCAAAGTATATTGGAGTGAGCGGAATGGCACTATACGACGGTCGAATTTCGAATATTTACAGGTAATTCTACGTCACGCCACAGATTAGCAAAAGGGAAAAATGACGGACGGCGTTTTTGACTGTTTATGAAATTTCAAATATTCAATTGATAAAATTTTGCTTTCTAGCTTTCACAAAAATACGAGACATTTTTTTTAGAGCTAGTAAGATCATTATTAACCCTTTCAAATATATTTCAAAACTGGGTCAACTAGCCTATTGTATGCACGGTTTTCAGATCCCTGGAGCTCCGATAGCGACCTCTCCGATTTGTCTCCCATAGAAGACGAGTACGCGAAAGTGGACAAATCATCGGCTCGCCGGGAGCGCGAGGCTCGCGAACGCGAAGCACCCGACATCGGCGACGTCACCGCCACGGAACCCGAGAAAGCCATGCCAGAAGTCGGTCAAGTCAGGCCGGTGAATAACGCGGTGACGACGGCGCCAACTTCGACAGCGCCTGCGCCAACACCGATATATGCCACGCCCCCGCATACGCCGCACATAGCCCCGCCCTCGCAGACACCGCAGGCCATTGTTGCGGACACTATGTAAGTATCGCAATATAGGCTACAGGCTGAAGGTCTTCGCACATTATAACTCAACGGCGACTCGATTCTATGCCAAATATTGAAATTTAAGCCCTATGTCATACTTACTGGGTTTAATTTCAAAAAATGATATTAGTAGCGGACGACGATGCACCGACGCGTCGTCCACTCGTCGTCCACAACTAATATTATTTTTTTAAATTAAACCTAGTAAATATAACAGGGCTTAAATTTCAATATTTGGCATAGAATCGAGTCGCCGTTGAGTTGTTATAATGTGCGAAGACCTTTATCGTATCATGTAACATGTCGTTACCAGCACGAGCTCGACCGCGGCACCGGCGGCCTCGTCGGAAGTGGTGGCGTCGCGCGAGCTGGACGCGGCGGTGCCTCGCAGCGGGCCTCTACTGGACACGTCGGCCCACCGCGCTCGGACTGACCTGGCGCGCCATCGCCACCACGCGCCACATTCGCCGCATTCGCTTAGCAACGCTAGCTCGGTGAGTTGTGCACTTTTTTTTTTTTTTTTTTTTTTAAATGTCATAGGTGGCAAACGAGCATACGTATCGCCTGATGGAAAGCGATTACCGTCGCCCATAAACACCTGCAACATCGGAGGAGTCACAAGTGTTTGCCTACCCGGAGGACGAAGATAGAATGCCTCTATGCTAGTAACTTCACCGGCTATCTTACCCCCACACCGGAACACAACAATGCCAACATTGCTGTTTGGCGGTGGGTTAGCAGGCAAGACGGTAGTAACAATCCGGACGGACCCTGCACGAGGCCCTACTACTCTCATTTTGAAATTTGCGGAATTTTATCATTTATCTATTGCACGAACGCGACCGGCATACGCCCGTTGAGCTTCTGCAGGCGCTTTTAGTCGGGCGAGCGAAACCCATATCTTTGTGTATATTATCAAAACAATCAACACTTAAAACGAGAAAAAAACACTTAAGTAGCTATCCTACCGACTGTGCCAAATATAAACCTACTGACTGGGCGTCAAATATACGCTTGAGTGACGAAGGATTAGAGTGGAACCAGGAAATGCGTACTTAATGACGGAATTACAAGAGGATGTAGTAGGTGACTAGTACTAAGAATTTTGGGAAACCTTCCTTACCGTAATAGTAAATCGTGAATAAGTCAGTGGCTATGATGCTAATTGAGGATAAAGTAATTACCATGAAATGCAGTGAACAAGTTTTTTTTTCTTACAGTACGACGGATTAGACGACTCGTATAATGATTCCGCGGACGAGTCTCTCAGTGAATCCACGTCAGGAGCGCCCACACATACAGGAGCACCCTCTGTAAGTGAATATGCCATATCCCGATTCCCAATTCGTTACTCTTATCGAATACTCATTAATAATATTTCATAACTTTGTTAGCAGCGAGAGAGGCAAAGCTGTGGTAGTTCTGTGGGGAGTGCAACAGACGATCAGGTCTATTCTAGAGATCACAGACATCATCAACTTACCGGTATGTAATTTTTCGAAAATAACTATGAAGCTGGGAGTAAAACGTAAAGTCGCAAGCGTGATTTACTCCTTGCATCCTGTGTTGTTTACGGCATCTTTGTTCATTGAGATTACACAACAATATTAGAGGTCGTACTCCAAACGATCCTTCCTAATACCAGTGCCAACATTACCAATAATACTGTCCACGTTTGGTAAAAGCTTTGCACATGAAAGACGCATGTACACGATGATTGCAATGAATTACCCCCTGTGTTTGTGATTAACGCAAGCTTCACCATTGTCATAGCATTGCCTACCCACATTATACTGTCTCCATGCCATACCATAACTTAACAAAACATTACATAATTCGGCTAGAAACACCACGATATTTCCTATTGAAAATTTCGAAAAACGTCCCAAAAATTAAACAATTACAATTAAATAAAATTTTGACTTCGAATGGGCAATGTAAATCCAGTTATAAGACATGGTGGCCCATAAATTACGTATTTTTAGTGATTCGTCGCGTCTTCACCAACTTGTAAGCGCGTTTTTCAAAATCAAAAAAGCCTAGCAGGGACTGTTCTAGAAAACAATGGAACAAAGTTTAAGTTGAGTCTCGAGTAGGACTTCCAATCACGGGAATACCGGGAATTCACCATTCAAGAAATCTCGTGATTGGAAGCCTTAACCTCAAGTGATGCGGTAAAGCATCGAGGTAGTACTCCAAATTTTCCCCAGATGTTGCTTATTTGGATGGAGGTAACCTTAACCGTGACTTTAGTTAGTGTCGTAAAAACGTTAGAATAGTGCCTTATAAACTTTAGGGCCAAGTCTCACTTTGGGTCACTGAGCCATCGGAGTAAGTAAGTAAACTTATAATAATAAAAATATAACTAAAATTACTTAAAGCAAACAGACACGTTCATGCATTCAATTCACATACTCAATGTTAATGTTACCCCATCCAATGTAGCGCCGCCTTTTGAAACTATGAGTTTGAGATTCGAAGTTCGTATTGAACCTACGATATTGAATGCTGCTCTATAACGTCAAACAATATTTGAGAACTGACTCTCTGATGTTAAACTGTGCTCGAGTTAATTTGACGCCATATACGAGCTTCGAACTTCTGAAGACAACAAACCCTAGTTTGAGAGCCCGCATTCGACTGAACCGAAGTCGCATCGAGTTTAGAATTGTCATGGAGTAGCGTAGCTGTGGTGGTGGTCGTGTGCGTGAAGTGACGTAGGGTGGGACGTACAGTGGCGGATTAAGGGTCGAGAGCGCCCTAGGCAAAAACGCCATCGGCCCTTTGCGCTCCATTGCGGCCCTTTGCGGCCTTAGGCACGTGCCTACTTTGCCTTAGGGATAATCCGCCACTGGGAACGTAGGTCCGGCGGCCTCCCTGGCCGAGCAGTTGAAGCAGGTGCTGGCGGAGCGCGAGCGGCGGCTGGCGGCGGGCGCGCCGCCGCCGCCCGACCCCGTGCAGCTCACCAACGACCTCGTCGACGAGATCCGGCAGGCCGTCAGCGAGGCCAACGCCAGAGGTTTGTCCACCACAAGAGATACACTAAACTCGGATTTCTAATTCAAGACCAAAAAAACTACGACAGATACGTCACTGTCAAAATTGACAACGTTTAAATGACATCTGAGTTTGTTTCTTGGCTTGCACCAAACGGACAATGTTACAAGTACAATACCAGATTTTGTACCAAAAATCTCCGATGTTTAAGTTTTTATTATTTCCTCACGTAATTATGTAATAATAAATATCTCTAGTTATTTTGTTAAAACATAGAATTTAAGTGACCAATAAATAAATTATCTTAGCGTGTTTAAAAAAGAAAAAGGAATTTACTATCGTAAAAATATTTTATTGTATTGGCAACCTTGTGGTTAATTTTTGGTCTTGAATTAGAAATCGTAGTATAGATGGGTTGGCGTTCAATTACCGTAGTTTTGCCGAAAGACCTACAGTCACATCTTGCGTACAGTATGTGTGCTATTAAAATAGCATTCGGGTTAACACTGAACTTAAACCTGAGTCGCTCGCTTTTATCTGGTCAAGATTAGAAGTTCTGTTTTTGTTTGAACCCAAAGGAGATATTTTAAGAGCTCATGGACATGCTGTGATACATAATGTTTAGTGTACAATTTTAGATGTATCTCATTGTGGCTTTCTGCACTACTGCGGTCAAATGTAAGTAGGTGCTCAAGATGTTCGAATATAACGAAAATAAATCAATGTATTTGTCCTATTAAACTTTTCGAAACATTTTAAGCGCACTTTTGGACTGGAACTTCATCTTTCCATATTTGATAGATATATGTTTATCTCTCTCTTACATAGTAAAATGCAGAGATGCAGCACGATATTTACCAAATATCTGTTAAGGAAATCGATGTGTCAGTTTAATATTTAACGCTAACTCAGCTAACGAAACTTATAAGTAAGCAAATAAATTGAGATATTTATATAAATATTTTAAAATATTTCTAAAATAAATAATAAATCTTTAAGTAGGTTCAGCCTTTCCGGTAAAAAAAATATCCCTTTGGTCCCCAACCTTCTCAACTTATTGTTTACTGAAAGTATATCGTTAGTTTAATGCTATAGGGAGGACGTAGTTTCCTATTCCTGTCTCGGGTAGTACAGCTTATGTTCGATTCACTCGATCCTACCTCGTCATCCAGCGAGGACAATCATATTTATGAATCTTTCCTGATCGCTCCCTGGTTGCCGATCTTGCCTCTTGATCTTGTGAAGCAAGCAGTCGTTGGTTTTGTTTGTATTTCCAAATGAAAAGTCCTCGTCATTGATTTCAACAGTTGATGAGATCGGATCCTGTGAATCGGTGAACGACTATTTACTATTTGGTGAAATTATGGTCTTACTCGTAGTTACTTACATGTAGTTGCAGTCACAGCCTTTTCATATCTGTTCTATTCTATTCTTTTTCATTAGAAAAGGGTCTTCTTATATTAAATTGCAATGATATTTGTACCCTTGGTGATAGTAAATACAAACGATTACGCTGATTTAAATTGTTATAACAAAACGAATCGTCGAGGTACTTAAATAAACACTTTTTGAAAGCGATTAAGTTTCGTTATTATTATGTGATTACGTGATCTATTTTACTTTTAGTGAATAATTTAAAATCAAAATATGGTTGACAAGATTGGGAAGGAAATTTTTACCTGCCTGCTATCGATTGCGCCTGTGGAAGTATTGACTTACGCTTTAGCACACAAGCGTACTCATCACGGACATCAAGTTCTATAGAGCTTGACTAGTCGTTAATGGCACAAATTGTGGTAAAGGTGTTACTTTAGATAAGACTCTAAAGGCTCTAGTTTGCTATGGAGGGATACATTTCTTAGCATCTAAGAGGTACGGCGATTTGATGTTCTCTGCATTACCCTTTCCGCACGTTTTGTCCATGCACATGTCACCCACTCTCTTCTTTTCATTTGTGTTAGTAACGGTGGTGGTATTTTTCTTGATACATTTGTGGAAATATTCTAGCTGTGACTTGAGCTTTTGGGCAATACCCCCGTTAGGTGTAGCTACTGTAAAACTATGTAGAAATAAGCTTGTAACATTTACTGCTTTCTAAGAAGTTATAATTGGAGAGCTAAATCAAACACGCTTAGTCGTAGTACCATAGTCTGTGTAACCTATTGTAAGCTATCTGTTTCACACAATTGGCCATAGATATTCAACAAAGTTCAAATTTGTATAGGAAAGGATCCAATTCTCGATATCATTGTTTATATTGATGGTGAAAAACGCAAACTTGTAATCGCGAACTTTATTGGCGGTTAAAGCGTTTCCAATTTTTGTCATCAATATGGTCATATAAATTGGTAAAGCTACTTATAGTATTCACAATATTACTGTACATGAGAATCAGATCCTTGTCGTATTGTCTTGTGGCCGCTATTCCACTATCACATTTATTTTGATCATATCTCACAGCATAGTCAGAGAATCTGTTGATGGTACTTTTATATATGACGTTGTATTGGCCGCTTGCTGTGACATATGATCATGTATCCGATTAGACTCGTGTTAGTGGAACAGCGGCCTTGATAGCGCAATGATGGTTATAGTGAAGAAAGCTCCGGCTTGCGTAGTCGGCGGCGAGGTGCCGTGGCAGCCGCTGTCGAGCGCCGTGTCCGAGGCCAGCCTGTCGCCGCCCGCGCTGTCGCCGCATCCCGTCACGCACTGGAGCAAGCAACAGGTAAACCAAACGTTTCATTCTGTAGGGTTACATAACTATCATACACACCTTATTCTGCCTTTTTTAAGGACGAACATTTTAAAAGTTCTTTCATTAAATATGCACACGTGATGGGCGTCACTGATAATTGGCAGTCTGAATTTACTAGAGCTTTAAACTCAGTCGAGCGATTGCCGCTAAAGGCGCCTATTAGGCCTGTTTGGTTTCGGAAAATTGTATGACCATTTGTCAATACTTTAAGTAGATATTCTTCCTTAAAAGCCTTCCCTTCGAAGCCTTTTCTTTTTTCCTGCCTTAGCCTTTTGTTTTTGTGACCTGACATTAGTTTGCCTCTGACCGTCAAATAATTTGAGCGGGTTATTTCAAGCCATCCCGTCCCGTAACTTCCGTATGATCTTGAATAGGGGAATTTGGATCTCTAACAGCCGTGGCAGCTATTTTTAACGTGAAATAGAACTGTCTTAAGAGGCCTTATTTCTTTTAATTATTTTTTTCATATTATGACAATTATATTGATAATTTCAACCAACTTTTTGAAATGAATAATACTTTTCCCCGAGTTCTTGGTAGTAACATAGCTATTTCATGCTTTCATTGCGTGCATTCGAAAATAAGTTGAAAAAACTAATTTTCCGCGTGAATTTTGTCAAATTCGAGTAGTTATTGAAACAAAAATTATCAATGAAAAATTCAAACTGTAGGTTTCAAATATATACCAAAAAATCCCAATAGTCCTGATCTAGGTAGTAACATCAATAATATGTTAAGAAACATGTTTGATCATAGAGTAAATATTTAAAACAATCAGCATTTTAAAAGGAATAAGGCCTCTTAATAAAGCGTAATCGTACAGGTGTGGCAGTGGGTATCGGGGCTGGGCGAAGGCCTGGAGCGGCACGCGGGCGCCTTCGCTGCCCGCGGCGTGGACGGCGCCCTGTTGCTGGCGCTGAGCTCCGCCGACCTCAAGCTGCTGGGGCTCGGCGGAGACGACCGCCGCCGCATGAAGCGCCGCCTCAAGGAGCTGCGCGCCGCGCACGAGAAACACCTCAAGGCGCTCAAGAAGGCGGAGAAAAAGGCCAAGAAGAAATAGGCCAGGGCAGCAGGCTCGGTCGCTTATACACTGTGAGACGTTTACTTAATTTACTTTGATTTCTTTCTTCTTTTATCACTCTTTGATATTCTTTCTTATGACGAAATATAATTACAGTGGCATCTTTGAGTATCGATTTGAGCTAGTCTCAAAGTGAACGGTCGTCGGGAATGTTCGTTTCGCCGCATTTGAACATTGATCGCCACGTGATGACAAGCGATTGCGAAGCTTGTGGCGAGCATCCGCGATAGCGTTTTGATTAAATAACCAATAAAGAGCGAATCACTCACGTAATTCTGCTTTCTATTTTTTTTCTTTCTTGATAATTTCTTTGAAACATATTTCTGAATAAGGTGGAAATATAAGCGACCGACTCTGTCTCTGGTTGGGGTGAAGCTAAAAGCTGTGTCCGATAGCGTAGAGAGTGCCATCTGACTTATAGCTTAGAGTTTAGTGACGGTAAGGTAGAGTCGAACGAAGAATTAATACTAATAATCGAAAATTAGATGTAAGCGAATACGGAACAGGACAAGTAGAACGCATTTATCTAGGCTGTCTAACGTAACTTATCTATTCTCTGTACCTATTTTATTCAATGTCAGTTTCTACGTGCATCTTGAATTCTTTTGTCGTTCCCACATTGTATTGTTTGTGTCAGTTTTCTTCAAGTTTGGTGTGAAGTATGGACTGCTAGAAATCACTGGCTCAATCTAGTCATAAGATCAATCGTAAGCTGCTCGAAAGTCTGCTAATTTTCTTCTAAGATTTTTGAAATACATGTGTAAGATAAACTATATAATGTTCAATTTGTATTGATTATTAAATGTCAATAAAATTGTAATGTATCACAGTAACAACTTGGTTTGTAATTCCCAATCCGTGCAAGGTTGCTCTACTTTGAATACTTTTCTGTTATAAATTGGTTATTTTCGACATTTACTTTAAAATTGAAAAACTTTGCACAAAATGTACTTAGTAATGTACGGTGACAAGTCGTTAGTGCGATGTCGCTACTGTGTTAGTAAGATATTTAAATTACATAGAATAATTTGACATTCATCGAGCATGTGATCTCATCTCATAAAGTTGTTACTTGCATCTATCACCACACTGCATTTTTTTAATCTATTTGTTCTATTAAATAAAATACTTATGAAATGGTAATCATGATTATTATATCTTATACTTATTCATGATTTTTAATAAATACATTCCAGTGAAATTCTCTCTTGATATTTCTGTGCGATTTATCATTGTTGAGTCTGGCTTTATAGTTTTTCTTAGGCAACATAAATAACGGCCGGGACTGCGCCCACTCCGAGAACTGTTCATAGTGGGCTTCGAGCATTCGTGTGGTCATGAGCTTGTACTAAAGATTGGGACTTGCCTGGAGAGGGCGGTCTCGGCCTCGTGTAAGTGTATCAATTACTCTCGTGTGTATGTTCGGTTCTGTGGCTACCTGTATCGTACGTGTAAATAGCCTTGGACGGCGCCTGGTGTCGCGCTTCACTGCTATGTATGACCGAATGTACATTGTGCATTTAGGATATTTACTTTTAATTAAGAATTAACGAATAATGTAAGTAGGAAGTCCATTAACAATTGCCAAAATTGATCAGTACTGTTTATTATTGTTGATTTTTTTAATTTAAATTTTCCTTAAATTATTAAATATTTATTTTGGGACCAAATTAATTTATTGTGTCTTACAGTTTATTATTTATGTATTTGGGTGTGCGGTTGGGAGAGATTTTTTTATTTATAATTAAATAAACAAACCAAAGTTTACATCATATTGTTTTTTACTATCAATTATGATCAATGTGAACATCATGTACATTTCCTAAAATGATGGTGAAAATATAGTCTGCAGTGGTAACCTGAGTTTTCTTAATCTCTTTCCTCTTTAACTTCACTCCTTGAAGTTTGGTCCACATTTATATAATACAAATCATTTATAATGCTAGAATGTAATCTGCATTGCATATCACCAATTTATGATCATTAATTTGGGCGAAGATACGCGATTGTGCAAGATGCAGTTTAACAGGTTCACATCCCTCAAGCAATCTGTCAACCCTTAAATGCATACAATAACGCCAATTTTATTTCTGAAATGATTTAATTAGCAATGAAATCCACGTCAGTTTGAGATTACGGGACAATCTTGAAAGTATTGACAAATACTCAAATTTTGACTTGACATTTCAGTAACGTGTAAATATACAACATCATGCATTTAAGGGTTAACTTCTGGCGACCTCCACAGTAACAATGACATTAAACGCTCACTCCAATGAGGTACATGTGCGTCATCCACATACCTAGGACGGGAATTCATGAACGCCCCAGATCGCATGTGGTTTGTTTGTCTTGCCTTGGCCGGGAAGTGATGTTTTCTCCCCAGCAGAGAAAGTATGGTTGAATTTAAGTTCCACTGGTTGTCAACCTGTCTGCAGGAGGGCACTCATGCATGCAGGCCAACAGCCAAGTTGTCAATCAATAAAACTGTGTCATGATAAAAATGCCGAATTGACATGATTTAAGTGTGGACCAAGCTTAGCCTTGTCATCCATTTGGCACTGGATCAAACAATTTTGAGGTGGTTCAAGTTTACATTTAATTCTCAAAAATTAAATTAACAAAACATAATTCATTTTTCAACTACTTTATTTTTCTTATTTTTATTTCTTTTCTTTTTCTTAAATTTCTGCTTAGGTGGAGCGTTTCCTTCCTTTTCATCTTCATCACCATAACTGACAGTAACAAAAGCTCCTGGCTTCCTTTTGGGTGGCGGTGAAGGGCCTTTAGGCTCATCCTCATCAGATGGTTCACTGTTATCATTCTCTTCAGCCTGTTCTACATTGGCTTCTTCTTCAGAGCCTTCATCTGACTTTTCCTCGTTTTTGATAAATTGGCTCTGCCTGTTTAATGTCACACATGTGACTCTACAGGAGGCATTATGAGAGCTCAATTCACTCAATTTGGTATCATTCACTGACCAAACTTTTAGTTCTCCTGAACTGGATAGTGAATACAATATACCATTATTGTAATGCAGACATTTAACTCTCTGTTTATGAGCTTTGTAGGTTTGGGCTTGAGTGTCAGAAACAGTGAAGGAGATAATTTTGCCACTGTCAAGTCCTACAAACAACTTTTCATCAGTGACCCACTGTACTGATGTTGGTTTAGTTGTGCATTTTATTTGTTTCTCAATTCCCGCTTTATTTAATTTCCACACATCAACATTTTGCTGGTAAATTAGTGAAAATCTGTCACCTGAGGGTGAAAATTTAATTTCAGTGGGCATTGTTACACCTTTACTAGCTAGATTTATTGTAAAAGCAGGGCGGCCTTTGACTAAGTTCCATGTTCTTAGGGTCTTGTCACCGCCAATACTAAGAGCTAGTTTGTCAGAAGGATGAACTGCAATATCAGTGATAGGGGAACCTGAAAGAAGAAAAATATTGTTTAACACTCAATAGAGTTGGGTAATTCCTTATTAAAATGTTAAATGAAACAATAAAAAAATTACCTTGATGAGCTTTCTTCCATATTTTCTCTATTTGCCAATTCCCTGTTCTTGTAACTATGATTGATCCATCATCACTACCAGTGAGAAGGTGTGTGCCGTTGTGTGTGAAAGCGGCAGTGTTCACTGTGCCGTCGTGGTTCATTAGGACGGTGTGCTCTTTTCGTGACTTCATGTCAATTATCACTACTTTATCATCGGTGCCACCTGAAGCTAAGAACTTTCCAGCAATAGACACACATCGCACCGAGGCCGTGTGTGAATGTGTTGCAAAGGTTTGTTTTAATTTCTTTTTCTGTAAAAAGTGCGTTAACTTAGTGAACAATTTTCTTCTAGTCAACATGCTATTGTATTGTAGTTGAAAGCGATACTTACCTCATCTTCGTAAGTTAAGGAGAAACCTAACAAAAAGCCTTCATAAGTGCCAACTACTATCTCGTCCATTATGATATCCAGAATATATTTTTTAGAAAATTATCATTGCAACCTCAAAGTCGCACACGTTTTCTTGACTTTTGACAATGACATTGACAAGACAACCAAACCAAACCAAATGAAGCCAAAAAGCAAAGCTAACCGTCACTGTCACCGACGACGTTTTCGTTCAGAAGTGTCACACCGCTAATTTAATAGTAGTTAAACCGGTAATTTCCGTAATTTCATGCTCTCCATTACTGATGTTTCCAATGAGCATCATATTTATCCAATGAAAAAGAAATTGAAAAAGGTATAATTCCTTCAAAATAAAACAAAAAAACCGGGTTTGAGAGTTTGATTACCTCAGCGTCCCAACACTATCAAAATAAAATGAAATGACAGCGTCAAGTCAAAGAAGAAAGGATTGAGCCTTGATAAATCTTTTTACAAAAATAAAATTAGTAGATGGATATCTCCGTAATTATTAGTTCGTAGGACAGTACAGTATTTTTTGGTGACTGGCATACACACTACTATCATTCTGGTGAGTTTCTAACCGTGAAATCCTGAATGATTTCGTACAAACGTGTGTCGCTATCGATCTCCGAGGTTGGCATTATTTGCTAGTGTTTGTTTTGGTACAGGATTCCCAAAAGAGGACTTACTTGGACATCTACAAGATGGATCTAGCAGAGACTATGAAGAGCGTGCTCGCGAAGAGCACCGGCGGGACGGGCGGCGGCGGCAGCGGCACGGGCGCGGCGCCGCACGCCGCCGAGGGCTATGTCACGGAGAAGCTGTACATGCTGCTGCAGCTCTACCTGCAGAACAAGGGCTGGAGCCCCAGCATCGAGCTGCTGCAGTGCTTTAGTGATCTTAAGGACTCCTCCATGCTGCCCAGTGCTGCATATTTACAGTTAGTGCTGCTGCTTATTCTTATTAGATACTTATTAGTCGGAAAGTCAAATTAACATTACATTGATTGATTTTCATTATTATAAATCACGAAAAAGTAATCTTAAATTTCCTAATGCTATGCTTATGTTTAAATTATAGAATGATGGCATCAAGAGTAGGTTTGGACACCCAAGGCAGACTGATCCTTAGAGAGAATGGCAAAATAATATTGCCCTATGAGCACTTTGCTAACGCTGTGATGCTCAAGCACATGAACGGGCCACATGGGCTGCATTTAGGATTGGAAGCCACTGTCAGAGCAGTAAGTACATAAAAACTTGTGTTTAACATCCATTTCTACAACTTACTGTACTTAAGGTCCACCACTGGAATTGTAGCCTCTCATGAGTAAACAACTATTTGACTGCTCTTGGTGGCTGTATCTGCCCTTGAGTATGAATGCATTTTTTATAAGTAACAGGCTGATTTGTTTCAATTCAGAATGTTTTTTTTGGCTGTTAGTGAGCTGGAATATTTTTATTTATTCATGGTTGTACCAACATAATATAACCTTGATGAATTTATGAATGACTGAATAGTGTGACTCATTTAAAGTTATGTTATAAGGATATTTGTGATGTTTTCATTCAAATGGGTCCACTTTGTTGTTCGTCATTGGGTTTGTGCATAAATCACGCGAGGTTTTTTTGGCTACTTTTTGACCTCCCCATCCCTCTGGTGATATTTGGTGAGGTTCTTTGTTAACCTCACCATCCCTCTGAAAACCTCACATGTATTTTTTTCGCCAGTATTTCGTAAAATAGACTCGCTGCTTTGAAGTATGTAACAAGTGAAGATTTATTTTTAACAAAACCAAGTAAGGATCTACTCATGTGGTAGATTTCTTAGTTTGTTGTCTGTGGAAAAATACACGTGATGTCTCCTTATACCCCTCCCTCCCTCAACATGATCTGTCTTGATTGTTTTGTGACCAATTATTTTTGTGATGATTTGTGTGTGGGGGGAGGGGCTCCTGTAGAACCTCGCGTGATTTGTGCACGAGCCCATTTAGTTTGCATCTTTATACATATACCAATAACCTGTCATTATTTCCTTATTCGTAAGGGACAACAAGAACTCTTTTGATTTTAAATATCACATGTAATGACTTATACAAACTATGATGAGCTTTATTTTCTTATTATGCGATTCTTATTTTGTAATTAATTTATAATGAATTCAGGGAACTGGTCTAATTCAATTTGTGCATCTGAAAAAATATCTACTCCACAACAAATACCACAAATATAATTCCAAACTTTGTTAGAAGTATGAAAAAAAAATGATGTCTCAAATCCGACAAAGGGGTAGAATCTATTTTAAGTAATTGTTGTACTCAATTTCTAGGTGGTAGAATCATACACAATAGGGCGAGAACAGTTTGGCATGGAGAAGGATTTCATCATAGAAGTGGTGCAGAACTGCCCCAACCCGGCATGCCGCTATTACAAGAACCAGCTGGAGATGACACAGAAGTCCATTCAGCAGCATCTTTCACAACAACCCACCTATATTCCGGGTAACTTGGTTTTATTAAATTGATTTATGTCTCGGGTTTCACTAAAACTTATGTTTGAGTGAGTTGAATGCTTATAGTTATTTCATACCATATTCACCACAAGACATTTGGCATGCTTGCATTGTATATTGATACTGACATATTATTTATTTTTTATTTATTATTTACTTATGCTGTATTGCACTATCCCCGACGATATTCCATTTCACTATTCAGTTTTGCTAGCACTAGGTTTTTAAGTTGTTTTCAAAAACATATACATAGTTAAATGCTTAATAAAAACAAAACTATGATTGTATTCTTTGTGTAAAGAAAGCTGTCATACAAATGATATACGTTTAAGTTACTTGAAATAATTTATTTTAACTGAGTCAAGTACCATTTCATTATTATATGTTGATCTAATCCACAGACCATAAGAATACTACAGACTGTGTGACCAAGCTTTTGCCCAGATTTACAAATCATGATCAATGTGATGTCAACAGTGACTTAGTTACCATTTGCCTGTGAGAAACTTTGTGCAAAAAATAGAAATATATACCGTATTTTGCCGATATCAAATCTTCATGCAATCTCTATTTACTACGTGATTTAATCATGCTGTTAAGACAAGTACCCCAAGTGGTTGCATGAGGTCACAGTTTGCGATCGGTGTACACCAGTATGTTTAGCATAACTGTGACACGCAACTCTGTCGCGCGAGAAATACTACCTGTCAGTGTCCTTTCAATACCGTGCGAGCAAGACAGGTGTGCAGATAGTTAAATAGTGGTTCCGGCAGAATCAGGCGCGGCGAGCCTCGCGGACAGCCAAGCGGTGGAGCGGCTGTTGCGCGGCTCGGCGCTGCAGGACTGCCAGCTGCCGCTCGCGCCGCACCTCGCCGCCCTCAGTGAGTTGCTATGTAAACATCGCACCTTTTTGTTTTTTTTACTTTATTTCATTTTCACGACACTGTGTAAGAAGAATACATATCGTCGGGGACAGTGCAATACCGCGTAAGTAACAAGTGTTGATACGAATCAATATTCAAACAAATGCAAAGTATTTTATTGAAATGAGAACTTCATTGACAGCTGTTATTAACGCGGTGTTGCACTATCCCCGACGATATCCCAAATTTGTATCACTGCCTGGGCATTTCCTCAGATAGGTACGTCATTGTATTTTTTCTGCCAGAAAATAAAGAAGTTTTAGTTGGGTATGTTTTTAATTGTTAAAATAGTTTATAAATTATAGCTATCCAACCTTATGTATCAGTACTCATGTTAGTTTATGACATATATAAAAAGAAACACATCAGGTGACACCGCCGTTCAGTTTGCTGTTGTATATTTTTATCTCTATAAACAATTAGTTTTCCCATCTAAAACTGCGTATGTTATTTGGTTATGGGCCCAGCACGCTTCCACTGCGCATACAACATTTTTCAAAAAGAGGGTGAAGACTGATTTTTCTGGTTATTAAATGCAACGTAGTTAACTTGTTACACTATATTTGTTGTCAGTTTATAATCTTGGTACTTACTAGTTAGGAGTCTTAACATATTTAATTCAATACAATGGGTCAATTAGTACTCCAGTAAGACACATCATCAGTGAGTTATGTAAACATGAAAAATATTCCAAATCTGTACTATATTCCAGCGGGCTTAACCACCGAGAAGACAGATCGGCGCGCGCAAGACAAGCTCTCCCAGCACCAGCAGATGCTGATGCAGCATCAGTCGCGCTCGCTACACCAAGTGGACAAGTACAGCCACTCGCAGCGCTCGAGCACCGCGCAATCCACCTCGGAGACCAAGAGCAAGCACCACTACACGGATGAACACAAGCTCACTGACTTCTTGCGGTGAGTGCTGTAACACCAGTCGTTTTACCACCAAGTGGACAAGTACTGTCACTCGCAGCGCTCAAGCACCACGCAACTACCTCTGAGGCCAAAACCAAGCACCACTACACGGATGAACACAAGCTCACTGATTTCTTGAGGTGAGTGCTGTAACACCAGTCGTTTTACCACCAAGTGGACAAGTACTGTCACTCGCAGCGCTCAAGCACCACGCAACTACCTCTGAGGCCAAAACCAAGCACCACTACACGGATGAACACAAGCTCACTGACTTCTTGAGGTGAGTGCTGTAACACCAGTCGTTTTACCACCAAGTGGACAAGTACTGTCACTCGCAGCGCTCAAGCACCACGCAACTACCTCTGAGGCCAAAACCAAGCACCACTACACGGATGAACACAAGCTCACTGACTTCTTGAGGTGAGTGCTGTAACACCAGTCGTTTTACCACCAAGTGGACAAGTACTGTCACTCGCAGCGCTCAAGCACCACGCAACTACCTCTGAGGCCAAAACCAAGCACCACTACACGGATGAACACAAGCTCACTGACTTCTTGAGGTGAGTGCTGTAACACCAGTCGTTTTACCACCAAGTGGACAAGTACTGTCACTCGCAGCGCTCAAGCACCACGCAACTACCTCTGAGGCCAAAACCAAGCACCACTACACGGATGAACACAAGCTCACTGACTTCTTGAGGTGAGTGCTGTAACACCAGTCGTTTTACCACCAAGTGGACAAGTACTGTCACTCGCAGCGCTCAAGCACCACGCAACTACCTCTGAGGCCAAAACCAAGCACCACTACACGGATGAACACAAGCTCACTGATTTCTTGAGGTGAGTGCTGTAACACCAGTCGTTTTACCACCAAGTGGACAAGTACTGTCACTCGCAGCGCTCAAGCACCACGCAACTACCTCTGAGGCCAAAACCAAGCACCACTACACGGATGAACACAAGCTCACTGATTTCTTGAGGTGAGTGCTGTAACACCAGTCGTTTTACCACCAAGTGGAGAAGTACTGTCACTCGCAGCGCTCGAGCACCGCGCAATCCACCTCGGAGACCAAGACCAAACACCACTACACGGATGAACACAAGCTCACTGATTTCTTGAGGTGAGTGCTGTAACACCAGTCGTTTTACCACCAAGTGGACAAGTACTGTCACTCGCAGCGCTCAAGCACCACGCAACTACCTCTGAGGCCAAAACCAAGCACCACTACACGGATGAACACAAGCTCACTGACTTCTTGAGGTGAGTGCTGTAACACCAGTCGTTTTACCACCAAGTGGACAAGTACTGTCACTCGCAGCGCTCAAGCACCACGCAACTACCTCTGAGGCCAAAACCAAGCACCACTACACGGATGAACACAAGCTCACTGACTTCTTGAGGTGAGTGCTGTAACACCAGTCGTTTTACCACCAAGTGGACAAGTACTGTCACTCGCAGCGCTCAAGCACCACGCAACTACCTCTGAGGCCAAAACCAAACACCACTACACGGATGAACACAAGCTCACTGATTTCTTGAGGTGAGTGCTGTAACACCAGTCGTTTTACCACCAAGTGGACAAGTACTGTCACTCGCAGCGCTCAAGCACCACGCAACTACCTCTGAGGCCAAAACCAAGCACCACTACACGGATGAACACAAGCTCACTGATTTCTTGAGGTGAGTGCTGTAACACCAGTCGTTTTACCACCAAGTGGACAAGTACTGTCACTCGCAGCGCTCAAGCACCACGCAACTACCTCTGAGGCCAAAACCAAGCACCACTACACGGATGAACACAAGCTCACTGACTTCTTGAGGTGAGTGCTGTAACACCAGTCGTTTTACCACCAAGTGGACAAGTACTGTCACTCGCAGCGCTCAAGCACCACGCAACTACCTCTGAGGCCAAAACCAAGCACCACTACACGGATGAACACAAGCTCACTGATTTCTTGAGGTGAGTGCTGTAACACCAGTCGTTTTACCACCAAGTGGACAAGTACTGTCACTCGCAGCGCTCAAGCACCACGCAACTACCTCTGAGGCCAAAACCAAGCACCACTACACGGATGAACACAAGCTCACTGACTTCTTGAGGTGAGTGCTGTAACACCAGTCGTTTTACCACCAAGTGGACAAGTACTGTCACTCGCAGCGCTCAAGCACCACGCAACTACCTCTGAGGCCAAAACCAAGCACCACTACACGGATGAACACAAGCTCACTGATTTCTTGAGGTGAGTGCTGTAACACCAGTCGTTTTACCACCAAGTGGACAAGTACTGTCACTCGCAGCGCTCAAGCACCACGCAACTACCTCTGAGGCCAAAACCAAGCACCACTACACGGATGAACACAAGCTCACTGACTTCTTGAGGTGAGTGCTGTAACACCAGTCGTTTTACCACCAAGTGGACAAGTACTGTCACTCGCAGCGCTCAAGCACCACGCAACCACCTCGGAGACCAAAACCAAGCACCACTACACGGATGAACACAAGCTCACCGACATTTTGAGGTGCTGTAGAATAAGTTGCTTGTACAACAAGTGGACAATTACAGCCACTCGCATTGCTCGAACTCCGCGCAATCCACCTCGGCGATCAAGTCCAAGCACACGACACGACGACGAGGTGAGTGCTGTACCAATAGTTCGATCACCAGTTGAGCAAATCCTTTACGTAATAACTTATTTAGCCCTCTTGTCCTTGAAGACTTAAATTATTAAATGTTTACAATGAAGCGAAAAATTGAAAAATTTAACGGTGCAGGCAGGATTCGAACCTGCGTCTTCAACGGCTTTCCGGGCCAACACGATGCCACCCTAAGGCATGTAGAAGCAACTGGTTGAAAAAATCAATGGCTCTAGCATCAGGTTCGGTGGTCCAGTTGATAGGACGCCCGTGTTGCCGCGAAAGCCGTTGGAGACGCAGGTTCGAATCCTGCCTGAACCGTATTTTTTTTTCAATTTTTCGCTTCATTGTAAACATTTGATTTACGTTAGCAGATTGCTTTAATAAAAATACTTACATTATTGGCTGACCGTAGGCCGCAAGAGTTGGCGCGCTACTAGAGTTGTGTGAGCTGGCATATGTGCGCGAGGACTAAATCTACCAACCAATTGGTTTAATCTCCAGAACTCACCTTTGTATTCACTTATATTACTTTTTAACCGACTTCAAAAAAGGAGGAGGTTCTCAATTCAAACTTTTTTTTTTCTATGTATGTTACTCGATATCTCCGAGAATCGTGAACCGATTTTCAATTTTTTTTTTTTAATAATTCCAGAGCGAACCTAGAGAGTCTAGAATCTCTGTCGGGCGGCAGCGGCGCGGGGGGCGCGGGGGGCGCGGCGGCGGGCGGCGGGCAGGAGCGCGTGGTGCGCGCCTTCGCCGAGCTGGCGCGCAACCTGCAGCGCATGCGGCCCTGCGTGCGCCCCGCCATGTGCAAGCCCTACGGGAAACAGTCCGAGCAGCTGCAGAAGAGTGAGTCTTTCTTCTTCCGTTTTTTTTTTTTTTGTTTTTTTTTTTTATGGCATAGGGGGCAAACGAGCAAACGTATCGCCTGATGGAAAGCAATTACCGTCGCCCATAAACACCTGCAACACCGGAGGAGTCGCAAGTGCTTGCCTACCCGGAGGACGAAGATAGAATGCCTCTATGCTAGTAATCTTCTCTTCACTTCGTTTCTCTTTCTCATCCCTCATCAGGGACATGGGGTTATGGAGATGGGATCGCATAGTGTTCGATCTTGCACTGCAACCTCAAGTTCATTCAAGCCGAAGTCAGTTGATGCAGCTTCTCTATTTACCTCAGAAAATGCCAGTCGCAACTTTTCCAAGTGTTGTTGAAGTAAATTAACAAGCGCGAGGCTATTTGAAAACCTTTATAGTGATAATGGCAATAACTTTGTGCTTTGCTCTCTCATTAATTACTTTAGAAAAGAAAATCTATTGCGGCCCCAGAAATAGATGAGGTCTTATGTACAAATGTAAAATGGTGAGTGTCATTTAGTATTCGAGGTTCCAATTTGGGGGTTTGTAGCATACTAGTAGACTTTTACGTAAGGTATTGTTTACAAAAAGGTCAGTGTTAAAATCGATCAGGGAGGGATTGATTCGGTACAGTTTAATATGCGTCATGAAAAAATTAAGTTATTTTTAATTAGCGACCCACCCCGGCTTCGCACGGATGCTGATAAACTATGCATGTATTATACATATAAACCACTCCATCTAATCTATAAAAAAAACAGCATCAAAATATATGAATAACGTTTCAGTACTATTGGACACGATTCAGCTGGTGCAGTCGCTGCGCAGTTATTTGCCGCCGCCGCACATCCAGGTCACTTCGTGGAAAAATGACGACAAACTGCGGTGAGTTGTAATGTGACGTGTTCCGTTCATCTCTGGACTTTATATTGACCGAGTAAAAATTACAAATCTTAGCAGCAGTATTATAATTTATAATACTGCCGTACTAAGCATAAGAGCAGTAAATCACATTGAATGTTACAATAGAAAGGTTTTATCTTGGTTTACGAGTCGTACGTAATTAAGATAACGAGTTCTTTTTCGTAACATTCAATGTGAGTTGGTGCTGTTATGTTACGGCAGAATATACGTACCAATAACTAACTTATCACCTGACTTCTATCACTATTCTGAATTCTTATCGGTAATGAAATTGTATAATTTCATATACCTACTTTGAAGTTTTTTCTTTGCTACTTTGATTGATTGTAGTCTGATAATTACCGATTGCAGATTATCATCTACAGTGCGTGAGCTAATAGAATGCGATTCGAGGTTTATGCCTGTCTCGCTCTTACGCGATCCAAATAAGAACCTCTCAGTTTTCACCCCAATCCGAATCGAATCTGAGAGCTCATGGACTGTACTTAGCTCGTGTCTGTTGTGTCTACTGTGTTTTTTGATGTTACTATTGATACAATTGATTGATTGGTGGTTATGCCCACATTAAAAAAAATGAGACATTACATGTTTCATAAACTCACTATTGTATTTCAGCTCGAACAACATGGAGGAGCTAGAAAATCGGAAGGTAGTGAGTGGCAACTAGCCCTCGTGTGCCGTCGACCTGCGCGTGTCGTCGTCCACTCACGACTCGTGAGTCACGAACACTAGCTATTCTACTTCAGTTTTTGTTAAAACCTTCGTATGCCCACGGAAAAGTGCTGATTAAATTTGTATCACGTGCAAAATTGCTATAAGAAAAGCCGGCTTAGGTGGTAAAGAATCCCAGATAGTAGAGATGCAACGGATAGTTGTTTGGCCGGATACCGGATATTCGGCCTAACCACCGGCCGAATATTCGGTATCCGGCCGCCGGGTATTCGGCCGGCGGGACTATACCTACATTTTGAGGTTTACAGGTACGCATCGCGCAGGTTTTGTCCTGTTATGTCATTTCTAGGTTCGAAACGAGTTTTATTATGTCATGAAGTAACTTCGTTCAATAGTACATCTGCAAATTAGTAGTAGTGCAGTAAATTCCAGTTTTACCCCAAAATCAAGCAAATTGACTATCCGGTATCCGGCCGGATAGCACGTTGCTATCCGGTATCCGGCCGGATATTAAAATAAGGACCAGACAGGCCGGATACCGGATAGTAACCGAATATTCGGTGCATCTCTACCAGATAGTGTTGTGCCGTTTCCGAGAATTTCCAGAAACTTTCTTCATGTTTGTTTGGGGAATGTTCTCGAGAACGCACTAGCTACATAGAACTCGGGGAACATTCTCGAGGACAGCACAATTCTAGTCCTAAGCCCCTTTATGCTGTCAATTGCCGAAGCTCTAAAAGCATTTGTCCACCGCTAAAGTGTAGCAATTAGGTGTTTTCCGTTATGTAAATTGTTTTGGGTTGCAACCTGTGATTAGCTCAAATAGCTACACGAATATAGAGAGCACCAAGTAATGGACGAGTAGGTACTTTTGTATGGCATTTTATATTGTGGTATATGGGTGCTTTGTATATTTGGGTAACTTTCAACCTTTTTAGTCGAATAATTCGACGGTTAAGTAAAAGTTGCAAAATGTGAATCAGATGACTCGTTGTAAAAATAAGATATATTAGGCAGTTGTAAGATTAATATTTGGGTTTTCCTAATTGATCAAATGATCGCACAATATCAGAACTCCATTAAGTACAAGCTGAGATGGAGAAATTAGAAAGTAACGGATGTTTTGATCCTTGAATCTACTTAAATATATTGCGTGTGTTCTCTAAATGTGGCTTGTGCTGGGTTCAGCCGTTAGTGGGTTGTAGTTGTTCTAATTTTTACGAATATTTGCTTTTTACGATTACTTTATGATTTTACACATTATCTTACAAACCGTTTTGGTTTTGTGTTACGTATACGTTGGACTTCTTATTGTTTTTACGTTTCTGTTTAATTTCTTTACCCGTTATTGTTCGTACACGCTTTATTGCTTTTAATGTTGAGATCTTTTTACAGTTACTTCTATTTTGTCCTTTTTTATTTCAATATATTATCGTAAGTGCATTATTTACACTGTGATAGAGGTGTAATAAATAGGTGTAGGCCTGAGCGAAATCTTGACATGGATATACATTTATGTAAGTCAGTTTATTTATTCTAATTCGGATACGATTAACCATTTAACCGCCGCCTATGCCAAAAATATCGTCACGTCAGTTTTTTTCCATTATTTTTTTACGTTCATGTAGTGCTTGATGTGAAAAGGTTAGAAACGGTTAAAAGGTTTATTGGAAAGATCACATACAATATTATTACCAGAATATTGTCAGTGAAATCTTGTTTTTTTTTAGACCATTGCAGCTAATGGTAAGTGGTATATCAAACAGGAAATTGCATTAATTTTGCAAGAAATCGTATAGCTGATTGATGATTATACTTCTACCGAAAGATAAGATCAAAATTTAAGACTATTACTACTTATGATAAGTAAAAAAGTCGCTTTTATTAATTTGATTTTTTTTCGTCAAGAACTTAAATATTTAATAATGAAAAGAAGTCGCCACGTCTTGTCTTGTGTGTGAGGAGGAGGTATCTTATTGAAGACTGCAATTTTTCATGTCGTTCGTAGCTAGCGCCTGTGAATATAAGGTTAGGTTCGGTAAGTGTGGGCTGCACACTGGGTTGCGCGCAGTTTTGCCCGTTTTGTAACGTGTTAATATTTACTATGGATACATTTCAAGAAGACTGACAATGCAGTTTACCATTTTTTCGTTGACAAACATTTCATCGACGTATTATTTCATCGAAACCATTTTTCTCTAAATCCGTAAAAAAATATTTGGACTTATAAAGCAAACCTAAAACAAACAATAGGATCATTCTTTCAAGAATTATGAAAAATGTTTTACTACAGGGGAAGAAATTGTCGAAATAAAGCAATCGACGAATTTTTTGGTTGACGAAACTAGGGGATATCCTGCCAATACCTATACAATGTCGCGTTTAGCTACCTGGGGCCCCATTTTACGAAGCTACAAGTTACGAATCACAAGCGGAAGTCTCTTTCTAATATAAGAAGTTGAAAAGGGACTTCTGCTTGTAATTTGTAACTAGTAGCTTCGTGAAATGGGCTTCTGTTGTAGGCGGCGCAACCATAGGAGTGTATAGGCATTCGCAGTCTTCTTGAAGAATTGGTCCATGTCTGTCCGAGATCGGGTAAAGGTCTTCGCACATTATAACAACTCAACGGCGACTCGATTCTATGCCAAATATTGAAATTTAAGCCCCATGTCACATTTACTAGGTTTTATTTCAAAAAATGATATTAGTAGTGGACGACGAGTGGACGACGCGTCGGTGCGTCGTCGAAATTAAACCTAGTAAATATGACATAGGGCTTCAATTTCAATATTTGGCATAGAATCGAGTCGCCGTTGATTATAATGTGGTAAGTCATTGCTTTTAACTGATACGAAAGGGGTCTCGGAGAGTTGCTATGGTCTGTAACATAGACACTTCAATTGTTTCATAATGTAAAAAAAAAAAAAGATATATTATCACAAATATCATCACAACATGGACTTAATCCTAAGAGCTTAGGTCCTCTCTCAATTAATGAGTGCTGGACATAACAGATTGTAATCTTTGGTTTTGCGCAATCTTGTGTGCAGTAGGGTTAAGTACAATATAATAATAACGCAAGTTGCTATTTACTTCCAAAACATCACATATGTGAAATAATGAACTACATAAGTTTGCTAGTGCAATAATTAGGCAAAGCCTACCTTAAACTTAAAATTTTGTATCCTAGTACTGTAAATGTATATTAGTGAATATGTATTGCAAATGCTGACTTTCAACAGAACGTTCGAAAATGTACGATTGTAATGTTTGTGTTTTCGATACGGACCCTTTTAGTTATACCTGTTTGACTATTGTTGTGAGCAGCGTTTTCATTGTTAAGTGAATTTGGACATTGAAGTGCTCTCTTAGGGTGTGTCTTATTCTGATAATATATTACAGAGATACCACGATTTTGCGCGATCCGCGGCGCGGCGAGCGGTCTAGCGAGAGATCCGAGCGCGGCGACCATACGAGTGAGCGAGACAAACGCACCGCGCACCGCTGTCGCGAAGTCGTGGCATCTTCGTTAATATTACCAAAGGCCTTGTGCTCCACGCAATACGAATGACATTTCTGCATAAAGTTCAATCCTATGAAATTTTGTAGCATAATTTCTTGGACATGTACGTCTCCCTGGTTGAAGCTCCAAAACAGAAGAAGCCATCTTTTTCATGCTAAGAGAGCACTTGTTATTTAACAATATTAAGATTTGGTACTTGTGTATTATTTGCGCCGACTCTACTATTGGCTTAATGTGAAGTATTTTTGCAAACTTTATACTTGCAAGTATAAATGAGGCTATTATATTTGGGTCAGATTTGCTTTTCGTATAAGTATGTAGTATTAAGTTTATATGTCCGTTGTTATAACTCTTGAAAAGTATTAAAAATTCAAAAGAATCTCACTCTGTATTAGAATTAAGCGTTCTAGTCAAAAATGGACTTCATTTTATAGTAAATTTGGAAGCGATTAATAACAAAGTAACTAACAAATAAACTAACCATAGTGTTGGATGAAATTTAAGTGAAAGTAATAAATTTAATACAGACTGATAAAAGTATTTCTAATGATAATCAGATTTTCGCTATTTGACCCATGTTTGATTTGATCTCAACATTTGTTTCGATGAACGATTCTCTTCAACACTATGCTGTCGAAGTGAGACTTGATTGCATTATAAAGTACCTATATAACTTCAAGAAAGGTTTTATTTTCGATTAATAATTGTATAGGTCTTAAGATTTAATGTTTTCTTGCAACAAGTCGATGTATTGTTACTTGGATCTGCATGAATTGCGCCGTCAGTATAATTGCGTTGTCTTCGTGATTTGTTCTGTACTATTCTGGTGAGAGGACCCTTATACTTTGGTTGGATCACGCTTGAATATCGAATAAGTAATGTATTGTACCTACCCTTTATATTTAGACTAACATTTTATTGAAAGATTCTGTATCCAATTGGCATCTTGTTTCCTGTGATAGAATTTCGATCAAAATTAAATTTTGACATTTCCTTGCAATCAAAAATCAAAACAAAGCGTTCGTCAATGAAACTTGTGGCTTGAAAAAATATTTTTTTAAGTAATATTGCATCAAAGTCACGCTAAATAGTATAGCAATATAGTATTAAGCATGACTGCGTTTTAGAAAGCATTGGAATTAATTTCTAATAATAAATAAACTTATTATTTATTATGTTAACGTTTACGCCAAGTTCTATTGATGAATGCTCTAGTGTTGAACGTTACTTATTTTGGTTATTATATTAAATTACTAAACATTTGTTGTTAAAATGTATCTATATTTGGCCTTGCCATGTAATTTATTATTTGCCGGCATTAAAATTATTTATCTTGTAAAAGTGGTAATATAGTGGATTGAGAAATCAGTGCTTAGTAATAAATAAAATTATTTAAATCAAGATTGTTTTAATTTGACGTGTTACTTTTGTCAAAAGCTTAAGGCTCCTTACAAAAAATGCTGATTGTTTTAGACATTTTTCTCTATGATCAAACATGTTTCTTAAAATATTATCATGTTACTACTTAGAACAGGACCATTGCGAGTTATCGGTATATTTGAAACGTACAGTTTGAATTTTTCATTGTTAATATTTGTTTGAAAAACTCGAAATTGACAAAATTCACGGAGAAATCTGGTTTATTCAACTTATTTTCGACTGCACGCAATGAAAGCATGGAATGAAATATTATGCAACTATCTAGAACTCAGGGAAAAATATTATTGACATTAAAAAGTTGCTTGTAATTATAAATATATTTGTCATAATATGATTTTTTTTTTTTAAAAAGGAATAAGGCCTCTTCTCTTCTCTTCTTCTTGTTCTCTGTAGGTACGAATTTTACAAACCTTTGTAATAGGTAGAGGTTTACCGTGAACCTTATAGTTGACATTTTCAATGACGTCCGAATGGTCATAAAGAGCTTATCCTGTAAACATGACCCCAGAAAGAAATTGTTTTATACGTGGAGAGAAGCTCACATTAGGACAAATAGAAGCAAGTAACAAAAAAAAAACGCAAACAAATTTATATATTTTTTTCTAAGCCACAACAGGTTGAAATTGAAATTGGGAAGGGTAAAATTTACAACTATTATGCCTTCAGTGTCAAAGTATCACATTCCAATGAGTTAGGAATTTCAACCTTCTGACTTAGAAAAGACATTTAAAACGTAGGCAAGACTGTGGGGTAATGTTTACAAGGCAAGATCTCAAGTGGAAATCGGACAACTTAAAAAAACAACTGTACACATGTAAAGGACGTACATTTCTAACAACATGTTCAAATAGAAAACAAAACTAGACAGCGATAATACAATCAGCAAGTAGCTGACAATTTTAAGAGGCCTTATAACTTTCTAATTTTTTTTTTTCATGTTATGACGAATATATTGATAATTTCAACCAACTTTTTGAAGTGAATAATACTTTTACCCGAGTTCTAGATAGTAACATAGCTATTTCATGCTTTCATTGCGTGCAGTCGAAAATAAGTTGAAAAAACTAAATTTCCACGTGAATTTTGTCAATTTCGAGTAGTTTTTTAACCGACTTCAAAAAAGGAGGAGGTTCTCAATTCGAACTATTTTTTTTTGTATGTATGTTACTCGATTTCTCCGAGAACCGTGAACCGATTTTTTTTTTTATCAACAAAAATTATCAATGAAAAATTCAATCTGTAGGTTTCAAATATATACGATTAAATCCCAATAGCCCTGTTCTAGGTAGTAACATCAATAATATGTAAAGAAACATGTTTGATCATAAATAATACCTCAATGTTGATCATAGATAAAAAAAGTTTAAACAATCAGCATTTTAAAAGGAATAAGGCCTCTTAATATGCAATTTGACATAAGCCTATAGTAAAATTGATAGTTACTTTTGATGCTGACTGCCCTTTGCGACGTACATAGTGATATTCCCCGAAGAGAATAGAATGGGGAAAAATAAAATACTCTTGTCTTTATATTTGAATTTAATTCATCGTTTCATGATACTTTGGATCTTCACAGTATAGAATGGAAAGCACCTTTTTCTTTCGAAACATTTAAGGTTCTAAGTGATTGATTATATCTAATAGTATTAATGGAATGCTAAAGTTATTACAACACAAAGAGTTATTCACAACAACACACACACATACGAATCGATTTAAAATGTTATATAGCCGTACTTGGTAGGAATGATTAAGTACTTGGTAAGTACAGTTTTCCGTCACATCTGAAATTTGAATATTAAATAATATCCTCATGTATGTGATGTATTGAAAAACTGGTATGGCATTACAAAGGTATTTTTGTCAGTTCAGTTTGTATAAATTTTTACAATTTATTACCTTGATCTTTAATCTTAGTTAGCTAATTATAACTAGTTACCATATAATGTAGAAAAAGTAGTAAACATTTATAAAATATCTAATAAATTCAATGCATTTTATCACTGTTTCAATAGTAAAATGTAAGCTATAAACACTCATTCGATGACGTAATGTGCGTCTGCTTCGATCGAGCCTTCTAGACTCTGAAAGTACCTACACGCCAGTCAACTTATTTAGATGACTGATAAATAGAATGGCATAGGTATATCAATCTCATCTTTATTAACTTTTTACTTTATTTACCATATATATTTAATTTACGAAGGTAAAAAAGATTCTTATTTTTGCTTTCGCAGTCTTAATTGGAAAATTATCTCGACAATTATTTCCTGATACATTTCTAGCACAACTGTGACACGCGATTGTGTCTCTCACGATGCCCCTATCTCTCTCTGTTCAGTACTGTGAGCTATCTCACTCGGATAGGTGTTGTGTCGCACGACATGAGTCGCGGAGTATAGTTGTGCCAGGCGTGCAGGTGCCACATCGACTCATATTATAATCGACCGATGTCGTAGTAGGTATAATCGATGACAAGAAGGATTTTACTTAACTTGAAAAAGTGCAAGAAGATACAAAGGACCCCGCAGCAAACTTAGGGAAAAAGTGGTTTCAGTCAAATCTCACTAAATTTTATTCTGATGTAGATAGAACTCTCATGATTATTTTTTTATAAGGGCGCAACTCTCGCAGACGTATATTTTCTGAAATAATCCATTTAATTGTTTTATACAATATATTCGTTTTACGTAATTTCTCCTTTTTGCTCTTTTATGCATGTCGTTCGTAACATAGATAATTAATAAAATGCAATGTCAACGTTACAGAAACATTACAAAGATCATATTTTATGTTCGATAATTATTAATTACGTTATTATAAGTACTTGAATAAAAATAAAGAAAGTACTTACAACACAATGATGGCAGCAATGGCTACTTTGACTTAATTACGTCAGTAACTGTCAGTGCGTATCATTTTTCGTAATATATCGATTATAGAAAACACGTCGCGTAAATAAAAAAATGTATGCTTGACTATTTCAGAAAGTATACATATGAGAGAGTTGTGCCCTTATAAAAAAATTATCAGGAGAGTTGAATCTACATCATACTAAAATTTAGTGCGATTTGACTGAAACCACTTTTTCCCTAAGTTTGCTTAGATAACCACAATACCGATTTTGCTATGTATCGCATCAAAGTATTTTTTAGGATGCAACATTCAATGATTCTTTTTTGGATTTGAAGCGTTTCACCTCACTAGACGTCAAAACACCAGTGTTCAGGTTCAAAGGCGTCATCTTCCAGTTTCTTAGAAAATTATGAAACTAGTTCATTTTGGAGCGGTCCTACCGCGACCTTTTAGCAAGGCAATTGAAGTTAGAGAGGGCCAGACTTTTTTAAATAAGTATGCGGGTCGTAGCCAATGGTAGACCCGCGTGAAGTCTCCTTCACACAGGTACGGTACTTACGGCACACGTCCACGAGATCAGCTGGAACCCGCACTCACACCAGCATGTCTAGCACAACTATCCTTCGTGACTCTTGTCGCGCGAGATACCGCTACCCGTCATTCTCTCACATTACTGAACAGAAAGAGGGTAGGTTCGCGCGAGAAATAGTCGCGTATGACAGTTATGCTAGAGGTGCAGGACCGGATAAAAGTTAGGAAGATTCATGTATCGGCTTAGGTGTGAACACATAGACGGAGTCGTCGAGCCAGTAGTAGGCCTGCGCGAAGTCTCCCTCGCACAGGTAGGGCACGCGCGCCCACGAGACCAGCTCGAACCCGCACTCGTCGCGCATGAACGTCACGAACGATTCGGCTTGCTGCTCGAAGGTCGCGCCTTGGATCGGGAGACGCTCTTCGGGTTTGTGGTCGGCAGTTACTGAAATATAACAAAAACAATCAACTATGTTTTTATAATTAATAAGTGATTACGGTGAAGATTTGACCGAAAGACTCGAATTTACAGACATCTCCATTAATTCTACATAACTAAGCAGCTTGTTATTATTGCGTTGGGTAAAAAAGTTACTCTGACCAAATTTAGAAGATATCCAGTGCTCTGATATTTGATTGGGTGTTCCAACGGGTACCCAAAAACACAAAAAATAAATATACGCAGTAGTCTTTGTGAGATTATCGAGTGTGCGCTTCTACAAAGATTGAATAACTTCCACACAACGCAAACCGAAGTAGGTACTAGCTTTCGACAGGATGCCAATTGCCAAGTTCTAAGGTTATAGACTTATAGTGCAGTTTCTCTATTTGTAAGGAAAAAAAACGTTCTTGAGAACATTTCCCATACAAATTAGGAAACTTTCTCTAGAACGGCACTTCTTTACATGCTCAAAATTGCGGTTTATCTTCGAAGGAGATTGTCGAATAAAAGACATTGAGTAGGCGCAGTGGAACAAGGGACTACCTTCGACGTAGGGCTTGTAAGGCAGCACCAACGCCAGCAGGAGGATGCCGCCGGGCGCGAGCGCGGCGCGCGCCTCTAGGATCATGGTCTTGGGGCGGCTGCAGCGGTCGATCAGGTTCATCATGCTCACGCACTGGAACTGCTGCCCGCGCCACCAGTTTTCCGTGTCCAGGATACTGTAACGTTTATAAGTTACAAACATACATTTCGTTATAATCTTAGTCACAACAAAAGGTAAGGCCATATGATAATAACGTCATGTCGTGTCATCCAGACTTAATTAATCACCAGCATCCAGACGATAACATCTCACCTGACAAAGGATTCGTTAAAATTAAATTTTAGCAGAACTATACGTATAATACGGCGGTGCATACATAGGCTTCTAATCATAATTCTCTCATTGGCTTTGCCGTAGCAAAGCGGCAAACGATGTTTAAGAGAGCAGTACTCACGTATATCCCTTACTGGTCAGCGCTTTCCGCATACTTGCTGATATTTCCGTCGCATATCGCTCTTCGTAGAGCTGCGCGAATCGGCGGCTGACCTCGCCGTCGCCCGCGCCGACGTCAACCAGTGCGCCGGCGGCCGTGTCGCCCAGCAATGTTCGCGCATGCGCCTCAGACAGCACGAACATCGAGCCGCGACCCAACCATCTAGAAATTTAATTAAAAACATTTTTTCTGTAAGCTTCCAATAATGGCCTTTCAGTCTTTCACAGGCTATACAGACCGTGTCATGAATATAATATTTAAGAAAAATATATATATTTAAAAGACCTATAAAAGTAAACAAATAATATTAATAATATTGGCTGAGACCCTTTCACAAGTGCCTGGTCATTGGTAATCTGTGGTTTAGAAAATGCTACTAAAACTAAGCGTTGCGAACACCGACTGGGTTCCCAGTGTAAAAAGCCTTTTAAGTAACATTTGGTTTTCTGATTCTTAGCTCCACTATTGCATGAGGTCTTCTCATTAGTTTCAATGAAGGCTGAATATCTTGGAATCGATTGTTTTTATCTCCACTAAACATAGCTAAGAACGATCTCTAAAATCAATACTCATAATTGAAAAAAAAAACGCTTTCTAATTAGTTACAAAAGATAGAGACACAACACTCTTCTTTGTTGTACAGTCTAAATAGGTTTGTGAGCTCTTCGCTTATAACAAGCGATTCTTCCGAAGTTAATTATCTTTATAATTTCAGCCGAAAGATTCCCACCGCTAGATAAACACACCTATAAGTTCACTCGAGAGAAAAAATACTGGCACTGTACTGGATAACTTTTCAGGTACCTATCGAAAGTCCATGTAACAAAGTGAATTCGTTCACTTCGTTATTTTTAATATCATAGTTACAGTACCTATCTAATTATAACTTGGTATTGGTAAGTAAGTGCTCACGTGATGACGACGACACGAGCGAAAAGATTGTAGGTACAATTTCATTGATAGCTATCAAATTAGTTGTTAATATCAGCCTTCACAGAAAATAGCGTCAAAGTACAGGGTGTGCTCGAGTTCCTCACAGAAAGCACATGCGATGCGCTATTACCGCAGCTATTTCAATGCAACTATAAATTTTCTTATCTAACTTAATTGTCGATAACAAACTTCGCCCGTTGCTGGAACCTTCTAATTTAGCCGAGGGATTAGGTAGGTACTTCCTTGAAAGCGATTTGTAGGCTAGTCGCCGGGTAACAATAGCGCAATTATCCACTACCGTTGGCCGTGTGGTGGTGGCCGTTCGAAGGTGGTTCGTTGCAATTACCGGGGATAAAACACAAAGCGGAGTGCGAGCTGCGGGCGCTTCGACTGCAATTGTGCGCCCGCGGCGCTGCCGAGGCGGCCCGCGTTGGGACGTCTTCATCGCGCCCCGGGGCGAGCGGCGAAAGTGGATAATGAGTAGTAAATCCAGCTCTCATTAGCTGAGAGCGAGCGTCGCGGCGATCGATACGAATTCGTCTTCGGTAAAGGGATAATCGCACACCGACCAACTCTGTTATTAGCCGTAGTACCATATATCACGCGCGGCATTATCCGCGGCCCCCGGCGTCCGCGCAATTACTCGTACAGCGCAGCGCTTGGATCGGTCACAATACCCTATTAGGATAGCCTTATACGTGTCTACTTCAAGTTTCAGACTAGCAGCACTAAGTTTTCTGGAGGAGCCGTGTAATTGACATCTTCTGCACATAACAAGACATTACGTGATTTTGGTGCTCACATAATTGTTCCTGAACCGGGAACTGTTAGTTGGGAGAGACAAGACAAACGAAATCTGCGGTTAGATTGTCATAGGCCAGGCCACTTACATTCTAAGATATCTTACATTCCTTAAGACCGGAACGCGGTGTTCCCAGGCAAACAACCTCACGCTTCTGTACCATTGTGTTGAACAACTCATTCTCTTAGTATAGCTGTTTTATGAAGCATTCAGTTGTCTACTAGTTTTTCAAAAACAACAGCAAACTTATTAGGTACCTATGTCAAAGAAGTAGCTGTCACCTCGGCATAGCTGTAGGTAACCAGTAACCAAGATATTCTCCGGAGCAATAACGGCGCGGCCGGTAACCGATAGTGTCGTGTCGTGTCGGTTGTTAGTTACGCGCTCGTCTCGGGTTACATTGTATGATCTGTTCGCGTCGTTATCGTATATTGAGCTCGGCGTTGTCTTCAGAAAATGTATCTTAAATTAGATCTTCAAACTTCACTCATCATATAGGTACTTACGTAATAATAAAAACGTTCGTTCAGAAAAATATCCAATGAAGTTTAGTGGACAAGTGATGACAGGCGACAAAATGAATGCCCGTTGAGTAATGTTTTGTTTTTATTTGGTCTTTGTACCTAAACTAATTTCAATAATTTCGACTATTGAGAGGAAAATATCATTAATGAATTGTTTTTTTTGTCAGTTCAAAGATAGCTGTTAAAGGCCAAGACAGTATGTCTCAAAATATTGGACGCAAACTTAACTTTGTCGTGAATTGTCTCTATACTGTGAATAAGTTTATAAGTAGGTACCTATAATCAGAGAAATATATGTTTTATTGTAATGTAACAAATTTACGGCTTTCGGACATTTCAATTCGGACAATTAGATCTTATACCGCATATAGAAAAAAAAAATTGTTTGAATTTGAACCTTGACCTGTGCCAATAAGGTCCAAGTTCATATCTGCCATATATGGCTTCGTATGCGGTAAAGGTTTAATAAATTGTTCATTTCTTGCTTTTATTTGCTTGTGCTACATGATGCTACTTCTTGCCAAATTTCATGATTCTAGATCAACAGCCGTATAGGTCCCCCTTGTCAGCGTCAAAATATACAGCATTGAGTATTTAATATTAATTTCAGCTTGATACCTCAATGCGATGCGTGAGAAAAAGGTCTTGACAGATAAACAGACGGACAACAATGTGATCCTAAAAGATCACTGCTTTTGGTGATTGAGGCACGGAACCCTAAAAAGCACCTTGGGGAGGGCCTTGGTTTAGGTCTGAAGTCACTAATGCGTGTCTGAAAACCAAAAGAGGCACAATTACGATACAGAGTCGGTGTCGGCGCGGCCGGCAACCTGACGCAACCCCGTGCTAGCGGGTGCGGATTGATTGCTTTATTGTGTAGCGGCGCTTGCGACGCGCGATCCATGATACATGAGGCGGCCACGCAGCTAATGAGCGCCGACACTCACCGCGTAATTGTCACCGCGCCGACCAATCTCCACAAATTCCCGACAGAACCGCGCGATTGAGTCGCGCAGCAAAAACGCCCGAATATGACGACGCTTGTTACACCGTGATTGATTTATTCGGTCCGTAAAGCCAAAGGGAGCCGTGGACACTAACATTAAACCACCCTAATGCAGCACGGAGCGCGCCATAACCAGTCGCCACTATAGGCTTTAAAATTAAATCGCCTTTACGTCACTGAGCTCTTTATCTAAGGCGTACAAGTATAAATATCCAGGTTGTTTACCTAGGCGTGAGGCGCATGTAGGCGTGCGATATCCTTTGTGACAACATGGTCCGATGGATGCAGCTGAAAACTGTAAAGGAACGCGTGGGCAGCGTATGTGTCGCATCTCGGCACTCGATATCCTAGGTAGGGAATCTATTTCAATAGAATGCGGTGGCTTGCAACAAGGAATCCGATGCGGTTATCGACGGAGGTGAGAGATGTGTCGCCGGTCGGCGAGCGCGGGACGGGGGGGCGGGGTTCGTATCGCGATTGCATCTGAGAGCAAACAAGCGGGGGGGTGTCGGCCCGGGGCGCTCAAATCATATTACCCCCGCCTCACACCACCGCCACACACGTCATTTGTGCGTCGCTATGGCGACGGCCCGGGCCTTGCATGATATTAGTGCGCTCATCTCCGGCCGTTTAAAGTGACGCCCGGCTCGTTCGGGAAATTAAAACCGATGCGGATCCGGAAGGTGCGATCGACCCGCGCTCCCCACCAATTACACCTCGTTGCATGCGAACGTATCACGACTGATACGCAATTCCATTTGCATATACGTTAGCATAAATATATTTCGGAAAATCTAGATTCGATCCTTAAATCGAATCCGAGATAAGCGGCTTAAGCGTGTAGTAGGAATTTAATTGGAAATAAAGGCAAATTTAATTTCAAGGCAGATTTAACCGATATGTGTGAATTTTAATTTCCTGATATGATATCTACTTATTCATATTACCTACATGTACCTACGAACTATCTGAATTTTCACAGCGAGCAATGTAAACAATATGACCTAAGGTTATACCTATTAATGGATGTTTGCGCAGTTAAGTCTCTCATAAATTAAATCAGTCACGAGGAAAACGAATAAAGCTTAGATGGGCGGCTGAAATCAGGCGCTTACGTACAGCTACCCCTTCTTAACAACGACGGAACCGGCATTCCGTCCCTTCCCAGCCTCTCTTTATTTAATAAAACGTATCTGAGAAATAATTACATACCTACATTAGCTATGTAAATATAGCTAACCATATTAGATACGTAATGTAATAGCGGCCCCTCCCCAATGTATGTAGATAGGTACACATTTGCTTTGCTCAAAGACATTGTCGCTTTCAGGCACCTCATTAGAGCGCGTCCCATGTGAGCCTACCCCCTCCCCCTCCCCGAGCCCTCCCTGCGACCCCCGCCCGTTAGTGCTCTTACACACACAAAGACGAGAGCAATTCTTTCTCCGAGCTCGCAAACTTGGCTGGATAATTACACTTAGATAAGACCGGTTCCTTTTAAGAAAGGATATTTAAGGCAATAGCAGAAAAAAGAAAGAGACATAAATTGTTAAGCGGATACAGGGCCTATTATGTCGTAACCCCGGAGCCCTTTGACGCACTCGGCTTCAGTTTCATAAATAAACATAACATAAAACAATAAAATGAAAAAGTTTCAGCTATCAAGGTCTATAATAAAAATCAAGTTCGATGGCATATAATCGAACGTCGCCGAACTGTAGGACCCATCATAGCCCCGCACAGCTCTCGGGCAGCTATAAACAATAAAAAGTGGATAGTAAAATGTATAAACAATATGAGTACGGTTAAAACGTTTTAGTGTCAAGAGTGGGCCCATAAACCGTTGACACGCACCCGTAAAATATTAACGATAGCTACAAGAAAAATGACGACTATCACTGTACCGATTTTCGGTCGCGAGGACGCTACAAATAATGGCGGAGTCGAATTTATACGCGGACCCGAATTGCCCCGATTGAATATTTTACCAGCCCACGATCCGCCAAATCGCCCGACGATATTTTTCTATTTCACCCTCCAATTTTACTATCAATTGCTTAGTTTCGCCTTAAACATTATTCGTGCGACAACGCCATCGAGTCGCCCCGCGGATGCGCTCGTCGCCTCGCTACGAGCGCTTCACACGAACCTCTAAACCTTTTCAATTGAGGAAGAATGTTTGATTTGAACACGTTTTATACCGCACGAGAGTAAACGTTATTTATTAGTAATTAAGTTACGTGATCCGGCATAAAAAGTTTATAATTGGAGTTGTTTCCGTAAATGATCGTTTATGAAGATTCCACTGTAGACTTGTTTTACGGGCGGCCTACATTGTGAGCGCAGTGTGTGCGGCTGCTGACGGCAATATCTTGAGCGTTTCGGGAACACAATAACCTTTAAAAGGTGTAAAGGCGTGGGCTCAATCCGAGTCCCAGTCGGACTTTAAAATAACTTCTCGGAGGCGAATGGTTTATTGCTTATTGAGTAGCTCTGACGAAACGCGCCTCCGACGATAAAACATGTCCGGAGCGGAATCTCAGTCAATATCACAATATACGCAGCGACATTGAAATTATCGCTTAGTGGGAGGCGCGCGTCCGGCCGGCCGATGAGGTTGGCGAAAGTAAAACAAAATGAGAATCGTCCGAACAATGAGTATTGTCGCGGCTGTCATGGCGGCGCGCCGGCGCGGGCGCGGGCGCAGCAGCGGCGGCAGCGACAGCGGGCGCGCGCGCGGGCGCGGGGCTCGCGAGCGGATGGCGCGCCATTGGCCGCCGCGTGGTGGGCGGGGCGAGCGACAAACTGCGCGCACGCAAATAGCGCACCCGCACACAAATTAAAACAATAAAATGAAAGTAATAAAACAAAGTGAGCACCGTCGAGTATCCACTATCGAAAGGCTTAATGGCCGGGCGGGGGCGGTGGCGATTCGATTTATTGAGCGAAGCGCTTTCATCTCGCCATCGGCTCGGAGATCGTAGCCAAATTCGGCAGTCGGAGCCATTGTTAGTCAAATATACATTTCCTTCAAGTTCAATAAAGCTGGGATCATCACCTAATTGACAGAAGTTGTATGCAGACTGACAGGTATGAACGGTGTCATGTGTTCGTTTATAAACCCGAAACCCCGTTGAATGCTCGTAGCGGGGTTGAAGTGCGTGTCCACGAACGGACAGTGGGTCAGCTGAAACACGTGAAGTGCGTAAGGCTCGAGGGGACTCCTGCCGGTCAAGGTTAAGCCCCGACCGAGCGTTGCCTTATGCGGAACATTCGATACACGAATTGCAAACGAAATGCTAAACAACATTATACATATTAAACCATTATAGAGCTGTCGTAAAAATATTCGAGATTCTCAATTGCATATAAGTAGCTACCTACTTTGACAATATTAAAGGCGGAATAGAGACTGTCGCAATAGAGTAGTCATCTATTCACGGTTTTACCTTTCTTTTATAGACAAACTGAAAAAGAAAACAAAAAATCTTTTGGATTATAATAAAACTAACTTAATCTATAGGATGACATTTTTTACCTACAAGATTAATTAAAAATGTATGATTTCAGGGGGGAATTGTAGATGGAATGAAACATTCGATGAAATGTTGGTCTATAAAAGAAGTGGATATATCATCTAGGTACCTACCTACCTATACTCGCTCGCTAGCTCTTACCACGGGGTGTGAGTTAAGATAAATATATGTATTTAATTGGCAAACAGCACGCGCCAAACAAACAGGATTTTTCGGCTACAATTATTATTATTTGAGTAACAAAAATTACCTATTTATTGCTTATTGTACCTCTGCTAATTTTAATTTTAATTTTTGTGTCATCACAATTTCGAATGAAAGTAACCGCGAGTCCCTTCAAAAATATTTACCTTACCTACTGTAAGATTCTGGAAACCTCTAGATTAGACTTATAATTATAAATGACTTGATTTTACATGACTAGTAAAAACTTCTTACTCTGCGGGGATTGGAAAAATTAAAACATTAAAGAAAGAAAGAAAGAGAAAATTTTACTGGCAATAATTTAGTAACCAGGTAGGTAGGTATCAACCGTTTTCCAAAATACTAACCTATATAATTACATAATAAACTACCGAGAAATATTAAAATACCTATACGAAACGGACGGACGACGCGACTGATCGGCTCTCCTGATGATGAACCGCGAACAGATTCGAAACATGTCGAGCGATATTCGACTTCTCACGACGTAAGCAAAGCCGTTTCGTAGGTATTTTAATTAATCCCGAATTATCAGGGACGCTTAATAGGTATGGTGACATACCTATAGGTAAGCACCTATCAGGCACCTGCTGAAAACACACAAATTAAATTCTCTCCTCGATCCTTAATCAGTTAACTAATCCAAAATAAACCTAATCATTAAGAACATACATTTCTGACAAGAGATAATTTGGTACATGCTGTAGGTAGCTTTTGATTTGAGTAAGCATTAAGCCAACTCTATCAGTCTTCAGTGCCCTCGACGTAAACAGAAAGGGGATACCTACTCCGATATTCGAACTTCGTGCTGTACCGTCCTACTTATTCAAATTTAGTTTTACACGAGATCGAGAGGGATGGCGCGGTACAAATTTCGAACTTCGGAGTAGCCCTTCAGACTCCATCGTCAGCAAGCCCGAGTGACCTAACTATGTAGTCGCAATCCGGAAGGAAATGGGCGAGCTGGCGCGTAACGAATGTCGTCTCATTTACTAATGTGTCACATGCAGGCGGCGTTGTTTCACAGCACCCCCGCCCGACCCCCCCACACCCCCCTGCCCCCCGGGGGGAGATGACCAATGGCGTCGCGACGCCACCCGCCGACGATGCAGCCTTAATTACGACGCTCTGATATCTGCCAGATATGTGATACTAGGAGGTGTGGGTGTCGGTATTTACTAAGGTATCTTTAGGTAAATGGTATACTTACCTACGTATAATTTCTGTCGATGTAAGTATTGTAAGTAGGTACCTACTGGAGCAAATAAATTATTAATATAGACCAGTTACCTGGTAATGATATATTAGACAAAACAAATCACATGAAATTATCTAACAGATTGACTAGGTCAATTTTAATATGTTTTTCAGGCAGACTTTATTTACATCTGCAATTTCAATAGGACACTTTAATTGATTAATGCAGAAAAATCATTTTAAATATCATATGAAAGTGTTATCGTCAATCATAATTAACTAAAAAGTGGTGCTCACAATCTTATCAGACTTGATCCCCACACCGCACCCTACAAACTGTGCATATAATAATAATTAATGAACATAATCTTATTCGAAAACGTCAAAAAAGTCAGATATCTATGAAATATATATGTCTTAAGCCAACAAGCTCTTGGCAGAGCAAACGAATATGAAGAACAAATAAAATACTTTGCATTTAATTCTTTTGTAATAATGTAAACCACAAACTAATATTTGGGAATAAAGAAAGCTTGCCTTTACTTCAAACTAAGCACAAGGAAAACAATTCAAAGCCAATTCGACTGCATTATTACACAGACACGTAATAAAACAGGAAGAAACTGCGAGCATTTCAAACACCTCCGTCATAAAAATGAGACGTTCGCGTTATCGCGGCTCAGCCTCGAAAAACGCGGTAGCATTCTACATAGTTGAACGTTGACGTTGTGAAAACCCGTCTGAATACTATTACGGGTATGTTAACCGGTTTCATTAACCCGGGTGGGGTTTTCATCTCGGCTGCATAGCTGCGCGCGCAAACAAATTAAAACCTAAGACGCGCCCTAATCAATAGCGGACTCGCCGCGAAGCCGAATTAACTCGGCCGAATGAAAAAATGAAGAAAATTATATTCGCGCGAGACCCCAAACCCTCCCCCCGCCCGGCCCTGAGGAAATTGCTTTTCTTTCAGTGGGCCGCACACACACGGCGGCGGGGTACGCTCGCCCGCGCGCCGTGGGCAACCCTTCAACTTTTACTCTTTTGAGAGTACAATACAAACTATAAGTTACGTATTTGATTTACTAGGTTATTTTAAAGCACTTTACACATCTATAATATATGTGAGACTTGGTAGTCTTCTCATGTAAATTCCTGTAACCTCACAATGCACTCTGACCATGTTACTCTACATGAAAAAACACGTAGGGAAATTTATAATTTTATTTGTTATTTCAACCCTTTTCTAGTGTATTTAACCCTTAATAATAGAGGTTTTCTTCAAATCGAGAGTATAGGCATTTTGTAGATATTTACCTTAACCTATTGACCGCCAAGCGGTCTAGCAATTTACCGTGCCACTGACGCCAGAGTAAAAAAAAAAGATGTGCCCAAAAATCAACAGGGATTGAAAAATACTTGTAGCGGTTAGAATTACAAAGTTTTTGATCATTGAAATTTGGACGGCTGTGGCCGACGTGGCGTCAGGGGCACGATTTTTTGTTGACGGCCACAGCCGACTGTGGCGGTGAAAAGGTTAAACTTGATTATTTTATAGGTCGAAGTATTAGGTTTTGCATTTAAGTTAGGTAATTGTGATCAATGTTACTGTTCTGTAAATTAAACAACAGTTGTAATTTATAGTTATACTGAGATTTATGAATACTTTTTTTGAAACAAAACGTAGCACCTGCAGGATCAGGTTACGAACTGAAATGCGACGTATCGCAGTATCGGTATCCTTTTCCAGATATGTCTGTATCTCGGCGTCACGAGGCGCGGCGGCCGGCAGTACAGTCGCGAGCAGGAGAGGGTTAGGCACCGTCGACACGCGCAATATTATAATTTACGTTTGGCCGTATATCGAGGTGTAAGTAGGTGCTTTACCTGGGCGTTCGCGCCTCAGCCCCTCGGCTCGGCTAAATCTGAGCTTTATACGTACTACACTTGACGCGGAGAGCGATATTAGTTTCGAGCAAACTCCTTCCCTACTACAATATTTATTAACTCAGTTGTTATCTTTCGCCTTTTTAAGGAAATATGCAGCTTGCTGGTGTTATTTTAATATTTAGGAGTTTATAAAGCCGAGTTGATGTCTGTGTTCAAGGGCTGTGCTGTGTTAGATTTCGCGGGTTACTTGTAAAATTTATAAGGATTGTTTGAATGAAGGATTGCATAGTGAAATATCTGATCAATCACAATAAAACGCCCGGGTTTCTTTAATAATGTACATAGTTTGAACATTATTAAAGAAAAGAGTAACCATCGCTACTTTTTTTGGGAACCGACAGTATGTGAAAATCATAAGCATCTTTCTTCTTTATTTACGCTGTGTAAATGTATACGTAGACCGGAAAAGTTGGTGTAATACTCGTATAGGTACAGCGCAATCAGAGCACCTTGTGCGGCAACAATAGGTAAAAAGGGCACCGTACCTAAGCAGAGAAAAGCCAGTTTCATTAAAAGGACGCTTTCCTAATCTGGCCGGGCAGCTTCCCGCCCAATTAACGCGTAGGCGATGAGCCCGCCCCGGCGCCGGCCAATGGCGGACTTGCGGGGATTAATTAAGAAACTTCCCGTCCACTCCCCCCCTCTCGCACCCCTTCCTGCACCTCACACCCCCGGAGTCTGCGGACACGCCCGGAAAACTAACCACCTAATGAGGGGAGATGACCTCACGTGCCTGTGTGCTTTGTCTATCTATGTACGTCTTGTTTGTTCATTTATGTGTGCTGCTCTTTTGTGCGGTGCGCCATGTGAGCGCTTTGTTGTACATTATCTACCTCCGACATCGTTAGCCCAGCGGGCACAAACACACGCTTTCAATTCCACTTGTAATTATGTCGGATTTCAACAATTGATCCATCAGACTGATTGTTTACCTGCTTTTAGCAGAATCAAGACTATCTTCGTTCGATATTACAACCCGTAACCCTTACGTGGGGAAAGTAGGTCAACCGTTGTCAAACGTAATGAAGAATTATTCATTTCTAAAGTATAAATGTGGACAGTAGAAGCAGTAGGGTGAAGACGTATGAGATGACAGTCCGCAGAGGTCAATTAAACAAGGAGGTCGAGCGAGGGACAGAGGGGACGTTGTTTGCACAACGACTGCCAACCGCCATGTAGGCGCGATGATTGAACAATTCACACATACACGCATAACCAGATCTATAGTATTTACAATAAATATCTATAATATACATATTATATGTTTGAAAATAAAATTGCCAGCCAAGTAAGTTTGACTCTCGGGTTTCAACTTTCGACAGAATATATTCGGATTTGAAAACACCTCCAGCTTTATCCATATAAATAGAGATGACGGTTTTGTGATATAAATCTATGGATCCACCTGAACCCTGAATTAGGTGAGGCGATCTAAACCGACCAACGATAAAATAAAGTGAGTAAACCTAATGTCACCGAAAAAGCGGTGTCGAACTTATTGCGTAGTAGATGAAGTATAACATTTCCATTTTTCTTTTAGACTAGAGTAACTATGATGGGTCCACATGATTATTTGAGTCTACACTGTTAAAAATTATGTGATTTTACACACAAAAAAATTACAGAAACCTGTATAATTCCCTCAAAACCTGGGAAAAGTACCAAAATTTTGGTTTTTTTCCATAATTTTTGGTAATTTTAAATATCTTCGTTAAATTCAACGATTTTGATGTCTTTTTACAAAAAAAATATGTAATAATTAATAATATGTGTACGTTTACATAAAATCTGTAAAATTCCATAGAGCGTCTGGGACAAATACATTTCAATATGTATTTATAACGCTTAAAACTGTAATTTTACATACATAAGTCGTCATTCTACACATCTTCAGAAAAAACCCATTTTTATGTGAAATTACATAAGTTTTTTGTAATGATCATAATAATTTCAGTAGGATTACGTAGAATATTAAGTAAATTTTCAGTTTTTTCTTTATTTTTCAATATATCGTGTAATTTTCAATTTAATTCTGTGTTTTTACATAAACAATATGTAATAATCATAAAAAAATTGTATATGTACATAAACTCTGTATAATTACATGGAATGTTTGGGAAAAATACATTTCAATATGTATTTATAACGCTTTTATTACATACGGAACTCGTCATTTTACATAGTTTTGTAATTTTCCCAAATGTATCAGTAAGATTTCATAAATATTCTGTAATTATACAGGTTTTTCTTTATTTCACAAAATATCGTGTAATTTTCAATTATTGTGTGTGTTTTTACATAAAAGTCATGTAAAAAATCACTAAAAACTTGGACGTTTACATAAAATCTGTATAATTACATTAAATGTGTAGGCAAAGTACATTTAGACATGTATTTACAACGATTGAAACGGCTATCTTACATACGAAACTTGTTATTTTACATATCTTTCTGAAAAACACATTTTTTTGCAAATTTCCTGTACCTTTTTGGAATTTTCCCAAAAGTATCTGTAAGTTCTCATAAATATTCCGTAATTATACAGGTTTTTCTTTATTTCACAAAATATCGTGGGATTTTCAATTATAGTGTGTGTTTTTACATAAAAGGCATGTCAGAATCACTAAAAACTTGGACATTTACATAAAATCTGTATAATTACAATGACTATATGGGAAAAGTACATTTAGATATGTATTTACAACGATTGAAACGGCTATTATTACATACAATACTTGTTATTTTACATTTCTTTCTGAAAAACACAGTTTTTTGTATATTTCCTGAACCTTTTTGGAATATTCACAAAAGTGTGTGTAAGATTACAAAAGATACTATGTCATTGTACAGTTTGTACTTTATTTTTCAAAGTATCGTGTAATTTTCAATTTTAGTGTGTGTTTTTGCCAAAAAAAATATGTAATAATCACCTAAACATGGACGTTTACATAAAACCTGCATAATTACATAAAATGTCTGGAACATTTAAATAAATAAATAAATAGATTAATATCTTGTGACTATTTACACCAATTGGCCTATAAAGTCCCAACCTAAGTAAATCTTGTACTATGAATACAATCGCCGTCAATAATTTTACAAGAGAGATTGAATGGCATTTATATACAGTTCAACAAGGTGTTCACAAATATCTGAACGATATAGTCGTATATAGCCTGGTGACAACCAAAACTCACTAAAATTTCTGTCACTACTCTTCAAAACCTCGTATCTAGTAAGTAGATTGACACTTAGATACGAGCTTTATATAAGTAGGTATTTGTTACTTATAGTGTTTTGGTTGTCAACAGACGGTATATCCATGAAATAGGTATAGGTAGCTACCGTTCCTAAATTACTATTCTTATTTTTATTACATTATGGCTCATTTTGGAAAAAATCTACGTGCGCGTAAAATTAAGAAAAAATATTTTTAGGTTTCCGTACCTCAAAAGTAAAAAAAACCGGTCAAGTGCGAGTCGGACTCGCGCACCGAGGGTTCCGTACAAACACTTTCCATCCTTAAGTGGTTAAGTTAAGTTTGCACCTGGTATGTATAGCGCTCCATACAAATGAGGTGCAAAGTTAACGCAACCAATCCCTTTGTTGTATGTGAGCCCCCCTTTAATATTTATTTTATTTTATTTTTAGTATTTGTTGTTATAGCGGCAACAGAAATACATCATCTGTGAAAATTTCAACTGTCTAGCTAGCACCGTTCTTGAGATACAGCCTGGTGACAGACGGACGGACGGACGGACGGACGGATAGCGAAGTCTCAGTAATAGGGTCCCGTTTTTACCCTTTGGGTACGGAACCCTAACAACGGAAAATGTAAAATGTAAAATGTGCTCGTGGCCTCCTAACAAAATAAAGTTCATTATTTCATTTAGTTATTCAATTAAACTCGATTGTATATTATATGATTTCATTTGCTAAAAAAATAGAAGTGTTTCGAGACGGTGGAGGGGGCCCCAAATGCCAAGTGCCTAGGGGCCCTGGCCCTCTAAGTCCATGCCTGAATACTGCATTTGATGACAAAACAAACCACTTTTGAGTCAAAAAACCAAGCAACAGTCTGTATCTCCTATATAAAATAATAAACCACAGGTAACGCGACATTAATATTGCTTTAAAACTGTGTGCGTCAGAATGATTGGTTGACTGTTGAATTCCGCATTGATTGCTTACGTAAAAATTGCTACCTATTTGCTAGTATTTGCTACCATTTACCAAATAATTGCTACCTCAGTATAATAAAAGATATCACATATTTTTTTTGACCAGTCATTCTGACGTCAGGATGTTTGGACAAAGTTCATATTTTGCGAAGGACGCACAATTTTCATGTTCTTTAGTAACCAAAATTTGCTACCTAATTGCTACCTACATTTACCTTAAAATCAACTCTGCAGCGTTACAGATCAAAAAGTTTCGCGTATAATTATTTTTTGGACTACTTACAACATGAACGCCTGTGCGTATCAGCAGAGCAATCCAAATCTGTGGTGTATTTATGTTTGTGTCAGGCGCTAAGTAGTCAAAAAATAATTATACACGAAACTTTTATTATACGTGAAATGTTTTTGGAAGGATCTCATTTATAAAACACGAGGGCATACGTTCACTACGAGAGATAAAAACCGATTAAAACAGTGGCTTGTAGCTATTCGCAGAGATAAATTTACTCCAACGAAAAATAGCCTCGTTTGTAAAAGCCGTGTTCAGTACTGGAAAAACGTAAGAATATTTTCAATATTTATGATAATTTTACTTAATCACTGATTATCTCAGTTCTCGACCAAACTTCAATGATGAATTGCAAACATTTTTAGTTTGTGCCTTATCAAAAAATACTAAACTATAACATTTATATATTTATCTAATTATTATTTCAGCCAGACCAGTGTTAAAAAAAAATGCAGTGCCAAGTCAATTCCCATGGAATGTACAAAGTTCTAGTAGGGATAGGAATGTACAAAGCCAATAACACCTCCAAATACACTAGAATTTCAGTAAACAATACGTTCAGTTCCTACGAGTTTATCCTATTTGACAGCTGTTTGGACCGCCAGGTAGCGCCGCCTGGTGGCAGAAAAAGTATCGAAAACCCTCATTGTCAGCTATTTTTAACCGACTTCATTGTGTATAACAAACAATAGGGAAGATGCAGATATAGTATATATCAATATTTTGTGGCTACAATGTAAAAATAACGCGAAAGAAAGGCCATTGCTACATTTTTATTTTAGTTAGTATCGATTTTTAACAATAATTATGAATTAAAGTAACGTGAAACGGAACGTTTTTTTCATACACCAATCAACGTGTTTATCTCTGCATGTCAACCTGACGTTGACGTCTACTTATTTAATTCACGGCATAGTTGAGATTATAAATATTTTATTTTATTGTGAAAATGTATTGCACATTTCGAATAAAAATGGAACTTGGGTTCATAAAAGCAGACTCCAGGAATCTGCCGGAAGTTAGTGTTGACATGGTCATACATTTTCTTGATGAAAGTGCAGTTTTCAAGTGTTGAAATGAAAGGGACTAAGTTATTGCGGTGGAAAACGCAATCGATTACGTACAAATAAAAAGAAATGGAGAACTGTGTATTATAAAAAGTCGAGTTACTCCGGAGCACAAAATAAAAAAAAGTTATCGCGTGACAGCCATTGTAAACGAAATGCAAGGTTTGGTTCAGTCCTGCCAGTGTGAAGATTGTGCAAAAGTGCAGGTTCTGAAGGTAACAGATTATTACAACTAAAAACTATTTCCAATGTGCAATGTGCTTCCGGAAAATCATTCATAAAAGCCAAAGAAACGGGTCACATTCCGGTCACTGATAGTTTCTCTCAAGTAATCAGTTCTATATACTTATAGACTTACTTTTACTGTTTTTATTTAGTGAAATAATGCAATCTATATTATATACCTACTACATACTTACTAATGTAATACATTTTATAAAAATTTTAGGTGGATATTTTAAATGAATTTCTGAATGCTGTAAAGGAAAAAGATTGTGAAGCAAGTATTGTACTCTACTTTCAAGAAAAACAAAGCAATATAAGCATTCATAATCTGTGTTCAAGCTTGGTTGGAAAGTTGGACTCACCACAACAATTTCTTGAAATATTGTCAAAGGAAAATGACGGCTGACAAAATGCATATGATTTTTTCCACCATCAAAATAATGTCAGTGATTCCCCATTGTGGTTCGAGTTAAGTTATGATGTATGGCTTAGAACTTAGTTTTATTCATATTATGCCATATTAAGTACATAACAGAGTTTATTAGGTATAATTTTATTTTAAATATGTGATTTTTTTTTTCTATATTTGCAGGTATATTTGGAATGATCACTGGCTCAACTCTTTATGAAGCTGCTCACTATAAAACTAAAAATGGTTCTCTTCTGAAGAAAATTATGGGGCAAGAATCAAAATTTACTTCTGTTGCGATGGAGAGGAAAAAACTAGAGGGAAAAACTACAGAAAGAAGTTCTTAATGTTCTGGGCAAAAAAGAAAAGGTAAGATCATGTGATGTTTCACAGTTCTGTTGGGAGAAACAAACTGACCAAACTGTAGAAACCAGATAACTATGAGTATTGTTTTCGTGTTCCACAGACAAAACCTGGTGATGGGCGCGGTGGTGCTGCCCAATGAGCGCCCGCTGCGTCTCGGACGCTACATTCACCACCATCTCCTCTTGCGGGCCCGTCGAAGGGTCAGTATCCTTGCTTTGTCGGCATACACACCAGTGTTGGCAGCATCGCTAGAAGTACTCATTATATGAGTAAAATTGAGACAATAAACAAATGTTTCTTTTTACAGCATTTTGGATGAAGGCGTTTACAAGTTCTACATCATTCCAGCCACCACCACCTACCACCTCGCACACGGGTCACTCGGATCTGCTGCGGAAGAAGCACTTCAACTGGACGGCCGAGCTCATCGAGGGTTACGCCAACGACAGCGTGCTCGGCGACAAGAAGATGACCGCCGCCGTGTTCCAAAAACTTCAACAAGACGTACTCGGGCCTGGTGGCTCGGGCTCGGGGCTGGCCGCCGTGGGCTCCGACGTGGAGGCCATCCTCGGCACGTTCGACTCGGAGGTGGTGGACAGCAGCTGTTCTACTACTACGTGTGGCAGGGGTACCTGCCGGGGCCCGAGACCGGGCTGATCGCCGTCGGCCAGGACATCGTGCCGCGGTACGCTCACGTGGACTAATTGGACGACGTTTGTTGCGTCACGTACGGTTTGGCCGGTGAGACGTCTTCGCCGCTTCTGATACTCGATTATTTTCTTATTGTTTTTATTGCACGCATGAACATGTGCACGTATTTAGGTATAGACTTGTAAAAATGTTGATTTGTTTTCTTTTACTTTTCGTGAGGAACTATATTATCCATAGTACTGATAGATACCGGATTCAAATCAGATTTACCATTAGATAGCAGCATAGATATACCATTTGATAGATGTACCATTTGATAGCAGCATTGTGTCTGTGCTGTATTAAAAGATATTTATAATATTTAACCATGCTTTTAATTTTTCCAAGATATTTTTATAAACATTCATACTATACATCTGAAAGTAACTTTGTCCGTCGGTCGCCTATTCACCCTTAAAATAATGAACCGATTCAGATGCTGACGACATGGTACTGTTGAGCCCATCGGTCGGTGGTATAAGAATACTTCTCGAGAAGTGTGAGTCATATGCCCGTAAGCACAATTTGCAATACAATGTAAAGAAAAGCCAGTATATGATTTTCAAGGCGGGTACCAAGTGTCCATCTCATGTCCCACCCATTCGATTGAATGGCGAACAGCTCAAGAGGGTAAATTCATTTAAATATCTGGGTCACTTGGTCACCGATGACTTGAGAGACGATTCTGACATTGAGCGGGAACGCAGGGCGTTGGCCATTATGGCCAATATGATTGCTCGCAGGTTCAGCAGGTGTACAGCGCAGGTTAAAATAACATTATTTCGTGCGTATTGTACTTCTCTGTACACCTGTAGCCTATGGACGAGGTACACGCAGCGTGCCATGAACACTATGCGTGTACAGTACAACGACGCGTTCCGGGTGCTGTTGCGGCTGCCGAGGTACTGCAGTGCGTCGGGCATGTTCGCAGACGCGCATGTGGACGGTTTCCACGCGACGCTGCGCAAGCGCTGCGCCGCGACGCTCCGCAGAGTGCGCGACAGCCGCCACAGACTGTCGTGGCGGAGAGATGGGACAGTGCCCTAATCAGGCACTGGACCTCTCAACACATTAGTTTAGGCACTAACATAGTTATTTAAGTTATTTTTGTAATACTAACAATATATGGATTAATTTGTCTGAAATAAATGCTTTTTATTTTTATTTTATTTTTTTTATTTTTTTTAGAGCCACCTGTACACACTTGTCATACACACAGCATACATTTATATTCTGAGGGTGAAGAGTGTCTTGGATTTCTGAATCTTCAGAGTTGGATCTGAAATGTAAGAAAAGAACATTTCTTAATTAGAGAGCATGATATCCATACTATAATAAAAGGGAAGATTATAAGTAGGTACACAGACTAAAGGTATCTTTAGTCTGTGTGTCTGTACCCACAAGATGCAGCAGCTTTTGTTACATTAATAAGTAACATCATTATTACATATACCCCAACAGAATATGAAAAATCTAGTATCAGTCATTATACAAAAAGGCTGAAAATGCAAACCCAGCATATATCACTATTATCTCAATGGAAAAGTATTTATTTATTGCACAAAATACAAAAGTAAAAGTACAAATTTTAGACTTTAATACCAAAAGGCATTCTCTATCAGTAACCATACGACTAACTAAACAGACACATTTGTATTGTGCCTTAATTCTATAATCTGTTACCTACATAAAACCAATTATTATTATGCATATTAATTAATACTTTATATACCTACATAAACCTATTCATGAATACTTATACACAATTTTGGTATCATTGTAGACACTTGGCGAGTGTTATTGTAGACACTTATAATGTCGCCTGATTCATAGTCATTAATAGACAAATAAGTACTTAGGTATTCCTGAAAATAAATACTTACTGTCCAGTTAAACAAGATGACTGTGTTAATTACTACCCAAAGAATTGTGAAATAATAGATCGAAACAAAGGCATACCTGATGCATTTTCAATACTTACAAGAATTTCACGTCTGTTCCTTTTGAGTAAATATTGCTGATGTAGGCTTTATTGGTATAATTCTATTTTGGCACTCAAAAATGTGTGGTACCACATTTTTAGGGTTTTTTAGATAAAGATTTTCAACATCTTTCTCCAGCTGTAAAATATAAAGAAATATTGTATGTGTCACAAAGAAGATTCATTAGTAAATTAGGTACTTAGCTAAATTAATTTTAATCAGAGCGTACTACCACAAGCAAAACATGTACTTAAGCAATAATATTTGCACTTACATCGGTGATCTTCACAGCATCGACTGACAGTCTTTGGAGAATAAGTGTCTGTCCTCTTCGCAGCTTGGAACTACTTTTTTCTCCATTTCGATAAGATAAGAATATTTTATTTGGAAACCGCTGAAGTTGAACTGAACACACAACACGGCTCTTTATATCCGAACATTGGAGCCATCGTTGTGATTTCCTGATGTTGACGGATAGTCCATTTTTTATAGTTCATTTGACCCTAACCTATTTATTCAAGAAAGCCGGAATTTATTAATTTTAGTAACTACGATAAAATTTTTCATTGTTCATTGACAAACAAAGATGACGTGACGTCGTCGCAAGTTTAGGTGCGTTTTGGCGCGAAGCTGTCAACTGTCAGTTTGAAACCCCCAGTATTTCATTAATCATTATAAATGATAGTAATTTAATTGTATAATAAATATACTCGAGGTCTATTCTAGATGATATTCTTTCAAATAATATCAAAAAAAAAAATGGCGGCAAACTTGACTGCGCACAGGGAGCTTGTATGTAAGATTGTGCAATGGTCCCATGATAACGGTATTATGTTAAACGCGGAGAAAACCAACCTACTTGTAATACACTCGCCATATCTGAAAAGGGAACAATTTAAACGCTCACCAAAATGGCTTTTATACCCCAAAACTAAATTCCAAATAAAATGAATTGCCTCCATTTAATATAAATTCACTCTATACAGTGGTCCCCAAATTAAATCATTTTGTATTCCAAAATCGATATACATTACACCAGAATAATTTTATGTTGAGTCAGAATATCTTTTTGCTTCCCAAAATGGATTTTTTGCTCACCAAATATTGTTTTCATAAAACATCAAAATGATTACCAAAAAATATCTTTTTGCTTCCCAAAATGGATTTTTTGCTTCCCAAAATGGATGTTTTGCTCACCAAAATGGATCTTTTGCTCACCAAATATTGTTTTCATAAATCTGGGGGCACGGTAGTGACCCCGCCAAGACGAAAAAAAAAGAGGCGGGGCACTACCTACCTTTTCTCGAACCGTTTCGTCTCATTTTCAAACCCTCATAGTTTCGTCCCAGTCCCGTCCAGAGCGGCCAAATTCACAGGTTAAGATGCAGTTAGGGAACATATGAAATGTACTAAATTTCATTGATCTAGCTTTTATACTTTAGGTTTTATTGGTACCTAAAATACGCCGATTTTGCCACTCACTCACTGATGTATCAAAACCTCTGGGGTACTTCCCGATGACCTAGAAAGCTGAAATTTGGTATGTAAGCTAGGTTTAGTACACAAACAATAGAATAATTCTGAAACTTGGAACTTTTACCCCCCAACCCCTTAAACTAGGGGATGGAAGTTAGTATGAGACTTCTGCAAATTTTGATACTAGAGGTCTGAAAATTGATATAGGGACTCCTTTATTATTTATAAATAATAAAATACATATTCTAGGATTTTAAAAAAATCACCCCCCACCCTTTAAATAAGGGGATGAAAGTTTGTATGGGTTTTCCATAATGGGCGATAAAAGTAGTATATATCGGGCTAAACGTAAGTATTTCTTATACACAATTATTACTACTTCCATATCTACACTTCTACTTCGTATTTTAAATATCTGGGGGCACGGTAGTGCCCCCGCCAAGACGAACAAAAAAGAAGGGGGCACTACCTACCTTTTCTCGAACCGTTTCGTCTCATATTCAAACCCTCATAGTTTCGTCCCAGTTAAAACTAGAGCGCCCAAATTCTCAGGTTAAGATGCAGTTAGCAAACGTATAAAATTTACTAAATTAAATTGATCTAGCTTGTATACTTTAGGTTTTATAGGTACCTAAAATACGCCGATTTTGCCACTCACTCACTGACGTATCAAAACCTCTGGGGTACTTCCCGATGACCTAGAAAGCTGAAATTTGGTATGTAAGCTAGTATTAGTACACAAACAACAAAATAATTCTAAAACTTGAAACTTTTACCCCCCAACCCCTTAAACTAGGGGATGGAAGTTTGTATGAAACTTCCACAAATTTTGATACTAGAGGTCTGAAAATTGAAACCTATAGGGACTCCTTGTTATAAATCTAATACATATTGTAGGACTTTTAAAAAATCACCCCCCACCCTTTAAATAAGGGGATGGAAGTTTGTATGGGTTTCCCATAATAGGGGATAAAAGTGTATATATATATGGGGCTAAACTTAAGTATTTCTTAAATACACAATTGTCTACTTCAGTTGACGCTCAAGAAACCCTACAGCCCAAAAAAATTAAAAAAACTAAAGCACCTTACAAAAAGAAATGAGATCCCACCAAAAACATTTCATGTAAAATTGACGGCCAAGACTCACATTCTCATAACGCTTTCGCTGTAAAAAGTTATCAGATCCTAGGAAAAGCCAAGCCCCTAAGCCCCGACTTTACTAACCCCACCACCTTGGTTTAAAAAGTATGGCATCAACTGGCTTCAAGCCCCTAAACCCGGAGTTTACTAACCTTACACCTTTGTTTCAAAAGTATGGCTTGGCCGTTTCATAGACTACCGTAAATAAGTCTAGCGGACTGTCCGGCCCATATCGTAAGGAATTAAGTTTATAAGTATATATTATCAAAGACATAAACTTAGTTTCTTGATACCATATGGGCCAGACGGTACGTTACGTTACGGGTCTGGCGTTTCGCTCGCTCGTTAGGGTCACAGTTCTTCCTAACACTCCTCCTCGCTTTGCTCGTCGCCGTACCTAAACTAACCAAAATCTGACCTGCCTGAAGGTAGAATAAAGACTGTATCGTTAAGTATAAAGACAACTTGACAGTGGTTTCATTCGATTAAAACATAGGTTTTTTTTATTCAAACTGATGTCAATCTAAAAATTAAATGTTGGATTTGACTAGGATTGTTTCGTTTCCTCGTTAGTTATTGTAAACTAAAACTGTATGGACTTTCACCAGAAAAACGGAAATGGATTCTGGACAAATGGTGTAGTATAAAAGGAATCACTCTCAGGAAGCTAGCTAAACTTGAAAATGTTAAGTGTTGGTGGAGTCCAAAATGCGATTAAACAGTACGGCCAAGAGTATACTTTCGCTGACAAACCGAAATCCGGCCGAAAATCAGGTCCTTCAAACCCCAATTTGGATAAAAAGATAGTAAAGGCATACACAACTATAGGGACATTATGCATGGTAAGCATTCCAGACGCGCCTACGGGAAGCCTCATGCGCACTAGCTCGCTAGTTGCCTCTCAACCGTGTTCCGTAATACACGCCTTAACTTACTATATTTGAAGTATCATTCCAACTCCCAGATTACATACCTAGAACTATACATAGGACAAGAGGTCCTATATCTGGTGACCCGACGACTGTTTGATTGGACATTAGTGAACGTTTAGTGAAATATTAAAGTAATCTGGTTGAGTACATGCGTATTTCAATTCGCGAGTGAAATTATTGACTATTTTGTGATATTAACGTTTCGCCTGAGATTATCGGACATTATTGGTAGGCAACTCCCCGCGCTCCAGGGTCATCGGAAGCAAAATGGCACAGGCACCAGCACCAATACCAGTACCACCACCACAACCTCAACAAGGGGCTGCGACAACTATTGAGTTGTCCACAATTTCATTAGCTGCGCGGATTCCGGATTTCTGGCAGGATCAGCCGAGATTATGGTTCCTGCAGGTTGAAGCGATTTTGGCACAGCAGAGGGCCAGTGATCAGTCGAATTATAACGTGGTAATAGCGAAACTTGGAAAGCAAGCTATTCAACAGGTGGCGGATGTCCTTGAGAGGCCGCCCACCGAGAATAAATATGAGACACTTAAAAATCGACTGCTTAGTGTGTACGAGCAAACTGAGGGCAAGCGTTTGCAGCAGCTAATGTCTGATATGGAATTGGGAGATCAACGCCCGTCTCAATTAATGCGGAAAATGCGCGACCTTGCGCGCGACAAATTCCCGGAGGAAACCCTAGCATATTTTTGGCAAGGGCACCTGCCGCCTTCAGTTAGAGCCGTCGTAGCTTCGGCGGACACTAAGAACTTGGAGACCTTGGCGAATATCGCGGACAAGGTCATGGAGACATTCAGACCCAATGAAGTAGCGGAAATACAGGGAACTTCACGGCAGAGCCCGCCGACAGACATTATGATGGAAATTGCGAAAATCAACGATCGGATAACGGAGTTATGCAGTTCGCGAAGGCGTGAACGAGGTAGAAGCCAAGCACGTGCAGGGGCACGTAGCCGCTCCCGCGCCGACAACCGTAGCCGACCGGATACTGCTAGAAGGACCCAGAACAGCCCTGATTGGCTATGCTTTTATCATTACCGGTATAAGTCGAAGGCAAACAAATGTGTGCAGCCATGCAGCTGGAAGGGACAACCGCCAGCGGGAAACTAGGAGAGGTGCAGACGTTTTCGGCGGAACCCTGCACAGTGGTAAATAGCTATCGCCTAAATGTGATTGATAGAAACTCGGGATTTCAATTTTTGGTAGATACGGGTGCAAATGTTAGTGTTATTCCCAAGAACTTTAAATTTTCAAAAGACTCTTTACAACCTATTGAAAATTGTAGTATTAGCGTACCCGCTTCCCACAGTACCTATTTCATTATATGCTGACGCTAGCGACACGTGTGTAGGTTCTGTATTACAACAATACACAGAAGGCAAATGGAAACCGTTGGCTTACTTTTCTAAGAAGCTAACGGCACCGCAAACTAAGTATAGCACGTATGATAAAGAACTTCTTGCTATTTATCTGTCTGTACAACATTTTAGGTATCTGCATGAGGGCAGAGAACTAATTATATATACAGATCATAAAGCGTTGACTTATGCCTTTAGTAAATTAAGTAAGGATAATAACAAAGAAATACCAAGACGAACAAGACAATTACTTTTTATCAGCGAATTTACTACTGATATAAGGCACGTACAGGGTAGGGACAACGTAGTGGCTAACGCATTGTCTAGAATTGAGACTGTCGATTTTCAAAACATTGCAATAGATTTCTCCTTGATTTCAAAGGCACAAGGAAACGATGATGAGTTGAAAACACTATTACAAAACGATAAATTGCAATTCAAGAAAATAATGTTGCCTAACTGTACTTATGGTATGTATTGCGAGATATCTACAGGTAATGCGAGACCATACATTCCTGAGCAATTTCGTCGCGATATTTTTAGACATATTCATAATTTAAGCCATCCAGGTGTACGAGTATCACGGAAGATGATTGCAGATAGGTATTTTTGGAAGAATATGAACAAAGACGTAGGCCTTTGGGCCAAAACCTGCGTCCAGTGCCAAAAATCCAAGGTCATGCGTCATACCAAATCGGAACCAGGTAAATTTCCAGAAGTAGACAGGTTCCAGCACATACATACGGACATCGTTGGACCACTGATCACTACAGCTGAAGGTTACAGGTATTGTCTTACTATTATAGATCGAGCTACCGGTTGGCCAGAAGCGTTTCCGTTGCAGAACATCTCGGCAGAAACGGTAGCACAGACAATTTATGACGGCTGGATAGTGCGATTTGGCTGCCCAGCTACCTTAACTAGTGATCAGGGAAAACAGTTTGAGAGTAATCTTTTTCGACAATTGATGAGGTACGTAGGAACAGAAAAAATTAGGACCACACCATATCACCCACAAAGTAATTCAATTATTGAACGCTGGCATAGATCGTTAAAAGCAGCGTTAGTAGCTCGCTTAGACAACACTTCTTGGGTTACGGAGTTAAGCACAGTTTTATTAGGCCTCCGTACAGTACCCAGATTAGATACAGGTGTTAGTGCAGCGCAAATTCGAAATGACAATACAATTATTAGTCCTATCGTTGTGTCGCATAACGTCTTTTGTCCTAATAACGTATGGCATACACTTTGTTCCGCATATTTTTGATTGTCCGAAATTGTTGCTCCTATTATCGTTTGTCCTAAATATTATTTGTCCTATCGTTTGATGTGGCTAAGATTCAACTATCGAATGATTGATGTGCATAATTGTATGTTCCTAATATTTAATGTGCTAAAAATCTTTTGACTACATTTCATTATACCTAAATCCCGAAGATTTTTAAGCAAGCATTCTGACGCTCCGCTATCCATGGTCATAAAACAAACCTAAACCTAACCTACAGTTTTCGGTCTTTAACCTAACCTACGAACTGCTAAATTTCAATATACCTCCATGCATTCTGACGCTCCGGTCGCTTCGCTCGCTCCGCTATCCATGGTCATAAAAACAAACCTAACCTAACATACAGTTTTCGGTCTTTAACCTTAACCTACTAACTGCTAAATTTTAATGTACCTCCATGCATTCTTACGCTCCGCTCGCTTCGCTCGCTCCGCTATCCATGGTCATAAAACAAACCTAACCTAACCTACAGTTTTCGGTCTTACAATATTAGGGTAATGTGTTATGTGTTATGTTATAAAACAAAGTCGCTTTCTCTGTCCCTATGTCCCTTTGTATGCTTAAATCTTTAAAACTACGCAACGGATTTTGATGCGGTTTTTTTTAATAGATAGAGTGATTCAAGAGGAAGGTTTATATGTATAATACATGCATAATTTATCAGCATTGCACCCGTGCGAAGCCGGGGCGGGTCGCTAGTATAAAATAAATCGAACGAAGCAATGAGCACTCCAGGTGTACTATAAGTACATACTAGGTCCATATGACTGCGCAATAGCCGATTTATGAAGAAACGTGCCAGGACATGCGCAGATGTTTGTTATGTCAGCGTGGAATATTCTAGAAGGAAGTGGTGCCAAAGAGTAAAAATAAGAGATGTCAAGTCAAGTCAATGCTCTTGCTACCTACCTAGTAGTGAAAAACGGCAAAAAATCACGTTTGTTGTATGGGAGCCCCACTCTAATATTTATTTTATTCTGTTTTTAGTATTTGTAGTTATAGCGGCAGTAAATAGGTAAATAGGGTCCCGTTCTTACTCTTTGGGTACGGAATCCTAAAAAAGGAGGTTCTGCGCTTGACCCGTATGTTTGCTGGACCGATTTTAATGCGGTTTTCAGTAATGTATTCGTTACATTCTGGAAATAAGAAGGTTTTGGTATAAGTACAACAAATGTATATTAACCGACTTTAAAAAAAAACAGTTGCTCTCGAAAAGTATAATTTAATCCGAGGTTACATAGTTTAATTAAGGTGATTACGTGGATATCTAGCGTGTTGTACGAGGTTGCGGTTGCGTAGTCGCGGGCAAAAGCTTGTATTCATATAACACATCATTAAAAAACCGGTCAAGTGCGAGTCGGACTCGCGCACCGAGGGTTCCGTACAAACACTTTCCATCCTTAAGTGGTTAAGTTAAGTTTGCACCTGGTATGTATAGCGCTCCATACAAATGAGGTGCAAAGTTAACGCAACCAATCCCTTTGTTGTATGGGAGCCCCCCTTAAATATTTATTTTATTTTAATAACGTATAAACTATTGACATAATAGGTCTGTAATTTTGCACAGTAATCTAATGATAGCTAAGCTAACAAATATATAAACAATAAAGTGAGATTGTTGTGGAATGGAAGAAGGATATTGATATTTACACAACGCGAGATCGATAAATTTAAAACTTAAATAAAAACTAAACTATATACATGTGTGGGTTGGAAACAGCCCAGAACCCATTTATTTGATGAGACAGAGCAAATTATGAAAGAAAAAATTGCAAAAGTTTGAAGGGAAAAAAGTCAAAAAATGAATTAAAATTACGTAAATATTGTGCTCTGAACGGCTGGTTTTGCGAGAAAATTCGTTACTAAAAAACTACAGCTAGGAAAAATCTGAAATTTTGCACAGAACTATATTGATACTTAAGCTAATTAACAGTACACTAAAAATGGGGGTAAAAGATCTAGGTTCTGAGAAATGGGGGGAGAAAAGTCACTCACTGTTAAAGTTCAATAAAAACCTGTTTTTCTCTGGTGTTTCTGGACCGATTTTGTTTCTGTTTTCTTGGTTGAACGCAGAAAGGTGTCAGGCAGGCTGATACGTCCTCAAAATCAGCCGGACGATCCCAGGTCGCAAGTTACGGGAACAAAGAAAAAGTGTTTTTCGGCGTTTACTCGGCTGTTTTCCGCCGGAAAATTCTGAGAAAATTCAGGGAGTTGAAGGTTTAACAAGCACTTTGGATGGTAGCAAAAAACCCGGGGGTCGTCGATGATCTGGAGGCGTCGCACGCAAGCAAAGTTTGAAATTACGAAAGTTAACTTTGTTTTCACTATTTTCACTTTAGGAAAACACGTCCGGCTATTTTGAAAACTGTCACTTAATAGAATTTAAAGAGAAGAAAAGAATGTCACATGAATCATCAAAATCGGTCAGCGGAGCGAAGCACAAATGACAAAGTACCAACATACGATACTTACAAAGTAACAACATATTTATTAAAACTTGTTTAAGTTAGTTGCACCGCCCACAATTTATCTGCTTTGCCCGAAGGGGAGGCCTATGTTCAGCAGTGGACGTCCTATGGCTGAGATGATGATACTAATCTACTTAATTCAATGTATACTCTATACTATACGATTGTAGGCCTACTAGGCAGGCAAAAAACTAAATGCTCTTTATACCCTAAAACTAAATTCCAAGTAAAATGAATTACTTCCATATAAATTAAACCCACTCTATACAGAGCTCCCTAAACTAAATCATTTTGTATTCCAAAATCAATATACATACACCAAAATAATTTTACGTTGAGTCCGTATATCTTTTTGCTTCCCAAAATGGATTTTTTGCTAACCAAATATTGTTTTCATAAAACATCAACATTAATACCAAAAACTGCAGTCTAATTTGCTTTAGTGTAATCAAATTATCTAACCTTTGGTCAAAATATATTATTGTCAATCTAAAATTGACAACATTTCATATTTTTAAGACTATCATTTTATTACTTTTCTGAATTCTGCTTAAAAAGATGAAGTAATCTCTGTTTTTATTTATTTTCTGAGATGATTATTTATTTTATTATTAATTTATTAAAACATACTCATTTTAAAATGTGGCAACACCAAAACCAGAACTTAATGGAACGGTTACTTTAGTCGGTTTTCTTATTAAAAAAAAACTTAATAAAACTGCGTATGCATCTGTCATGTGTCAACGTCAAATAAAAAAAAATTCTATGTTTTCGCTCTTTGGTTTAGACAACAACCCTATTCAGCCCGTATTGTCTTAGATTGCAGTTATTTGATGTATTTTCTTATATTTCCTTAAATACAGAAGAATAAATTCCAAGATTTTTTTTTAAGGTACACGACATAAAGCCCTGTCGATCTCTATATTAATTTCCACCTGTTATAAATATGAAATGTTGTCAATTGCAATAGCTTCCCTTTATTTCTTTACAACTAATGTGTTACACTGGCAATGATTTTATGATGGTTTGTCAACAATATCAATATCATTCGTGGTGATTTCTTTAAGACAAGTAGTCGTCATTCGATTATCGACATTAGTATACTACTAAAATTTCAAATTCGAATTATGATATAAGTAATGCCTTGATCACACGTACCGAGTAAACGGGCGAGACAGTGCTCTGTCTCGCCCGTTTGTCTTGTGTGTGACAGGGACGAGAGCACTGTCGATAATCCTTCGAATCAGACGGCAAATTAGTCGAAGCCCGTGGCGCTAGAACGGATCGCGGGCCAGTCGGGAGAAGCGACGCCCCCCCCACGCCGGCAAACTCGCGTCGAGGCTCAGCTAAATAGGCGAGAGAGAATAGAAGAGAGCTACTGTAGGCGAGAGCGGGTCAAAACGTCGTAAGCGCCGTGAATTTCACGGCACTTACACGTTTAGGTCGCGAGACTCAATGCCCCGCTTTCGTAACGTCCTAAGCGCCATGATTTACACGGCGCTTACGACGTTTTGTGGTCGCGATGATGATCTCTGTATAGATTAAATGCCGTTAGAATTTATAGAAGTGTCATCGTCTTTTTCTTTGAGTATTGTCGTAATAATTGATTTAGAACACTCAGGATTTTATGAGGTTAATGTAGGTAAGTACTTAAATAGTGAACCGGAGAGAACGATATACGTACTTAAATACATAGAACAACCATGACCCAAGCGCAAATATTCGAGTTCATCACACAAATATTTGCACTGGCCGGGATTCGAACCACTTTTTGAAGTCGGTGCCAAACCACTCAACTTTTACTATAAAAAATTATTCCGCGCATAAAGCCTTTAATTATTACCATTTGGTATTACGAGTATTTTTGTTCAAATGTAATCTGTACATGAACGGGTTATTTTTGGCTTTTCAGTTATTTTAAAGTCTAACAGTCTTAACATACCTATATCGAAAAGTATAATTTAGTGACGTTGAGCTACTACAACTACTCAATAATAATAATTCAATTTCAATCACTAAAAAGCAAAAAAAAAAGAACCACCACAAAGTCATTTTTGCGGCGTTCGCGTCTATGTAGCTCCATACTCTATGCGCGTCCAAAAGCGTCACGCAAAATGGCGCGATGCATGGCGCGAAAATCATTTTGTTTTGTGTTCTACAGCCACAATGAAGAGTCACTTCAGTAATGCGTTGCGTCCTAGGTTGTGTTGTGAATTATGTGATTGTGAAACCGAAGTAATTGTGTATAAAGGTAAGTAAAGTCCTTCTTCTTCTCTCGACTAGACTCTCGCTAGATGGCTGGATCAAGGGTCAGATACAGAAGGCGGTACTCCTGGACACGGCGCGCATTGTCAGGAGGTTCCTCTCTCTGCAGCCCTAACCACCGGTAGCCTGGGCCCTGCCCAGCTGCCGGTGGCACCCTAGGTTAGGTTTTTTTATAATGTGTTTATATATTTTGTAATTTCTGTATTGTATTTTACTTTTGATATAACTTTATTGAAAAAACCTAACTTAAGACTTTAAATTAATAAAGGAGATAATAATTGGTTAATTAATAGGTAAGGTTTGCCTATCCATATTTTATGGGCCTTACAGCTCGGCCATCCGACACGTAAAAATAATAAAATGCATATTCTTCACATCCTAGTTACATTAATAACTAAAACTAAGTTTCGTTACTTATTCCCCAATATGTTCATATTTTCCATGTCATTTACGTACATTGATACTATTTTCATTTATTAATTTAACAAATTGACATAATTTCATATTGTGCAATAAAGTTTAAATAACGGCAAGTCAAAACTCGTCGCGATAGCACGCGCTGCGCGAAGGTCCCGGTCGTGAAGTCGAAACCAGCGAGCGCAGCGACATATATGTATATGCAGCGGGAGCCCATGTAATTATGGTTTAAGTCCTATATAATAGAGTTGGTATATATTTCTAATATCTATCGTCGGGGTTGTAGAACGGCGCAGGGCCGACAGCGCGACCGTCCGGGTGGCAGCACGACCAGGTTGATGTTCGGCGACTTGCCGTCGGCCGCCTCGGCGTCGCGCGGCAGCGTCTGGCCGTTGAGCTCGGCGCCCGCCTTGTACACGGCGCTGTTGGCGTTGGACGCGGGGCGCGCGGAGCCGCGGCTGACGGAGCGGTCGCGGTGGTCGCGCGGCACGAGCGGCGGCGCAGCGTGGGGCCCGCCCGCGGCGAACAAGCAGCGCGCACGGCAGCAGCGCTCGCTGCGCGCGCACGTCGCTGCGCGCGATGCCGAAGAAGAACAGCACGAAGGTGCCGAGCACGGTGATGTTATCCGGTAATTAGATGATGCCCAATTCATTACCTGTGCCAGTTTTTTAGGGTCCCGTAGCAAAATATGACGCAATCCTTAAAATAATAAACTTTCAGTACTAACAAAATGTAAACAAACCCTTATATTTTCATATTTTTTGTATTTAAGTTAAGTTTGCACCTGGTAGCTATGGCCCCGCATACAAATGAGGTGTAAACTTAATCCAAACGGGTAGTCCTTATATAACTTTTGAAAGCAAATTTTTTAGGGTTCCGTAGACAAATGGCAAAAAACGGAACCCTAACAGATTTTTTCAAAAATGTCATGTCCGCCATCTTGGATTTCATAATTGACATCATTTTCGAATTTCCAACCCCCGATTTATTCGAAATCCATACCCCACATGATATGTTTGTTAGATTATAAAGGTAAATAAGAAATATCGCGTTAGACCCGTTATAATTTGTGTTAATTATGAGTACAAACCGCGAGAGTATAAAGTGTCATATGTTTAAAAAGTCATTACTTTTTTCAAAAATGTCATGTCCGCCATCTAGGATTTCAAAATTGACATCATTTTCGATTTTCTAACCCCCGATTTATTCGAAATCCATACCCCACATGATATAATGTTTAAAAAGTCATTACTTTTTCAAAAATGTCATGTCCGCCATCTTGGATTTCAAAATTGACATCATTTTCGATTTTCTAACCCCCGATTTATTCGAAATCCATACCCCACATGATATAATGTTTAAAAAGTCATTACTTTTTTCCAAAATGTCATGTCCGCCATCTTGGATTTCAAAATTGACATCATTTTCGATTTTCTAACCCCCGATTTATTCGAAATCCATACCCCACATGATATGTTTAAAAAGTCATTACTTTTTTCAAAAATGTCGTCCGCCATCTTGGATTTCAAAATTGACATCATTTTCGATTTTTAAACATATCATGTGGGGTATGGTTTTCGACTAAATCGGGGGTTGTAAATTCGAAAATGATGTCAATTTTGAAATCCAAGATGGCGGATATGACATTTTTGAAAAAAGTAATGACTTTTTAAACATATCATGTGGGGTATGGATTTCGAATAAATCGGGGGTTGGAAATTCGAAAATGATGTCAATTTTGAAATCCAAGATGGCGGATATGACATTTTTGAAAAAAAGTAATGACTTTTTAAACATATCATGTGGGGTATGGTTTTCGACTAAATCGGGGGTTGTAAATTCGAAAATGATGTCAATTTTGAAATCCAAGATGGCGGATATGACATTTTTTAAAAAGTAATGACTTTTTAAACATATCATGTGGGGTATGGATTTCGAATAAATCGGGGGTTAGAAAATCGAAAATGATGTCAATTTTGAAATCCAAGATGGCGGACATGACATTTTTGAAAAAAGTAATGACTTTTTAAACATATCATGTGGGGTATGGATTTCGAATAAATCGGGGGTTGGAAATTCGAAAATGATGTCAATTTTGAAATCCAAGATGGCGGACATGACATTTTTGAAAAATTCAACTGAAGTGGGTTTGGGATATTTAAGGGCTAAACATTACCGCGTATACCGCGAACCCGATCGTTTCCACGAAAACGGCAAGTCAAAACTCGTCGCGATAGCACGCGCTGCGCGAAGGTCCCGGTCGTGAAGTCGAAACCAGCGAGCGCAGCGACATATACGTATATGCAGCGGGACCCCATGTAATTATGGTTTAAGTCCTATATAATCGAGTTGGTATATATTTCTAATATCTATCGTCGGGGTTGTAGAACGGCGCAGGGCCGACGGCGCGACCGTCCGGGTGGCAGCACGACCAGGTTGATGTTCGGCGACTTGCCGTCGGCCGCCTCGGCGTCGCGCGGCAGCGTCTGGCCGTTGAGCTCGGCGCCCGCCTTGTACACGGCGCTGTTGGCGTTGGACGCGGGGCGCGCGGAGCCGCGGCTGACGGAGCGGTCGCGGTGGTCGCGCGGCACGAGCGGCGGCGCAGCGTGGGGCCCGCCCGCGGCGAACAAGCAGCGCGCACGGCAGCAGCGCTCGCTGCGCGCGCACGTCGCTGCGCGCGATGCCGTAGAAGAACAGCACGAAGGTGCCGAGCACGGTGGCGTTATCCGGTAATTAGATGATGCCCAATTCATTACCTGTGCCAGTTTTTAGGGTCCCGTAGCAAAATATGACGCAATCCTTAAAATAATAAACTTTTAGTACTAACAAAATGTAAACAAACCCTCATATTTTCATATTTTTTGTATTAAACTTGGTGTATAAAAAATACTATCCAAAAGCCAATTTAATGGTTCACTAATGTTTGACCAAAAAACGTTTGACAAATGATCATTTGACCAAACAACGTTTCAATAAATATTCATTAGGCAAACGAGACATATGACTAAAAGTATCATATTACAAAAAGTCACTTAGCAAATTATAATTTTACAAACACTACACTTGACAAAATATCATTTAACAATATGTTATTTCATATAAAGTACTTCTTTTTAACAAAATAAATTTAATCTTTCTTTTATCTTATCTTTATCTTATCTTGATCCTATCTTTATCTTATCTTCTTTCTTATATTTATCTTATCTTTATCTTATCCTATCTTTATCTTATCTTCTCTAAAATCTCCTATAAAATGTAAAAGACTTACTATGGCTGTATATTTTTCTTTGTTAACAGTTTAAAAAAAGAGGATATCAATTATATACTGTAAAATTGTAAAAATAACATTATCTTCTTGATTGCAGCCAATGAAAAGAATGAAAGAAGAACCTATTCACAGCAGAGCAAATTTCTGAACTCGACACCTGCGATACCAAGTATTGTTGAAGTGGCCGGTGTGTCTCGAAGAAAGCCCGCGAACAGAGCGCTCCCAACGGCAATGATTTCATAGATAATATACGGCTGATTGCTGTATATTTTAAAGAAGATATATCACACATGTACCAAAGTGATGAGGTATATCTATTATATTTATTACATTATTTCCTTCCGAATTTCGTTCCTTGCTTAATTTTATTAGTAGTTTCATCTATACTGATCTATTTTTTTTTTTCAGAAACCATTGACGGGCAGAAGTTGCTGACCTCCCCAAAGTTGCTGCACCTAATATTGTATTATCAGGTGAGATGTAACTTTACTACAATTATAAATGGGGAAGGCCGCTGAGCGTTTCAACTATCGCTTGCAATTACATTTAAAGACGAACGAACGAAGCGACGGTTTAAACGCTCAACGGCCTTACCGAAATACCAACCAGGGGAAATAATTAATGCCCAAGTTGAAATTGAACGTTTTTTATGTAACTAGGTAGCTATTAACATAAGCAGCATTTAGTGCCTGTTTTAACCTTTTTTTTTTTCGCACAGATATTGAAAATATATATTACTTGCTGGTAGAAAAAAACATCGTCAGCGAAACTGCGAGCTTCTCCAGGTCGTTACAATTATTGATGGCAGCTTACTTCAACTTTAATTTGGAATATCCAGTGGAATGTCAAAACACGTTAGAGTTTATGCAAAGGTATGTTTTCAAAATAAATCCCAAAGAAGGTTGTAAAATCCGTAAAGGTGTCACGCTGAAAAAAGTATTGTCGTTAATGGGTAAACTTAAGTTTGAATAAAATGTCATTTAAATGCGAAAATTGTGACTAGAATTTCTCAACTGTGATCTCGTACAATAACCACCAAAAATGTCATAGATTCTGTAAAAATGTAAAATTTATGTGTATTGATCCTTTGTGTAAAAGTATGTTCAATAATTATGTCTTCTAGGAATCACAATTTTAGATTACACCAGTCCGAAACTAGTAGTGCTGATGTTGACATTAATTCATCCTATAATAAATGTACAGTGTGTAATAAGAGAATTTTATCAAAAAATGTTGAATACCATTCTAGAATTCACGATATTCAGTCTGGAAAAACGGTTTAATTATATCCATGTTTATTATTACTCTTAACTTTATGTTGTTATTATTACTCTTAACTCATTATTATTAGTACTTAAGGTTTACATAACTCATTATTATATATATACCACTATTACAGCCAAACCCCCTCGCATTCTACATAGTTTTTTATGATCTTAGCTCAGGTTCACCGGCTTAAGGTGCCTGAAAGGGTCCGTGACCCTTGAGGCGGGGAACAGGAGCCTATATATATATATATATATAAACCACTATTACAGCCAAAACGCCTCGCATTCTACATAGTTTCTTATGATATTAGCTCAGGTTCACCGGCTAAAGGTGCCTGAAAGGGTCCGTGACCCTTGAGCCGGGAAACAGGAGCCTATATATATATAAAATTATGCAAGGAACGAAATTCGGAAGGAAATAATGTAATCAATATAGTAGATATACCTTATCACTTTGGTACGTGTGATATATCTTCTTATAATATACAGCAATCAGCCGTATATTATCTATGAAATCATTGCCGTTGTGAGCGCTCTGTTCGCGGGCTTTCTTCGAGACTAAAGCTTAATATATATATATATATATACCACTATTACAGCCAAACCCCCTCGCATTCTACTTAGGTTTTTATGTATTTGTGCGATAATTTCTGTTTTAAAGCCTTATTTCGTGACTATAGGCATAGAGCAATTCTCCCTTAATGGTTACAATTACCCATTTATCTAGTTTTAAAGTTGTAGTGGCAAGAGAATTTAGTTAGTCGCTCCACGTTAGACGGCTTAATTTTCGACTCATGATTTAACACTTCTGATGATTTAATGTAACAGTTTCTAAACTGAAATGTAATATTTAACATTATCTACATCAAAATAATTTATAACATTACCTTGTAAAAAGTTATAGTATATAACTTCAATTATTTGTATTGTTCATTTTTGTTATTGTTATTATTGTAAGACAATAAATTGATCGTTTTACTTTGTTTTGTATTTCAGTTTGTATGTTTAAGGTGGCTGCAAGGAAATACTAAAGAATCTGTTCAAATAGTGATTTCACTCTCTAGAAGGTTCAAATTGTATTACCTTACCAGTTTATTAATTCTAGTCAGCCACCTCAGATACCTAATTAATTTTAACTATAAATTACTTGTTTCGGTGTGCATTATTATAACGATAAATTAGTTAATGTTACATGTTAAAAGAATCAACGTGTCGTTATGTGAAGACGAAATAAAAAAATAGTCGAAAATTCTTACTAACACGATAACAATAAGGCTGATTCTTTTATATGTTGCAATACACTCGCAATATGTAATACCAGGTGTTTCCTGTAAAAGGAGCAATAAATTAAAATATAGATTCTACTCTTCAAATTGAACAACATTTGTTCAGCAACTTTAAAAAAAAGTCAGTTCTCAGAATTTTATTATTTCAAACAAACTAGATAGTGTTTTCAATGTACGTCGTCCAACATTGACATTCCCTGAGCATTGACATAGCTGTCACTCTACTAATATCGGACATTTCGCAATACATTGCTTCTTTGTCTAAACATTATTCTACAAAATATCCTTTTTTACACGTTGTTTTCAGAAGTTGCTTAACAAATGTTGTCCAGTTTCAAGCGAAGAATCTATGTTTTAATTTATCGCTCCTATTACAGGAAACACCCGGTATATTTGATATGATATAACGTTACTGCGCATTCGCTACCGCTAGAAAGACGTTGACCTTATTAACTGAAACTAGATTTAAGTAAAGGGGATTCAGATACAGATACAGATAATTTATTAATAAAAGCAAATGCATTTTACAAGTCACATATCAATATTTCAAATATAATCGAAAATCGCTTAATTAATTACAATTTCAATCACTGTATTTCATTGTAAAAAAGGTGTTATAATATATAACTTCAGTTATGTGTATTGTTTATATTAATCATTGTATGACAATAAATTGATTTACTACTTTTTAATTTGTTTTTTTTTTCAGGTTACTTGTTTTGGTGTGCATTATTATAACTATAAATTAGTTAATGTGACATGTAACTGTAAAATATTTTCTGTAAAATTTAATAATAATTCGGTAGATTTATATAATGTCTGTAATTATCGGGATTTAGGTTTTTTGACGGACGTTCTTCTTTATGTATTTTAATAGTGCAATAGTATTAATCGAAATATATATGTAACAAAAACACTGGGAAATAATTAACTATGAAGATTACTGATCTGGATATAATCGTATCTTCTGTATAGAAACTGTCCACCTATAACAAAATTACAGGGGATATATGTAATACTTGTAAAATGTGTATCCTCAAAGCAAGTAAGTTAATCATAAAGCAGTATTTTTATTTGACTGCTGTGTGACTACGCATTTTATAAAGAGTACATATCACCCCTGTAAACGAAAGTTAAGTTATATAGGTGGATAGTTCTTATATACAGAAGCTACGATTATACCAAGATCAGTAATCTTTCCAGTTTATTGTTTCCCAGTGTTTTCTTTTTCATATATATTTTGATTAATACAACTGCACTAATTTAAATACGTAGAAAAAGAATTCTGGCAAAAAAAAACTAAATCCCGAGAATTACAGATATTATGTAAATATAACCGAATTATTATTAAATTTTACAGAAAATATTTTACAGTTACATGTAAAACTAACTAATTTTATTGTTAATAATGCATAATAAACATGTAATTTTACCTTACCCTTACTTAAAAATACATTTTCTTTAGGTAAAAATACATAAATGGATTCAGTAATATTACTGAATGTATGTGAAATTACATAATAAAATCATTAATAAAACACAAACTACGTGTAGTTTTACATACAATATCTGTAAAAAAACCACATAGTATTTCAGTAATATTACAGAATAAATGTAAAAATCCACAAATAAACAGTATTTACACAGAAACTTCATGTAGTTTTACAGAAAATATATGTACAAAAAACATATAATATTTCTGTAACATTACAGAATAAATGTAAAAATCCACAAACAAACATTAAAAATACAGAAACTACATGTAGTTTTACAGAAAATATATGTACAAAAAACACATAAGATTTCTGTAACATTACAGAATAAATGTAAAAATCCACAAATAAACAGTATTTACACAGAAACTACATGTAGTTTTACAGAAAATATATGTACAAAAAACACATAATATTTCTGTAACATTACAGAATAAATGTAAAAATCCACAAATAAACAGTAATTACACAGAAACTACATGTAGTTTTACAGAAAATATATGTACAAAAAACACATAAGATTTCTGTAACATTACAGAATAAATGTAAAAATCCACAAAAAAACATTAATAACACAGAAACTACATGTAGTTTTACAGAAAATATATGTACAAAAAACACATAAGATTTCTGTAACATTACAGAATAAATGTAAAAATCAACAAAAAAACATTAATAACACAGAAACTACATGTAGTTTTACAGAAAACATATGTACAAAAAACACATAATATTTCTGTAACAATACAGAATAAATGTAAAAATCCATAAAATATCATTAATATCACAGAAACTACATGTAGTTTTACAGAAAACATATGTACTAAAAACACATAATATTTCAGTAATAGTACCGGAAAAATGTAAAAATAATTAACGTCTATGTAAAATTACATAAATAAAAATTTTACATATCCTAGAATTTACATGAAGAGGTATGTAAAATTACATAAAATATTATTTTACATATCTGACAGTTTCAGTTATGTAATTTTACATAACTGACAAATATGTAAAATTTTCTTTATGTAATTTTACATATATGTAAAATCGTTAATTATGTAAAATTACATAGCCCTGTAAAATTACATAATTATGTAAAAACACAAAAAAGTGAGGGCAACGAAAGTTGCCCTCACTTTTGTGTAAAATTCCCTGAAAATTTTTAACAGTGTATGTGGGACCATTAATTTGTGTTAGAGACGAATGTTGTTTGTGTCACTTACTGTAATAGTCATAGAAGTTAATATACAATCATTACATCTACACTATTTCTGTCTGTATCTTCTTCACTATGCATAAAAAGTTAGTGAATTCAACTTTCCGTAGCCGGCTTCCAACAAAAATCTTAACAGCATGTTTGAGGATTTCCTTAACAAGTAAATAACGAAATCTCTCGGACAATTCACAGACGTAGTTGCGGGCAGATTTTTATATCATCAATTTTACAAAACTCTATGACGACTTTAGAGAAATTCTGCTTGATACGTTGGATAGAAGCCAGACCTGAGAAGGCTGTAGTAGACGCAGCCATTAATTTTACCACGTGCAACACTCAACTAACATAAAATAACTTAACAGCAATAAAAGGTTTACGATCCATAATATTCGTCTTATTATGAATACCTAGTCAGTTTCTGAATTAATATTTCTGCTCGTCTTTTACGTCCAACCTGTAAAGTTCCTGAGAACCGAGCTACTAGAGTAGATGGTATTGTAATCCGAGATGGATGTCAGATCGAGTATTTTAGCCACTACTACGGTGATTTCCCTTTGTCAAGTCAAGGTAACTGTTCTGTTTAATTAAACTACAATTAGAGTAGCGTAATTTTAACAAGATATAATAGCTGTCCAACCCAACCCGATTCTCTCCATCTTCATTAAGAGCTCTGATTAGTAGAAGGTGGAATTGAACTCTTTCCTAATTTAACAACCATCTCACCTTTTGGCGGTAAAGAGGCCGGTGATGGAGCATGCCAACCAAGATAGCGCTTATTCATTCTTTACTGGAAGATATCCAAGTAATTAGGTATCGGTGCAAGTCTCTATATATAGGTACAGGTTTTTATTTTATTCTACAATTACGAGTGTTTAGGTCACTATTAGTACAAAATAACTGAAGCGGAAATTGGTTCTATACGTTGTTGTACGTCAGCCAGTGATGTGTGTGCACCAAATTTTCCTTGAAACTCGTTTTTTGCGTAAATGTGAATCATCAGTGGTCCATAATTGAGAGAAACACGGCGGGCTGGGGTGCCAAAATAACGAATAGTTTTCGCGGGTCGTGTTAGCATTTTTCTTCTGGAAGTGACGGGCGCGGGCGACGCGGGGGGTGCGGGGAGAGGTGGTGCCGGGGGGTAAGAAGGGGGTGGTAGGGAATAACTCTCTTTCAGCGGTGGGTACACGCATCGTTTATACTTCATCGGCTCTGTTAATAACACTGCCACGTTTAAGTGTGCTTGGAATGTTTTCGGGTTAGGATAGTGTGGGGATTAGGAGTAATGTGTTTGTTATTCGGCAAAATAACAATTCTGATGATTATTCCCATTCACTGGCATTTTTTTATCTAGTAACACCTTTTGGTAACTATTTAACGACTAGCTCCATCGACTCCATCAATTGCATGATAGAACCCATGAGTTGGTTGGAAGGTCTGAAAACGAAAGAAAAGGGGCAACCTATAGGGTCTTTAACTCAACTACAGAAACACTCACAATCCCTATAACCTCTTCCAGTCTCCTTCTACGACCGGCACGGGAAACCTTCATTCTTAGGACTTATGCAATTTAGCCAAGACCCTTTGAAGCCAAACCTTGAGGTAACTCTGCGACCTTCATTCCTACATAGCACCTCAATAGATTACGCAGCACCATTCACGGAGCGTGGAACTGAAAAGTCCATTTGTTCGTGAGTTACTATTTCGAGTTTATCCTATACTTGGTAGGGAAGGAGTACTACACTCGAGATCAAAAATACCGGCAATTTGAATGGAATGAAATTTCTATACAACAAAACTGTTTTAGAATATAGGATTTGGCCGAGGTAAAACGGTGCTTACGAGTCTGTTTTATCGATTCATGGCCAGATGAAGAAATAATCTACTACATAGGATGAGACACATTTAATTAGACATAAAATTTTATTTAATTAGTGATGATGTCTCTTTACAGATATCATTAGAAACAAATGGATTTTCTTCTAAAAGATGCCAACTCCTGTTGTAATATTTGTTTTACGTAATAGTTACTAGCTACAATAGTGTGTATTAGGTTGCAAACTTACCTATTGTACTTGTATCTTTAGAAGTCTTAGTCTAAAGATACAAGAACAATGGGTAAGTATATGGATCACCGTATACAAAGACTAAGTAAACATGTAACACACCTTACATAGCTATTAGCGCGAAGCCTCGATGATAGCGGGTGCGCCGCCACACCCAGCCTGTGATTAATCGCCGCCCCCAACGCCCGGGAAATCAACCCTTTCGCGTCTTAATTACCACGCCCGGTTTCAGCGACGCCCTCCCATTGGCTAGCTTTTCCCCTCCCCTTTAATTGGTCGCGGTAATTAACGCAGCGTAATCACCAACCGCGTCGCGAGGGGACGATCTAATTTGAATTTTTAATTACTAAGAGAGCGTCGCTGATTGGACGAGCGGTTGTTTACTTTGAAACAATGGGCATTATCATTGAGATTGTAGTACCTATTCGTACTTTATAGGCCCCGTGTTCACGTAGCGTGTTAATGTATATTCATAGTCTTAACTAAATTTGTGAATACTGGAATATATACTGCTGATAAGGGAAAATAAACTTAACTGAGTGCCTTCATTATACGAGTTAATTAGTAGCTTGGTCAAAAACTATAATAAACTGGAGTGACTATAGGTACATTATTAACGCTTTGTTTTAACTGCTATTTCGCTCTCACCCCTAAAACATTTCTAATCTAAATACGGAGTTTGCTGGCACCAGGCATATGCATGCATCTCCGGGATGCTGGAGTGTTCCGCGCATGCCGAATTAGCTCATTAGTGGAGCCGAGACCTGCAGGCGGAGTAGGGCGGATTACTGCCTAACTAGATACCAGATACCACATGAAGGAAGTAAATATTGTAACTGGTAACGTTTCGCTCTGAATCCCAGAAGAATTTCCAATCAGTTTGCTGGCAGCAGGCATATATGCATGCTCATTAAGCTTATTAGCGGAACTGAATTAGGCAAAGTAGACCGGACAACTTTTGACGAAGCGGTTCGAATCCCGGCCCGGGCAAATATTTGTGTGATGAACTCAAATATTTGTGCTTGATGCTTCCATTTAGGACTGGATCGATATGTGTGAGGTTGTAAGAACTGCCTAAGTAGATACCAAATACCGCATGTATGTAGGTAAGTAATTATTTTATTATATTTGTTTAGTTTGTTTAGTAATATTTTAACTGCTAACATTTCGCTCTCGTTCCCACAAATAATTTCCATTCTGCAGACGGAGTTTGCCAGCAGGCTGCATATGCATCTCTCGGATCCATTATGGAGGCAGCCGTGGAGTGCTCTGCGCATGCCGAATTAGCTCATTAGTGGAGCAGAGAGCTCTAGAGTCGAGACTTTAATTCGGTAGATACCGGATACCGAATGTTTTGGTTGGGTACCTATATAATGATGTGATTCTAGTGTTCCATAGGATCATTTTGTCAACTGTAAGTACAGTTAATCTGTAATACTACAAGGGATGACACGGGTAGCTGAAATAAACAAAAAAGACCGAAAACGGTTCTCAATGAGTACCTACACAATTGCTGTTCAGAACAGTCGTTGATAAAATACATGGGTACGACAAGATGATCTCAAATCTGCAGTCAGAATTGAAAGTGAAAGAAGTAGAAGTAACTATTTATAAAACAAGATTTGTGGTTCCAAAAATAGAAAGGACCGTTTATTTGTAAATATATAACCAGTCGAAGGAAATAGATTCATTGTATATATGTAATGCCGGTAAAGTAACTGTTTTGGTATACCGTATCTCCAAAATTGTGGATCTCGGCTTCTAACCTAATATGTTTGATGTCTTCAGCTGTAGGTAGGTTTTAAATCGTCGGAGGTATTGACTTAAATTTGATTTGATAAACTAACAATAATCACACAATTACAAAATAAGTCAAACGGATATATGTATAGAAATGTAATGTTTTTTCTTAAAATTGCATCTAGTCCCATACAATAAATTGGATGGTTTAAATATTATCGCGTTAAACCGATTTTACAGATTTCTGGTTTCAGATATGTACCTGGTTTCCGGGAAGGAACGTCACGACGTTGCGGTTGCAGAATTTATCCCCTTACCGTATTCCAAATTTGAATAAGACCATTAGCCGCCAAGTTCCCCAGCGCCCGGAATCCGAATTGAACAATTACGGACTTTTTATTCCCGGTGGTATTGACTTTGAAATTCCATATTTATGTGTTGCAAGACTTAGGTAAGAATGCATATTGCCTGTAGAACCAATGGCCGGCTAGAGAGTTTCTTGTGTGTCGAGCATGTTCCGGAAGACACAGCGTGGGTGGCCCCTAACATGCATTTTTTAGGGCTAGTTAACTCTCACTACCAGTGAGTCGGACTTTGTTTTTGGGAGTACAAATCCACTGACGTTGACGGGAATGTGTGCACGCCACGGGAGTGATTCCCTAACATGATGGACAAAATATCTGGCCAAAATCTCGGGAAGCCGTTGGATTGGATGTGTGTGACGCACGACTAGTCATTATGGAAAATCTTGGGGAGCTCTTAGTCCTGCCTGTCTTTCAGCTGATATGACGATGTCGATGATATTTATGTCTATTGATTAACGTACTTCAACGAAATTGATTCAATACATTTTATACATTGTAACAATAGCTAATAACCGTTACATTATTGGAAAATTGGTTGGTTTTAAATTCGCAACACGTGCAGCGTGTCCAATTAGGAGTCCAATAAATTATAATCACCTAAAGGTTATTCAGGGCTATTCATTAGTGCTTAAGGGCACAGGGGTAAAGACGTGCGGAGACTGCGCTAAGCTGCCTAGGCAACGATGTGCTATGGCGATAGTCTCGGTAAGGAGGTGTTTACGCGGCGGAAGCCCCGAGTGACGTTGAGCGACGCGACTCCCGCGCCTTAATAAGGTAAATGAGATGCGGCGAGGCGTTAGGGCTGTGCTCACGTGTGCTATAGGATTTCGCAATAGGCTTGCCTGATTATAGTGCTTAGCCCTCAGTACTAGTCGATGGAAGTAACATCGTAAGTGGACCAATGGCGTTAAATGTTGGAGTTGAAGGAAAATGTAGTCCAAGCAAACAGAAACAGACATTACATATCACTAATGAGCTTTTACTCACAACGTTGTTCGAAAATTGTTAGAGGGTGCTGACAACCTTAGTTGTTGTTGCAGCTGCGAAGCGAATGCTACATCACGGTTTTTTGGGCCCAGGATTTCGTGATTCGTATGCGATTGATATATTCAACCACTAAAATATGCCCGCAAAAAAAAAGTGGAAGTGTAGGATTTTTCGCTATTAATAAAATTGGTTGCTACATTTTAGTTTTATTTGTCCAGTGGGAATTCTTAGAGAAAGCAGTAAAATCGTGAGTAGCAAGCTTTGAATTAGCACAGAGGCGCAAACGGCGAGCGCTAACAAACTCCTTGTAGCCAGCTCAATTTATACCAAACGAGGACCTCCACGATCCCAGCTGCTTACGATTTGATCTCAGATTCTGTGTTTAATTTAATAAAAGAGATTCCATTTCCAACTTTCCTTCAAGAAAACAAAACCTTGTAGATGTCAATGAGGATGAGTTGTTTCGGACATAGCTCCTGGTATTAAGGTACTATCGCCCAACGCTACGGGTACACACCTCTAGGATTATTTTCCTATGCACTTCGCAGCGGTCACTATTTACATCATCCACCAATAGAAACGGCAAGTGATTTTTTGACCAGTAACTCTTGTGAATTAATTTTCATTTAAATTTTCTTAACAGTACGGTACAAATTAGAATGACTCAGAAATCACTGCAAACCCCTTTTTTGTGCTATAAAAATACCGTTCTAAATTGTATGGATCGTACGCAACCGAACCTCTGGTGATCACATTCCTAAAGAGACAACGTGGCATATTCCTTGAATCAGATTTTTTTACTTTTAACAGCCAACTTTTGTTAGCCTAAGCCTAAAGGCCCCGAAGCAATTGCTGATTACCTACCTAAATGAGAAAGAGCTGAAATTACTAGATAAATATCTCGTTACCTTATAGTCGTTTTTTGTCGTAATACACATAATGATAAGGCCCGTTTTTTTATAAGATGATTCGAGCCAAAACTAATTCCATAGCAAATACCTAATAAATAATAACATTATATTGCTATAAAGACAAAGATCAACACGCAAAGAAAAATTTTACTGCGCTCATACGTGGTCCTCACCGGGACACCACACGGGACACGTATGGGCGCAATTTATATTTCACCTCACTCGCGACTCCCCTTGTCGCGCGATTTAGCGTCACCTGCCTCGCTCGCTCGGTATTGGAAAAAAAAGTGACAGGTAGTAAGTATTTGTCGCGCGACAAAGAGTCGCGTGTCAAAGTTATGCTAACCGTGCTGCTCAAACATGGTGAATCTGCTGCGGGATAACAGTGAACAAAATGCGATTTGGTTCCCAGCGAGAGCAAAAGTGACTTTTAATTTTTTTCAATTTTCGTCCACGAATTGTCATTTCTCAGCCACAGCCAATCATTCGAAATTTAACAACAAAGCCGTTTAAAATACAACTAAACTAATGGAAAAGGCCGAATTCGATGGTCACCAGATGTTGTGTCTGGTCAGGTCAAACAAAAGAAAAGGTACCGTACCGACCTTATATACTTACAAATTGTTTCCTAATTGGTTTGTCATAAAAGAAGGCGTGAATACTTAAAACAGTGTCTGCAGACGATTTTGTTGAGAAAGTGTGAACCCGTAGCGTTGGGCGATAGTACGATGAGTATGTGAATGTTTTCGGCTCATTCATAATTAACAAAGTCCAAAGGTTTTATAGAAGCTTCGTTGTCATGAGATAACAAATAAATTTACATGCCAATGTATGTATGTCTCTGGTCGTTATTTAAACAACAAATAGTTATTTATAAAAATGTTATTGCACAAAAGAAATCATACATTAGATATCGTACTAAAGGCAAACTTAATGTCATGAGACACTCTACCAGTCAACCTTAGGGGGAAACCGAAAAATTGTATATTAACATTTTTCTGAAATAATCACGACAAGAGTTTTTTACCAGTGTTTGTTTAGTTCTTTGGTATTTTAATGTATGCACCGAACACATTTTTTCCTGCATCTGTTTACAAATACGCGCTTAGGCTTACAAGGCGTGGTGAAAGCGTAAGATTTATAGATTCATCAAAGCCGATGACAAAAAGTCTTCACTAAGATTTTTTCCCCAATTAAAACCGGATCGGCAGTTTTTGGTGGTTTTTCGGTCACGGTTTTTACCGGAGGCACGGGTCAAGCTATTTGAGACAATGCGCGGCGTGGCTGCGCGTCGTGGTTTGTATTTTGTTCCGCGTGCCGGGTGTTTACATGCGCTACCGTGGACCTTGCAGCATTGTGGTAAGGTGCATTGTGTTGGCGGTTCGTGGTACAATGCTATTGAGCGCTAATCGCTTCATTCACCGGCGGATGGCAGCTTTTTCCTGAGCATCCGAACGGTCACGCATTCCGAAGGCCGATGCTCGATCCGCGAACTGTCGATGACCGACATCGTAGAGCAAAATATCGATGATTTTACCTCATGCGTAATCAGCAACAGAAAATCAAGTAGAATTCTTAAAAAAGCTATAGCACGAGTCAATTGTTAAGAAAGTGGACCTTTTTGCCCGGGAAAGCTATATGCATTTTCATTTCCATACAGAGCATCACCATTGATTGCTCTGAATTATATATAGGTAGTGGTTTCTGCAAAAAAATGGGGGTAGGTATGGGGTATGCATGTCCATCGGTGTGTATGTAGTACGAGGGGCACACCGAAATGATCGGGAATAGAGTACTTTAAACTGAGTTACATTAAATCCTTTTTTGTCACATGCATACTGGCGACTTACAATCACGATGCCGTTTTTACAATTTAAAAAAAGAACGATATATTTTTTTAATTCCATTTTTAAATTGACAACTCGATGAACAAAATGGAGCTGACGCGTGAAAATTTTCGTGCAATTATTTACCATAACTTTCGTCGTGGCTTATCTCCAGATGAATGTCGCAATGAGCTTGTTACTATATACGACATTGAAGCACCTAGTCAGACGACAATATATCGGTGGTATGCTGAGTTTCGACGGGGTCGTGCCTCTCTTCGCACCGTACCTTCATCAGGTCGGCCGAAAACGGCGGTTTCGCCTGAAAACATCGCGGCTGTGGAAAAACTACTAAAAGAAGATAGACATGTGACATACGAGCAGATTCGGGCAACCATAGGCATTGGAATGACTGCAATTCACACTATTTTGCATGGTGAATTGGGTGTCAGAAAATTGATTTCCCGATGGGTACCCCATAATTTGTCTGAAGAGCAAAAGGCGGCTCGTGTTGATTGGTGCCGATCTATTCTGAAATGCTACAATGGAGGAAAGTCAAAAGCCGTTTATAATATGGTCTCGGGTGACGAATCCTGGATTTATTCTTATGAGCCTGAAAGAAAGCACCAGTCGGCAGTATGGGTCTTCGATGACGAGGTCAAACCAACGAAAGTTGTGCGTTCTCGAAGCGTGTCGAAGAAGATGGTGGCTTCGTTCGTCTCAAAAAAGGGGCATGTTGCCACAATTCCTCTAGAAGAACAAAGAACCGTTACCGCTGATTGGTATATCACAGTTTGTTTGCCGGAGGTGCTGGCCGAACTTCGCCAAGGGAACCCGAGACGCCGCGTCATCTTACACCACGACAATGCGAGCTCCCACACCGCCCACAAAACAACTAAATTTTTGAACGACGAAAACGTTGAGTTGATGTCCCATCCTCCATACAGCCCTGACCTGAGTCCAAATGATTTTTTTACGTTCCCTAGAATTAAAGATTTATTGCGTGGTCAGCGGTTTGAGAACCCAGAAGCCGCTGTGGAAGCCTATAAATCGGCCATTTTGGCAATGCCTACTTCAAACTGGAATTATTGTTTTAATGACTGGTTTAAAAGAATGCAAAAGTGCATTGAATGTAACGGAGAATACTTCGAAAAACAATAAAATATAATTTATGTATATAGTGCACATAGTTTTTTAAATTCCCGATCATTTCGGTTTGCCCCTCGTATCATGTAGTATCATGGATATACCATTCCAATACATTGTCATAAAATACAGTACGAAATTAATCTTGCATTACAGTAATTTTTTTCTTAAACTAAAAATGTGTAGTTAAAACGTACTTCTAAGTATGTTTTTATGTTTAGTTGAATTAACAATATCAAATATTAAAGTAGTTAGTTTGGCGGTTTTATAATGAGTTTTATAAATTACGTGGATAAGATTTTCAATCTACTAGGACTTAAATTAAACGCTTAATTCCAACCCGTAAACAACCTTTCAGCCAGTAATGTCGGCAGCAGAATCTTTGGGCACGCGCCAGTATGGGAGATTAGAGCACTCACGTTAATAATAAAGGAGCGTAAGTCCCTTTACAATTGTAAGAGATAGGCTCTTTTACTTAGAAGGGAGAGGTAGCGAGCGGCGATGCGCGCGGCACAATAATACGATAAACAGTTGTTCGCGGCGACTCTGGCGTTTGTTTACTATTAGAAATTTGGTCCCGCTACTTATACTCGTAACTAACAATACTACGTTCGCTCATTTGAAATGCGATATTAGGAGAGAAAATAAAACAAAAGGGAGCTTGGGTTCTGTGGACTAAATAGAGAGGTATATAAACTTCTCCTGATATATAAACTTGTTGGTTACATGGGCTTAAATACTAAGCTGCAGAGACAAGTAATGCCGAAAAACACCCAACGCTGGCCAAAGGCCTCGGCCAATCGTGCGCCACCTACATTTCCTTTTCGATTTGTTCGCAGCCTGGCAGCCACTGACGAACCTTTCTGTCCCAAAGGCCATCTGTTCCATGAGCAATAAACTTCATCCACTGCCACTTCAGTCGATGATTCCTACATTTCTGATTAGACCATGGAACGAAACTCCGAGCGTAGCTATCACATTTATTTCAACCTTCTTATGCCTCACATTGTGAGAAATCTCTGTGCCGTATCATCACTGGTAAAATACACTGGTTAAAATACTTCGTTTTAAGACATTGCGGTATTTGGGATGAAATTAATCTAGCTTCCGCTTTAACGCTACTCAGCATTGGAGTTATATTCAACAAGTGAGTGAATTACACCATAATAATTGTAACTCTCACCCGTTTCAAGCGAACGACCTTTATCAGTGAATGCGCTAAGCCACCGTGAAATAAGGCCGCCTCAACAATCAACCACCTCTCTTACGTGTGCTGTCTTTTAAATAATCGCTACTTTTTCACCGCCCATAACGAACAACGTCACGACTATTATGTTCCAATAAAAAGAAAAATAAGTGGTAGATTCCATTAGCTTTACCGCTTGTGTTTATGTGCTCCAGTTCGGTAATGGATGAAAATAATGGAAAGGAATTTGCATGAGGCAAATACTTTTGAACAAAGTAGACAAATTTTGATATTTCATCGATTGAAACTTGAGTTCTGGCTACAGACATTCAATCACATTAGAAAGGCTGAGATGCCGTGCGTGTTCAACTGCAATTGCGTCTCTTAACGTAAGCATTTGAACTATGCTTGTTTATGGCTATATTTGCACCATAGTGTATGCAAGGATGACTGAGGTGACTGTGCAAAATAAACAAGCGCACGTTGAATTACACTAAAGGCTCGAGTGCGAGACGCAGGCGCATCGATCGGACGTTGACATGCGCGCGCATCGCGCATCGGTGCGGCGCGTGATTAGCATTGCGCGCGCAGCAGCCGCTGTGTAACCCAACCCTGCGCAAGCGCAACTCGGCCGCGCCATAACATAATTAAAAATGATTTAAGGCATTCGCTCCGGCTGCTTTGTTTCGCGCATTATGTTTCACTTGTTCGCGTCGCCTTCGCGCGGCCCGCTGTTAATTCTGTCACAGTTTTTATAACCCTTTTGTATTTATTAATTCCCTTTCGGCTCCGGTAGCGCTACGGTTCTCGGAAACCGATTTTGACGTGACATTTCTTCGGGTCGCCGTGTCCCTGCCTGTGTTAATGAAGCATCCTATTTCGGCGCCGCCAATTTTCTTAGAGTTATTTCGGCTAATCAATTTAAGTCCTTTATCCGTAAAAGAACCGACATTTGAGGCGTGGAATAGTTTCGTTTTACTTCCAACTAAATAACATAATAATATAGATTTGACTCAGTATCTAAAAGTCTGTGATATTTCAATGAATTTGTCAAGTGGCGAGTCTTAAATACAGTACCTATTTAATACATAACCTGACCTATAACTGTCATCCCCGCAAACTTCTTCAAGTTGCCCATCAGAGTAAACGTCACTACTTAAACATATTTTTAATGCGTTTCAACAAAGTTCTATCTATGTATGATAAGACTAAGGTAAATCGCAATCTTATAGAAGAAATTATAATTCCCAGTTAAAACTGGATAGCACCTACTAGTTAAGTCAGATGGTTATAAGGATTGCATTTGCATTCTGACCACTGTCTCCAATGGCATTCGAGTTATCATAACGGGTACATTCATGCACGCAAAGTAGGCAATAAAACAGAGGCGCGTTAACCCGAACAATGGCAATTCGCAGCTTTGTACTCAGCGTTCACGTTAAATGAGTATTAAAAGGATTAAGTCTTGGCTTGTTGACGCGTCGCGCCCGGTTATCGGATTTCGTCAGGCAATACCCGTTCGTGGAGGTCCACCGCGAAGCGCAAAATCGAAGTATATATTTGCTCTGTCATTCTTACTCTCCTGTTTATAAAGAATTGAGTAAAAGACAACACTATCGTACACGTATGTTAGGTTCTTAAACTTCCGAGTGTAGGTCTTGCTTGGGTGTCGCGGTCATCACGAGTAAGTACTTCCTTGAATAATAAAATAAAAGGTTCAGTGGCTGAGTAAGTGGGTTTGACTGGTTCACTCAGTGATTAGTTACAAGAAAACGTTCATACGATTCTTGTGTTACTTCAATATTCGATATGTATATTGCTTAAAACTGTCGCGGAATAGAGAAGATCGGAAAGGCATTTATTTTCGAGACTTGTGGTTTCTCTGATCGTTATTAGAATGCAGATTGTCAGTTGTATCTGATTGTAATAATGTTAGTCGGCAATATGTCGCGGGTGTCTGGCGTCTGCGGTTGTCTCGACGTTATTGGCGATCGCGATCCATCATGACGACGATCTATCACGGACGAGGACTTTCCTGTCGAGACCCACAACTATTCAATAAAATTACAATCGGTGAAGCTAAAATAAAATTATTGGTGCGATAGTTAGACCAATTAGCAGTGGCGAGTCATCAAATATCTGGAGTAGATTTAGCTTACTTATTCTTCTAGAGCAGTAGAATAATAGGAAGTACTTTAAAATGAGGTTAGCCAGCGACGCCTCTACTAATTAGTATAGCTTGATCGACGAAACGATTTCGTAGAAGATCATCCACAAATAGAGAAGAGCTAGAAGTATCTTTGCCACAAAAACGTTATTTAGATTTAGTTTCTATTTATATTTTCAAATAAGTAAAAGAAGAGATGTTTTAGCTCTGTATAAGGATCAGTGGAGAAAATATAGTAAAAATACTCTACATGGACATAGGACATAGGTAGAGTTAGTACAGGCCCGACCGGAATACAGCAACTTAGCTTCACGGTGCGAACTAGCGTCTCAACGCATGTTTTATGTAATACATACTAGTCGTACTCTCTTGCTTTAGACATATAAACTATATCTACTGGAAGTTAATCTATCACTAAAAACCTGGATCAAAAACTTAATTTTGGGAATGCCAAAACATTTACGATTGGGTTTTACATTTACTTATTCATACATTAATTGAAGTTATACGATAAGTCTACGGCCCTGTTTAATTATTTGAGAATCTGTTTAACGTTTCTACCGCGTACAAACCAACGAAGCTTAGGTCAAACCGAATGAGTCCCATTATAAACAAATAAAACGAAACGAGTCTCAGCTCACCAAGACTTAAAGGTTCACAGTCTTCGAAAATAATTACCTCTACTTTTGTTCCCGCGAATGCAACGTTGTAAGTATATGTGTCGGTCCAGCTTCATCTCTGTTAATTAGTTTTTTGTGGCGGCGGGGCGGGCGGGGCGCGACGCCATCAAATTACGATGAGTCGGCCGAAAGGCTACCGGCGCCGCTGTAATTATACACTCGTTACTACCGTGCTGCGCCCGCGCCGGAGACGTGACCGACAATAAAACCTAATAGAATACATTGTTTTGATGACAATACTAAACTGAAACCACAGATCGATCTCAAAAATAGCTCGATCTAAAATGCATATTCAATATCGGCGCGTATCACAACCGGCTCGTCATCATATCGATAGTCGCACGTGCGAGCGAGCGAGTGTCGACAATAAATTCCATCGATAAAATCAGCCCGGCGTCGGGCGCGGTAATTTCTTAACGACAGCGTAACCCGGTGGCGCGCGTGCGTAGGTAGGTACGCATTTTTATTCCACTCTCAGAAGCCGACTCCCAAATAATCGTCTTCCACTCAACTTAGATGGTAATCAAGTCGACTATTAAGACCGTCATAATGTAACTTTTTTTAATGTGAACGAGAATTGAAGAGCACGTTTGAAAGTTTCTAATGGTTACGTACATGTGCACGATTAAATGCCGGCTTTTTTTAAATGAATGATATCAATAGTCGAAGGCATTCAAATATTGGACACACGAGTACCTACCTACCTATGTGGCGCGATTCAGGTAGCTATAAGAGCGAAGCGAGTCGGTTATTGTGTTTTTTTAATTGAATATTGGTAGAGGCGCGGCCAGGCGGCTACTGACTTCATTGTTGCTGCCATTCACACCGCCCGAATAAGCTTCCAACTAATTACACCGCACCGGACCAGGGCTGCTAATCTTAGGTAGTATTAGCATTTAAACAAGAGTGTCACACTCACACTACGTATCACGCGGAAACAATTGCATAAGTGCACTGTTACTGCTGTACCTTCCCCGTTTTGTCGAAGAATTTGGCGCGTGATAGCAGGCAGTCGCACGTCACACCGGTCACACGCGACAGATTTCGCTTCACCACATCCCACGACCAATAGAGTCGCGTCTTTCACAAACACCTCATAAAATATAGTGTAGGCTAATTTCTCAGACGACTTTCGCGAAAATTAAAAGAAAAAAAAACCTCCTGTAATGTTTTATTCTGTGGTTTAAACATTACACTAGATGCAAAGTCTATAAAAACTATGGACAGACCCATATCCAGAGTTTAGTATGAAATACAGGTTGCGAAGCGTACCAGAGAATCTAAGCAAGCGATTAATACTAAGAGGATTTCCATTGCGCAATATCACTTTCCAGAAAAACTAGAAAAGCGTGAACTCGATGCATACTAGCTCGCATAGGTAACATAATTGCGACCCGTCATTCATCACTGTCAGATTGCACGACATAGGAATTCTCATTAAAATATTTCATTTTATTTAGAATTTAATTGGTCTTAATGTGTGCCGACAACCCTAAAATGGCGCTGCGCGAGTTGTATAGTACGTGCAGCTATGTTACACTTCTTTAATTAAAACCGAGAGGCCATCTCTAGATTAGTGAGGCGGTCACAAAAAGGGTTAGGAAGGATCAAGCAAAACACCTTCGGGATTCGTCACGAATCACAGCTTTATTTTTATTTGAAAGGCCCCTTTGTTGGAGTTAACCGAATTTGCTGTTCAATAAAAACTGGCTAATTAAGAAATGTTCGAACTGCCGTTAAAAGTTTTGGACTTTTATTTGAGCAGACTTCAGATTTATTATGGTCTACCGTTTAAATTATTGGGGTGCCTAAAGGAATGCTGGTGAGGCTTGCCGAAGCCGTTCAATTGGTAGTGGACACCGCTTTATGGCTGTTATAATTAGTAACATAAAGATCGAACACGCCGATTTGATTGTAAAACCTAATTTTAAGCCAAGATTTTTAAATATTGAACAACACAAAAAAAACAACAACACATACATCATTTATTCTACGAGTATCGATAGGAACATGCTGATGGAATGTCACTCCTACAGATGTATTTACAAGATGACATCCAATGTAAGTAGATCATCAATATTTTTATGTTAGACTCTTACTTTAGGATGATATTAACTAAGATTGTCCAGCCGTTTTTCCCGAGTGAAAACAAGGTTTCGTCTATTTTCTTTCAATACAGGGTAGTGATTGTCTCTGATGTCTATTCCATCTCAACGCAAATGTTAAAGAACTTAGGGTGAAAACATAATTGCAAGATACGACAGTCGACAACGCATCGTGGTACAGTGGCCATCAGATATATCGCAGCATATAAGGCGTTCATAAATATCTGAACATGTACTGTAGCGCCCAGCTAATAAGAGTCGTGTTCACATATTTATGAACGCCTTATATGCTGCGATATATCTGATCGTGACTGTACGACGCGACGTCGTGTCGTGGAAATACATAAATCCAAAATCAACTTTATCATCATGTAACAAGATTTTAAGTTAAAATACAGTGTTCAATGTCACGACATCGCATCATGGCACGATGTCGTGTCGTACCACGATGCAATGTCGTATAGTGTAATTGTGATTTAGTCCAAACTGATAAACTAAAAGACATGTTAGTTAGTTAGTTGCGCTGGGCATTTTCCGCAAGTCGACATCCAACGTGCCTATTTTGCGTGAAAAGGGGGTAGCGCTACTCGAACCACCCCAACTCCTCCACGAACCTAAGCAAAGCCTTGATGTTGCTTATGGCTTCGTGTACGGTACTTGGAGATCCTAGGTATTTCATCCTGAATCCTTCTACCTGTTTGCAATCTAGTAGAATATGATTGGTGGTTTCTTCTGCCTCCATGCATGCTCTGCATACTGGGCTGTCTGTTATACCTAAATTGAAAAGGTTTTTGTTCAGAGTATTATGTCCCGTTATTAATCCTACTATCTTGCATAGTTGGATCCTGTGGATTCTCAGTAAGATGGTGGTGAGTTTGTGGTTCCTATTCGGAAGTATTTCTTTTGTTTGTCTACACGTTCCAATGTCTTCCCATGCAGTATTTTTGGTGTTGGTATAATATGTGTTGGTTCAGTATGTTGTATATGTAAGATTGTGGTAGGGGTATTATTGGCTCTGGCCCGCATGGTGGTGTCTCCGATCCCTTACGGGCCAAATTCATCCGCTGCGTCATTGCCTCTCGAGCCAGTGTGTCCCTTTATTCATTGTAATGTTACAGTATTTTTGTCATCGCACACGTCTGTGATGACATTCAGAGGTACACATTTCACTGTTTAGTGACTAAAAGACATATTTCAGCATTTATAATATAGGTGAGATAAAAGAATTACCTGGTGGCTTGGCATCACTGAATTGTTTCATTAAAGGCAGTTACATTTGTTGATGGAGTCTTCAATCATCACACGAAAGGCCTGCTAATGTCACGCGTGTGTCGTGTTGGAATGTTAGGAATGACGGGAAATGATGCAGTCAGCGTTTTATCGGGCGGCGAAGGCACCATTGCCTTATGCCTTGATACTCTGAAGTTCCAAGTCCGATGTATGTATCGTGTTAGAATTTACTCAAATCCAGATTAATATTAAAGAGCCGGTAGAATGGGAACGATATGAGCTATGCATTTTGAACTTGGGAGTAACTCCAATATCGTGCGATCATCCCCTGTAATACTCACTGGGTCTGTAGCGAATTAAGATAAACCAAAAGTATTCAAGCACTGCTTTTTATAAAAAATCATAAAACACAATTGAGAGCATACGCGTCATTCGTTTCATGCCTGAAACCTGTCATTTGCACTGGAAAACAGTAATAAACTGAGAATGGGAAAGCCATATACCAGAAATCATATATTTTTGAAATCTTATTATGAAACTTCAAAGTAGTTTAAGAAACCGATTCCCTGAAATAGTTTCAAATTAGGTATTTTAATTTAATTGTTATGGAATGGCAATATTTAAAAGAGCTCTTTAATGTTGGACGATTCTTTGATGTTGGTCGATCTCATCTCAATTTTCTGAAGGTAAAAGTATACTAACTTAACTGACCTAAGTTAAAACAAATGCTATTGTTAAGAGGCAAGATATCCATATCAACAATCTTTACTCACTTTATGCCTCGTTGTTGGTACACAAACGTCGGTAAACATAAATGTATGACGGGTCTAACACGAAGTTTTTTACTATGTTCCTGTGCCATAGTCGCGAATGGACTAGTGATCTGACGAAATCACCAGTAAAATTTCGCTGATTCACCACCAACAAAATGTAACAATTCAATCCAACTGCACGAGTTAAGTACTAAACATAATATGAAAATCACGATGGGTGTGTTAATACATTTTAAAGAGTTCCCTCGATTTCTCCGGGATGCCATCATCACCAGACCTCATGACAATGGGACTACCTAACTAGAAAGTATACGCTCCCTTTCAAACAAAAAAGAATATAACGGTGCTGCCGTTTTTGAGTTATCAAACATACATAAAAAACAAACACCCCGACGTGAAGCGATATCTCAGATTGTATGTCCATCTAATATGTATGATTAATTAACTTAGATAATGACATAACTTTAGTATCCCACGTGTGATATAGGTCGATTCACTAAAGCTGGCGCGAATGGATTGAATGAGTGAATGATAATATTTATGTGTGCGTCACAAAATGATTACATACAGGTTGATACAATAAGTGATTATTGAAAACGTATTTGTAGACAAACTAGGCGCCTAACCGCCCAAATTCAGCAGTATAAACAGTGTTCACTACAAAATACTATATCGAACCAAATTAAATTCAAAATGACGAATGGCTTTTTTTCCAAAATTTCAAATTGGTGCTAGGAAGCTGAAACTCGGTATCGGGGGGCATTTGGGGCTCACAAATATGAATCTGAAATCGGTGTCCGAAAATTCGGTCAAAATCGGAAAATATCGAAAAAACCAAGATTTGTATGGAAGTTTTTTTTTAAGAGTCCCGTATCTCGTAAACGGCTGGAGATGGGTAGGGGATGCTCAAACAAATATCATAGGGGACCCCCACCCGAGTACAGTCGTGGAAAAAAAATTCAAAATGGCGACTTTTTTTTTTTCGAAAATTTCAAATTGGTCCGAGGGGGCTGTAACTCGGTATTGGGGGGCTTTTGGGTCCTCCGACTCAGAATATGAAATCGGATTTTGAATATTCGATCAACTTCCGATAATATCGGACAAACAAAATTTAGTAATCTATTAGCTCGACGGAGGGCCGAGCCATTTCTGAGCATAACTTATTGAATCGAATGGGTCTTAGCCTCGGATACTAGTACTTTCAATGAAAACTATATTGAATAAAATCGGTCGAGCCGTTTTTGAGTTATTGCAAAATTTCATAATTTTCTTTACAATGACGTAAGTGCCGCGCGGTGTCCCTACACTTCGAACGTTACACATATTGGTTAAGTGCCAAACTATATTAAAACATTTCGCTCAATCTGTCGCGTATAATAAATAACTTCCAAAAGATAATAAGTAATTACTGTTTCTTGGCGGGTACGACCTTTTTATAGGGCTTGAAATTTTGCTCGTAATTTTCGTCTATTGTGAAGGACGGGCAACTACGGGACCCTACACTGAGCGTGGCCCGACATGCTCTTGGCCGGTATTTTATAATTCGAACTAGTCGTCCGTCACCTATTAATTCTTGACATTAACCCTTTACCAGGCCGCGAAGACAAGAAGAAAATGTGGGTTACGTTAATACCATTGCATAGTCCCACATGGTCAAACTCATACGAGACAATGGAATAGTATCATCCCACATCCTAATTCTGGTCATACACAGATTGCACGAATATTAAGCAATATGTCCAATTACACTGCCTTACAACAGTCAAAATCTAAAGTATGTCAAAAAACTAGCGTCTGCATAAAACACCATGATAGTAAAATATTTTTGTATCAAACAGTTAAATATACCATTCGGACATATATTACTTGTTAAGTCTAAATATTGTGCAGATTATGCTTATATTATACCTAATAATTTATATTTTTCTTGAATAACAAAAACCCATTTTGTTGTTGTTTACAAAATATTAGGAGGCCCCTGTATAAGAACGGCACTCACACTAACACTCGAAGTGACAAGTGACATAACTTTCATTCAATCCATTCGCGCCAGCTTTAGTGAATCGACCTATACTGGCGCGACCGAGACGACAAAGTTAATAAAAAACACAGTATTATACTTGTCATATGCAAGTTTAATTACGATCCCATCAAGTTGCAAACTTGCATTTGTGTGAGACCACAGCTTATTGAAATTAAAATCCGTCCGACTAACCAAGTTACTAAGACCTGTATAAGAATCCTTACAAGCGGTAAAATATAATCGCGCCGAGTTAGTGGCAGCGACATCATCGCGTCATAATTGCGAGGCTGGTTATCTGTGATGCGGTGTCCGGGAATGTAGCACTCTGGTAACCAGAATGTATCGTCATCCCGTACTAATGGGAGGGACGTAGGGCCAAAACACAATTACAAGATACGATATCGCATCGTGGTACGATGCGACCTCGTGCTACGATGCGACGTCGTAAAGTGTATTTTAATTTTCAATCTTCTTAGATGGAAATATAGTTGATTTTGGATTTATGGTATATTTCCACGATACGATGCATCGTGGCGGAATATGCGTAAAAATGTGACGCATACGTTACGTCATTGAGTAAACCGTCTACGTGTTTTAAGGAGCGGTGTGGCCACTCTTTATATCTCGATCTTAAATCTGATACAGATTTTTGTTATTTGAACAGCATGACGGAGCGACAACACCGTTGCTCAAAAGATATTGACGCAGTCAAATTTATGGAGAATACGCCGCCAACCAACGGCGCGTCATCGCAACGTAGCTTTGGTGTGGTAGACTATTTAAGCGAAAGGTTTTCCATGAAGGCGATATTATACAAAAGGTATAGCCAAGATCAAAAATAGTATTAGTGACAAATCGAACTTCAAGATACATTGCTAATGTGGACATAGTGGAGGTATACCTCGGAGATATCTATTGAATATGCCGCGAATTTGGCCCGTTAATAGAGGAATCCTCACAAGTGGCAAAATCTGACCGTGTTAGCTAGGTTTTAGCACATCCCATAATTGCGGGCTGGTTACCTCGCCGCAGCTTATGTGCGGTGTCGCGGAATGTAGCACTCTGTTAACGAGCCTGTATCGCCGCCCCATCACGCGCATCCTACGGGGCCCACCGCAACGTCCGCTGTTTTATTTTTCACGGCTATCACCTATTTGTGGTGATGCGCTTATTTTATTACCTGACACTCGGATTGAGCAGGCGAAAACGACTAAGACAATTCAGGTGAAACTAGGATTCTGAAATGATCGATACAACTGACTGTCAGCTTTTTTTACTTTATGAGGGTGCGTTTATTCACCTACTGTAGGCCTACTGAAACCTCCTGTTTCATTTTTCACCCCTAACACTTACTCTATTTGTGGTGATTGGATTATTTTATTACCTGATGGATATGATAACAGAAAAAATCTTATTTGCAAAATGCATATTTTGTTTTGTTTCATATAAGCATTGATTTTCACACATAGCTGGACAAATGTAGATCATAGCCTTATAAGTTGTAACTTTTTGCCGGAATACAGTAGACGCTGTGGACGCAGGTCATATTTAATATTTTAAGTATTTCTAGTTTTTGAAAGTGTGTTCAGAATTTGTTCATGAATACAAAATTGGTAGTATAACACGAATGGCACAATTTGGCTTGGAAGACGCCAAACGAATTTAATTGAAATTATACGACTAACACAAAGGAGCGAAAGCAATTTCGCGAAGTGAGAACAGCGAGGATTTCTGGTAAGTCAATACGAGACGTACGCCTTCATTACCAGGGCGAATAAATCAAAATAATAACAGCGTAAAAGATAGCGAATGGAAAATCAAGCGCCGCGCCCGGTGATTTATGCGGGTAATTTTCCGGGCGGTTACTAAGTAAACTCGCGATTTTTCTCTGCACACACGTAATTAGATAATTTTCGTGAATTTCCCGGAGCTGCGCACCCGGACGCGGGGAAATTTTAATTTACGTTACTCACGAAAATTACCGGTGTGTTTGAAGTGTCAGGCACATAAAAGAAATCTAATTTGCTTCAATTTATTTCTGTGACGCGCCGTACTTATTTAGGCATTTTATGAAGCCGTCCTGATTCGGGTATTCGTAATAAATTGCGCCTGCCTACACTGCACTGGTGTACTTTATTGCGGCTACCACTGTAAAGTCTTTATTTATAATATGGGGATTAATAAAGCACACAAGCTGTGAATTAATAACCGGTCCCGTCGCCCGCGAGTCCGTGCTCGTATTAATTTCTGTCACAGATTTAATTGCTCACCTCTGGCTTAAGCTTAATAAATTCGAAGACAGACAATGAAACGCGACGCCAAAAAATACTCGGCCAGGGCGAGCACGACCAAAAAAAGGACGGATTTTAATTTATAAAAGACAGGACAAACGATTAATAATTTATTTGTATCCTCCGTTTCTTGCGCGAGGATTGGAGCGTTAAAAACAACCGTTAAAACCGGCGACTTTGTATACCTCGCGCTTAGCCCGAAATGCCAATTGCGGGTAGACACAAGTATACAGCGAGCCGGAATGTCGCTTTAAAAAACCCCGCAAATAAATAAATCGCGTCGCACGCACCGCGGCCGCACAAAAAAACGTCCACCATATTCGATTCTTTAATGTGATTTAAAAAAAATAGAAGTAAGCGGAGGCTGGCTCCGATTGAAAATGAATGAGGGCGAGCGCGATAGTGGAAATTAGCATTGAGGTAGGATTCAGGAGCGGCCTTTGTGCGATCATATCGAGGTGTATTCTTTGCGCTTTTTACAGCGGCGCGGGCACGGGCGGAGGCCGCCGCTTTTCACTCCCTATTACACTGTCGCCTTTTTGTTGCCAATAATTACGATCGCCCGAAGTATTTACGATATCCATCTACGTCTGGCACGATAGCGCTAGGACTGCTGAGGACGCATTGTCCATGTTAACAAGCGGGTCGTAATACGAGGCGGTTGAGACGGATCTGCTGAATTCTAAACACCAAACCGGCGAGATTAGATCGGATGTGAGGCGAGTGGTCAGTGGGCCCCATAAATTAGCGATTACGCATACATTCAATAATAACCACAACAATGGGATTGAATGCAGATGAGCCGGCGCGGCCGCGCGTTCGATCGACATTTGTATGCGATATCTAAACGCACAATTGGAAGCCGGCGCGAGCGTTAGCGCTAATGGTACACTATCGTAGGATCGCTGCGCTGCTTGAGAAGTGGCGACCGCCACGGAATAGGGACCACACCGCGGTTTATACTCACAATAAATAAATAACCTTAATCTTATTGCCCGCTTGAATATTTCCTACAAGTACTTAGCCGGCGCAGTCTAGACCTTTTGTCGACGTCCGCGGATACGTCGCGTAAAGAAACGCTTCGTAATTACGCCTCAAAAGACGGTGGGGCTAAGAAATGGTCTATTTCTTGTGCGATTACCTTCTATTTATGGAAAATGGGCACTCGTGATTGAATAGATAAATAATTTATCCCCATTTTATAAGTAAAGCGACGTGATAGAATTCCAAGTGCTTTGGTAAGTACGGAAATGAGAAATAACAAATTTGTATACTTGAAAAAATACCTTACGCTACTATAATTGTTTTGCGGTATATGCATAGGGATTTATATCATATACCTAGGTATTATGAACTGAATCAAGTTAATTATTTAACCATTTGTAAAGCTAAAAATAAGTAGGTAATAATATTCTACCATCATGACAAGTAGAAATATAGGATATATTGTTTTATTACTCATAGAAATCTGTTCTTAATCAGGATTGTAATTAACGCTTTAAAGAAAAAAAAGATAATTAAAGCAATTCATTATACAGCTCGTGAGTTGGACGTAAACGAGACGAAATATGAGATTGAACAAGAGAAGCAATTATTATTAACAAAAACAAGCATTTAAGAGTTAATGTAAAAAGATAAAGTATTTAACAGGCGCGACCGAAATATAATTATACAGGTTATTAACTCACGATTTAAGAAGGTCGCAGTAATTAATGTTTGCAATAACAATCACTGCAACGACGCACAGACGTTTATGGAGATATTTGCATACGAAGGTCCCTTAAATCATGCGGGTTTAAGTGAGTTTTTATTTTATTATACATGCTTTTGGCCCATAATTTAGGTGACCTTAACTCAAAAATGTAATTTAGTACGGTTATATCTCGGCTTCTTAACATCTGTTCGATTGGGGTGTCCGGAATTTTAAATGATTCTAATTTTGACACTTGACTTGATAAATGGAAAACGAATCCGTGATTTTGCTTACATTTACTGAACAAACATCCAATATAACAATTATAGAAATGTATATAAAAACAGATGTATATTAAGTATTTTTTTTTTCATTCGAAATATGAGACGGTTCCTCAATGGCTTTGGCTACGCTTCCAAAACACGGGTTCCAGTAGGTATCGCAAGTGAAGGTTAAAAATAATAAAATTGCGTTATAAGAATGACAAGCGCTCAATCTGAGGGAGATTGGGATTCGGATGAAAAACGAGATGGTCTTACCTGGATCGTGTAAGAGAGAGCGAGACTGGTATAAAACTCGAATCATATTCTGTCAGCTCACTCACTGTACTGAGGTTTAATATAATGTAACTAATTAATTATTCATTACTTACATCGAGTTGCTCGGTGCTTGTTTAGAATTTGATTAAAAAAATCCCGAATATCGTAATTTTTATAGGTACCGAATGGTTTTGTTTGACGACGTTATTAGACGACATTGGTCCTTAGTAGGTAATTGGTATGTCCTCTTTTAATAACATATAACCCGCAACTGTCTTGATAAAAATTTAATCTTGAAATAGATTAATCCCGACATACCGAGCGTCTGCAAAGCTAGACAGGTAGACTCCATAGCGTTGCAAGACAGACCTTTCGAGCGAGTAGATCCGAAAACCGCCTCTGCGCTGAAGTACTCAGGTTCAAATTCAACTGACCAAAATCATATGGAGAGGCAAAGCTAATTGCGGGCAATATACCTACTTTCCAAAGACGTACATTACGCTAATGATACGTTTACAATGCGATAATCTGCAAAACAGAAAAGCATCGATTCCTACACGGCAGTGCTGTACAGTTGCAATCATTAAGCTTGGTGTACACGGGTAGAGTAGGTAATCAAGCGCGTTCAGTGACATGTAGTTGATGTAGTGTACGGACTACTGACTATGGACGCACATATATATACTATTTATATTACCGGTAATCTTATTATTTCACTAGTGCAACTTCTTACGCGTAACTTTTTCCTTTATCGTAGAGGGGTAAAAAGTATTCTATAAATAACTATCTTTGGATGTCCAGTTAGGCACCTCGTTGTTAAGTTTTTCCTGAAATAATGACCCCTTTTGACGATATGTTGTTTAAGGACTTTAAGGAGAAGCATCCCATCCTCCATCCCATGAAGACTTCTTTATGGTGATATTTTAAGAGGCCTTATTCAAATGCTGATTGTTTTAAAAAAGAAATTTTTCTCTTTGATCAAACATGTTTCTTAACATATAATTGATGTTACTACCTATACTACGATTTCTAATTCAAGACCAAAAAAACTACCACAAGGTTGCCACTACAATAAAATATTTTTACAATAGTAAATTCCTTTTTCTTTTTTAAACACGCTAAGATAATTTAATTATTGGTAACTTTAACTCTTTGTTTTAACAAAATAACTAAATATATTTATTATTACATAATTAGGAGAAGAGATAATAAAAACTTAAACATCGCAGATTTTTGGTACAAAATCTGGTATTGTACTTGTAACACTTGAGCATTTGGTGCAAGCCAAGAAACAAACTCAGATGTCATTTAAATGTTGTCAATTTTGACAGTGACGTATCTGTCGTAGTTTTTTTGGTCTTGAATTAGAAATCCGAGTATAGAACAGGGCTATTGGGATTTATTGGTATATGTATATTTGAAACCTACAGGTTGAAGTTTTCATTGATAATTTTTGTTTCAAAAACTACTCAAAATTGGCAAAATTCACGCGGAAAATTATTTTTTTCAACTTATGTTCGACTGCACGCAATGAAAGCATGAAATAGGTATGTTACTACCTAGAACTCGGGGAAAGGTATTATTCACTTCAAAAAGTTGGTTGTAATTATCAATATACTTGTCATAACATGAAACATTTTTTTTTAATGAATAAGTAAGGCCTCTTAACGCTAAGGAATATATATCGAGACGTGATGATTGTGCTATCTTATCGAAATATGGTTGCATCGTAATAATAGCCGTGTTGGAGTAAAATTGATGTTAAATATTAGAAGAGGTAGAATTCTCAGAACGTGTGTTAGACTACTACTTAGGCTTTTTGAAATTGCATAATTCGGCCAATGACTGACTGGCCACAAAACCCATGAAGAAGTTAAATACTCTGCTTATAATTTCATTACTAGTTGCACTTCAACGATATAATATAGTCTAGTCGGTACTGGTGTTACTCTACTAGTATCACCAACCGTGTACACCAGGCTTACACGATGCCTCTCGCTTCTTCCCCCAAGGAATGACAGTGACATAAACAGAATCGTCAGCTCAAGTGTGCCATAACGGTGTGTGCATAATTCGGCCAATGATTGAGTGGCCATAAAACGTAATGAGGTGCCGGCAAATTGGTGCCCGAACGCTGTCATCGAACCCGGTGACGATCGTATTCAATTACGTATTTTGATTGCGAAATATAGGTATTTCAATGGGAAATTGTGTCTTGGAGTTTATGGTTTTGGTAACAAAAGAGCATTATATCGAAAACGATGAAAGGGTATTGCAGGAATATCTACAACTCAGTTGATTTATCCAGTACCACATCAGCACATCACATAGTACAGTCAGCATCAAAACTAGCTGTCAATTTTAGTATGCAATTTGACATAAGCCATTAGCGAAATTGTCAACTACTTTTGATACTGACCGTACCTGAGTATCCACTTATTTCTCTAATTTAGAAGAACGATAAGAAAAGCATTCGCAACAGACAAGCTATGCATCGAGCTTAGTGACAATTGTGAACGAAAGGGTTTCACAGACTTGATATGGGAAGTGAAGATGATCTATAATTACAAAAACGGGACGTATTCGTAATTAATTTAAAAAAGAATTTTCTGTATATGTATGTTATACAATCTTTAAATGAATTTATGAAACATATAATGTCTCATTTTTTTATGTGGGTAGTAATTCAGTGAATAAAGGATTTTGACCTTACAAACGGTCCGGTAGTTTTGAATTTTTGATATGTTGTATAGGATGGTTAGTCAGTTTTAAAATGCAAAATGCACAATTGCCCCCCCTCCGCGCCCGCCGCCATATTGAAAAAACCGGCACTATCTTTATATTTTTGCTCATATCTTCCTTTAGGAGCATTTTAGCTAGAAGAAAGCTTCGACAATGTTATAGAGAGTTAAATTTACTACATTTTCCATATTATATTTTGTTTCTAGGACAGATAGTTACGGAGATATGCACATTTAAAAAAACTTAAGAAATTGCAATTTCCAACTCAAAAACAAACTTCTGGATTATATCTTCGTTTAGGAGCATTTTAGCTAGAACAGTGCTTGGGCAATTTTGTAGAGAATTAAATTTACTATAATTTACATTGCAAATTTTGTTTCTAGGACAGATAATTACGGAGATATGTAAAAAATAAAGTCACATTTTCCGAAAATGTATGTAAAAATGGACATGAGTTTTATAAGCAATTATATTTCCTACATGTTTTAATTTGTCCTAGACTAGTCCCTAACTGAATGACAGCGTTCTAAACCAAGAAGTTTGAGATATTTTCGGAAAATTCGACTTTTCCTGTTTTTTAAATGTGCATATCTCCGTAACTAACCGTCCTTGAAACAAAATTTGAAATGTAAATTATAGTAAATTTAATTCTCTACAACATTGCACAAGCTTTGATGTAGCTAAAATGCTCCTAAACGAAGATATAATCCAGAAGTTTGTTTTTCAGTAGGAAATTGCGATTTTTGACGTTTTTTTAAATGAGGATAACTCCGTAACTATCTGTCCTAGAAAAAAAATATAAAATGGAGAATGTAGTAAATTTAACTCTTTATAACATTGTCGAAGCTTTCTTCTAGCTAAAATGCTCCTAAAGGAAGATATGAGCAAAAATATGAAGAAAGTGCCAGTTTTTTCAATATGGCGGCGGGCGCGGATGGGGGGATTGTGCATTTTGCATTTTAAGCACTGACTAACCATCCAAGACAACATATCAAAAATTCAAAACTACCGGACCGTTTGTAAGGTCACACATAGTACTTTAGTCTCTATTCACCGTATTATAGGTACACCACAAATTATAAAACTAACAGCGCCTTCTCTCGCTTGCTCGGTCACCACTGTAAAGTGGTGCGGTAAGATGTGAATATTAACGTATTCACATAGAGGTCGCTAAGGTGTAAAAACCTTTCAAATAAAACAATGCAAAGATCGACACACAAAGCATAAGGAAAAATTCGTCAGATCTTCCTGGAGCTAGGGTGGCGAAATGGTTAACGCGCTGGACCGGCAATCCAGAGGTACCGGGTTCGATTCGCGGTCTCTTCCCCCAGGTAGCTCCTTTTTCAATTTTTCTTTAAGCTTTGATCTTTGTATTTAATGCTTAAATCTTTAAATGGTAAAAATGCCATAAAACTCACGTCTCGCTAGAAAGTAACGCAAGGGTGAAACTCAGACACGGAATGCTAACTAAATAAAAAATCTACTATTTACTTTATTATTTTGTTGTAAATAAAAGTAAAGATATATACTGATTAAATTATTAAATGCAACGTTTGAATGGGCATATTGAAGTCAATGAGGTGGATGGCTATGGTTATTGCCATACGTAATTGAGTGTTCGAATTTTGAACAATCGCCAATTGGTTTGGGCATGCGCCGTCGCGCCAATTATCATGTCTGCGTCTGATTGAAATGCGTTTCTACTTGAAACTAATTAACAGCACGAGGCCTTATCAGAAGAATTTCTAGCAGTCTGGTTTCCAGTCGATTTTGAAAATGAAGATGTGTTCTATAGGATTATTTTTAGGGTAGGGAATAATCGTAGTCCAAAAATAGGGCCATCTTTTTTCTCTATTACCTACATCTGCAATTTGTGCATTTACTTTTAGTAGACGCATGCTTCTCTAATTCAGAGTGTGTCCTCTATCGAGGACTCTCTCTCTCTTTTCAATCGTTCCCTCACTGTTGAGGATGACTCCTTCTGATTCCGTCAACTAGTTGTCTCCATCGGTTATGTTCAGTTGCTTGGTGGAATGCAGCCTCTAGGTCGTCTACCGAGGACATTTACTCATTCATAACTTTGTACACTAAGTGCATTTTATTTTAAGGCGTGGCATTGCTAAGAACTGTAAGATGTCGTGCGAGGGTATTTGGGTGCGCTTCTAGCCCTAGGCTGGGCATCTACCAAAATATGACTCCGTTACCAGATTTTTACAATTCGTATTAGCTATTGCAAAGTAAAGGAGATACTTGTGCCCTTTGACCATGTTATATATTTAAATACAATTACATATTAATAAACACAAACGTGCCTCCATTCCTTAAATTGATATTAGCCGTTAAATCAAAATCAAATTCAATTTGTGTAAATGAGGATGTCCTTATATTTCCATATGTTGACACAAATAAAATCAATTCTATCAAGTGTCATTCATTCCAAATATATTCGTTTAAATATTTTCATCCGGAAACGGTATATTGGGTTGGGCGTTTATTGACTCGTGTATTTTAAGTGTTTCGGTGATGATTAAACATCCTGGAGGGTCCCTGGGTTTTCAACTACATTTCTCGATTCTTCTCGATTGTTTTCGCCTTAAACTAACTTATATTTATAAAAGATACCGGAAAAACCGCTCTGCATTAATTGAATGTCTCGGATTCCACTGAGATTACTTGAATGCCATTACTTGTGACGATTTTGTCCTCAGATTAACTACTAGTATTTATTGAAGCTGTATAACAAAGGTATGCACTACACAAACGTTCAGCTTAGCTTCAATACATGATATCAAATTAAATGATCCCAAGAATGCTTGACTACTAAACAGTCGATAGCAATTATTTATCGTAATATCTCTATAAACCTTTTAGAAACTTTATTTAAAATTGATTGTCATTTCATAGACAACTTAATCGATATTATTTCGAAATCCAATTCAATTGAAAATTTCGTAATTCGAACGTATTCGAATGGGCAATATTTCTACGCCAATCTGAGTTAGCGGCGCGAAATCCGACGTACAAACATGCAAATCAAAGGCACGGTCTCGCCGCGGTCCTCTTGAGCCGACGAGTAGCAAGTGATAAATAAAACGTAATTGAGAGACGGAAACAGCCAATGAGTAAATCTCGTCCGTCAATTTATTTAAATTATTTATTAGTGGCCGGCTATAGACACCCGCCGTGATCGCTTTCAGTGCCGTTCACAGAGCCCCGGACGCGCCCAGTGCTTGTCGACCCGTAATCACGATTATCGATATCGATACTTCGACTATGGCAAAACGTTTTACATCGATAAAATGTTGTAATCGATGATACAATAACATAGATAAAAATCAAATCGAACGTTTATTAGTGACATCTTCTGTTAGCAGAATTTAAAATGCACGAAAAATTATTCAACAAATGATCGCTATGTTTAGCTAGAGAGGATAGCGATCTGTATGATGATACAAGTAAAATTATCGATAAAACGATTTCGAGTACGCAAGCTCAGCGTCGGGCATTTGAATTAGTTAATTTGTGCATACACGACACAATGGACGAGGAAATAATATACTCATACGTACTTACAGCTACCGGGAGAGTGTAATTGGCGTAATTGGACGAATCTGGACGCACTTAATAATGCCCAATTGTCGTGATTCAAATGGCAATTCATCGTTTGTGAAAGAAATGATTCATTACTTTTAAATCAAAAAGTTTGATGGCGTATTCGTTGTGAGAGAAGTTTTCGCTGTCAAGATGAACCTTACTTTGTGTTGATTTTCATAATTAACAATATTCAATTCGTTTCTTGACCCTGTTTAGTTCAAGCATCCCAGTTTCTTATTCAAGTTTAAAGATGGAAAACGAAAATTTTATAAAAATATCGTTTGTTATAATACCTACACCACACGGTTTTCACCGTGGGAGAGCCATACTTCGGTATGAATGGGCCGGCTCGACCGGAGAGATACCACGGCCTCACAGAAAACCGGCGTGAAGTATCACTTGCGTTTCGCCGAGTGAGTGAGGGTACCGGAGGCCCAACCCCCCCACCCCCCCTAATGATGGCGCAGTTGAATAATATGCTACCCCAGGAGGGTACCAGCTGCGCTTGCGCTGGAGAATCCCTCTCTGGGCTTCCATGCTCAGCAAGTATCATTGCTGAGCGTGGACGCCCAGACTGCCCCTCGTACTCTGGGGGGGGCAAAACCGCGCTCTATCATTCGACCTCTGCCAAGGACAAGAGCAAAACAACCCTGGCTTCCCCTTCCACGCTGGCCGTGGACTTCTGTAACATCAGGGGTCTACATTCAAATCTTAATGCTGTTCACCAACACCTCGAGACAGCAAAGCCGACCTTGCTCTTTTTGACCGAGACGCAGATATCGTCTCCGGCGGACACATCTTACCTCTCCTATCCTGGATACGAACTGGAACACTCCTTTACGCCCAGGGCTGGGGTGTGCGTGTACGTTGGCGATGACATCAGTTCTCGACGCCTCAGCAACCTTGAAGGTAGGGACCTCTCCACCCTATGGTTGCGTGTAGACAGCGACGACCACCCGCGCATCTATGCGTGCCTGTATAGGTCCCATAGCGGTGATGCTGAAACCGACCGACTCTTTGAACAAATTCAAATGGCTGTAGACTTTGTGCAACAGCAAATCCCATCCGCAGAGATTGTGATACTTGGCGATTTCAACGCTCATCACGCCGAATGGCTCGGCTCTAGCAAGACTGATCATGCGGGGAGATCTGCTTACGACTTTGCTCTGGCGTATGGTTTGACGCAATTGATTACTGCCCCCACACGAATCCCAGATGTGGAGAGCCATGAATCTTCCCTGTTGGACCTTCTGCTGACTTCTCATCCAGCTGGCTACCAAACGTCTGTTGCAGCCCCACTCGGCTCCTCAGATCATTGCTTAGTCCGGAGTACTGTGCCACTCTTGTGCCCGCCGCGTCGGCGAGTTGCCTGTAGTCGCCGTGTATGGCACTACAAGTCAGCAGATTGGGATGCGATGCGGTCCTTTTTTGCGTCCTACCCTTGGAGGCAGGTTTGCTTCGCCCTGGATGATCCCAACGTTGTTGCTGATTCTGTTGCTGACGTGGTGCTGCAGGGAATGGAGCTCTTCATTCCATCTTCTGTAGTACCTGTCGGTGGCAAATCCCAACCTTGGTTTGGTCGATCTTGCAAAAAGGCTTCACGTAAAAAGCAGGAATGTTACCAAGCCTGGGTAAATGCAACATCGGTTCGGGATGAAAAGACCAGTAAGTTAAAAAAGGAGTTTAACTTTGCCTCCAGGTCCTTCAAGAAAGAAATTGCCAAGGCAAAGTCGTTGCACATTGGTAGAATTGGCGAGAGACTAGTGCGCCTCCCTTCGGGAACTCGTGCGTTCTGGTCCCTTGCCAAAGCTATCCAGGGAAATTTTTGCACGCCATCTTTTCCACCTTTAAGCAAGGCAGATGATTCGTTGGCCCACGATGCGAAAGAGAAAGCTGATCTTCTGGGCAAACTCTTTGCGTCCAACTCGACTTTGGATGACAAGGGACAAGAGCCGCCGACCATACCGCGGTGCAAGAGCCATATGCCGGATGTCCGGTTCCACCAAAGCTCAGTGCGCAAAGCACTTCTTTCCCTGGACATTCATAAGTCGAGTGGGCCCGATGGAATCTCGCCTATCGTGCTGAAGACGTGTGCTCCAGAGTTGGCTCCGGTTTTAACGCGTCTCTTTCGGCTCTCTTACTCCACTGGTGTAGTCCCGACTTCGTGGAAGTCAGCTTTGGTGCACCCGATTCCTAAAAAAGGCGACCGCTCTAACCCCTCCAACTACAGGCCGATAGCTATAACCTCCCTGTTTTCAAAGATAATGGAGTCCATTATAAACTGCCAGCTCCTTCGGTACCTTGAGGACCACCAGCTGCTTAGTGACCGTCAATATGGTTTCCATAGAGGCCGCTCAGCTGGTGATCTTCTGGTTTACCTGACACATCGTTGGGCACAGGCAATTGAAAATAAAGGTGAGGCATTGGCTGTTAGTTTGGATGTAGCGAAGGCCTTTGATCGGGTTTGGCACAAAGCACTTCTTTCGAAGCTTCCGTCTTATGGGCTTCCCGAGAAATTATGCGAATGGGTCAGTAGCTTTCTGGCAGACAGATGCATGAAGGTCGTAGTTGACGGTGCATGCTCTGAACCCATGTCTGTGAATGCTGGTGTCCCTCAAGGCTGTGTGCTTTCGCCCACATTGTTTCTTCTGCATATCAATGATATGCTACAAATCTGTGGCATTCATTGCTATGCAGATGATAGCACGGATGATGCCTCCTATACCGGCCGCAATAATATTTCTCGGGAAATTGTCATCGAGAGCCGGAAAAAGCTTGTGTCTGAAGTCGAGACTTGTTTAAAAGAAGTCTCAAAATGGGGTCGACTTAATTTAGTCCACTTTAACCCCGCAAAGACACAGCTTTGCGCGTTCACCACCAAAAAATCTACGTTCGTCGCGTCACCTCTTTTTCAGTCAGCACTCCCCTTACTGCCTCAGCCACTATAGGAGTCCTTGGTGTCGACATCTCGTGTGAAGTCCAATTCCGCGGACATCTAGAGGGTAAGGCTAAATTAGCCTCCAAGAAGCTTGGCGTGCTCAACAGGTCGAAACAGTACTTCACTCCGGCCCATCGCCTACAGCTTTATAAGGCGCAGGTTCGCCCACATATGGAGTACTGTTCTCATCTGTGGGCTGGGGCGCCCAAGTACCAGCTTCTCCCTTTAGATCGTATCCAACGGAGAGCGACTCGTATCGTCGACTGCCAGCGAACTTCAGATCGGCTTGACTCCTTGGCGCTACGTAGAGATGTAGCCTCTCTCTGCATCTTTTATCGCTTGTATAACGGGGAGTGCTCCGAGGAGTTGTTCGGATTGATTCCTGCCGCTTCTTTCCGCCATCGTTCTACGCGACAATCCTTTCATCCTCACCACTTAGATAGTTGGCAGTCCACAACTGTGCGCTTTTCTAGAAATTTCCTGCCTCGCACGACTGCATTGTGGAATGAATTGTCGCTTGCGGTATTTCCGGACCGATACGACCTTCAAAACTTCAAGAAAAGAGCGTATTCCCACCTGAAAGGCCGGCAACGCACTTGTGACTCCTCTGGTGTTGCAGGTGTCTATGGGCGACGGTAATCGCTTTCCATCAGGCGATTCGTTTGCTCGTTTGCCCCCTATGACATAAAAAAAAAAAAAAAAAAAACAGCATGTCTCACAAGAGAATCGGCAATAATTTATACGAATAATTTATAAAACTGAAAAAGTCTTGCTTGACCCGCCGAAATTCACTCCAAACCTGTGCACCTAGAAAGCTGAAATATTGCATAGACGTTTCTTAATACAAGTATTATAACTAAGAACCAGGAATGGTTTCTTCAAAATTCCCGCGGGAGCCAAGACGCCGGTTTGTGTGCAATCAAGATATTTATAAATAAATAAATATCGGACAACCAATTTATATCTATATGATTATGCATTTCATTTCGTCATACTAGTTTTCACAAACTGCTTCTTATTTATTGTGATCAGGTTCTGCTTTATTTTGAAACTAGGCTTATTTATAGAATACGTACCAATTTAGGTCGGTGAAGGTCCAGAAGTGTCCGAGTAAGGATTTTGCCAGGACCAGTCCGTCTAGCACAACTACGCTCCGCGACTCTTGCCGCGCGACATAGCCTCACCGTCAGTCTCTCACAGTACAGTACAGCGAAGAAAGAGATAAGTAATATTTTTCGCGCGAGAAAAAATCGCGTGTCACAGTTGTTCTAGAGGTGCTGATCTGAGACCACACCCTCGTTGCCTTGTCGATGTAGGCAGAGTTGGGCAAAAATTAATTGAATAAGAATAAGAATAAAAACAGAAATTGTATTCTTATTCAAATCGATTTGAATAAGAATAAATTCTTGTACTCGTAATTCAAATAAAATGAATGTGAATAAATCATGTAATTTTTATTTTAAATGAAGAATAAAAAACAAAATAATTATTTTAGAAATGGCATAATTTAAATACCATTTTATTTGATTAAAATGTTAATTGAATAACGTTAATTGAGTTAACGTATGGATGTTATACAATCGGTTGTATTTTGTAAGTTGATCTTTACTAAGTTTTAATGTTTGGATTTATGTGAAATTAAGTAGGTTTTATGACAATAGGTATTTTTTGGTATCTTCGAAATGTTGATGATGATCTGATGATGAAGCTAGAAACTGAACAGCGGAACTCTTCAATAGGTACTAGCCCAATGAGCCCTCGAGTATGGGCTCATTTGGTTTGTTTTTATGAGTCCTATACATTACAATTGGGGAGGTTAGTCTGATGATGGAGTCAGGAGTTGGGTGATGGAACTCTTCAATCAATGACTACTAATATACCCCTCGAGTGTGGGCTTGATAAGACAAAATACTACTATCTCTACCTATACCTAATAAGTCATATTAACAATCCAGGTACCCCAACCCTTACATTCGTATTCGTGGAATATTATTTGAATTAAAAAATCATGATTAAAATTATTTGATTAAGAATAACTTATCTTCATTCAATTTTCTCAGCAACGAATTATTCCCGACGAATTTATTTGAATAATCTTGACGGGATTAAAATCGACATGATTTTATTCTTACGAATTCTTATTCAAATTACGATTTTATTCTTGAATGCCCAACACTGGATGTAGGCCGACAGGAAAGCCTCCGTATCTTCATTTGGGTTTAGCTGCTTGAAACTACAGAATACGTACCAATTGACGTCGGAGAAGGACCAGACGTGTCTAAGTAAGTATTTTGCCAGGAGATACCACATCTGAGTCCAAACCTACGTCGACTTGTCGATGGAGGCTGACAGGAACGCCTTCGTGTCTTCGTCTGGGTCCAGCTGCTTGAATTTACAGAATACGTACTATGTCGGTGATGGACCAGAAGTGCCTAAGCACAGACTTCGCCAGGAGATACCAGATCTGAGTTCACACCCATGTCAACTTGTCGATGGCGGCCGACAGGAAAACCTCCGTATCTCCATTTGGGTTTAGCTGCTTGAATTTACAGAATACGTACCCATTTATGTCGGTGATGGACCAGAAGTGCCTGAGCACGGACTTCGCCAGGAGATACCAGATCTGAGTCCACACCCACGTCGACTTGTCGATGGAGGCCGACAGGAACGCCTTAGTGTCTTCATCTGGGTCTAGTTGCTTGAATTTCTGCTGGAGCTCTTCGCTGAGGAGACTCTTGTCCACCCGGTACCACTGTAATACAAATAATACTGTCAAGTATTTATTTATTTATCATAATTTATTACATGTCACTTACAGTTAATACCAAGCATGACACATATTGTTTACCTATATTAAAATTAAATTATATTCCATATCATACAATCATACGTTTGCAGGATTAAGACATATTTAGATATCTATTCGTTGCCTATAGTGTTCGCGAGCACAGTAGTCTCGAGGTGTCGCCCAGTTGTGGCTAGGAATCTCGATTCGGAAGTCGAGAAGAGGTCTAGTGTTTCGTCGTGGTCCTGCGACTGATTTAGCGATATGTTTGTTGTTTAAATCTGGTTTGATGTATAAAATGTGTTACAGTTTACACAATTGACAACATTTTATTAAATATTTAATTTTCTACCAAGGTTTTTCCCGATATATAATAAAGATAAAAAAAAATAAGATATTACCACATTATTTATTTTTTTCAAAAATGTCCCATTATATGTTTAAAAAATACATTTGAAAATTTATTGTTTCTAAAAGAGCGTAGATGACAAGTAATTAATTGGTCACAGCACAGTAAATCATACAGTAGGATTATTAATTTATTACTAATGCAGATTTAGTATTGAACTTGTACCACTGTTATTTTTGTACGTTATGACTATCAAATTTTCCACAAGGTGACGTCATTTAGAATAACGATTCTTAGACAACGCTACATTTTTAATATTTAAAAAACTAATTGGTATAATCAAACTTATAAAAATAAGTTTGATATAAATTCTGTGATAATAAATTAACGAAATTAGTACTTAACTAAACTGCAAATTAGATTGAGGATTTTTTGTACAGCCTCAAATAGAAAGTATCTAATAAAGTCTTGGTGGTAGAGTTCTTACTTTTGGATTGGCTACTGACTGAGTTTCCAATTGCAATCATGAGGCTGTGGTAGAGGCTGACATTCGACATTAAAGTTTAGCCGTTTAACCATGAATTCTGATTAGCTTGCTAACAATATGGACTAGATGTAATAGAAATTTTATGATGGAAACTTCTACTCAATGACAGCCCAAAGCTAAGGCACTCTTCGTTGTAACGTTGGATTGACTCAAAATCAAATTCAAATACCAAGATATATCTAAAGTAGCTGTTGTCTGAAGCTATTATATTGGTAATAGCGGTAAACGGGCGCTAAAGAGATTCAAATGGAGCATTACTCAGGTATTAGTAATGGCATGATTGAACATTGCGAACATAATCACGCCGTTATTGGACCATTCATTCCAAAGTTTCTACATTAAGCACAAACGATTGTGCTTCGAACTACAAATCGATGTTTAACAACCCATGGCTCGGAGCTCTTAATGAAAGTATACAAAAAGAGTAAATTGAGTGCAAATAAGAGAGTGGAGTATGAAAGGAGCGTGTAGCTCGTCACCCGTTGTGTGTTTAAGTCAGCCGCCGCGGCCCTACAAAGGGCACTTGGCCGCTGTTAATTTCACGCTGCCTCAAATTAACATTTCTTTACGCCACAGAATAATAACGAATTAAAAAAAACTTCTCGCCTCTACATGCGGCCGTAATGACTGAGCGAGCGGGACGCCGCGAACTCATCAGGCCAACTTAATTAATGCCCGATCTGTCTTTATATTAAAAATCGAAGTGAGACGGCTGTGTGTGATGAAAAAGATAATTATCTAAAACCGGTAGTCGAAACAATCGTCACGGCGCGTCGGCGGCGGCTGGGAGCAGCTATTCAATTTTTATTATGACTTTGATACGATACGAGGGGTCATAAATAATACCAAAGTGTTAAAAGTTTACTTGCTGACACCGTACATAATGGCTGTCGGTTCGATTGGCTTAACTCCAATAAAACGCAGGCATTGCTGTGAGTTTTCAAAAAGAAAAACATAAGGTTCATACTCGAATTAAATTTCTGCCATTTTAGTACTATTGCGCACTCCAATCATTTAATTTTTATAACCAGACTTTTCATCAAATAAAAGATAAAAATGAAATATTACCACATTTTCACATTTTCGAAAATATCTCAATTTGTGACGGAAAAATTCATTTGAAAAGTTCTTCATTCTAAAAGAGCGTAGGCGACCAGTAATTGGCCACAGAGCAGAAAAATCATACAGTCGGATTAATAGCAAGGCGGATTTAGTATGGAAATTCTACCACTGTTCTCATTGTGCGATGTGAAGGTCACATTTTCCACAAGGTGACGTCATGTAGAGTGCCGATTAACGTTGCTTTCACATTATTTAATATTTAAAACAAGTCTGTATAATCAAATAACTAATAGTTTTGGGTTGTGTGATAATAATAGTAATATAATGAAATTAGTTTAAACACTATTAAAAATATATGCTTTCATTTTAAACCAATGATGGATATAGTGAGTTCCTTAAGTGCTCACAGAAATAAAACTTAAACCGCATACGATTGTTTCTTTTTTCTAGAGCTATTGTAGTAGAGTTAGATGTTTATGGATAAATTCAGTTGAAAATTGGCGCTAAACCAGGTCACTGAATAAAATGGAGGCCGGGTATCTAAAACATAAAAAAAAAACCCAAGCCACATCAGCACGGAATGATCGCGAACGACGTATTGCTAATATAAAAACTCGGGAATAAATATTTAGTATCGAATCCTGATAGCGAATCACGACGGTGATTATGCAATGCGCCGTCTTTACATTTAAAATAGTCTGCATCGGAACTGAGGGATTCGACAACTCGAAGGAGAATTATCCAGACGGAATACAAATTGTGGAAAATTTCGAATGCCGCGCTCGCCGATGATATTCTGAAGTTTAAGGATTGTTTGTGTCACTTGTTTTCCGATTGTTATCAATAACTGGAGCATATATTTACATGGCTTGTTTTGTTGACTATTTGAAACGATTATTTATCGACTTATGTGCGTATATTTAAATAGAGTTACCTGTAGGTATATGTCCCCGCGGAAATTATTTATTAGCTGTCTGATTATTTCTGTGTCAGGATCATGATTTTAAAATAATAAACAAGAATGTTGATTGTACACAGAAGATTTAAATAACCTGAAAGTTGAACCAAGTGGTCGATAGAAATGAATAGTTACGATGTTTTTTCTTTCTCGGACTGAATCTGACAAAGGTATCGAAATCATAGCCAGCGGAAGAACTGTAAACTGTAACGGGATTTACAGACGTAATAAGAGAACATTCTTTTCATTCCTAAAGTTTAATAAAAACACGGACGTGACTTAAGTGACGCTACTGACTGACCGAATTTCAATGATTTAGATATTCGCTACATTATCAAATTTTTACATGATGCAAAAACGCTATTTGACGCATTAAATAGGCGTAAAGGGTTCCTTATATTTCAACTTAACATAATTATAAATTATACAAATTGAGACGACTGAAATGAATTGTCTTTGAACGATCGAGGTATTTAATAAGTAATGCATAGTTGTGTTCTCATAGAAACTATTAGGCCTTTCAAAATATCTATTTATTTAGACTTTATTGCACAATACAAAATAGTAAAAAGAACAAATGGCGGGCTGAATGCCATAAGGCATTATCTACCAGTCAACCATAGCTCCAAACCAAACTGAAGCTAGCAGTTGGTGCAGGATCATTAAAAGCAGTAAAAATAATAAGAAACAAAAATATATGTAGATTAGATTTATTTCTAGGAAAAGTTCGACCCATAAAGTTTCCAACATTTTTATTTATTTATGTACTTAAGCTTTATTGCACAGAACAACAGTCAAATAGTAAATAGTACAAATGACGGACTTAATGCCAAATGACATTCTCTATTTGTCAACCATTAGGGCCAAACAGAGATCGTCTAAGATGCAAGTCAATATATATTTAGTTTTTCGATTTTCTTTCTCGTTGGGATTTTCGCCATGCTCTTTACATCCGTTAAGATTTATTGACAGAATATTCACACGGTCCTTAGCCGGCCTCTTCCCATCAAACTCATCAAAGAAATGAATGAGTTGCATAGTTATTTATTTCTTTCTATTTTTTCCAAATAATTGTACATACCTATATATTACCATCTTCAAATAATTGTCTTTATTAGTCGTCTTTGAGCGTTTTGAAGTACTTTAATCACAATTTGCCTGTCACTGGGGCATATCTATTCCTGCTATTTAACAAGTATACATTGCCTGGACGCAGGCAGCTAATATAATGAATAAAAAAAATATGATAATAATAGTTGGAACGTTGTATCAGAATCAAAGCCTCCACAATAACAAGGCTAAGGTTCCTCAAGAAATAAACATGTTGATAAAACATTAAAATGTGATCTACATAAACATGAACTAGGAGTAGATTTGCTTCCGCCTAGGTGTTTGTGAGCAAGATGATTTTTTATGAGGCACGCTTTTTAGTATTCAGCTTCGGTTCGTGTAAACTAAGATTTGAATGAATAACAATTACTTGGCTTGTTTCAGATCTACCTGCTGAGGAAGACAAATCGATAATGATTTATTCCATCCCGAGGTTTCGAGGCCGTACCGTGACGTGACTACTTTGTTTTCGAGTTTATCTGGGTTACTAATATTGTAGTCCATCGGTTTATACATCAGTTCGCATTAATAAAAAACTAGGAAAACGTTCCAATTGGAGCAAACTGCCCCCTACGATTTAACTTGAATAGGTAATGTCAGCAAAGAGAGATACAAAGTATAATTTTACTACTGGAGTCTGTATTTACCTGTCAGGAGCAAAACGTTGAATTTTGGAACTTTACTTATTAGACTGTTCTTTTCTACGGCGTTGGTACTACCTAGTACAGAACCTACCCAATGGATACCCTAATTTGGTGTCTGCGAGTATGTGTTTTATTGTGTGCATAATAAAAATTACTTGCATGCCATAAAGCTAAGACGTAACTTAACAAAATGAAATAGTTTGGGAAAACGACGCGGTCTAAATAATTGAGACAGCAGACACCAAGAGAATGCTCGGAGATGCAAGACTATGTTAGCCCTCCTGAGACCGTCTGAGCTGTTTTAGTCAATGCTACTACTAGGTCGCCAATCCCCGAGTGCAATCACAAGTATATTTACGAATACGTCTAAAATATCGCCCAAGAAAATATACACGGTCATCCCAATCTGACTCATAACATTGCAGAAGAATTTTATCATCATCGTAATTGTTTATCGCGGCATTCGACGAGTCACATCGTTTTGAATACGATCATTATCCCAACTCGTTAGCGAGAAGGTCAGGGAGTGCATCCTTCGGATAGGACGAGCTCTTTGTACCGAGGACGTTAGTCCCAGGGCTAATGAATCAAATCCTTTAGTGTGAACGCATTGTCAATACGGAGCGAAATATTAACGACCGCGCGCTCGCACACAATGCCAGATTAATTCTCGTTTAAATGTGTGAAATCGTGGATGGCTGGAAGTGTAGAGGCGATTGTGGACGATATTAACGTGCTCCGATTTTGAAACGTCTAGTTTTGTAAAAGTGAATACTTAAAATAACCCATGTATTAAGATAAACGAGGAATTTAAACATTCAATATCAATCAATGATATTGAATGCTTTGTTTATGTATGTTTCAAGTTTAACCCTTCACGCAAAATTAAAACATTGAATTCGGTGTACCTGTCTTAAATATAATATTTCTTCTCAAATGCGTGGACCATTTTTGCATGCGTTTTTAGTAAGACAGCTGATCTATTCCGGTGGATTTAACTATTCTGTACCCTTCAAAGAAATATAAGTAGGGCGAATTTGATTACATGATTTAAAATTGTATTTTTATTCTGTAAGTTCTGTAACAGATTTCAAATGTTGTATAATCACGGGTCTACAGCTCTCGGTGAATCTGCATATAAAATAAATGGCGAGATGTAAAGGCTGCCGCGTTTGCAGCGAGGTTTTGCACTTATTGGATTCATACCTACTCTTTGAGAGCTGAATAGTCCTAAGAAATAGCAGTCCTATAATTAATTATGACTTCAATTCCTTTGCGAAAGCAGGTTTCTAATGAAAACACGCTAACGACTTTGAGGACATGACGTGCTTAAATAAATCTTTTACGTGGAGATATAATACCAATAAATTTCATTCACTTTTATACTTAAGGAATTATTTTTAATGTCCGATTTAGTCCGAGTCAAAACCTTTAGGTTTTTTTATTTTGTTACATTGACGTATTAATTACATGGACACACAATCCGACGGAAAAAATGGCACCCTCTCAACTAATGCAAAATCACAAATCGCATTAGTTGGGCGATCAGTCTCGTTTAGACCATGACACGTGACGGGTCTCAAAAATGACTTAATTTTCAGTGAAAAATTGCAGAAATAACAGCTATAAAATAAAGAAAAAGGTCGGAATATTCTTTTTTACGCAGATTCTATTGATTAATTAACAAATCCTATGTAAAATCATAGCATATTTTAGATTAGAATTATTAACTTTGTCCCTACAAAATGCACCTCATCACAGAACAAAAATCTAAGGAGTCGCTATAGTTATATATTTTATTAATTAATAAAGGAGTGCAATAAATAATTATCCTATTTTTTTTATTAAGATTCCCTCGCGATCTTAAACAACGTGAAAAATTGAGGTCACGTTTAGTAAGAGACAGACGTCAAGAATAATTTCAGCCAAATAATTCGTCTCTCGTGTGTTCGTTCGGCATAATCATATATTATATATATTTTGTATGTTTAATCAAAAGAAGCGTAAAAGTCTTTCACTCAACACAGCTTTAATATCTCAATAAAAACGTAAAAAAATGTCAAGGTATACAAAAGAAGCGTAAAATGGTTATGTAGTGTTTGTGGTAGTAGGTATCTATACATAAATAGATATACACTGTCTCAGGCACACGTCACATAGGATGCTGCGTTTAGTTACACGCGAGTTTAGGGTGAGAGTGGACGCATGACATTTCTATGTGTGCGGCGGTGAGTGAGCCAGTGTTATGAACATATGCCTTTTACAGGCAGATCCTACAGGTTACATTAATAAATTAATAAAAAAATTGCTCTGTTGTCATTGTTTTATTTTGTCTCAGAGTCTAGACACTGTCAGTTTAAACCTTTGAACGCCAAGAACACCTAAAGACAATGTGTGCTGCCGTGCATACTACGCCACCGACTTTCACGCCACGCCATCAAACTTTAAAGGGTTAAAAATGTTAATATTTTGCACTTGCCTTACTCTCATTTCACATACTAGAACAAGATGAGTTGAGAAATCATAATGTCATTATTACTGATCCCTTCTATGCAGTGTCGGGACCTTTTTTATGCAGTTGTTAAATAAAAACGTAACTTAATTTGTTATTAACAATTTACGAGATTATTTAGTTCAAACAACGAATATATTTTAATACCTAAATAAAATAATAATTAAATTATTTTTAGTATGTAAAACTATTAAAATCTGCTCCATTCGTGCCATGTTCCAAGTTTGACAAGAGACATGAGTCAGAATACGCTAAAAAAGTTAATTTACACGAAAAATATTTGTGGTAATAAGTACGTAAGCCAATTTGACACTTAAACGTTTGAGTAAAGAGTTATTTTGTACGAAGTAATTATGTTGTTGTAAATTATAAATAAGCGTTATTGGCATCTACTTGAACATGACAGCAGTGCCACTTTTTACGACAATTTTGTTCGGGTCTGTGGCTCTATTATAAATAATACCTCAATGTTTTGTTATGACAAAGGGGCAAAGGGGCAAACGAGCATACGGATCGCCAGGTGTTGAGCGATTACCGTCGCCCATAGACACCTGCAACACCAGAAGAACACCAGTGAACATGAAAAACTTGAACTAAAGATTGTCTGGTAAGACATAGGTATATCAATTTGTCCTATGCTTTGAACACCCGATAGCACTTAGGTATTATTTATTCACCCTAGAAAAAAGAGCAATACGAAAGGAAGTGATCAAACGGGCACCTAAGGCGTAAAAATTAAGAAGATTGTACTTCTTTAAAGAGCCCCTTATTTGGACCATAACAAAATCACAAATAACTAACGGTCACTGAACCCTAATACGACAGCCAACTAAAACTATTTTATATCTAAACAAGTTAAACATAGAAAACAGCATATAAAACTCATGTTCTCGCTAAGTGGCGCTTCGGATCCCGATGGATTTGCCCGTAAGCGGCTCGGGAGCCTGTTTGCCGGTCGCTCCATTAAAATGGGATCAGCCCCTATGCAGATCTCTGGACGCTACGAGGGGGCTTGAGATGCACTGCTCACGGAAATGTATGAGCGTGGAATATTCATTATACAAACACCGCGCAGTGCAGGGAATACGGCAAGCGATGTGGCCGAGCCGAAGCTAATTTAACATAATGTTTTAGAAATACCATATTTAATATTAACCCTTAAATGCATCATGATGATTTACACGTTACTGAAATGACACAAATCAAAATCTGAATATTGTCAATAAAGACTTTGTCAAGATTGTGCCGAAATCGCAAACTGACGTGGATTTCATTGCTAATTAGTCATTCTAGAAATAATATTAGTTGAGTCAAAAACAGATTATGGCAGATTTCTCATGAAAGTTTAAATTTAAGTAATATAATGGAATTAAACGTGTGAATTGAAAGTTGATTAGAGTAACCAAACGCAAATAAAAAATAACAATGATCTAAATAAAAAATACTGCGAAAAAGGTATCGTTTCTTAGAATTTTGTGCGTAATGTTGCCGATTTAACGAAAATTAATAATTGACAACATTTCATATTTATAACAGGTGGAAATTAATATAGAGATCGACAGGGCTTTATGTCGTGTACCTTAAAAAAAAATCTTTGAATCTATTCTTCTGTATTTAAAGAAATATAAGAAAATACATCAAATAACTGCAATCTAAGACAATACGGGCTGAATAGGGTTGTTGTCTAAACCAAAGAGCGAAAACATATATATTTTTTTTATTTGACGTTGACAGATGACAGATGCATACCGAGTTTTATTAAGTTTTTTTTTAATAAGAAAACCGACTAAAGTAACCGTTCCATTAAGTTCTGGTTTTGGTGTTGCCACATTTTAAAATGAGTATGTTTTTATAAATTAATAATACAATAAATAATCATCTCAGAAAATAAATAAAAACAGAGATTAGGTACTTCATCTTTTTAAGCAGAATTCAGAAAGTAATAAAATGATAGTCTTAAAAATATGAAATGTTGTCAATTATGTCTAATTTTATTAATACATATTGTATTTTCATATTTTTTCAGTAATATATTTTATTTTAAATCAAACCATTTTTGGACCAGAAGTGTACTGTACTTGGTCGATTACCAATTTTTCTCGACAATATTTAATTTTTTTTGATCGAGATTAAATATTTTTATTTTATTTCAAATTCTATTACCAAATCGCTTGCCGTTTGATTACAACTCTGCATTCCCATGCACCAACACGGAAGTATCGCAATGCAAATTGATGCCTCAATGACGCAAACTCGTATCTACTAGAGAACCAACGTTCCTGTCAGAACACACTAAGGTTCAAGTTTCAAATAACGACATCTGCGATACGACAGTTCGAAAATTCTGTCGAAATGAATCTTCGAGATCACGTCGCCCATAAATCGCGTCCCGATAGAACAATTAAAAGACGAGTTTGAAACAATTACGCGGAGCCTAGGGCGCATCGTGACGTTCTACCAACCGTAGCAATGTTACTGTAATTGCGTTATTAAAGGACATTTGTTTACGGCGAATTGTGATAAATATGGAATAATTAAGGGCTTATTATGCTATTAAACAGTTGGCTGATACATAACTGGAAATTACACCTTATAACATACAGAAACCCAAGAATGACAGTAACTAGACTTAAGTTTCTTCGTGACATACCTGCGGGCCGATGATGGTCGTGCTTATTACACGACGGATATAAATGCTATTGATAAGTTGGCACCGTCAGCGTCACTTTTTGAGAAATATTAGCCTACGAATGATAAAAATGCATTCACATTTTTATCACATGATAAACGATACTGTCACTGACAACTGTCGTAGACTAAATAGAATAGAGACAAGAAAAAGTAAGACCAGTAAGTAACCTGTAACTATGCCGACGTTGTATCTGTTAAACTAAAGCCAATAATGAAAACCCACACCAAATCTATACGTTAGTTAAAGCAGGGACAGCCGCAAGGCAGTACCAGTATGTAATGGAATGTTTTATCGTGTAGTAGCATTGTCGGGCGTTAATCGAAATCAATTGTTTTACGGCAATAAGTCATAGCAAGGAGTTTTAATTGAGACTTGCTATCAATGCTATCGTAATATCTTTGCCTGGGGCTGCTTCTATGGCTGCCTGCGTGATAGCAATGTCTGCTGTAGGTCCAAAGCCAAAGTAATCGCGCCATCTATAAATTCACTTTACTATTTTAATGATGGGAAATTGGAAAGCAATAGCCGTTTTGAATTTGAATTTCATGCCGGGTTCTAGTTGCCTTTAAGAAGTCCTTTCGATATCCGTCATTTGTAGAGTTACTCAATACAAAGTAATACGACCAAACACAAATATAAATCAACTAGCTGTTGCCCGCGACTTCGTCCGCGTGGAATCTTATTTTGAACAGTTTACATCTTTATTATATTATTTTCAGATCTAAACAATGTTGGAATTACTTTTATTTTTTTGCAAGTTGATGATTTTGATGTTGGTTACTGTAATTCAACAAAAAATAAATAATAATAAATATTGAAGTGCTGCTCCCATACAATAAACGTGTTTTATTTTGCCATTTTATACGTAATGGTACCGAACTTCGTACGCGAGTTCGACTCGCTCTTGGCCTCTTTTTAGTTTTTTTTTCGGCTAAATTGCTCTAATTACGCGGAATCATTATGAACTGAGGTTTCAAGTCCCGCACTCAAAATAAATATTTGATCTTCAAACAAATTTTCAACCCCTTTTTCACCACTATGGGCTGAATTTTCAAAAACGAATTCACTTTTCTTGTATTCTGGTAATATGCCCTTATACAAAGTTTCAAGTCCTGCGCTCAAAAAAATGTTGATCTCAATACAAACTATCAACCTCCTTTTTACCGCCTCAGGGGTTGAATTTTCAAAAACGCTGAAATCACTTTTGTTCCATTTTATTTGCATAACTTTTTACGAAGTTTAAAGTTCCTAGCTTAAAATTATATTTGAACCCCAAGACGAACTTTCATCCCCCTTTTAACCCCCTTAGAGGTTGAATCTTTGATGACTTTAAATTAATGTTATTTTGTTATTATTGTATATGCCTTAATAAGAAGTTTCAAGGAATTTGTAATGGATTCACACTTTCAACACCTTTTTAACCCTTTTAGCGGACGAATTTTTGAAAACGCTGAAATAACTTTTCTTGTATTCTAATAGTATGCCTTTACACAAAGATTCAAGTCCCGCGCTCAAAAAAATACTTGATCTCCATACAAACTTTAAACCCCTTTTTTACCCTTTTAGGGGTCGAATTTTTGAAAACTCTGAAACGACTTTTCTTGTATTCTAATAGTATGCTTTTACACAAAGATTCAAGTCCCGCGCTCAAAAAAATACTTGATCTCCATACAAACTTTCAACCCCTTTTTTACCACCTTAAGGGATGAATTTTCAAAAACGCTGAAATTAGTTTTCTTTTATTTTATTTTAATATCTTCTAACAAAGTGTCAAGTTCCTAGCTTTAAAAAAAACTTGTATCCCATACAAACTTTGAACCCCTTTTTAACACCCTTAGGGATTGAATTTTTCAAAATTGCTTCTTATCTCTAGCCCACGTTATAAAAATAACCTACTGTGCAAAAATCAACTCTCTATCATTGGTAGTTTCGGCTGTGCGTTGATGAGTCAGTCAGGACTTCTTCTTTTATATATATATAGAAGACTAGCTGTTGCCCGCGACTTCGTCCGCGGGGAACCTTTATCTTGAAAATTTTACATCTTTATTATTTTCAGATCTAAGTAATGTTGAAATTACTAAACGTGCTTTTTTTTGAAATTGTATACGAAATAGTAACGAACCCTTCGTACGCGAGTCCGATTCGCTCTTGGCCTTTTGATGAGTCAGTCAGTCAGGACACTTGCATTTATATATATAGATTAGCGGATTTCCCCATACAAACTTCGCACCCCTTTTTAACCCCCTTAGGGGTGAAATTTACTAAAACGCTGAAAGTACTTTTTGTGTTTTTGAATAAGTAATCTTTCTACAAAGATGAAAAGTCTCTAGCTCAAAAAAAAAGTTTCCCCCATACAAACTTTGCACCCCTTTTTAACACCCTTAGGGATTGAATTTTTCAAAATCGCTTCTTATCTCTAGCCCACGTCATACAAGTAACCTACTGTGCAAAAATCAACTCTCTAACATTAGTAGTTTCGGCTGTGCGTTGATGAGTCAGTTAGGACTTGTTCTTTTATATATATATATTATATAGATTAGCGGATTTCCCCATACAAACTTTGCACCACTTTTTAACCCCCTTAGAGGTGAAATTTTCCAAAACGCTGAAATTACTTTTTTTGTATTTGATTACGTAAGTTTTCTACAAAGTTTCAAGTCTCTAGTTCAATAAAAAAAGTTTCTCCCATATAAACCTTGCACCCCTTTTTAATCCCCTTAGGGGTGAAATTTACTAAAACGCTGAAAGTACTTTTTGTGTTTTTGAATAAGTAATCTTTCTACAAAGTTTCAAGTCTCTAGCTCAAAAAAAAAAGTTTCCCTCATATAAACTTTGCACCCCTATTTAACCCCCTTAGGGATTGAATTTTTCAAAATCGCTTCTTGTCTCTAGCCCACGTCATAAAAGTAACCTACTGTGCAAAAATCAACTCTCTAACATTAGTAGTTTCGGCTTTGCGTTGATGAGTCAGTCAGGACTTCTTCTTTTATATATAAAGATTAGCGGATTCCCCCATACAAACTTTGCACCCCTTTTTAACCCCCTTAGAGGGGAAATTTTCCAAAACGCTGAAATTACTTTTTTTGTATTTGATTACGTAAGCTTTCTACAAAGTTTCAAGTCTCTAGTTCAATAAAAAAAGTTTATCCCATATAAACCTTGCACCCATTTTTAACCCCCTTAGGGGTGAAATTTACTAAAACGCTGAAAGTACTTTTTGTGTTTTTGAATAAGTTATCTTTCTACAAAGTTTCAAGTCTCTAGCTCAAAAAAAAAAGTTTCCCCCATACAAACTTTGCACCCCTATTTAACCCCCTTAGAGATTGAATTTTTCAAAATCGCTTCTTATCTCTAGCCCACGTTATAAAAGTAACCTACTGTGCAAAAATCAACTCTCTAACATTAGTAGTTTCGGCTGGGCGTTGATGAGTCAGTCAGGACTTCTTCTTTTATATATATAGATTATATAGATTAGCGGATTTCCCCATACAAACTTTGCACCACTTTTTAACCCCCTTAGAGGTGAAATTTTCCAAAACGCTGAAATTACTTTTTTTGTATTTGATTACGTAAGTTTTCTACAAAGTTTCAAGTCTCTAGTTCAATAAAAAAAGTTTCTCCCATATAAACCTTGCACCCCTTTTTAATCCCCTTAGGGGTGAAATTTACTAAAACGCTGAAAGTACTTTTTGTGTTTTTGAATAAGTAATCTTTCTACAAAGTTTCAAGTCTCTAGCTCAAAAAAAAAAAGTTTCCCTCATATAAACTTTGCACCCCTATTTAACCCCCTTAGGGATTGAATTTTTCAAAATCGCTTCTTGTCTCTAGCCCACGTCATAAAAGTAACCTACTGTGCAAAAATCAACTCTCTAACATTAGTAGTTTCGGCTTTGCGTTGATGAGTCAGTCAGGACTTCTTCTTTTATATATAAAGATTAGCGGATTCCCCCATACAAACTTTGCACCCCTTTTTAACCCCCTTAGAGGGGAAATTTTCCAAAACGCTGAAATTACTTTTTTTGTATTTGATTACGTAAGCTTTCTACAAAGTTTCAAGTCTCTAGTTCAATAAAAAAAGTTTATCCCACATAAACCTTGCACCCATTTTTAACCCCCTTAGGGGTGAAATTTACTAAAACGCTGAAAGTACTTTTTGTGTTTTTGAATAAGTTATCTTTCTACAAAGTTTCAAGTCTCTAGCTCAAAAAAAAAAGTTTCCCCCATACAAACTTTGCACCCCTATTTAACCCCCTTAGAGATTGAATTTTTCAAAATCGCTTCTTATCTCTAGCCCACGTTATAAAAGTAACCTACTGTGCAAAAATCAACTCTCTAACATTAGTAGTTTCGGCTGGGCGTTGATGAGTCAGTCAGGACTTCTTCTTTTATATATATAGATTAAATTCAATAATAGTACCTACATTACTGCAGAGGCCGGGAAACTCAGTTCGTGGGTTCGTATTTTAGTTGTGGTAACTCCTCTCTCTTATGGTTAAGAGAGAAGAGTTACACATATCACAAAAAGGGACGAAATCCTAAACTGAGCATAGTTAATATGGAGGGTTAAAGATAAGTTTGATGAAACCACTACGTTCAACAAAACATTTAAAATACCTACTTACATAAAATTACACATTACTACATATATCAAAACTTAATAACAGTGCAGTTTAAGTCCGAGTAAATTTATTGTGATAGGAACATAAAGTGCATACATTCATCAAATCCGGTAAACTGAAAGACTGATTTGCCCACCGAGGGTTCCGTACCGTACCGCCAGAAAACAAATAATATTCAAAATGTTTTATGACACATGACGAGTAGAATATAGAATAGAATAGAATACTCTTTATTGCGCACCTCAAGACAAATGAAATACAAATACAGATAACACTTATCATTACAATAAAGGTAAACAATAGGCGAGTTTATCGCTAAAAAGCGATCTCTTTCAGACAACCTTTTCGAGTATTCGGTTTTTATTATGCCTCATTTTCTATTTAAAATTAATTGACCTTAGTCGTCTGTCAGTAGGTACCTATGTAAATGGCGGTGAGTGATTGAAGATGCCTATGGCTAGAATTTCTGGAGCAGGAGCTATTCTTTTAAGGATATACATGGGAAGACGAACTGAACAGAAGTTGAACAGGTGACCCGTTGTCAGGCACGTCCTCGCTACTCCTGCATCTCTAGCACAACTGTGACACGCGACTCGTTCTTGCACGAGAAATATAACCTATCTCGTTCTTCGCTGTACTGTGAAAGAGTGACGGGTGATGCCGTGCCGAGCGACAAGAGTCGCGAAACGTAGTTGTGCTAGACGCACTGATCTCATTTATTCATTCAACCACACCAAAGTAGGACTAAAACTGCATAATGACAAGTTGCGGTCCATATTAGCCACCAGATCTGGTAAGGTATGAATTTGTTGTCTCTTTAGACATTTAAAAAATTCTTACTGGGTACCCATTTTCGAGAAAACGGATATTTTTAAACAAAAGGTCTCCGGAGTGATCCCAGGGTTTTGCTCTTTTGTTATGAGACGCGGTACCTTAAAAACAAAAAACAAGTTTGTAAACTCTTCATGTTCATCTGTTACACATTTCATTTTATAGCTCGAGACGTAATAAAAACGTACTTTAAGTGAAATGACATTTGAATATCTGTCTGCTAAATATTTTCACACTCGTTACAGAATCGACCCTCGGTCGCCTCGGAGCTAGTAAATTTCCAGGGCATGTTATTGATAAACCTCGGAGTCGGTTCGGAATCAGGTTTGTCAAAGATGTCTCGACGCACGCGCCGGGCGACGAGCCGTCATCCGAGGCGTGGGCACGCGTACGCCAGATTTACGAGTGTATTTAAACTGGTTCTACATTAAGCACCAACTGGGCCGATTTGATCGTAAAATCAGCCGTTATGTCTCGAGACAATATCGTCGCTCGTTACCACCCAAGCGCTCGGCTGTTAAAATAACTCCAGGTTAACTATGGGTCAGTTTTCTAAGTCGATTCCACTTTCATTCAATCGAGCCTATTATCGAGGCATTCCGTTTGACGACTCTGATCAACAATTAAATTCCAGGAAAGATCAGCCGTGTGATAGAGTTGTTTGCCAACGGAAAATTGTTGAAATAAGCAAACGTTCATTATGTGCCAGTGCTGGAATGGAAATTATTCAATGGCAAAAGGAGCAATTAAGTGCGCTCTAAATGGAGTGTCGATTGTCCGGGCGCGTTCGGCGATCGCTCCACCATTGTCCGCTGAAATTAACAGCCGCGGCAAAAAGCAGCCGCTTTAGAGCTTCGGTGCCGTCCGAAATTAGAACTCGTTTCGGGAGTAAATTTATTTTTCTCAAACATGCAATGAAATATTGTCTTTGCGTTCCTTATAATAGGCTCGGAAGTATCGGTTTTTGGGCGCAACAACTCGAGAGGACTGTAAAGGGATTTCATACTGCTTTTCAGGCCTAGGCCTGCAAAGTAACTTTTTTTTGGTTTCAACAACAAGGTTATTCACACAGCTGGCTGGTTTGACAAAAAGCAGGTTTTGTTTTTAAAGGTTGGTACACTTGTGGAAAAAAATTCAAGATGGCGACTTTTTTTTTTTTCAAAATTTCAAATTGGTGCTAGGCGGCTAAAACTCGGTATCGGGGGGCTCTCGGGGCTCAAAAATATGAATCTGAAATCTTGTCCGAAATTTCGGTCAAATTCAGAATATATCGAAAAAAAAAAACGATTTGTATGGAGAAAATTTCAAATTGGTCCTGAAGGCTGAAATTCGGTATCCGGGGGTTTTTGGGGCTCCTGAGTCAGAATCTGAAATCTGATTTTTAAAATTCGGTCAAATTTGGATTCGGGGGCTCTCGGGGCTCAAAAATAGGAATCTGAAATCTTGTCCGAAAATTCGGTCAAATTCGGAAAATGTCGAAAAAAAACGATTTGTATGGAGAAAATTTCAAATTGGTCCTATTATTATTATTATTTAAGAGTTTCACTCTTGTCGGTGCAGTTCTCTCCAGTCCGTTCTACTTAACGCCAGTTCTTTGACTTCCCGATACGACCCGACGTCTGCCTTTTTCTTGATCTGGTCCAAATAGCTAATCCTCGGCCTTCCTCTTCCTCTCCTTCCTTCAATTTTCCCCTCCATTATCTTTTGTATTAGATCGTCGTGTCGTATCAAATGACCTATCATTTTCCCTCTTCGAGTTTCTATTGTATGAAGTATATGTCTCTTCTCCTCTACCCTTTCCAATACTTCCTCATTGGTGACTCTTTCTGTCCAGCTTATTCCCTCCATCCTTCGCCAGCACCACATCTCGAACGCCTCAAGCTTTTCTCTGTCCCGTTGTGTCATGGTCCATGTCTCGCAGCCATAAAGTGCAATGCTCCAAACATAAGTTTTAATAAAACGTTTTCTTATAGATTTGGCCATTTTTGACTTAAAAATATGTTTTTTACTGTGAAAAGCGTTTTTAGCTATTGCTATTCTAGTTTTAATATCTGTAGTGCATCTCGAGTCTTCTGTTATTATACTACCTAAATATTGAAATTGTTGGACTTGCTGTAGTACTGTGTTATTTATTTTAATTTCATGTATTTCTCTGTGTTTAGATATTATTAGTGTCTTGGTTTTATTTAAATTTATCTTTAAATCGAAGTCTCGGAAAGTTGTGTCCATTACGTTTAAAATTGTTTCCAACTGTGTGCTGTTTTCAGCTAGAACTGCTATATCATCTGCAAATCTAATAAATGTTATTCTATTTCCGTTAAATTTAACACCTTCTGTTGTATTTTCTATAATCTTATCAATCGCACTTTGAATGAATAAGTTGAATATCAGCGGCGAGAGTGAACACCCCTGTCTGACTCCTTGTCGGATCTTAGCCTTTCCCTTCTCGTCCCCTACTTGTATGATTGTTTCTTGGTTATGATAAAGTTCGTATATTATTCTCCTGTCTCGATAATCAAGTCCTGCATCTTTTAAGGCTTTCATCATTTTCTTCCAGTTTACTTTATCAAAAGCTTTTTCTAGGTCTATGAATGCTATGTGTGTATTAAGACCAATGTCTAATCGCCTGTCTACAATCATTCGAAGTGCTAAAATGGCTTCTCTAGTACCTTTATTCTGTCTGAAGCCGTATTGGTCTTCTCCTAGAAGGGTTTCTATTTTAGGTCTAATTCTATTTTGAATGATCTTTAACAAAATTTTGGATGCTTGCGAAATAAGGCTGAGCGTTCGATGCTCTTCACATTTTAATGTCTTGGGTTTCTTTGGAAGGGGTATAGTTTTACTTATTTGAAAATCCTTTGGTATGGTTCCAGTCTTGTGCATATCCTTAACAATGTCATATATTTCATTTAATAATAGGTCATTCGAGTATTTAATTAGTTCGATGTAAATATTATCACTACCAGCAGCTTTTCTATTTCCTATGCTATTTATTGCTTTGTCAAATTCTTCTCTCATAATCAACGGTCCCTTTTTGTCTTCGTCTTCCTCTGACTCCTGTCCTATGTCATCTATATGTAATCCTTCCCCATCATATAGAAGTTCTATGTATCTTTTCCATCTTTCCATTATGAGTTTGTTATCCAATAGTAATTCGTTGTTTTCATTTATTATTGCAGTGCTTCTAGTTTTATTTGCTTTGTTTAAATTCTTAATACTGTTGTACGCTTTGTCGATTTGCCCTTTATTCATATGTTTTTCTATGTTTTCACATTCATTTTCTATATATTGTTGCTCGCTTTTTCTACATTCTAGTGTTATTTTATTTGTAAGCTTTTTGTATTCCGCAACACTGCTTGCATCAGTTTTATTTCTTAAACTTCTTCTTTTTACCATTAAATCTATTATATCATTATTCATCCATTTCTTTCTAGGCTTAATTTTACCTTTCTCGAGGCACTCTGTAGCGCTATTATTTATAATGTCACGTATATTACTCCATCTGTTCTCTATGCATTTACTCTCTTGTGGATTAATACTTTTCTTATATGTTTCTAACTTATCTCCTATACTATTACTATATTGCACATGAGTATTGCTTTCCTTTAATTTATTGAGATCTATCGATTTGGGTTTATTATTTCTTTTGGTTTTATTTAAATCTAAATTAATTTTGCTTACAAGTAGATTATGATCGGTGTTGAGATCAGCACCCGGGTATGTTTTACATGCTGTAGCATATTTCTTGTATCTTTTCTTTACTATGATGTAGTCTAGTTGATATCGTGCTATATCTCCGGGCATTTTCCAAGTATACAGCCTTCTCTTTGGTTGTTTAAATAATGTATTCAATATTGTCATGTCGTTCTCCTTACAAAATTGTATTAATCTCTCTCCTCTAGCATTTCTGTTCCCGAGACCAAAATCCCCCATTACATCTTCTACTCTACCCTCCCCGACAACGGCATTGAAGTCTCCCATTACAATTAGGTTATCCTTTTCCTTTAGTGAATTTGTTATTGTATCTATTTGTTCATATATTTCTTCTATTTCTTCATCTGTGTAATTTCCCGTTGGCATGTATACTTGGATTATCACTAAATTGGATGACGATGAGATCTTTATCTTAACTACTGTAATTCTGTCACTGTGGTGGATAGTGTTGTCGACTAGATTACCAAAGGTTTTATTTAAGATTATTGCAGTTCCATTACTTCCTTTCTTTTCTCCTGTATAAATTACTCTGTATTTATCACTCCAGTAATCCCCACTACCTTCCCATCTCACTTCACATAACCCTAAAATATCTATTTTCAACCTATCCATCTCTTTTTTAAGTTCCTCTAATTTTCCTGGCACCAACATTGTTCTCACGTTCCAAGTCCCTATTTGACAAGGATTTCGCATGATGACGACCGGGGTAGCCTTGCTCCTACCTCTGCCGGACTCGGACCGCCACGGGATATGACATCGTGGAAGCCCGTTGTCAAGAACTTCATTACTTTTTGTGGACATTTTTTCATACTGCATTAATGGGAAAATAGTGCAGTGGTTTCCCATTGCCTTCTGCACCGCAGTATCCTGACCGTTTTCACTGTTGCAGCGAGCGCTCAGAAAAACCTACTACAGGGCCATTCTGGGATCCATTCCCTCTGCCCCTGTGTAGTACTAACAGTACTGCTGCCCTCTGTTAGGGTCCAGGTTAATGTCCCTGTGACATGCCTCTTCCGCCTGCTTTGCCGTACTGATGGTTTCCATCTCCGCCTATTCAGCCGTTGAGGTCTTCACCCGTAACCCTGGGCACGGGCTCCGCGATATACCCCGCAGAACTGGGTCCCTGTGGAACTTAGCCACCTCATCACTCCGGCCTACTGAAGCAACGAGGTGCCCACCCCCGCGACAAGGACGCGCCGCACAGGAATTACCCAAGTGAGAGATTGAGAAGGTGGCTCAATCTCCCCAGGGGCCGGGTTAATGGCCGTGTTTTATCCCACGACCAAATTGGTCCTAGGAGGCTGAAATTCGGTATCCGGGGGTTTTTGGGGCTCCTGAGTCAGAATCTGAAATCGGATTTTTTAAATTCGGTGAAATTCGGTATCTGGGGGCTCTCGGGGCTCAAAAATATGAATCTGAAATCTTGTCCGAAAATTCGGTCAAATTCGGAAAATATCGAAAAAAAAAAAAACGATTTGTATGGAGAAAATTTTAAATTGGTCCTAGGAGGCTGAAATTCGGTATCCGGGAGTTTTTGGGGCTCCTGAGTCAGAATCTGAAATCGGATTTTTAAAATTCGGTCATATTCGGATTCGGGGGCTCTCGGGGCTCAAAAATATGAATGTGAAATCTTGTCCGAAAATTCGGTCAAATTCGGAAAATGTCGAAAAAAAACGATTTGTATGGAGAAAATTTCAAATTGGTCCTAGGAGGCTGAAATTCGGTATCCGGGGGTTTTTGGGGCTCCTGAGTCAGAATCTGAAATCGGATTTTTAAGATTCGGTCAAATTCGGAAAATATCGGACAAACAATATTAAGTGTTATTCTTTGAAGTATATTTTTTTATTTCATTGTATGTTTGAGAAAAGCACTATACATGCCTCGTCGTGAAAACGGATTCCCGGCCTCGTATCACTATCCGGCCTCGCTCGCACGCTCGCTCGGCCGTATATACCTACTTGGCCGGAAATCCTCATTTTCCCGGCCTCTGATGTAATGTACTATTAACGAATTGACGGTTTTTGGTTTCATCATTACATAAAATCACATCTAATCTTACCGGTTAATTGGTAGATCGAGTTGTAATTGATCTTGTCGTCGTTTCCGTCTAAAATATCACACAATTCGGCCATCAAACGGGAATCGAATATGGAAGCCTTTGATTGAATTGATTGAAAAAGAAATGGAGAGGGGCGCGAGTCAGCGCGGGCCCGGTCCGGGTCGGTATTTTTATAGCCTGTACACGTCTCCGAACGCGCGGGCGACACATTCCCGGCGATGCTACGTTTTTGCAGCGCAACTTTCATTAGACACCGCACGCCGCAGGGACCGAAGCGACTCCTTTTAATAAATGAGTTATGCGTTTATATCCAAGATGGCCGCCCGTTTTATCCTGCTCGGGTGTCAAGAATGTTACGATAGCCTGGATCTTTTCTGAGCTTGATACTTGACGATTATAAAACGTAACGAATGTAGGAAAATGCAAGGGTTAAGATAGCGATGGTACATTTCTTATTAGTATCTCAAACCTGATCAGCAATGTTGGTTTTTCGTTCTGGAATACCAAATACCGAGAGCTGCCACGCTAAAGGGTAGTAACATCTTTATTAACAGCAAACCAGTGCTGCATGTAAAAACACGTGTAGGTATAAAATTAAATCTGTAGGTTTGCGAAGTATTTCAATGTATAATAAAAAAGGCTTCATCATAAAGGCTGAAGACAAATCCAAAAAGTAAGCAGTTTGTACTCTAATAACAATCTTCCGTTAGGTCTTGGCAAAGGTTTTTTTATCGAAATAAATATCGGTCACTCGACGTGAGACGTGGCGTAGCTGTCAGAAGCGGGATTCATCAAAATGTGCACAGCTATTTCCACATTCGGCGGCGCACGCACGACCTTTTTGTTAGCTGTAAACGTCCGCAAACTTCTGTGTTGTCAACTTTCCGTGTATTTATTCACTCATTCATACTTTTCTTGTAAGTCTGAGCCCGTTATTGGTCTTCAACTCTGCCATTTTTCTGTCCGCTCCAAATCAAAGCGATGGAAAAACTGATCTCAGTGAAATTTAAACGCAGCGCTTAATGGCCTATTAAAACACCTATCAACTAAGAGTCGTTTCGCAGACTAGTTTATTTTTAATCGAGATTTATATTCAGAGACTCTTAGGAAATAAAATAATCACGGCGGCGTTGATTTGCATACAATGGTAAAATAATTTTACGCGCGTTTCGCCGCGCTTAATTCTACTTTTTATCCAACCTTCAGCGCCCTATCTACGAATCAAACGGGCTGTTCACCGCACGACCATTTAAGTGTTAACATTTTTGAGAAGTCAGTCGAATACTGTATTTATTGCTTGGAATTTATTTGTGTTCGCGCATCTTTACTGTTTATACACATGAACCGGTTGCTTGATCTTAAATTTAAAAAGTTATCTAGATGGTTTATGATTGATACATTTAAATCTTTTTTCATGAAACAGATGCTATAGTGGAGTTAGTACCTACAGCTATTGACCGTGAAACTTGTATCCCTCGTATACGTATTTACGTCTCGTATCGGCTATAAAGCGCATCGGCGCCTGGCCGGAGCAGACTGCGTGGCGCACGGCGCGAGCCCGCACAGTCGCAAGCAACCCAATACGACAGCCGCCGCGGCGCCTAACACACGCAACATACCGACAAACGATACTCCGACAATTAATCCACGCAGAAAAACGGCTTTCGCAACACAATTGACATTCAAAGCAAACGTCGCCAGTCATAAATTCAGCGCAAAAGTGCGAGCGACGGCCGACTAGCAACAAAAGGGCATGACTTTTCCCGCAAAAAAAGATGATCCTTAATCTGATTAAATCTCCATCGCGGCCGACGTCGGCCCGTGAAAGATTAATGAATATTTGTGCGAGGATTCCCGGCGCCGGGTTGGCACGTAGCGTTGTCATAATCATATTAGCTGCGAGGAGACCGGAGGCCGGCACGCACGCACCGCAGGGTTGTGCTAGCCTACTTACTCAATCGCAACAAGGGTCCATACCCTTGGTACCGCGGGCGTGACACCTCCACGCGGCTACTTCCGCTCTAACTTTACGACGTGTGTGCTCGACATGAGACGCAGGCGTGGAAGGTAGCGCACTCACCTGCCCGCAATCTTTTAGAGTAATAACGACTATAAACCGCTCGTTTTTGTTTTAGTCTGGAGCTAGACTATATAGCTCAGATTTTAAGAAACTGATGGATAAAATGGTGTTGCATTATACATATAAAGATGCTTGTTACTTCATTGCGATTATTGGATTTCAAATCAATATATGGGTAGATTCTATTATAATGCTTGGAGCATAATTCAGGAAAGATGTCTCAATAAAATAGCGATACTGATGGGCGATTCTACTAAAGACCCGTAAGTGGATAATAACAAATATATGCTAAATACATTTTTGTCACATGGTATTGGAAATTTTACAGGCCTACAAAGATCGAAAGTTCAAACACGATTCAAGTACCAGACCAAATACCCACGTACCCTTCTAGTTTCGTGTGTCTACTGAACTAGAATAACATAATGAATCAATCAAAAGCGAAACGACATCTCTTCTAGTTTGATAATCGCGGCAGTCGTTGCTGTCATGAGGCCCGTCTGAGGCGTGTCATCTAGCACGAGTTATACTCCTAGAGCAATCGCAATCCAGCGCATAAAGAAACAAAGATTTGTGTGACGCAGGAGATGGCATAATGGCCATGTCCAAGAATAGCATAGATAGATAGATAGATAGATTTTTTATTTGTAACAATCATACATTGTCAATTAATCTAAGCTATTACACAATCATAGCCATTATTATTATTACATATAGAATTAATTAAATTCAGTATTCTTATTTTACATTTGGTATACATATATGTCGAGTACCAACAAGTCAAGTGTTACAAGTAATTTAATTTATATTAATAATTGAGATTAAGTAGTTAATTTTATTGAATAAGATGTCAAAATGATGGTAAGATTTTAAAATTAAAAATTAGAAAATAATTATTATAAAATTTCAATGAAAATATTATTATTTAGTCATCCAAGAACTCATTTATAGAGTAATAAGCCTTCTTAGTGCATAACATTTTGAGTTTATGGGGTTCATACTATAACAGTATGTTAATGTAAGGATCTTATTACCAGCAATGCTCTAGTACGCTCATTATAATTTTTAATCCGGCTGTCTGTACATAAAGTAGCGATAACAAACATGGAGCAGCGATACTGGCGATACGCAACGCGTTAATATAAGTGTTTTCACAGTATGAATTATACATTGAATTGTGTTCAGGCTGGGTCTCTATCTGGCGAGCCACGGGTGCATCGAACACATTATACCTTGAACTGCGCTAGATTTTTATTAGTCTAGAAAAACTTACGAGTAACCTCTAGCGCTATTGCGAGGATAAATACTCTACAGACTGTAGAAACCCTCGAATCCCAGCGACACAATTGCCATTTTCGAGTTTTGAGCGAACTCAATAAACACGGTCGTAAAAGAAATCAATTGGGCCCCAAAAGAAATTAAACGTAAGAATGTATTGTTCCATACAAAGGGTAAACAAAACAAAAATCATTGTTTGCGTTAACCAGGTCTCAGGTCGTTTTCGACCTGCTTTCGTAAACATAAATCGCATTAAAGGTATAATTTATGGCGTCCATCTATACTGAATAAGTACGATCGGGTTTACGTACTCGTATAGGATTCTACTCACAATAACAACGTATTATTTTCATCTAAAAGTCATCATAAGTTACAAATAAGTACGTAATAAGCCAATGAGATTAAAAAAAACGGGTATAGAAGGGTGGGTCTATTGAATCATCTTTACATCGTATCTTGTTAAAAAATATATTTGATACAAAAATAAACTTGAAGTTATTGGTTTAAGGCTAAGAAGCAGTTACTTATGTAATGAATCAACGTAATAATTTAAAAAACATACGTACTTAAATTTCATCTAAATCGGTTTAACGATTTAAGCATAAAAATTATCAGACAGATAGCGTTACTTTATAATATTAGTAGAGATTGCATGTGACATGTAAAATTGCAAAAACAATTATAAATAAATGAGTATGAGCATGATTCGATGTATGACAATAAGTACACACATACATAATAAGGTATTATGGACACAAGATGAAAATGATTATACAGGTGCACTCAGGTTCCATTAAGCCACGGTCACTTGAGGGAAGGTGTTCCGAAACAATAATTAATTATTTGATAGAGCTGGCAGCAATAACGCTGGCTCATCAAAGATTCAGCCAAGCAAACAAAGAGCGCGTGCTCCGCGAGCATTAACCGCCATAAGACATCATAAACGGGGCACCATCATCTGGGCTTATAAAAAATTCATGCTCATCTCACATTTCGGCGCCCCTCTTAATTTCGCGTGAGCCTCTTCTTGGTTCGTGTAAAAACTTCGGGTGTCTTTTTATGACTTTTACTGCGGTATAATTGGGGAGGGGCGAGCGCTCGTGTCCCCGAGGTGACATAAATACACCCCCCACACTCTAGCCTCGCCACCCCCGGCTTAATCTCATGTAAGACTATACGTCGCGGAAGTAGTTCGCATTAAAACGTCGTGACTAGCCACTTCAGTTCAAATTAGTTCTAAAGAGGTCGGTTGGTCAAGTAGGTTAGTACCTACCTATAAATAAACTGTTGGTATCAAGTAATTGATGTTTAAGTTCTGTATGTTCTACGCGTGGTGAGGTTCAGCTAATTTGTTAATAAATTATGGAAATCTTTATATTTTAGTAAAAGATGGCCGTAAAATTACTCTTCTTTAACTCTTAGAGGTGCATAGGACCTCAACTACCGACAGCTTCCCACTGCTTTCAATCAGCGGCGACAGCGGGCAACAGCGCCATTTCTATTATCTTAGTCCTGGTCGAGAAGACTTTGTCTCACTTTTTTTCCATGTTCCGATGGGAGAGCAATATAGGCAAAAGTATTTGCGAATGTCGTTGTTGGCAGCAGAAGATATAAAAAAAAAAAAACAGAGAAAAGTGTTTGAATCGCAGTCATATCTAAATGAGCTCACTTTTCATCAGTAACAATAGAGAATGGTGCTCAATCGGTCTAAAGTGGACAAGTAGATCGGGTTGTATGGATGCCACACTACCAATACCTATTGATTGCTAATAACTAATAAGGAAGAAAACGTTAATGAAAAATGGTATGTTCTTCAGCAGGCATTTATAGAAATGCAAGAATTGATTGTACATGTTTTAGCAGTTCTGGATTTAAAGCAGTCGAAATACACAAAATCCCTTTTTATAAATACATACCAAAACAATATAAAACCTCTTTTAGATTCACTATTCTCGATTTAGATAGAGCTGATATTCACAGACAACGAAATTAGAAAAACCCTTTCATTGACGCCATTTCCACTTCGGGTGGGTGGCTTACAAATTAGAATGTGAGCCCAAGTTGGCAAAGGGCGAGGCACTATTTGAAATTCAGAACTAATATAGGTTTGAGGCTTCCAATATCAAAGAAGGATGGTCTCAGAGAGTCAGCAAATGCGATTTCAATTTTATTAGAGGCACCAACGATGCGCGAGGTGGCGCGCGCGGCGACGGCTCTAAGGTGGCGTGTACCTATGTGTATTTATTTGCAAATTCCGAATAGCTTTCAATATGTAGAGGCGCGAGTGACTCCCGCCTGTCGATCCTCTCCAATATCGCGCTCAGAGACGTCACGGAGGCGACGCCATTATTCGACGCGACGATTGACTCACGGGAGCAGCCTTCTGAGGACGCCGCATGATAGATGGCGACACAAAAAACATATCCGTAATTGAGATTTCTATTACTGAAATTGAGAGCGACCGATCCGTTTTTTCATGTTTGTTTACATAATGTAAGTGGTGACGGCTTCGGCACACTATCGCGTTTCGGAAGCAACCACGGACGTCAATTTGTATATTGTCATTATTAGATTTGAGGCGGGAAGTTGGGGGCTGCCATCCATCATTGGGTGACACGATGGTCTGATATCGCGCCTAATACGTATTGATTTGCCACTTAGCGTTTTTCTTGGGAATCGCGCTCCACCCTTCCGCAGAGGACTAACGAGCTGTTTGTCCTCCACTCGGCAAGTAGGGCGCGCTGCGACCGCCGCTGCCCCGGCCGCGTTGTCCTAGTAAACCCTTTGCCCTCAGCTCACTATTTGCGTATAAGACGCCAATTACATTTTGTTACGGTTACAGGGAAAGCGATATTAAGTATTGCATTTGAATAGGTGGTGTTGTATCGACGTTATAGCGTATAAAAAATGGAACAGGCACAAGTTAAATGGTAGACGTCCTCATTTTGGGTTATATATTTCAGGTTTCATGTGAGTATAGCTGTCAATAAATGCTATGTTACGATTAGCACCTACACAGTACACAAAGATTGTACACTCGAAAAAGACACGACGGAATACACTGAAAATTTCGAATAAATTTATTAAATATTGGCCGTAATGTTTACTTCTTAGGCTTTTACTTCAATAATGAAATGAGCTTAATATGAGTAATTGATCAATATAAAATATAAAGTGATAGTTAGAAAGGTGTGACAATTGTGGATATGGATGCGGGTAGTTTGACAGTGGCATGCCCCACAACACTTTGGATCTCATCTTGGAAGTCTTAGTTTTGGCAAGATTTGACGGAACGGCATCTACTTACATTTGCCTAAATGCCGAAGAAAAAGATTGCGTCACCAAGGTCCCCGGTGGGGGCGGGAGGCGAGAACAATGGTTTCGGTTCTCACACGTGTGGAGGATTATTTGCATTCGGAAATAAAGAGAGGAATGATAAAAGAAAGGCGCGAGCGAGGTCCCACCGCCTGGGGCTGGTGTGGGAAGGGGGGTGGGGTGGCGCGGGTGGCGCCTTCGGAGGGGGCTCGTTACCGAACAATGGAGAAATAATGTACAGATTGCAGTGAGCGATGCGCCCAGTGCGACTCAGGTGTCTTAGCTCTACGTGGACACCACGCCTCCGTATCGAGGATCTATACGACAAACAAAATGGAATATGAACGTATTTGAATAGTTGAATAGACAGAAATTGAAGTAAACTCCAACTACAGTACAACGGATGAATACGTAATCTTTGTTCTTGTGTTATTGTTATAGTTTTGGCTTTCCTTAAGAAAACAGTCAAATTCAGGAATCACATTGAATTTTGCACAAGTTATCTCATGCTCAAACCTAATTAAAGGTTCTAAAACGAAAATGAAACGTATATAGTTACATGGAACAGGTTGCGTGGAACCCTAAACGTAAGATCGCAATGTGCGTCGTTTATTTAAATTCGCCAAACATTAATTGAAGCAAAGGTGACCTACAGCGTCAAACGCGTTCCTTAAATAGAATGCACCATCAATTGGTGGCCTATGAAAGCAAGTGGATAATATCGCAAAGTGTTATCGCCTTGCGCTACGCAATACTAAAGAGTTTTAATGTAGCGGGCGCGCGAGGCCGACCCGGTTAATAAAGGATGCCTTCATAGCAAGCGCAGGCAATCACAACACAATCACCCCATCCTCGCGTGACACCGAAAACGTCCTCGCTCATAAGTATAAATTAATCCATTTAGAGCGACCGGCACCAACTGGCCGATTAGCGGAAGCGTCTACTTAACTAATTTATCCCCGGGTTTTAACAGAATGGATAGCAGTGATTACGGGCGACGGCTGAGATCGTGTGACGCTCTGCTGCGAGCTGCGAGCGAATGTGCGCGCGCGCACTCTACGTGAATGACGCATTTTGCGTTATGCGTTTGTTATCTCTAGGAGCCTGAAGGGTGAATTTTGGATGATGTGCGCTACAACGCCTGAAATCTTGCGTGAGTGCATTAAATGACAACTTACAAAAGTAAATTTTTCTTCACAATTTTTATTTGTTTTGTTAATTACAATTGCGCAACGCATCTTTTTACATCAATTTATAATCCATAACAGATACCTAGAACATGTACAGACGTTGCTTATAAATAACATGTTAGCAACCTCCTTTTTTAATTACAATCGATTTTAGATTTTTTTGATATTTGACTGAAAACTGCATTTGTTTGGAGATTGAAAAGAATAGACATCAAAATACTCATGGGTGTAATGATCGTTCTTCTGGACTCGGGAGTATGCATCCACTCTGTATAATTAATGCCAAGTTAGTGAAACAACTAAGACGATAATATTATTTTATATTAGTAGTACGTTGATTGAAAACACTTGTTTACTATTCGTATTATATTCCACAAAAAAATAGCAAAGGGCCGCGCAATAAACGAGATAAGAAAATTCAAACCGCAAACTTTCATGAAATCCAGTCCCTTATTACACTTGAGCGGCTTATACGATAGTCAGATGTCTGTAATCCCGAAGCCCGCGACATTTTAATAACATTGATCAAATAGAACAAAAGTATGTGGACCGAGCACTCGACAGAGATGAAAGTTAAAAGGGTCGCGAGGGGGTGTGTGGTGTTTTCGGGGTGGGAAGGAGCGGGTTGAATGCCTTATTCCCTCCACAATTCAGAGGTATTTCGTGTTCTTCATACGCAAATATATCCTCGTTATGGAGGTACACGTGAGCGCCGATTGCGTACGCGCCTAGCCGAAGTACCTGACGGCCTGATGCTTGAGGGAATTGTCTACGGGAGGAAAATTGGATACGGCAATCAGGCCTTGAGCCCCACAAGGCGCGGGCTGTCGTTATTGTTCTAGATTTGATTTGCGAACTATACGCGTCATAAAGGACCTTTGCCGAACGCCGACAAGTGTAGATATGAATTACTCCTGAAACACTAATGGAAGGCCCGTTACCAAAGTAAATTAATTAAAAACGCAACATTGCGTCTATTACATAAATTTATCTTTAGATACATTTCACAAGGCTGATAAAGAGGGATAGCATTTGGACTGCAAACCGTCTGCAAAGAGGCTAATGAAGTTGACGCCACTGCATCCAAACTGCACTGCTACTGCGCCTGCAGCTGGCGTTAAATAAAGTTAAGTGAGAATTGTATTTCAGAATTCTAAACATATACAATTTCTTTGTGATATATTTTACAGAATGCAAGTAACTTTTAAACATTGACTTTCATAATGTATCTTTTTAATCCTTAGTATGATTATGACTTATAATATTTTTCCATGTCCGTTAATTACGGTTATTCTCCTGGCATCAAAGTGAGCACGTTCTACATAGGTAATAATACACAGTCGGAAATATCTATCTGTTACTTAGTCCTGTGGTCAGTGAATCAAAGTTTCTGAAATGTTCGAAGGGGGTAGCAGTGCCATGTAAATCAAATTTCTGGGTAGCCAAGCCGAAATATAGTGTTTTTCGATTTCTTTTCGTTTATTTAAGACCACAGGAAATGCTAAAATATCATAAAATAAACAAGACGGTGTGAATCGAGAGGCCTGTAGACGCTTCGTTACTGTTACGTAATAGTTATCGTCATTTCAATCTGCTGAATATAAGGTGCTTTCAAATTAGGTACCAATACTTTTAGACGACTGCAGTCGCCAAACTTAAGTGGCAGTGGGCCGGGCACATTGCTCGTAGAATCGATGGCCGATGGGGCAGAAAGATTCTTGAGTGGCGATCGCGGACCGGAAGACGCAGCGTTGGAAGGCCCCAATAAGGCGGACCGACGACCTGGTTAAGATCGCGGGTAGAAATTGGATGAGGGCGGCGCAAGATCGATCGTTGTGGAGAACTTTGAGGGAGGCCTTTGTCCAGCAGTGGACGTCTATCGGCTGATATGATGATGATGACTTTTAGACACGTTACATTACATCATAACAACAACTTAAGGTATCCCCTGATGACTTCCACAACGAACAGTAGCACGATTTTCACATTCATCGATTTCTGGCGCCCGGCGCTCCATGTCAGCTCAGAGTAAGCAACGAAATGGGTAATGCCCTAGAGACCTATGACCAGATGGCCTGTAAGCATTCTCGTATAGATCAGTGGGCAGGCCATGTAGCCCGGAGAATGGATAGTCGTTGGGGCATCAAAGTCCTGGAGTGGCGACCACGTATAGGAAAGCGTAGCGTGGGCGGGCCCTGACCAGGTGGATGGAAGACCTCGTGAGGGTAGCGGGGAGACGATCTGCTCTGCAAGGGATCGTACTTTGTGGCAAGCTATAGGGGAGGCCTATGTTCACCACTGGACGTCTGCGGGTGATAGATAAATCGAAAAATTCTTACACCTGAATAGCTGAACTGAATTCAATTATTTTTGGCACACTGGTATTACACCAATACATGGTGGCTGGTGGTGTAGCGTAATGCTGTATGGCAGTGGCGCAACGTACATACAACCCGATTCCCACCAGATTGCCCACTACAGAACGATAGAGCACAATTTTTTTTTGCTAATGAAAAGGCCGGCCATGTGCGAGTCTGACTCGCGCACCGAGGGTTCCGTACAAATACTTATCCCATCTTAACCGGCCGGGTTAAGTTTGCACCTGGTATGTATGGCGCCGGATACAAATGAGGTGCAAAGTTAACGCAACCGATCACGTTTGTTTTATGGGAGCCTCTTCAAATATTTATTTTATACTGTTTTTTAGTATTTGTTGTTATAGCGGCAACAGAAGTACGTCATCTGTGAAAATGTCAACTGTCTAGCTATCACGGACCACGGTTCATGAGGTACAGCCTGGTGACAGACGGACAGCGGAGGCTTAGTAATAGAGTCCCGTTTTTACCCTTTGGGTACAGAAACAGAACCCTTAAAAATAAGCTAAATATACCCTAGCTTTCCTTGATCTGTTTGATGCCATGCCACTAGTAGCTTGGCATCCAGAAATAGATACTTTTAACCTGACTATGAACAAGCAAGGGTTTATGGTTGTGACTTTTTATAGTGTGCGGACAAAGTTGTTGGCACCCATATCTGGGTATTCATACTTTATAATTATATATAAATCGAGGATAAACTAATCAATTATGTATCTTTATGTTTCAATTATGTATGTTTATTCACTCTATACAGTCGGATGAATGGAAGAGGAAAATTCAGGAAGCTTCTCTTGCCAGCGGTATGTATGACAAGGTATTTATGTCTTTATATTCTTGTTTTTAATCTGTGACGTAGACCAAGATGTATGTCTGCCTGTGGCATCTCAGCTTTTAATGGATGAATGTTTTTTTTTAGAAACAAAATACTTAATCAAGATATTCTGAGCTATAATAAGTACAAGATTATATTTGGAGATTTGGCTTAGTAATTTTTCTTCAAATTTATGTTTTTAGTCTATTGCCGCAAAATTTCTTACTTTATCATATAACTACTTAACAAGTGAGTTATGTTTAACCACCGAAGTCCACTGGCTTGCCTTCTTTTTCCTACAAAAACAGGGAAAGAATGCATGCATGCAAGAACTGTCAAAATGAATGAAGTTTGAATATGAATTCATGGATAGACTTTGTCCTAGACTTACTTGTTTCTCAGAGAATTACGGTGTTGATATAAAATTGCAGTTTTTATTATAATTCAGAAATTCCTAAAAAGAAAACGATACTACATACATGCAGTATAATAAATTTATTTTTAAAATTAACTGCTCAGTCATCAGTGCACATTTTTCAAGTCGGCCATAGAATGATTTCACAACTTCAATATGTCTATAAATTTTGCAAATGTGACATAGCTAATTCTTCCCCTTAGCCCTTCATTTCTCTTTGGGTGTACATTTAATACTATGGTAACAATTTTTTATCTTTTTATGAGAGGTTTTTAAGTTGTAAGTATGAGAAAACATCATCAACCAACTTTTTAGCTATACATACCTACACCAAATAATTTAAAGGACCTTTATAAAACTATTTCCTGAGCAAAAATGGTGAGAAGTAAATATTTACTAGTATTAGAAGCTAACCTCAGATTGCCTATTTTAAAGTACATTTGAGCTCTTGGTGTAATCTTCAAGAAAAAAATTATGCAAAATAAATATCTACTCTGGCTAATGTTTTAAAACATCTGCTAGTCTATCACACATGATAGGCGCAATTTAAAACTTTGAGATACTGAAAACAACCCCTCACAAACCTAATATCTAACAGTACTTAACTTCTTAACTCAAATATTTAAATATAAGATTTTCTGAGGGATTTACATGAATCTAAAATAAGCAATAAATCAATTATAGTTAAATGCACAGCCTTCATTTAGTATGCAATATAACTTATGCATTGTGTTTATGTGGTTCCATTTAGATAATGTACATATGTGATAGTGTTTAGTAAAATGTCCCATTGTTCGGTTTTCCATAAGGATACATTGACAGGCTATAGGAATAAAAATACAAACAAATTTGGTCTTTATGGGGATCCATACATTGGGACTTTTTTACCAAACACTGTCACATATGATGGAATGTTGATATAAGTATGAAGCTGACTTTTTATCAATCTGGAAACAATTTATTGTCCAGTCTTAAAAACAGTAACAGTAGTTTGTAAACTTTAAAAACGATTTGGCAAGTCTACTACAAACATTAGGGAACTCTCAGATAATACATATGTGGTTATCAATACAAATGTGGTTTCAATAAGCTTACCTCAGTTTGGTCAAATTCTTGCAGATGCCTGTCATTCCTCTGTTTTTCATACAAAGCGCGAGCCAGGGCGCTTCGAGGGCGATATAATCCATTCAATCCATTGTTATTTGCCATGTCTTCGAAGTATCTCTTATCGCTTTCTTGGAAAGTGGCACAGTATTTTGTATTTACAAAGTCTTCATCCTTAGGACACTCTTGATCGCTTTCCTTCGAGTAGCAATAGTGTAAATCAGTATCAGATATTATTTTCGCATTCACGGCATAATAAACTATGCTGACATAACATATAATTAGAAAAACAGACTGCATTTATCAACATATCAGATGTTTTGATCGGTAGATTACATTTTGGGGTTACGTTTGTGATGTTTCTTGTTCTCGAGTTACAAAACAGTCTATCTAGACTAAACTAAATTACAAGAGAATAGCATCTCTTGCTTAACTCTAAATACGTGTTGAAACATAGTTAAAAGATAGGAATATGATAACAATACATTTTAATGTTATTTGGTTTCCAAATGTCATAAGTTTCCTCATCGAAAAACAAGAGGGCGCTTTGAGGAAAACTTAGCGTTTACGAGTATAGCTACTGTATTTTGAGACTGATGGTAGCGTTTGGTATACAATGAAAATAGCTGTAAAATAAAATAAAAAAAACTATTTTGATTAACAGTTGTGTATTTTATTGACAGGTTTTTTTTATACACTCAAGTTATCGTATCATTCGGAATTTCAAAATCGTGTCAACAGTCTCACTCTTTGTAAACTTAATATTACACTGAATACTTGTTCCGTATTACATACAACATAAGTTTCGAATTTGTATGAGCACTATTAAAGTTATTAAAATGACGTTTTCTTGTAACTAAGTTGTGAAACGTATGAATATTTATGAGACTTTCACGACTCAATATCTTTTTAGAGGGTATTCAGGGACTAGATTATTATTTCACTTGATGTCTAATATGCTTGCTGTATAGAAACTTGTTATTAATTGCATACTCGCTGTAGATATTATTTAGTTCTGTACTGTATAGTTCTAGTCGGATAGAAGCTTTGGACTATGTAATGTGTATGTGGCAAGTTGTAGACCTGGGCTATTTGCTTTTTCCTTGGATCTGAAGCCGACATTCAAATCAAATCAAATCATTTATTTTGCTAAACATACACAGGTGGTATAACAACATACATGTCAGTAGGATTAAGTTACATGAAGGCATGTTTCGCCATAATTCGGCATGCAAAATCTTATTCTAACTTAAAAAATAATAATAATACTAATGCTAAACCCTAATCATACAATTTATCAAAATATTCATTTAAATTATAAAATGGTCGAATAATCAAGTAGGATTTTAATTTTCTAGAAAATTCATGAATAGTATTACATTTTCTTATGTCCTCATTTAGAAAGTTATATATTTTTATACCATTATATTCAATACTCCTACTCATATTAAATAAAAATATAAACATTCAATCATAAAGCTAATCCACACATAGGTATTGCAGTCACATAAAGGTATGGTTGTTGAGTGACACAGTTTTAAACGAAAACGGTGCAGTAAGGATATGAAAATAGATACTTTGGTATACCAACCGTCTCTTGTTTAGATTCCACCGAAGCCCTTGCGATGGATCGCATCTCCCGAAGCAAATAGTGGACCATATTGCTTTCACTGATTTCAACTGTACCTATTTAATGCCGTTCGTTCACTCAGCGCACACACAAATGTTATTTTTAAATACTGATCGATTCGAAAAAAAATTAACAGTTTTTAATCCAAATCAATGTGCCACAAGTACGTTTAATAATGAAATGTTTGGTAAAAGTGCCTATAAGCCCGAATTGTTAAGGTTCGGCCTTGCCCGTGACCGACCGTTCACTGTTAGTAGGTACTGTTACTCGCCTTCGCCTCGCCTGAGCAGTGATAGGTTTTTGAGAAAAAAAGTAAACGTATAAGTGTCAAGTTCGATACGATACTGCCAATAGAGTCAAGAAATCGATACAATATCTTCATTTAGAAAGACTGAAAAAGCATGTAGATTGTAAGGTACGCGTAAATGAAAGAACTATAAACTTCGTAGGGTAACATTAAATAAGAGTAGGTAGGTATGTTGATAATTAGGGGATTTATTCTAAAAAGTCTTGTAAAACACTACATTTTATAATGTACGATGAGATGAGAGCATTTAGTTTATTTTTTGCCACCACTGCCACTACCCAGTATTTCTTTGGTTGGGGTTTAATAAGGCCATGTAACCCACGGAGGGAGAAGATTTTGGGTAGCACCAAGCGACAACACTGGTTTACATCTCTAAGCAGCTGATGACTCCTGGTAGAACTGAGCTATTCTACCATACAACCTCAGTCATGTTTCCATATGAAATTAAGAGTAGGCTGAGTAGGTACATCAGGGAAAATGGGCCTGATCTAAAACAGGAAGTGAAGTCACTTTGTTGCTAGAGCATCTTTTGTGAGTAGTGACAGCGCAGCGGGAAAGTTTGAAAGTAATACAAAGATGTACAAAGTAATCGTCTTACTTGGTTTTGGTAATGGTTCTTGAATATTCGATGATCGAGTATGTTCGTGTATCCTAGAGCATATTATGTAGTCCAAGTTATTAGTTCAGATCAGATGTAAGTGCTATAGATTTTCCTTTATTAAAGAGTAATTTTAATAATACTCGTAGGGGGAGATGGGGTACCTTGATACGATTTTTTTGCATAGATGATAAAAACGGCAGGGAAAAAGTAATTTCAACAAACAATATTTTGATAGCTCGAGTGTTTAACTAAGTTTAAACGTAAGTGTACATTTATCCGCAAAACAACATATTGATTTTTTTATGTATTTTTTTCTGAAAAATGGGATTTGTATCAAACTACCCCGTATACGGGGCGGTTTGATACACACCTGGGGTACTTTGATACTCCCACATATATTCCTATGTAATATATATAATCTTATTTAAAAATGAAAGAAAATGCATTATATTGATTTATATTATCATTTATTTATGGCATAATCAGTCTCATGAATGTTTATGGCAAATCAACTAGGTTTTATCAGTAACTTTAATTTGTACTTATATTTATCTTTGATATAAATATAAGTAAATAGTCAATATATATATCCTACACCTATTTTCCTTATAAACTTAAGATCACATGCTAACAATCAGTTGTTTTGAAACACTAACAGTAACATATAAACATTATTTATGTATTGACATACATTGATACAGTATCAATCTACCCCACAGACGTTTGTATCTATGTGCCCCGAGGTAGTTCTTTAAATACCAATTAAGATAGAAAAAAATGTAGAAGTATCTAGGATAAAATGGCTATTGTATAGAATAATTCAACGTATTTAATTACTGCATGTCGTAGATTCCTCTCCGATAACGTTATAATACTGCCTAATAAGTCAGTTCCTAAAATGATCGATTTTTTACTCGCGGTCTTAAAAAACGTGTCCGTACTTGTCAAATGCGTTTGAGCGCCTGAGCCGCGGTGAAACTCCGGCGCCTTATTCGCCTTGTAAGTGACGTCTATGTGTGCGTGAATGAATTGTACACAACCATTCGTTTAGGTTTTATGACTACCGTATCTATGTGCCCCGCGTATCAATGTACCCCTACTCCCCCGGGAGATGGGGTACCTTGATACGATTTTTTTGCATAGACGATAAAAACGGCAGGGAAAGAGTAATTTCAACAAACAATATTTTGATAGCTCGAGTGTTTAACTAAGTTTAAACGTAAGTGTACATTTATCCGCAAAACAACATATTGTTTTTTTTATGTATTTTTTTCTGAAAAATGGGATTTGTATCAAACTACCCCGTATACGGGGCGGTTTGATTCACACCTGGGGTACTTTGATACTCCCACATATATTCCTATGTAATATATATAATCTTATTTAAAAATGAAAGAAAATGCATTATATTGATTTATATTATCATTTATTTATGGCATAATCAGTCTCATAAATGTTTATGGCAAATCAACTAGGTTTTATCAGTAACTTTAATTTGTACTTATATTTATCTTTGATATATATAGGTAAATAGTCAATATATATATCCTACACCTATTTTCCTTATAAACTTAAGATCACATGCTAACAATCAGTTGTTTTGAAACACTAACAGTAACATATAAACATTATTTATCTATTGACATACATTGATACAGTATCAATCTACCCCACAGACGTTTGTATCTATGTGCCCCGAGGTAATTTTTTAAATACAAATTAAGATAGAAAAAAATCTAGAAGTATCTAGTATAAAATGGCTATTGTATAGAATAATTCAACGTATTTAATTACTGCATGTCGTAGATTCCTCTCCGATAACGTTATAATACTGCCTAATAAGTCAGTTCCTAAAATGATCGATTTTTTACTCGCGGTCTTAAAAAACGTGTCCGTACTTGTCAAATGCGTTTGAGCGACTGAGCCGCGGTGAAACTCCGGCGCCTCATTCGCCTTGTAAGTGACGTCTATGTGTGCGTGAATGAATTGTACACAACCATTCGTTTAGGTTTTATGACTACCGTATCTATGTGCCCCGCGTATCAATGTACCCCTACTCCCCCTACGTTATGCTGATATAATATAGGTACGTTACGAATTACATTCATACGCTCATTAAGATTAATACACTGCAACTGTTTCAAGGCCAGAGCTTAGATATTGTTTTTTGGATCTACATTAAAATTATATAGCTCAAGAACATACTAAAGACTTACCTTATTTTTAATCTCTGGTATTTTAAAATTCTGCCATTGAGTTCTCCAATCTGACATTTTAAAGCACTAAAACACTGTGAAAGCAGTCGTAAATCGTCTACTGACTGTCTTGAAGTGAGCGATAAGTCAGACGTGTTATCAACGAATTGAAATTAGATAACGGTGATCTAAGGCTGATAACCGAATTGTTCTAGTAATTACTCACACATTAGATTTTTGAATGTTATTAAAAGTATTTGGTCAGTTTTACGAGACGGCCGTGTGACCTACTTTGATATTATTATCAAATACCTCTGTGATCACCACTATGAGAGTACTCAATACAATGAACTGTTTCATGAGTTGAATAAGGCATGTGTAATAGAACTGTAGAGTACCTACCTATGAGGATAATGATTTTAATTATTCATGTTTTTACCTAAAGTGGAGGTATGGTATGCGTTTTGTTAGACGATTTTTACTCGTATTTATCCTAACTAGTAGGTGTACCTACATATCCATGAAAGTAGTAATTGGGTACCTATTTGTGATTACTAGGAGGAGATAGACGTTACCAGTCACCAGTCACATTGTGGAATGACTAGTTTGCAATATTGCGTAGCTACAGTGAAAAGCAGTATTCAGTAGGAACGGGAAAATGCTGAGTGCATGAGTGGTCCAAAAAACATTAAGAGTATCACTGCTACTTTTCCAGATTAACAGTTTACGTTCAGTTTGCACCTGGTAACTATATGCCGTCAAGAAACATTAGGGATACTTACTAATATTTATGGTAAACAGATATAAGTAGGTACGTTTTAGGTCAACCATTACTTTATGAAAAATAATCTGTTATGACAATTACTTGTTAGGACTAATACTCATTAGGACAAAATAGTTGGGATTTTGTGATATGAGGACAAAAGTTGTTAGGGATTGCGAGTTATGTTAAAAATTCTTCGGTCAAATGAGTTTAAGGGCGAAACAATTGTTATTACAATGGATCATTAGGGCTAATGCTTATTAGGATAAAAGAGTTAGGATAAGTGATTTTAAGACGGACGGTGTTAGGGATCGCGAGGGAGACCCCTATGTATGTGGTAATGAAAAATCCTCAGTGCATCGAGTTTGCTTGTACTTGTCGTACCTACGTATTCTTTTTTGTCATGATTATTAATTTGCTTGTATTTATCTTCCTTTCAAGTTCAGCCTTTTTAAATAAAATAATCGGTCACTGCACCAAGTTAATTTGTTTAGGTTCAATATGGTTTAGCCGATCACGCGCGCGCCCGCGGCGGCGCGCCGCGCGGGACATTTAAAATAATTACAAGCCATCGGAGAAACGTAACAGCCAGTGTTTTGAGACCATTACTTATTTTTTAATTCCAAAAAATGGCTAAAAGCACACACTTAGTGCCTATTGGTGCAATACGGGCAATAAATGAGACTATTACAAGTTTTTCGAGCAATTTTGGTGCATGAAATTAGGGTTATGGATTTTTGATGAAAATTTCGCAGTGGGCGTGAGTCAATGGTATTCTGGGTGAACTGAAACAGGATTGTAAAAATACTCATGTAGCTTACTAGCAGGATCACCAGCCAGGTATCTACATAGCTTAAATTGTCTTTGATTGTTTTACTGGTGCCGATGCCGTGATGGAGGAGGAATGAGTTTCTATTCTTATGATAGATGAGGAGTTGGTAATTTGTTATATGTATAGGTATGGTCTGGTTAAGATTGCAAGAGGGCAGCGCGTGATCGGTCGCCGTGTCTTATGACTGACCCATGAGATAGGTCATTGTCCAACAACAACATGACGTGGTTACAATTAATTTGTTATCCTCTACTGTTAATTCGATACCGGCCCTACAGTAGACTGCTCTAGACGCTCTAAGTACCTAAATTATGCCATAGGCGAAAAGTAATCAAAGATGAAGAAATGGAATTTGATGATTCGAGAGGCACGACAGACATGACAATCTGTCTCTACCTATCCACCAATCCAACTCAACCAATCTGACGCTATCCTGATCATCGGCTAGAGCATCAGCATCTAATTATGTATTTTCAGAGCCAAGTTAGTAGGTACCTACTGACTGGATCTGAAAATAATTAGTTGCGTTGAATCAGTACCTAGGTGGGTATATATGTATCTTTATATACGTGCGATTTATGTGTCATGCAAATTTACCAGTGCTGTGTAAAGTAACCAAGCGATATGCGAGGAAAAGATATCCGGCCAAGTGTGAGTCGGACTCGTGAAAGGAGGCTTCCGTACTAACTATGAAATCAAAGATAAACTGTGCTTAGCGACCCACTGAACTTTGCTGTTGGACAACATAGTCACCAGCTCCTAATTCATCGACATACCTACTCGTAGATCGGGGTCAGTTTATGAACTGCAAATAAGTTTGTAATCACAAAAATATATATTTATTTTAATGTAACATATACACATACTTTATTTATTTGCGCTAAAATGATGTTGCTTCTTGCCACATTTCACGATTCTAGGTTTTGATTCCCTTGCTATTGTCAACAAAAATGTAGCATAAACGCTCGTTGGTTGTGTGTGGTGTGTGTAATTTAGAAGTAGTAGCAGACAGTTTGGGTGATGAACTCGAATGTCGCTCTCGACCCCTGGGCGACCCATGGACGTTCTCTATGTAGTTAAGTAAGTATTTATCTATATTTAGTACGTATGTAGGTATATCGTCACCTTTTGTGCCCATAACACAAGATACCTCGCTTACCATGGGACGAGCTGTACGTAAGGTTATCCGATATTTATTATTATCCTCCCCTTCTTGTGTCGGTTGCCTCATTGCTGAGGGTCGTGGTCATTTTCTTGGAACAGTCTCTCCCCGATGATGCGCCGCCATCTGTTGCTATCAGTATATAGCCGTGTGAAGAGCATCGTGTACTGTAGTGCCAAGGGTTGTGCAAATCTGGTCTGTTCAGCGTGTCGGGCCCCTGCCTCATGGTCGCTTGCCTTCGAATTTTTCAGAGATCAAAAAATAATCTTTATAACAATTAAATAGACGTCTTACTTTGGGATCCAAAGTTGATTAATAAAATAAAATGATTAAAAAGAGCTCGACCATGAAGCCATACAAGGCGCTTCAGTGCAGTGAAGCCAAAAGGTTTGATAGTACGATATTCACCTAATCTATTAATACCTACATAGGTTACTTAAGGAGATCGCGGTCATCCAGGAGCATACTAGATACTAGATTTATTTACAATGCCTACAGAAATTGTCTGGCACAATTGCCAGATAACTCTGGCAATCTAACGATCACGCGACAAGGAATGCTCCTTCATTTACATTTTGTTAAATTAGGAAAGATTAAATGCGTCTAAACGTAAAATAAAAATTTGCTTCTGTTAGTGGTAATTTTTACATGCCTTTCGCAAGCATTTTCCTAGAGAAAATCACTGTTGAAAAGAAAGACGCGACAAGGAATGCTCCTTCATTTACATTTTGTAAAATTAGGAAAGATTAAATGCGTCTAAACGTAAAATAAAAATTTGCTTCTGTTAGTGGTAATTTTTACATGCCTTTCGCAAGCATTTTCCTAGAGAAAATCACTGTTGAAAAGAAAGCAGAAAAAAAACAGAGAGTAAGATCGTACATGTGGTACATTTGACAGACAAGGTACCTTTTTCCAAGACTAATTTCTGAATTACGTAATAAACAATTAAATTCTTAAATTATGGGAACCTATATATAACAAGAAGGTGTTTCAAAATAAAAGCAAGCGGTCAGTTTAATTTTAATCCGTGCTCGTAGTTTTTGCACCCCCAACCGCATTCTCACTGCGGCCCGCTGATGCACTTCACTTCTGATTGGATCATTACCGTGTTCATCATATCCCGTGCGATCCTCGGGCCACGAGCGAGACACACATACACCAACCAATAACCAAGAGCGAGACGGAACATGCTCCGGCGCATCGCTCAGGAATTATTTCATATCATGATTATTGGAACTTTATTGCACTTCGTAACTAACAATTGACATTAGGAAATGCAATTTCATATTGATTTCGTAATCTCATCCGTCGTTTATTTTTATCAATGAGCGCAAATCTTTCTATGATTTGCGGCTAACCATCGCAGCATATTGGTTGTTTTGCGGCTTCACGTTTCAAGAAAATGTCATTAAAAGCTCGATAGGGGATTAACTCGGTTAAATTTTCACGTAGCTCGGCAGGAAATCGGTTTAGCAGCACAAAGGGTGGGAAGAAACCGAGAAATTATCTTTTCGACGGAATACAAACCGCCGAACGGACAATTACACCGTTACTGAGACGGGCATTAAGTTATCAAAAAATAATAACGTTTTACACCGGCCGGATGGTGTCGCCGCTCACGTGCGCTGGTGGCTGGCTCTGATTTCGATACGAATTACTCATCACGTTTCTAATAAAAATCGTCCATCAGGCATCTGCAGTTGTCTTGCGCAACCGCATTTATTGCTATTAATGGTCGCCTTTCTTAACGTTAATATTAAGTTCGAACGCCCGTTACTATTGGAACTCGATTGCACTGTGAAAGTAAATCGTTCGGCTTTTTTATGATAAAGTAAATTACTAGGTTGACAAAGAAACGAATGCTTACGGAGACATTATACCTTAAGAGTTGGAAATACAATACTAGGCTATAAATCTAGTAGCAAATTGCAGTGCTAAGTGTCGCATTTAAATGCAATGTGTGCTCTAACAATTTAGATCAAGGTGCTGCTCTACACGTAAATGATCACGCATATTTACAGGCTTGGTTAATTTCTCTGTACTAGGTAATTTGCCAGTAATAAATATTTTCTCAAAAATTGCATGTAATGTTGCCTTACCATCGCTAGATAGACTACAGTAAGTGGAACATACCGAAGACTTTTTAGAAGTGTCCAGTAAACAGCGAGATTTTAATTTGGAATCAATATTTGTCCAGTAAGTAAGTATGTAATTCCTATTACGTATCAAGATATTTGAATATCGAAACACGATTTACATCATCACCGACCTATAAAAAAACTAAGGATGTGAAGGCGATGAGGTCGTATATAAATGTAAAAAGGATGCATTCCACAAATTGTTTTAATTATAAGTACAGTGCGACAGCAAATTGTAGAAATTAAAAAGTGGCGTCCCTTTTTCATAGATTAAAGTAGAAAGAGACGACATTGATTGCAGTATACACTTGCAATTTACACTAAGAGCAAATGTAAAATAAAAAGAGGTTAGCACTATTGGCAGTATAAACGTAACTCAAGATGCATATTTAAAAAAAAAAAGTAGCGACAAGGTTTAGTGCGGAAGTTTGTATGCAGCGTTTAGTTCATAATTGTGCTGTGTAAAATGACAATGATATTTCGAAATTCCTTCCGTTTTTGTGTCGTTTAGAAAACACCTCGGAGTTAAAATTGAAGGTAAGCTTTATGATATGAAAATTAGTTAGAAAATACAACAATGTATAACAATAATTAAATTTTATCTGACTTAGATTTGTAAGACAGTGCAAATAATTAAACGCAGTATTTATAAAAAAAGACATTAAGGTGGGATTTAAATTAAAAGACAAAAGTTTGTGTGATCTATTACAATAATTCATTCATTCATGCAAAAATGAGTTCAGACGAGTTGATTCCGAATAGACGGCACCCCTCTATACTTAAAAGCGGAGGCAGAGTTAGCTAAAATAATTTACTTCCGACTAAATCCAAGGAGATATAAAAAAAAATACAAGAGATTCATTAAATGGAAGGAAGAAAATCAAGTTAATAATTGGTCAGATAATGTGTGATAAGGTCAGAATATTTCAACAATCTTTCTGAGACAATCGGATGGCTACAAAGGAATGAAATCACAAATATTCAGCAGCAAAATATAGAAAAGTTCTTAAATCAAGCTCTAAACATTCTGGCGATGAAGTTAAATAAATGCTGCCACTACTTGATAACGATATAATTATATCTTTTATCTAAGTATAAACACATAATTATTTTTGTTATAGGTTGTTATCATGGGAGTTAATGGTGCCTGCGACGACGAATATCACAATGTGTAATAATAAAAATGGGATATAACAAAAATATTCATTAGAAAATGGCCGAATATGAATGTCACCTACAAAATATAATTTTAATCTAATTTTCTTGTTTAATTTTTGAGAAAAGCACTATACTTGCTTCGACCGTAAGAGCCATCCTGGCCTCGTATTTTATCTGGACCTCGCCTACGGCTCGGTCCGTCTAATTACTACTCGGCCAGTATGGCTTACTTACTGGTCTCTGCCGTAATGTACTAATAATTTTAAGTAATGACTTACTGTAATGAATCGAATAGGACAGAATTGCACAAAACGCAAACCCTAAAGAGATAGCGCGAAAATCACACGCGAAACCAATCCAAAATACCGATGGATTTCGTATTTTCGAAATGCCCATCAGTATCTATCAATAAAAAGTATTTAAAGTGAATTGCGATGAATTATGTTAGGTATCTAAAGGGCAATCATATACAGAAAAATCTTTAGGTCTCTAATATCCATAGGGTTCGAATCCCGGCCGGGGCAAATATTTGTGCAAATATTTGTTCTTGGGTCATGGATGTTATCTATATATAAATAAATAAATAAATAAATAAATATCAGACAACCTCACACAAATCGATCTAGTCCCAAATTAAGCTCAAGAAGGCTTGTGTTATGGGTACTAGACGACGATATATATACTTATATAGATAAATATATACTTAAATACATAGGAACAACCATGACCCAAGCACAAATATTCGAGTTCATCACACAAATATTTGCCCTGGCCGGGATTCGAACCCGGGACCGCTGCTCAGTAGGCAAGTGCTTGCAAACTGAGCCAACCGCGTCGTATATGTATATGTATTTATATATTATGTATATCGTCGTCTAGTACCCATAGTACAAGCTTTGCTTAGTTTGGGACTAGGTCGATTTGTTTATGATTGTCCCTTAATATTTATTTATTTATTATTATTATTTTATTTATATACTTACTGATAAATCAGTAAATAAATCAATGGTCAGTCTTTCGGGAACGAATACCTCTAGCGGTGAAAATTGGTAGATATAATATGTCATATTGTCGATCGACTATCACTGGTAAGCGCCGTGCATAGAACATTACCATCGAGATGGAAATGAATTAAATGTAATTCGAATAATCGAGGCTCGGGCAATAACAAAACAAAGGGAAAAAGTCCAGCTGCGGCCGAGAGAAGGATTCCAATTCGGAACGTGATGAGCCGAGTTTTCATTTACGTACCCTGCTTCGATGGTCACGGTAATGATACAAATACAATGTAGCTCTAGTTTATCTACTGATTCATCGTTTATGCGATTTGAAGGTTAGGATAAAAGTTATTCTTGAGATTGCTAACGAGTTCGCGAGTTAAAATACAAGAAATGCAATATTAAAAGTGAAGGCTACAAATAACGTGTTTAAGACGTCTGTTGGTAGCAAATAACTTGTAACGAAGCACAAGTAGCCAAGCAAAAAGACCTACCTTACCTACACCTACAACACAGTAAATCTCTCACGTTTAAAATTTACAACACATTTATTTATATCTTAGCGCAAATTACAAGGAAAATAATAATGAGCTGAAGTCATATCTCATTACTTAAGTTAAAGCTCAACGGCGGTGGACAGGTCGAAGAGCCCTGGTTCCAATATCCTTCAATTGCTTAAAAGGCTTCAAATGATTATTTTGCAAGGCAATCTGGACTTAAACACATTAAAAATACAAATGCATTTATCATACCGCGTTTGGTTATTGCAAGACTTTTTAATTCAGAAGTTTAAAGTCGGAGGCGTTCGTTAGGCAGTTCCATAATTAAAAAATAAAATTGACGCACGCGCGGCGAGGTGCTGAAAGTTGCGCGGGAGGGCTGACTGATGCGCCGATGCTCTTTGTTCCTTTATAAGGATTTGTTTCTTCTTTTTTTTAATGAAAGGTGTTTTGCGAGATATTACACATTCCTGTGACTTATGTTTTGGGTCACTGACCTTTGTAATGAAGATTATCTCAAGCTTGTTTATAATATAGGTAGCTTATTGTGAATATCGTTTCTCAAGAAACATGCTATTCGAATGATTCAAAAATGTTATTGCGTTTTTTTGGAAAGAACGTACAACAAACAGTCAAGTACTTACCTGTATTTCATGAAATATGTAGATATGTACATATAATTATGTCTCATTTGGATATAGGCGCGCTATGTTTGCAGTCGTTTATTTTGTTGAATTGAAACGGCTCTTCGCACTGACCTCTTAGTAGGTTATCTAAGCTTTCGTTTGTTCAACACGGTCCGTGACCGAACTCACTTGGTCGGTTTTTAATGCACGTGTTAACAAAAAACTTATTTTTCACCTCACCAGCTCAAGCTAGCTTTTATTTTTTTTAAATTTTGATTACTAATTGCCATTTCACAGCCACAGGTTACTTGTAAAATTTGAACCATTCGAATTTTGATGTAGGTACTCTGTCTCTTTCGTATCTATATGAAAAAGAGAGTGATATAGACATATCAATTCGAAATTCGATTTTCGAATCCAACTTCGAATAAGAACACGTTCCGATTGACGCGTTGTACCAAAAAAATAAAATACCCGAAGAAGTTTTGATTACAAAATACTGTTTTGAACAACCGAATGTTTAAATAATTGTGTATTTTATATAAATCAAATAGATTATTGTTTAATTAAGTTAAGATTTTTCAAATTTATACTGTAAATTAAATACCTACCAGTACAAAAAAATTATGACCACCAATTTTATCATAGACGCAGTTTCGAATCATATTTTAAAAAATATCGAGTTCTAATTGTTATTTTCTTTTGTATTAATTTTATTTAGTGCTTTACGAGTAAAAATATTAATTAAACTATAAACAAAATCTCTAATGTATCTGCTCAATCTTCCAATTTGATCAAATAATGACAACCATGGTGGTCGTGACTTGGTCGTGAGGGAGTGGTACAGTGTTGGAACGTATTATTTCAATTTATTTAGATTTTTAATTAATTTCAAGCAGCGGGTATCTATTGTTTAATTAATAATGTCATTGAAATCAGCAACAAAGACAATACACATACCTATACCTGAATGGTTGAAAATGTACAAAAAGTCGAACCTATGTTCTCGCTGTCGAGGTGAAAAGTTGTGTGTGCTTCACGAGAGCAAAATTTTTTGCATCTCGTGCTGTTAAGTCCCTCGCTACACTCAGGATTCAAACATAGAATCCTTCGCTTGCTCGGGACTCAAAATCAGCACTCGCAACAAATAACAACTTTGCTCTCTTGTTGCACAAATAACTATATATTGCACATTGAGTAAAAGTATCTCCAAAAACAACTTATTCACGAAGAAAACCACTCGAGCCTTATCTGTGGTGCGCACTGCAACTCTAAAACTGGCTGGAAACAATCTCAACGCATATTTCCTCCAAACGCTATTAAGATTACGAAAACAAATTGCAACGCATACCTCATCGCGTCGTTCCTGCAAATAATTAAGCCGGCTAATAATTACTCGTGTTAAAATGCAAATGTCTCGCCCGCGGTATCGTCAGTAATGTATGCGAATTGGGTACAGATAAGTGTATGAGATTTACACCTTGTGTCATGAGTCTTTACCGTTCGTTGACCGGTCTGGAGTGATTCGTTGCTAAGTGTTTGTTTGGAAAACATTTTGCTTTTATTTGATGGGAGTTTGAGCGCTTTGTGTCGTAAGAGAATAAATATGGGATGTAAATACACTTGATGATTTGGCATAAAGGCTCCTAGCTTGTGTATCAAGAGTTCCGGCCACACATATCGATCTCTTTCTTCATAATTAGTACACGGTTGAGTTATGTTTATACCGAATTTATATGACCTCGCATTCAAACTCAGCTTAAACGGGATATTCATATATGTAGTTCATATACCTATACAGTTCGTCGCTAAAATATTCATTTGGAACGCTATTATCCTACCACAATCTGTGTACGGACTGTCACAGTTAAATTTGGAAGGTGTGAAATTCAACATCACCCAATTGCCTACTCAGTCTTCTAGTTTTGATACTTTCAATTACAAGTCATGCGATGTTTCCTAATTTGCAGTATAGGTACACAATTTAAGCCCTATAGTATAGGAAAGCACTTTCTCTAGTTTAGATGAATGACAGCTGTCTTTTATTTATCTGTCTCAGAGTAGCGTATTATTGGGCAAAGATCAAAAATTCTCCTCTGCTAAGTTTCTTCTCTAAAAAATCTGTGTTGTGGATCTTTCGTTGGTATTTTCGATTTGAATATTCAGTACCTACTAATGAATAAAAATATATAAAACTAAGATAAAATCTCGAAATCTATACTTTGAGTTTAACACGCATTTTACTTAAAATTTAAGAGAGCTGTAGATTGTAATTTTTTTGATTTCTATAATTGTAATAAGTCTTCGGCCAAAAGACTTTCTTTGCTGGACACTGGACATGCCTCTCCCAAAGAACGCTATTATGATCGATTATATGTGCCATCCGCGTCCAGTGGACTGTACCTAGCGACCACCAGGTCAATAATCCACCTTGTGATTGCTTACCCACGCGCCGGCTTCGGGAATTTTCGGACCCAGCGGCAACCGACTCCTCTGTTGTTGAAATAAACCAAAATAGCAATATGTACCTATAAAGTATCAAAACGTTGAATTGCAGCAGATCGCAGACAATCAATTTGGCAACAGGACATAGAATTCGTGGCATTTTACTGTCAGAATTCCTTCTGTAATTTAAAGAAACACGAATACTGTGGTTACTACAAAACACGATTTTCCATTACAAACGTCAACGGCGTTTTTTGGAAGTTGACGTGATGGGGTGAAAAGTCTTTTTTTTATGCCAATCAAACAAAGTTTATTATACCTGACTTCATGCTCCATAGCTACTCACCTGTACATAGATATTTCGTGTGCTGGTAGTACCAATACTGCTGTTGACTGGGCCCTAATTCGACAAGGTATTCTGATCTCCCCAATTTAGCAATATCACAGCTTCATCATAGCAATATTAACTGCATTATTTAGATTTTGGCTTTTCGTTCTGCATTAAGGTGAGACTGATAACTTGAGACTAGGAGCCATGGCGAAACATATCAAATTTGGAATTTTTACTCGCGTCTGTTATTTGCCCTTTAGTGATATGGCTTGATGTCTTGAATTATGCGCCTGGGTCAATATCAACATTGCAATTTTTTTTAAGTTTTGGTGGCACATTTTTTTTGTAGATTTTAAGAAGAAATAAAGTTATAATACTAAATATCTATTCACAATATCACATATTTTCATATTTCGCCAAGACTTTTAACAATAATTAATGAAATATGAGCTCCCAAATTTTTGGGTTGCTACCAAAACTGAAATTTTCCCACCTAATCTGAAATTACGCCACCAAAATTTTTATCTTACCTTCCAAGAACTGAAAACTCCTTACTATTTGTATGAAAAATAATATATAGCCACCTAAACTGAAAATTTACGAAGAAAAATTGTTACAATTTAATGATTTATTTTAAGAATGTACTTATAGAATAGATCAAACTACATACCAAAATACTGTATACTTCCGACAGGAATAACAAAGAACAAGCGTACAATTCGAGCGACCTAAATTAAGAAATCGTGGAACAAAATGCCACCAAAGAGGTTACGTACGTTATGGCGGGAAATGCTCCGTCACAGTCACACCTCCACTCCGCGCAAGCGCTAGCGCACGAGGCACGACTGACCTAAGCGGGGTACGTACCAACGCGACAAATCCTGCGACATATAATAACCAGCTACGACATGCTGAAATTTCGCCACCGTAACTTAAAATTTTGCCTGGACAAACTTTGATCCATTGTCATGTGTATTCAAATAGGTAAAATGACGAGATTATGCCAACATTAAGAAGCTAGATATGACTGCATAAATTGTTAATTTGTTGCTTTACTTATATACGAGTACATGCTTAAAACATAGCCATACCGAGCGCTTGTTTCATAAGAAGTAAGTTGAGGACCAGCCACCTTGTTCTTAAATAATTTACTCTTTATTTATTTTTCAATAAATAGTTATGTTTATTCAAATCTAAACTTGTAGCCAACTATTTTGTTATTCAAATAATAAACCATAAAAATCTTAGAAAAAAATATTCATTTTACACTGGGATTTTCAACCTGGACGCGTAAAAAATGCTGTTGGGATATTCACCCGCCTATGATTGTTTTACAATTACGCTCAGCCCAAGATAAGTGTTCAAATTTTACTTAGAACTGAACACTTATTTGTATCAACGCCCATCCTTACACAAACCTTTCCCTAGTTGGAGACAACAGTTACTCTTCCTGCGACGCTCCCATTCTAATACAGCCTTCTTCAAATCTACATGATATCTTGCAGAATAGAAGGGCGCCTTTAAGGTAAATTCTTCAGCTCTATAGCGCTATATCGTGCCGCCGTATAGGTACAGCCTTTGCACCTATCATCATAGTATCGTAGTATTCGTAGTAGTCGTTGAATTACCTTAATGAATGAGACGAAAATCGTACATACATACCTAGGGCGGAAAATTCGTGAACGTCCCAGATCGCAGGTTTTTGTGGCCCGAACCGAAGATGAGGGCAATTAATATGCAATCTGAGGCTTTACGAATTGCCGGCCGTGGTTTGTCTAAAGTTTGATTTGGAAGTGAGATTTTCTCCCGTAAGCGGAGTAGGTAGTATTAGGGGGCAGAAAATCCCACTTATACTATCACAAACCTTGAACTTAGCATTCAAGCAGTAGGCATTTTCATTTTCGAAGACTGTCGAGATGACGCGGTTGGCGTAATGGTGCAACTGCCTGCTGAGCCGGCGGTCCTGGGTTCGAATTCCGGCATTTGTGTGATAATCTCGTTCCTGGGTCATTGATGTTTTATATTCAAGTAGATTGGGTATGTATATCGTCGTCTAGTGCTCATAACACCAGCTAAGGAGTTATACAAAAATAATTTGCCTCGGGCTGACAACGTGTGAATAACATACTTAGGTACGTTTAAAGACTGTCTACCATCATGCCTATTCATCAATCATCGCCTAGTAATCTTATTGAATTAAACTCAAATAATATAAGCATACACATTTTCATAACAAACCTAAACATTAATTGCAATTCGACGTTTCCTGGTTTACGCAAAATACAAACACATTTAAAGGCTGCTCAAGACGAAAAATATTTTCAATCGTAACATTAAAAGATACCTACGTACAAAAACAAGGCACCGATTGCCATCCGTCACTCTCATCTCAATGATAAACATAAACAACATTTTCATAAGAAGAAAATAGGCGGTTGAAATAATAAATAAAAATAACGGTGAAAAATATCTCAGTGATCGTAAGTATTGTCACGACGAAGGAGCAACGTAACGTTGGCTTCTTCTGGCTGCTGCTACTCAAGACACTATTTATTGTATTTTAAGCACAGACAACCCCCACTAGACGGAGCATGTAAGGCGACCCGCGCGCACCAACGATATGGTACGGCAGAACATTAAAGTATGAACACGGCGGCCATCGTTTAGTTGCGTCCATGTTTATGATCCATGCGTACCTCAACGAAAAAAGAAATTAAATAAATAACATGGTAAATTGTAGTGTTAAGTGGTGTAGAGAGACCTCATAAACATGGACGCAACTAAACGGTGGCCGCCATGTTGATACTTTAATGTTCTGCCGTACCATATCGTTGGTGCGCGCGGGTCGCCTTACATGTGCCTTACATGCTCCGTCTAGTGGGGGTGGTCTGTGATTTTAAGTTAATAAAGTCAAATTAATGCAACAAGTAACAAGTACGATAACATTATGGTAGGTATTTAATATCATTATAAGGATCTTTACTGCATTATAGCAAGTAAATTTAACGTGATCCGAGTAGTCCTGGTAAAGTCACAGTGATATTTCATGGCGATTTATAGGAACTGTTACGGCAGTCACGTTGTTTCTAATGTAACACTTTTCCCCATCTCTATCAGAAAATAACAAACGTAGACACGGATTGCGCCTCATTCCACGGAAACGACAACAAAAGCTACCAAATCCTGTTTGTCCTGCGGTGATTTAATACAAATTATTATTAGACGACATAAATAACGTTGCGGGGGCGGCCGGCTCCTTAATAAGTAATAAAAGGGTCATCGTTCATAAGGAAGCGTGCGGAATTAACTGCGCATATGGTGCGGTGTCTTGTCAGTAGGTCGGGGGCTTGCGTGTGTTTTACAGCCTTAATCTTCGTTTATAGATGTTCTTACGATCGTTAGTGAAAGCTAAAAGACTTTTTTTCAACAGTAGCCCATTATTTTGAATGGCAGCTTGCGTTCTGATATAAAAATGGACCACTTATGAGATCAATTTGTCGTCTGTAGGTAAGGTCAGAAAGCATGCGGAATACCTCAAATATCTCCGCATATGGTGTGTGTTTTCGCAGTGGGTTGATACTTGGTGGGCTGGCGTGTGTTTTACAGCCATTTTAAGCTTCATATTCATAATTTATAATAATTAGGGAACCTTTTTCAAAGAGTTATTCGTGAGTCGCGAGACGGAATAGAACACTATTTTAGAAGGTTCTCGGTTTTGATCTTCGCAAACGCGGGTTAGAATTGTGTTTTATTGGTTATTTGTTAAGAATGCGTGTGTTTTACAACCTTAATCGTTGGTTATAGACGGTCTTACGCTCATTAGTTGGTGATTTAGGTAGCTTGAAGACTTTTTCCTACTTTTAAGCCGTAATTTTTAATGGCAGCTTGCTTTCTGATATACTTAAATAATTTTCAAGGGTCTGTAGCTGGGATGGTAAAAAAAAACACTTTAAAATTATTATGTACATCAGTCTGGAGCACACATAAACTAAATTTTTCAGCAACAGGAAGACTTATACCGTCACTACCTACTTCGAAAAAAAAATCTCATTTTGCTCTAACGAAAAATGTAGTAACTCGTACTACATTTTTTGTAAATGTAGAGACTTATTTCAATCAATTCGTCAATACTTTGACTTACTACCTTTTCCCCGAGGTTGGCTAGGTTCCGCTATAGGTATAATAACAATCGTATGGTGTCACAATTTGCTTAAATGACAAAATTGAATTATATCTAAAGGCGTTAAACTATCGTATAACAAACCAAAACGTAATTCTGCATAATAATAATAACGTTTAAATTGCTGTTGACCTCTGGGCCGATAGCCAATAGTCGCTTGTTAGTAACAGGTCTTAACCATTTTCCTGGAAACCAAGCTCTGGGCATGTTGGATTTGAACGTTGCATATCGTTAACTTTATAACTTTGTGGACGGGATCAAATTTCTGCAGCTTAGTTGGGATACCTGGACGGTATTAAAATATATTCATATTGCGCTCATATTTAATACAGCGACTGATTTTACGGATCGTTTTGTACTGAGATTTTTGACGATACATTATTAACAAGATGATTAGGCGCCCTGCTAAGCCGAAAGGCGCTACGTCTGAGATTTTTATACCATTCGATAGTTATGACAATTCCGCATCTAATGGTATACGCCACTGACTTAAAACTATTAAATAAACCACTATATAATACGGTGAATAGAGACTAAAGTACTATGTGTGACCTTACAAACGGTCCGGTAGTTTTGAATTTTTGATATGTTGTCTAAGATAGTTAGTCAGTGCTTAAAATGCAAAATGCACAATCCCCCCCCCTCCGCGCCCGCCGCCATTTTGAAAAAACCGGCACTCTCTTCATATTTTTGCTCATATCTTCCTTTAGGAGCATTTTAGCTAGAAGAAAGCTTCGACAATGTTATGGAGAGTTAAATTTACTACATTCTCCAATTTATTTATTTTTTCTAGGACAGATAGTTACGGAGATATCCACATTTAAATAAACGTAAAAAATCGCAATTTCCTACTGAAAAACAAACTTCTGGATTATATCTTCGTTTAGGAGCATTTTAGCTACAACAAAGCTCGTGCAATGTTGTAGAGAATTAAATTTACAATAATTTACACTTCAAATTTTGTTTCAAGGACGGTTAGTTACGGAGATATGCACATTTAAAAAACAGGAAAAATCGGATTTTCCGAAAATTTCTCAAAATTCTTGGTTTAGAACGCTGTCATTCAGTTATAGACTAGTCTAGGACAAATTAAAACATGTAGGAAATATAATTGCATATAAAACTCATGTCCATTTTTACATACATTTTCGGAAAAGGTGATTTTATTTTTTACATATCTCCGTAATTATCTGTCCTAGAAACAAAATTTGAAATGTAAATTATAGTAAATTTAATTCTCTACAAAATTGCCCAAGCACTGGTGTAGCTAAAATGCTCCTAAACGAAGATATAATCCAGAAGTTTGTTTTTGAGTTGGAAATTGCAATTTCTTAAGTTTTTTTAAATGTGCATATCTCCGTAACTATCTGTCCTAGAAACAAAATATAAAATGGAAAATGTAGTAAATTTAACTTTCTATAATATTGTCGAAGCTTTCTTTTAGCTAAAATGCTCGTAAAGGAAGATATGAGCAAAAATATGAAGAGAGTGCCGGTTTTTTCAATATGGTGGCGGGCGCGGAGGGGGGGGGGGGGGGGGGGGGGGATTGTGCATTTTGCATTTTAAGCACTGACTAACCATCCTAGACAACATATCAAAAATTCAAAACTACCGGACCGTTTGTAAGGTCAAAATCCTTTATTCACTGAATTAATAGTAGAGTTGTTAGTCCGCTGTTTTCTAACATAATTGTGCGCATCGGGTTACAAGCATGAAATTTCTACCACAGATAGAGTGTTTCACGGTGATTATTTTCAGATGTGGAGGGAAGTCAGATTCGTCCCCTGTGAGGCGGGAGAGCAGAGTGAATACGGCCAAGTATCCCTCTTTTCTTTCTTTATTGCTGGTCAGTTAAGTCTACCAGGACGTATTTGGTATCGTTTCCGTGTAAAACAAATAACAGGAATTCATTTTTTATGTTATTTTTGTATAGTACTATATAAAAATATGGGTGTAGTGGCCGAAAAGGTAAAAATCACAACAAGTTTTTTTATTCAGTGAGGTAAATTAGTTCAATTTCGTGAACATTTTCAAATTATTATTATTATTTAAAAAAGCTCATTTAATCTGGTTTCTAAACATATATGCATGTTGGGCACTTCTCATACAAACAGTAGCTTAAAAATTAAAATATATCTTTACGTCGGCGTAACCAACGTAAATCTCCGAACGCATCCTATTTCACTTCATTAAATACTGATTTAGTAATGATTATTAACATGCTTTTACTTATAATATTTACTATTTACGTCCTAGAAAAACAAAATAATGTAATTAAAACAAAATATTTTTTTGCTAATGTATCACGAGCACACGGGCTAATCTCCACATCAACAATTTATTTAAGTTACTGTTTGTATGAAGAGTGCCCAATATGTATATATTTTTAGAAACTAGATTAGATTAAATTTGCTATTTTGCAATATTTTTTTTAGTTGTAAATATTCAGGAAATATAACTAATTTATCTCCCTGAATAAAAAAATCTTGTTGTGATTTTTACAATTTCGGAAATACAACCATATTTTTATATGGTACTACAAATAAATAACATGAAAAATGAATTCCTGATATCTGTTTTACACGAAAACGACACCACATAAGTCCTAGTAGCGTTATCTGATCAGTAATATAAAAAGAAAAAGAGGACTCCTTTGTCCTATTCACCCCGCTTTCCCGCCGCACAGGGGACGAATCTGACTTCCCTCCACATCTGAAAATAATCGTCGTAGAATACTCTATCTGTGGTAGAAATTTCGTGGTTGTATCCCGATGTACACAATTTCGCGACTTAGCAAAATGTACTAGAGCACGCAGGCTAAGCTTAACATCAACATTTTTTTCAAGGTACTTTTTGTATCAGATGTGCCCAATATGTATACATTTTTAAAAACAAGATTAAATTTGCTGTTTAGTAATATTTTTTTAAATAATGGTATAAAATCTTTATTAAAAAAAACATTCGAATTAAGTGGTAAAACTATTTAAAAACCTAAAACCTACACTAACCTAACTCTAGCCAAGGTCGGTCATTGGCGGAAATGATCCCAAGATGCTGGCGGCGTTTCCCCGCTGCACAGCAATACTGAGCCTTTGTCCGAGAAACGCGCCAGCTCTGGGATCACAGGTAGTTCGTATTAGTTTTTTTTTAAGGGAATCAAACAAATTATGAGCGGCTGGGCCCCATGGGCCTAGAGTCTCTACCGCAAACGGCACGAAAATATAGTTGTCACCCAAACACATATATTTTCGGCGTTTAGCCGCCTCCGCGTTTGTGGCCGCCCCACCTGGATTTTGGCACGTTGTTGCAATGTGTGACGGTGCCAAAGTGTCCACACAGGTGGAGTCCCACACTAAGGGCCGCCCCAACCGCCACGGTACTAACGTCATGCCGTCGGGTCTCTTGCCATCATCTCGTGCGAGGCCATTTGGTTCGAGTACCGCAGGCATGTTGACGCTGACAAGAGCCCGACGTATGATATCGTTTAGACAAGCGTGGCGGGAGAGTCTGCCGGCGCTTTTGGGGCAGCTAAGGCCGTGGTGACCTAAACGATCTACCTGGTATCCGCAACGACATTGGTGTGGAACGACGATGTCTAGGCCTAGACGAAGGCCAACAGCCACCCTGAAAGAATTGTCATCTAATAAAGTACCGAAATTAACTGAGGGAAGTGCGTGAAGCCGGTATCCGGACTCGCGAGCAGAAACTGCAAGGAGCCTGGCCTTGTCTCTCGGGGTGGGACTTGTGTCAGTAAGGTGGTTGTGTACTCTTAGATTTATCGGCATGTCCCACAATTTCTGGATCTCTGTACTCGTCGGAAAGTCTGTACCAGGGCAGGCCTCTTTCCAAGCGTCCTTGGCCTCTGACAAACAGGCCACCTCAGAATCGGAAAGTAAAGGGTATAATATTTTACCGATAAGAGGTAGCGAGCTATGTGTCGAGGACAAGAACGCTGGAAGGGCGACACCTGAGATTTGCCTTACGCCGAGGCCACCGAACCGTACAGGTAGCGTAGCCTGTAAAAATTGACGAGCGTCAAATTTCGCATTAATGATTTTTTCTAAGTGAGCGTGAATAATGTTGTCAATGTTTTCACACAGTAATTTAAATTTCCAAAAGGGGCAGCATCGCAGGGCATACGTGAACTTAGGCACAAAAAGGCATGAACGTAGTATAAAAACGGCCATGTGGGCATGAATTTCTAATAGATGATCTGCGGATTCTTCAAACTTGCTTATCTTATTCTCTACAAAACTAGGAATCCCTTCGTCAAAGATGGGAACACCAAGAAGGTGAAGCGTTTCTTTGGATAAAATCTTGATTCCTGGACTAGCGGACTCAAAAGCTTGTTTGACCGATAAAGTGTCGAAGTTGCCATCAAAAAATACTTCGCATTTGTCAAAATTCAACTGTAGACCGATCGAATCGAATTTCTTTTTGATTAAGCTAAGGTCGTTTAGGACAGAATCCGCATCTCCTCCGAGAGTATCATCATCGAGATACCAAACATTAAATTTAGAGGTTTAATCTGAAATGATTGGATGTATTGCCAGGCTAAAAATGGCCGGACCGAGAGGGTCACCTTGCTGACATCCGACAGATGAGAGCAAAGTGTTATTTTAAAAAACAAGATTGGATGCAGTACCATAACATTGCCAAAGATAGTGATAAATATCAGGGACTACTTTTTGAATTTCAGATAACATAGTGTATCGATTGATGGAATTAAATGCGTTCTTAACGTCGAGTTTCAGGAGGGCTTTTGATGAGGAAGTATTAAGAAAAGTGCGACAGGCATGTACTGCTGCTTCACAGCCGCCTTTACAACCGAAACCCAGCTGAACTGGTTGAAACTTTGGCTGCAGCAGCGGGAGAATATGCCTGCAACAGATCTTGGAAGCAATTCTCCTAAAAGTAGACCCAACCGCAATGGGGCGAATCCCACCATCTTTTTTTAAAAGAGCGCAGAGGTTGGCACCATATAGAGTATCAGTGACAAGTGGGTTCACCTTTCCGGCTAGCATGAGGTTTATGAGATTGGTTAGGGCTGTGAGAAGTGCATTATTACGTCCACCAGGGACTGTTAGGAGATCCTTCAGATGTTGCGGTGAAATCCCATCGAGACCACCGGCTGAGCCGTTCTTGAACGACATGACTGCAGCAAAAACTCTATCTTCTGATGCAAGAAGGCAAGGTAACGTTGGATCAGGAGGGGTGGGTAGCTGTGAAGATGGAGGAGCTGGAGGGTGTTTGCTAGAGAGTGCAGCTAGGGTCGTGGCTGAATTTGGGGCACACGAGTCATTTGAAAATAGTAAACGGGCTGCTCCTCTCAGATCTCCGTTATTAAATTTAGTTTCTACCTTTTTAAAGATTGGCTGAGATGGTCTTTGATGGGATGTTACTGATGAAAATTGCTGAAAAGAAACGGCTCGAGAGCAATTATCTTTTAGTTTCTGAGTTAGAGAAACCTCGGGGTGTCCTTTGCTCACATGTAAAGTGTTATAAGAGAATGACAATAATCGTAGCCAGCTTCTTTCCGAATTTTCAGCAGTGCAGTCGTCAATGGTTTTAATCAAGCTATTAGCAACGAAGTGCCGCGCCCCACGAGGTATTCTTTTCAGAATAGGCTTTGATCTTTTCAAGGAGCTTAATAGGGTTGATAAGGAGCAGTGTTGGGGAGGTGAAGAAAGTTGAGCGGATGACTGTTGTGGAATGGATACATTCAAATGTGCTTTGTGTGTTTTACTGATATGGATATTAAGACCTCGCTGACCTCGGAAAACTTTAGTTGTTGAGCAATGAGGGCACTCGACAAAACCTTCTGCAGGTTGACTGTTGGCAGGCATGACGTTTTACCAACAAAATAAACATATAAACTACGTTGATTACGGAAACTTAAAAAATCACTATTTACACAAAATATTTACAAAAACCACAAAAACATCACACAGACGTATGTCAAAGTCACTGACACGGAGGCTGCGCCCTGGCGAGAGAGCGACACGTAGGTTGTAAATATTCTTGATGCTAATAATGTGTCATTTCATCATTGAGGTATCGTCAATGCATTTCATAAATTGAGATATAATTGTACAGGATATAGTCATTCACATGCTATATTTTCGTAACTTCTTTTTAAAAGGCATCCAATGCATGTAGATAATATTTTCGATATCGATAATATCTCTATATTTACGCTTTAAAGAGCTTCTTTTAATATTTTCTAGTTGACGTACAACAACACACTACGCCATTTTTGTTACTTTTTAGTAATCACTAGATATCTCAGAACATTTCTCTTCTTCGCGGAACTTTAAATTGTTCGATATGGCAGATCACTTAGTAAGCTGTGTTGTGATAGAGATTTGTTTCATTTGTACTACGCTGATTATTTAATTTTAATTAATTCTATCTGCGTAGGAGAAGACAAGGCAGCCATTTTTACGATTTTCCATTTTTTTTTTAATTGTAAATATTCAGGATAGATGACTAATTTATCGTTCTGAATAAAAAAAACTTGTTGTGATTTTTATCTTTTTGGCAATAAACCCAAATTTTTATATGAAACTATTCTTTAATAACATGAAAAATTAATAGCTCATATCTATTGTACACGAAAACGATGTCGCACAAGCCCTAATAGCCTTAACTGATCAGTAATAAAAAAAAGAAAAAGAGCAGTACTTGGTCCTCTTCACCCCGCTCTCCCACCACACAGGGGACGAATCTGACTTCCCTCCACATCTGAAAATAATCACCGTGGAACGTTCTATGTGTGGTAGAAATTTCATGCTTGCAACCCGATGCGCACAATTTCGCGGCTTAGCAACTCTACTACTATAAAGTTTTTTCATCAAATCAAATTTTTATTAAATTATTATGAGACTTCGCGGCATAATATCGTTACTTGGAAACCAAAAAGCCTTATATTGACATTAGCTAGAATCGCTTACATACTTAAAAACTCCATATTTAAGGCAATAAGCGGTAATTCCGTTTTTCGAGCTGGTTACGAAAAGTCGATTTTCTCAAAACTTACTTAGATTGAGATAGCGCTTTTCGGCTTAGCAGGGCCGAAGGTACTATATTAATATCAATAGCAAAGCTATGTATCAACGTCACACTCTAATATTCTTGTAATAGGTTAAGTAGTCAAATACATATAAAACGAGTTTGCTACGGTTTGCGGTAGCAAACTGAACACGTTCGATTGGCCACCGCCGCTCCTGTTCGGTGCTCCTGAGGATGAATCGCGAACCAATTCCAAACATGTCGAGCGATTGTCGATTTGTATGCCTGGAGAACGGACGGCCGTTGGGGCAGCAGTTCTGGAGTGGCGACCACATATAAGAAAGCACAGCGTGGGTCGGCCCTCGACTAGGTGGACGGATGACCTGGAGAGGGGCGTGGGGAGTCGATGCATAAGATCTGCTTACGAATTACGAACTACTTCAAATTCGCAGGCGATATATCGCCGCAGTCCGCCAGAGAAGATGAAAATTTAGTTAACATTTGGTCCCTGCGAACCATTAAGAAATAATAATGGTCAATAAAAGGTTGCGACCCACTGGTCCAAACAATACTTTATAAAATAAGTCAATACATATAATAAAAACAACGCAACTTTCTGAACTATCTCAGTACTTCGACACCGAACTCAAACGGCCAAAATCTACAAACGGTTCCGTAAATAAATTCACGTCAGTTGATCGGCGGAGCAAAATTAAGTTCGATTTAAAATCATAAAGCAATCGGAGGGCGGGTATTCCGTACACGAGTGTATGAGGGTATGGGGTAATAAATGAAGGAAGCCGTTAATAACTTAACGCCCGCGCGGGATAAAGTAGCGGCGTCGACGCGCGACGCTTCAGCAATGAGGGTACAGAATACCAGTGATGGTTTTACAGTGCTGAAACTGTTGTTGGGCGAGTTGGAAAATAAATTGGAATTATCCTAGTGAAGAGGAATGAAATTTTTCGTAGGTATAGCACAGTATAAGATTACAATAGGTTCTCTGTTGATCTTGGCAAGAGTTGCCTGAGAACTGTATTTTAATAATTGTTTGTATAAAATGCGATGCCTTTAACCGTCTGGCGACGCAACGAAATCAGCCACCGTCTGTGTGCCACCACGAGTACAACAACTATGAACCAACCCGAAATCCGACGCCAAGGACCCAGGTGTGCGCTGCCAAAGTACCTAGTACAGAGGTTGCATAAATGCACAGTCTTTATTCAGCTTAAATTAGTTGTATAAGGGCTGTATAAGCGCTTATATGTACAGTCAACCAATTTGATTCCTAGGCCATTTCGTACCTTGTCACAGTGAACGTCAATATGAAAGCCGCTTAAAATCTCAGATCATTGTCATTGGGACAAGGTTCTATAGTGGCCTAGAAATCAAATTGGTTGACTGTACAGCTTGTGTGCTGCTTAGGTGGTCACAAATGTGGGCACGAGCTACTAAAAATATGATATAGTTGCTCTACCTTTTGTCGTTGGGCGACACGACGAAATCAACCACCATCTGTGTGCCACCACGACACTTTGAACCACCTCGAAAGCCGACGCCAAGGACCCAGGTGTACGCTGCCCAGGTTCAGCTTTATTCAGCTTAAATTAGTTATAAAAGGGCTGTATAAGCGCTTATACCACTTGTGTGCTGCTTATAGGTGGTCTCATCACAAAGGCCTGACCAGTGCGCTGGTCTACTTGTAGTGCGCCCATCTTGGTTGTGTGAATATGCATACCATACTTCCTTACAAATTTAGGGACTACGTGACTGGTAGAAAAATCCAAATATCGGCTTCCTTTACCGTCCTAACGGAATTTTGTTAGCCATTTTGGTAACATGACTTTTCCGATGTAAAAAGCCTGCTGAATTCGATTCTGGATGTTGCCAAGCCGAATTTTGTCCCCCTCCCCCCATTTCCCCCCTTTTTACCTCAAAATATGTCCCTAATCACGGTTTTTACGGTTTTATACAAAAAGCATTACAGCTAAAAAAAAAAGCGTCAAAAACAAGACTGATCTCTATAAAATTTCCTAAAATATGGTGTATAAACTTTTTTAGTAGGCTTTATGGTTTGCGAGCAATATCTTCCCGAACTTCATAGACTGGTAGAAAATTCCAAATATCGGCTTCCTTTACCGTCCTAACGGTATTTTGGGATCCATTTTGGCAACATGACTTTTCCGATGTAAAAAAGCCTGCTGAATTCGGTTCTGAATGTTACCAAGCTGAATTTTCCCCCCCCTCTCCCCATTTCCCCCCCTTTTGATCTCAAAATAAGTCCCTAATCACGATTTTTACGGTTTTATACAAAAAGTATTACAGCTAGAAAAAAAGTGTCAAAGACAAAAATGATCTCTATAAAATTTCCTATAACATGGTGTATAAATTTTTTTAGTAGGCTTTATGGTTTGTGAGCAATATCTTCCCAAACTTCATATATATTTTTTTAAATTGATAAACATGGTCGAGGCTGTGAAATACATTTATTTTGGGATAATTGGTATCGCACAGGATCCAGCCACTCTGCAGCTCTTCACGCTGGCATCCAGTTGGCGTGCTGCTTATTATATGTCAAGACTTACGAGGCTTTCAGTCATAAGCAGTCGTCAGATTTACACGCAGAACTGTATGCAAGTCGGGCTAAAAGCGACGTAGAAAATAAAAATGCTTTACTTCTGACCATGAAGTCATTCAAATGCTCACGCCAGATTCTCCAGAAACGGGCCTTAAAAAAGCAGTTACCCAGGATCTTGCAGCAGAAAAAAATAAAGTAAGTGTCACTTCTCACTGCCAAGCAGCTTGGCTCTCTCCAAGTTACGAAGTTTGCTTCCGAAAGGCTCACCAACAGCAGGTCTACAATACAACGCAAAGTTCAAAATGAACAAAGGCCCGACCTTCAAGACCTGTACAAGGCAGGTCGTTCAAAATCTACCATATTTGCGTCTGATGTGGGAGGCAAATGCTCAGGCGCTGGAGTGGTGCCAAACAAAGCATAGCCTGCATCGTCACATACTCGACTTGTACAGCAGGGACAGGAAATTCTCAGCCTTTCGCTCATGGTGTATCTCATTGAGTAGTTCACAGTGCTTTCGATATATTACAGTCCATGCTCCACGTTTGCAAATACCTGAAAACGGAAAACTGTTGTAGAAACGCAAATGATCAATGAAATTATTTTATTACCTGCAATAAAGCCGTTCGAATCGCCAATGCCTGAGTAAAACAACAGAATATTCTAACGTTCTAAAGCAGTCCCTTAATCTTGTCATGATGATGAATCATAAGCAACAACAACACTAATAACCAGTCTTCTGGGTGGGCTATGCACAGCGTGAAGCAGATGTCGAGTGTCGGTTTCCTCATGAATAGCACGTAATTTTGTGACGCTTGTACCTTAGTCTCGTCTGCAAATCCTCGCACTACGACCACATTACGTAGTTCCGCCAAAATCAGAGGCGATAATTTAGCGGGATAAAAACTGCGAGCCTAACCTTGTTTCGGTGATTAGCCTGAAAACATGACTTTTCCCGCCCCTCAGGGATCCATCCGGGATGTAAATAGCCATGGAGACAGCATGTAGCTCATGATTCAAGATCTCTCGCAGACTTAAAGTTCTCCCAGCCTTGTTAACAGCTGTCAAGCGTTGTTGGACGCTACGGTTTTTCTAATTTGTTTTTAGCAATGGCAGATTTTGAACGACCTGCCAAGGCAGGGGTATTTGAAGGTCGGGGTCGGGCCTTTGTTAATTTTGACCTTAGCGCAGTTGCTTACCTGCTATTGGTGAGCCTTTCGGAAGCAAACTTCGTTACTTGGAGTGAGCCAAGCTGCTTGGCAGTGAGAAGTGACACTTTGTTTTTTTCTGCATCAGAAATGCAAGTTACCCAGGATCTTGCATCCTGGGTAACTGCATTTCTGAAGCCCGTTTCTGGAGAATCTGGCGTGAGCATTTTGAATGACTTTATGGTCAGAAGTAAAGCGTTTTTTTTTTCTACGTCGCTTTTAGCCCGACTTGGATACAGTTCTGCGTGTAAATCTGACGACTGCTTATGACTGAAAGCCTCGTAAGTCTTGACATATAATAAGCAGCACGCCAACTGGATGTCAGCGTCAAGAGCAGCAGAGCGGCTGGATCCTGTGCGATGCCAATTATCCTAAAATAAGTGTATTTCACTGCCTCGACCATGTTTATCAATTTAAAGTTTATACACCATGTTATAGGAAATTTTATAGAGATCATTTTTGTCTTTGACAATTTTTTTCTAGCTTACTATACTTTTTGTATAAAACCGTAAAAATTGTGATTAGGGACATATTTTGAGGTCAAAAGGGGGGGATATGGGGGGAGGGGGGCCAAATTCGGCTTGGCAACATCCAGAATCGAATTCAGCAGGCTTTTTTACATCGAAAAAGTCATGTTGCCAAAACGGATCCCAAAATGCCGTTAGGACGGTAAAGGAAGCCGATATTTATTTAGAATTTTCTACCATTCTATGAAGTTCGGGAAGATATTGCTCACAAACCATAAGGCCTACTAAAAAAGTTTATACACCATGTTATAGGAAATTTTATAGAGATCAGTCTTGTTTGTGACACTTTTTATCTAGCTACAATACTTGTCGTATAAAACCGTAAAAACCGTGATTAGGGACATATTTTGAGATAAAAAGGGGGTAAATGGGGGGAGGGGGGCAAATTCGGCTTGGCAACATCCAGAATCGAATTCAGCAGGCTTTTTTACATCGGAAAAGTCATGTTGCCAAAAGGGCTCACAAAATGCCGTTAGACTTGGAAATTTTTTATTTGAACTATAGTACTAATTATCTAAGCTAAAATAATCCACTTACCTGCATTCATAATAGCATTGTGTCTAATACAATCCTATCTGCTTTTGTTCTCCTAAGCGCCAACCTGGCGCCAACCAGTTACTTACAAAAAAAGGTTAGAACTACATTGCGTGGATATTGAATTTTCAACCTTATTTCTTGTTGAATAGGTTTAAAATGTTTGTTGACGAGAGATCATAGTCCTTTTTCAAGAGAATACGTTCTTGTGGAGGGTCGGACGGTTGTAAAATTCCAAAAAGTTATGATCACTATTATTCTGTTAGTGCATTTTGTAGTCTAATGTCCAAGGAAATAGAGTCGATAATCTACATTAACCTTCCAAGGTGGTTACAATCTGCTTTTACTACGAGCTCGTTATCTTAATTTGTGGTTTACCAGTTGTGGTTTGTTCAATGGTATTCAGTTCTTAAGTGGATTAGCTTAGCTTAGATAATTAGTACTATACCAGTCTATGATGAAAATGTTCAAGATGGAACCGGATAATCATATAAAAACAGCTCAGGCTACTAATTGAGAAGAGGTTACGAAAAAATACATTGTAATCATGCAATTAGATTTTCATACGAAACGTGGGTGAAGACAAAAAGTTTACCACCTTAACTCCCTCCCCTCCTTGCGTCGTTTTCCTCATAGCTGAGGGTCGTGACCTCCCCTTTGCAATACTTTCTCTCGTACGACCTTCCTCCATCTGTTTCTGTCTGCGGCGGTGTGAAGGGCGCTGTGAACTGTGGAGTCAAGAGCGGAGCGGATCTGGTCGGACCAACGTATTGGGCTGCGTCCACGAGGCCTTCTCCCATCTACTTTGCCGGTCACGATAAGCCGCTCAAGGTTGCCTCCGCCTTTTCTTGCGATGTGTCCGAAGAATTCCAAGACTCTGCGGAGACACTCGGATGAAAGCCGCGAGGAGATTTTGAGTGCCCGCAATATGGAGACGTTAGTCCGAAATGCTGTCCAGGGTATATGTAGCATCTTTCTCCAGCACCACATCTCAAAGGCGTCGATACGCTTGCGGTCTGCAGCTTTCAGGGTCCAAGTCTCAGCGCCATACGAAAAGATTGAGAAGATAAGACTCCGTACCAATCTGGTTTTGGTTTTTACGGAGATGTTGCGATCCCTCCAGATTTTTCCAAGCTGAGACATGGCGCTTTTAGCTAGGCCTATTCTCCTCCGAACTTCCCTCTCGCATGAGCCATCATTACTGATGTTGGAACCCAGGTATATAAAGTTGTTCACAGTTTCTAGGTTCAAAGCGCCAGTGAGTTCCAAAGTCCCAAATCTGTCCACCACCATGACCTTAGTTTTGGACCTGTTTACGGAAAGTCCCATTTCCTCGCTAATCCGTTCCATCCGGTCCAGGAGCGCTGCCATTTCCGACTCATTTGCTGCAAGTAGGGTAGTGTCGTCGGCGTAGCGTAGGTTGGTAATTTTCAAGCCACCGACTGTGATGCCTCCCTCCCAGTTCTCGCATGTGCGTCTCATGATGTACTCTCCATAAGCGTTGAACAGAATGGGCGATAAGATGCATCCCTGACCTTAACTCACTTAATTAATATTTGTATCAAAGTCTCCGTTGTGCGACGACAGTTAACCTTCCAATCTTCAATTCCAAAATTCAAACAATTCCACCTTAAGGTTCTATTTTAAGGTTCCTTATTGTATCGTTAATTTTTGTCGCACAATGGAAAACTTATTCCAATCGCTTAATTATTTCCTCGTTTTGTATGGTTAACTACGCCTTAATTTCATTGGTCCTAATCCACAAATGACTCATGATAAATAATCTGATCAGGACACTAAGTGACGTCACAAAGATACATTTTGTAATGTATCCATAAACAGACAGTCGTACTATAAACATTATTATCATTAGCAAAACACACACCTGAAGTCTGCTGACCGGTCTTGAATCACCTGCATTCAATAGACTCCAACAACCTTCATCAGATTATCAGTTCACCTGCCCACGCTGCATCTTCCGGTGCATGCGTAGCCACTCACGTTTAAGACTGTTAACGACCAGTTAATGTTATGAAAGAGTAAAATTATTCAACCATAAACAATATCCCCTGACCTTTATTACAAGAAACAACCTTTTGATAACCATATCAGGTGTGGGTATAATTTCATTTGTACTAATAAACTGCGTTAGATATTTATTAGCGTGCTCTATTCATCGCTTATTAGTGGGTGCGTGCCGGGCATGCCGAGGGCTACCGTGGCCGGCTAGGGTTGTCACCTCTTACAAAATTGATTTCACAAACCGATATATTAACTGTTTCTCGTAACTGAGATTACTATTGTAGTATGTAGCTAATGTCTACATTTAGTATAGCATGCAGTATAACTGTAGCCTAATGCATATTGCTTGGATAAGCGTTAACCTTATTGTAAAAAAGTATATAAGCTAATGTTTTAAGTAATTAAACGTTCACTACTATCTAGAGCTCGGCATATACTTTATCTCCAACAACGTTTCTCTACAACCTTCATTTCATATATTAGGTACATGGCGATCCTGCACTAACGATCCGAAGACGAACTTCTGAACCAGCCAGAACCTCAGAACCTCGCACCGTCCGGGACACCACAAGAAACAAGAGGAACCATCCAGACTGACGATGCAGTCTCAAGAATGAAGATTTGAATTAACTTGAAAAAAAAGAAGAAAACAATTATGAAAGAAGCCATAAGAAGAAACAAGTCTCAAGAAAAGAAGAGCGTTGTCCAGGGTTATCCCGGCTCGCAAATCAAGAGGTGTCCAGAGTTATCCCGGCCCATCTCAAGAGGTGTCCAGGGAAATCCCGGCCCATGCTCGAGGGTGTCCAGGGTTAGCCCGGCCCGTCATCGCATCGCGCCTCAGCAACGGCTTCGTGCCTCCACGTGCCTGCCAGCCGCCAGCGCATCAACGTCCCGCCATGCATCGCGCAACGTGACGACTCGTGATGACCTCAATATCGTTAGGCATTACTCCTACGTAAGCGTTGAATTAAGTAAGTGAATATTTTATTGTATAACTTATGTTTTTGGTTATAATTATTTTACATTTACGCACGATTTAATTTTATTATGTCTACTTATTTGCAAGATTTATATACTAAGTTGGAATATATAAGAGAATATTTAGTTAAACTTGGCCCTCAGAGGCGTCAAAAGGAAATCACATCACATCTAAGAAATTAGAATGATATTTTTATGATATTTTTTTTTCATTATGTATAATAATTAATTAGCTATATAGGTTAACGCCCAATTCATTCAAAATCTTTTTCTTTTACATACATAAATTGTTAGATAACTTTCTTACATGAAATTGTTACCCGTGTCACTTAGCATTTCTAATTATTATTTTTTGAAACCAGATATCATCACTTAAAATCATTATAATAATCGTCGCGAATAATTTTTTAGATGCAAATGTCGTAAACAACTTACACATTTCGCAATTACCGCGCGCACGGAAATGCATACGCCGCCGCGAAGTCCGCGCGTAAGCAAAAATTTTAAGTAGATCACGCGTGTCCGCTGTCTACAAGTAAACTTTTAATTATTGGTGAATGTAATTTGATATTCACACTTAGAAATTTTATTGAACAATTATACTATAGCTAGTTATTGGATTGATCACCTAATAATTTAGTGACAGTTAATTGAGTCATATTTGCGTAGATATTTCTTTTATAAAGTAATACAATATGAAATTTTAATTTCAATTTTTTTTTTTACTCTCTCAGTACTCGGTAAGGTACGGTACATATTGATTAAGTATAAAGTTTGGGCGCTAGTCCTTCTTGTTTGCTCATGGTGTTCTGTACTATCGCGCCCTCCGTGAAAACAGTTGGAGGCTTATTAAGTCTTAATGTATTTGCGACTCCGACTTACAGGCACATAGTACATGTAGCCTGATATGCCATTTGGGTGACCATGCCCATGTTTTGAGAAAAGGGTGCGCGTGGACGCGTAGCCCATTGAGGATATTATATAGGGTGACCATGCCCTCGGTAGCCATTCCCGTTAATTATTTTTGGAGCGAAGACTCCATTGGTACGGCATTAGATATTTTATAGAATAAATGTACCGATACCGTAATACCAGTACCTTATATGTGATTAATACACAACTTTAATGGCAAATTTTTATATTTTTTTTATTTTGAGAGAGATTATTTGATAATAATACTGATTATTTTGTTGAAACAGACAGGAATTTTAATAAAAATCATTTTAACTTTAACTATAAAATATTTCTTTTGAAACAGTGACACTGGGACATGACGATATTTTTTTTTAGGGGGTGACCAACTTATTTTTGTTTTTTTTTTTTTAAAGTGTATAAACTTAGTTATAAGTAATTTACACAGTGGTCCCCATCTTCATTTCGAATTGTAAACAAGTAACATGCATTACATTTTTTTCTTTTTCTCCAGCACCCCGGGGGTGAAGGGATCTTACGGGGAAGCTGTAGTATGTAGCTAATGTCTACATTTAGTATAGCATGCAGTATAACTGTAGCCTAATGCATATTGCTTGGATAAGCGTTAACCTTATTGTAAAAAAGTATATAAGCTAATGTTTTAAGTAATTAAACGTTCACTACTATCTAGAGCTCGGCATATACTTTGTCTCCCATCTACGTCCCCTGTCGACCTCATCACCTATATTACACTATCAACATTATAACGACCGAAATATGTCTACTAATGCATAAAGACCTCTTACAAGGATCTCAACATCGACTAGCTGTATGTTGCCCTCATCCAAAGTCCTGATCAGTGCATTAGTCCATCTTGTTGGGGACCTTCTTATGTTGCGTTCTCTCGCATGCAGTTTCCACTTAAGAAGACTCAGTCCCAACGGCCATCGCTTGAGTAGGTCGTGCATTTGCAATATTTTATGAAATTATTATTCCGTAAGTACCACAAAAGCCATCAGCTCGTCTCAAATAACTGTTCCTCATTTGGGCTTTTATAACTGGACATATCTTACTTGTACTCGACTGAATAGAAAAAAAACTGAAACTTAAATAAAACTGAATAGAAAGATATGGAACCTTCGTCTAGCACTGCTATTCCATTTGCTCTTTCAAACAAGGTGCCAACCCTAGTAGTAAGCAACTCTGGATTCGTTTAACCCTTGATTGCATGAGCTGTAATCCTTCTATACTCGGGGTCAGACCTACTGAACCACCGTCAGCCGGTTAAATGTTTCACTGATATCAGAAATAATTCAGGCGTAAAAGTGTCTGTGTAAACGTTTTTATTATGTAGGTAGTTATATTAAGTACCAAATGTTAGTACATAGATCAATTAGGTTGGTACATCCTTACTGTGCTTCTAAGGATATGTCGCAAATTACACTACATTGTACATTTTTTATTGGATCAATTTAGAAACGGCTTCCCGCGATCCTGTTCAGATCATCGGTACTTTATTGGGACCTTCCCACGGTGTGTCTTTCAGTTCACTGTCGTCGCTCCAGAACCTTACAGCCCCGCGCTGATCGGTTTTAGTTCCGCCTACTGCCACTTGCCACTGCTTCAGCCTAGTAAATCTCTGACCTATCTTACTATCTACTGTACTCCTACGGATTTCTTCATTCAGGTTTTCTCTCCTCGCTCTGCGTACTTTTTCATTTCGTCAGAAAACTCCGACCAAAATCTGGTGACGCACATAACATCTGTAAGATCTTCGTCTTAAGAAATTGCCGTATTCGTGGTACTTCCCATACGTGAGTAAATAGTAACCAAGGACGCTCCACAAAACATAATAAAAATACTATCTCTAAATTCACAAAGCCACGTGCTGACCTCATGAGTCATCAGAGCGTAACTGCGAGCGAACTCGGTAATACGAAACTCACTTGTATTAAGCCCTCTCTGAAATAATTTTGATATCCTCAAAGCTGAAAGGGTTCATGCAAAGCGGCGTAATTCCCGTGCCACTGGCCACAGAGCCTCCATTACAGTACTAATCGGCAGAGTGCCGACACTCTAAATATCCCTTTTGCGTAAATTTATCCAACCATAAATAACGACTCTATGAAAATATAAATGTTTTCCTTTTTTCTATCGTTTTCCGAATTTTGTGCTTTTTTTCATAGAGTCAAAAGCTTGAACAGACCACTTTCGCATTATGGAATTGCCAAAACTCCATTTGAATACGACGGCAGAACATTTTATGAAAGGTTGGGTACGCCGGCGATTTCTTACTTTATTCCAACTGACAGTGACTCCAATTTGCTTGTTGAGTTTATTTGTTGAGACGTTTTGGGGACAAGCGGCAGCAGTGAGCGTAGAAATGAGATATTTTGGCAGTATTACGCAAATTGGATAGCTTTCAACACTCAACGGAGTAGGTTCTGAACTTTCGCGGGGAAAATAGAATTAAAAATATCATAAGACGTAAACATGTCGTAGGTAATGATGTTGCTTCTGCAGTGCCTCACTTGGATAAACCAATTCAAACTTTGAAGGAAAGTTTGAAACAACCTTTTGATAACCATATCAGGTGTGGGTATAATTTCATTTGTACTAATAAACTGCGTTAGATATTTATTAGCGTGCTCTATTCATCGCTTATTAGTGGGTGCGTGCCGGGCATGCCGAGGGCTACCGTGGCCGGCTAGGGTTGTCACCTCTTACAAAATTGATTTCACAAACCGATATATTAACTGTTTCTCGTAACTGAGATTACTATTGTAGTATGTAGCTAATGTCTACATTTAGTATAGCATGCAGTATAACTGTAGCCTAATGCATATTGCTTGGATAAGCGTTAACCTTATTGTAAAAAAGTATATAAGCTAATGTTTTAAGTAATTAAACGTTCACTACTATCTAGAGCTCGGCATATACTTTATCTCCAACAACGTTTCTCTACAACCTTCATTTCATATATTAGGTACATGGCGATCCTGCACTAACGATCCGAAGACGAACTTCTGAACCAGCCAGAACCTCAGAACCTCGCACCGTCCGGGACACCACAAGAAACAAGAGGAACCATCCAGACTGACGATGCAGTCTCAAGAATGAAGATTTGAATTAACTTGAAAAAAAAGAAGAAAACAATTATGAAAGAAGCGATAAGAAGAAACAAGTCTCAAGAAAAGAAGAGCGTTGTCCAGGGTTATCCCGGCTCGCAAATCAAGAGGTGTCCAGAGTTATCCCGGCCCATCTCAAGAGGTGTCCAGGGAAATCCCGGCCCATGCTCGAGGGTGTCCAGGGTTAGCCCGGCCCGTCATCGCATCGCGCCTCAGCAACGGCTTCGTGCCTCCACGTGCCTGCCAGCCGCCAGCGCATCAACGTCCCGCCATGCATCGCGCAACGTGACGACTCGTGATGACCTCAATATCGTTAGGCATTACTCCTACGTAAGCGTTGAATTAAGTAAGTGAATATTTTATTGTATAACTTATGTTTTTGGTTATAATTATTTTACATTTACGCACGATTTAATTTTATTATGTCTACTTATTTGCAAGATTTATATACTAAGTTGGAATATATAAGAGAATATTTAGTTAAACTTGGCCCTCAGAGGCGTCAAAAGGAAATCACATCACATCTAAGAAATTAGAATGATATTTTTATGATATTTTTTTTTCATTATGTATAATAATTAATTAGCTATATAGGTTAACGCCCAATTCATTCAAAATCTTTTTCTTTTACATACATAAATTGTTAGATAACTTTCTTACATGAAATTGTTACCCGTGTCACTTAGCATTTCTAATTATTATTTTTTGAAACCAGATATCATCACTTAAAATCATTATAATAATCGTCGCGAATAATTTTTTAGATGCAAATGTCGTAAACAACTTACACATTTCGCAATTACCGCGCGCACGGAAATGCATACGCCGCCGCGAAGTCCGCGCGTAAGCAAAAATTTTAAGTAGATCACGCGTGTCCGCTGTCTACAAGTAAACTTTTAATTATTGGTGAATGTAATTTGATATTCACACTTAGAAATTTTATTGAACAATTATACTATAGCTAGTTATTGGATTGATCACCTAATAATTTAGTGACAGTTAATTGAGTCATATTTGCGTAGATATTTCTTTTATAAAGTAATACAATATGAAATTTTAATTTCAATTTTTTTTTTTACTCTCTCAGTACTCGGTAAGGTACGGTACATATTGATTAAGTATAAAGTTTGGGCGCTAGTCCTTCTTGTTTGCTCATGGTGTTCTGTACTATCGCGCCCTCCGTGAAAACAGTTGGAGGCTTATTAAGTCTTAATGTATTTGCGACTCCGACTTACAGGCACATAGTACATGTAGCCTGATATGCCATTTGGGTGACCATGCCCATGTTTTGAGAAAAGGGTGCGCGTGGACGCGTAGCCCATTGAGGATATTATATAGGGTGACCATGCCCTCGGTAGCCATTCCCGTTAATTATTTTTGGAGCGAAGACTCCATTGGTACGGCATTAGATATTTTATAGAATAAATGTACCGATACCGTAATACCAGTACCTTATATGTGATTAATACACAACTTTAATGGCAAATTTTTATATTTTTTTTATTTTGAGAGAGATTATTTGATAATAATACTGATTATTTTGTTGAAACAGACAGGAATTTTAATAAAAATCATTTTAACTTTAACTATAAAATATTTCTTTTGAAACAGTGACACTGGGACATGACGATATTTTTTTTTAGGGGGTGACCAACTTATTTTTGTTTTTTTTTTTTTAAAGTGTATAAACTTAGTTATAAGTAATTTACACAGTGGTCCCCATCTTCATTTCGAATTGTAAACAAGTAACATGCATTACATTTTTTTCTTTTTCTCCAGCACCCCGGGGGTGAAGGGATCTTACGGGGAAGCTGTAGTATGTAGCTAATGTCTACATTTAGTATAGCATGCAGTATAACTGTAGCCTAATGCATATTGCTTGGATAAGCGTTAACCTTATTGTAAAAAAGTATATAAGCTAATGTTTTAAGTAATTAAACGTTCACTACTATCTAGAGCTCGGCATATACTTTGTCTCCCATCTACGTCCCCTGTCGACCTCATCACCTATATTACACTATCAACATTATAACGACCGAAATATGTCTACTAATGCATAAAGACCTCTTACAAGGATCTCAACATCGACTAGCTGTATGTTGCCCTCATCCAAAGTCCTGATCAGTGCATTAGTCCATCTTGTTGGGGACCTTCTTATGTTGCGTTCTCTCGCATGCAGTTTCCACTTAAGAAGACTCAGTCCCAACGGCCATCGCTTGAGTAGGTCGTGCATTTGCAATATTTTATGAAATTATTATTCCGTAAGTACCACAAAAGCCATCAGCTCGTCTCAAATAACTGTTCCTCATTTGGGCTTTTATAACTGGACATATCTTACTTGTACTCGACTGAATAGAAAAAAAACTGAAACTTAAATAAAACTGAATAGAAAGATATGGAACCTTCGTCTAGCACTGCTATTCCATTTGCTCTTTCAAACAAGGTGCCAACCCTAGTAGTAAGCAACTCTGGATTCGTTTAACCCTTGATTGCATGAGCTGTAATCCTTCTATACTCGGGGTCAGACCTACTGAACCACCGTCAGCCGGTTAAATGTTTCACTGATATCAGAAATAATTCAGGCGTAAAAGTGTCTGTGTAAACGTTTTTATTATGTAGGTAGTTATATTAAGTACCAAATGTTAGTACATAGATCAATTAGGTTGGTACATCCTTACTGTGCTTCTAAGGATATGTCGCAAATTACACTACATTGTACATTTTTTATTGGATCAATTTAGAAACGGCTTCCCGCGATCCTGTTCAGATCATCGGTACTTTATTGGGACCTTCCCACGGTGTGTCTTTCAGTTCACTGTCGTCGCTCCAGAACCTTACAGCCCCGCGCTGATCGGTTTTAGTTCCGCCTACTGCCACTTGCCACTGCTTCAGCCTAGTAAATCTCTGACCTATCTTACTATCTACTGTACTCCTACGGATTTCTTCATTCAGGTTTTCTCTCCTCGCTCTGCGTACTTTTTCATTTCGTCAGAAAACTCCGACCAAAATCTGGTGACGCACATAACATCTGTAAGATCTTCGTCTTAAGAAATTGCCGTATTCGTGGTACTTCCCATACGTGAGTAAATAGTAACCAAGGACGCTCCACAAAACATAATAAAAATACTATCTCTAAATTCACAAAGCCACGTGCTGACCTCATGAGTCATCAGAGCGTAACTGCGAGCGAACTCGGTAATACGAAACTCACTTGTATTAAGCCCTCTCTGAAATAATTTTGATATCCTCAAAGCTGAAAGGGTTCATGCAAAGCGGCGTAATTCCCGTGCCACTGGCCACAGAGCCTCCATTACAGTACTAATCGGCAGAGTGCCGACACTCTAAATATCCCTTTTGCGTAAATTTATCCAACCATAAATAACGACTCTATGAAAATATAAATGTTTTCCTTTTTTCTATCGTTTTCCGAATTTTGTGCTTTTTTTCATAGAGTCAAAAGCTTGAACAGACCACTTTCGCATTATGGAATTGCCAAAACTCCATTTGAATACGACGGCAGAACATTTTATGAAAGGTTGGGTACGCCGGCGATTTCTTACTTTATTCCAACTGACAGTGACTCCAATTTGCTTGTTGAGTTTATTTGTTGAGACGTTTTGGGGACAAGCGGCAGCAGTGAGCGTAGAAATGAGATATTTTGGCAGTATTACGCAAATTGGATAGCTTTCAACACTCAACGGAGTAGGTTCTGAACTTTCGCGGGGAAAATAGAATTAAAAATATCATAAGACGTAAACATGTCGTAGGTAATGATGTTGCTTCTGCAGTGCCTCACTTGGATAAACCAATTCAAACTTTGAAGGAAAGTTTGCGAAAATGTTAAAAATGTTACCCGTTTGTTGCCGAGTTACAAAACGAGTGCTCGCGTCCCCATCGAGTGAGATATGGCTGCAATTTAGCCGAAGTTAATGATAACTCAGGGGAGCGATCGTGTGCGAAGATGAACATATGATCAATATTCATATCAAATTAATGAATCTTATTGGTTGGTCATCAAACGTTAGAATACTCGTAATGTTTTGTATTCATCTTATCGTCTAGCACATTTTATGTTGTTGTTAGCGTCTTTAGTTCGACCACTAGCCATAGCCATAGCGTTACTACATACCTACGTATTTTTTTGATTACACAATTAAGTACAAGTTCGTCTCGATGTTTTGTAATACATATAAATTAATTAATTGCTGTAATGGTTGAATCGTTCGTAGTATCCTTCTTTTGTTGCTAAATTGACTTTTTCTTAAGACCGACCAAGAGAAACACGGGTTATACGCAGATTTACTAATAATCTATAGATTATAATACTCGAACTAGCGACCCGCCCCGGCTTCGCGCGGGTGAAATGTTGATAAATTTTGAATGTGTTATACATATAAACCTTCCTCTTGAATCACTCCATCTATTAAAAAAAAACCGCATCAAAATACGTTCCGTAGTTTTAAAGATCAAAGCATACCTACATAGGGGCAGACGGACAGCATGGAGCAAATGTAGTGATATAGTGAAGCTTTGAGTAATAATTATATCTTACCTTGTTCCTATTCCTGAATCCGTACTACCTTAATTAATTGTCGCAGTGAGATATCCTAATAATAATATTATAAACGTGAAAGTTTGGATGGATGGATGGATGTACGTTCCACTTAATCTCAAAAAGTACTGGACCAATCATGATGAAACTTTCCAGTTATGTACCTTATATATCAGAATAGGACATAGGCTATCATTTATATCAAGTTTTATCCCTTTTAGGGACGAAAAACGGGATTAAACTTTGTATGGAGAGCAAATCATTGTAGTTGCAACAACTCCCTACATGTCATCGTTTTGACGTAAACTAATCAATATATTTCGTCTGGGCCTACGATAGATCTTCACGAAACGCATACCAAACTATTCTTTGTAAAAAAACAATAAATTCTGATATGGGAACACGTATCCGCAAAATTCGATTAATAGCGTAATTTCAAGAATCAAATACATACAATTTTACAAATTTGAAACAATGACATTTTGATTTGACGAACGTCACACGCCCATCTGGCAAGACATGTCAAACCAATGATGCCGGAAGGGCTACTCCGATGTTCAAAATTCGACTGTCGAATAGTGCCATCCCTCTCGATCTCCTATCAAAGTATATTTGAGTGAATGGAATAGTACTATACGACTGTAAAATTTCCAACATCGGAGTAGCCCTTCAAGTAGGTATCACGTTCCGATACGCACATCATCTGAAAATAGTACGAGCTTTGATTATGTACCCTCACTTGGTAACTGAGTATAAATAAAGTAATAAATAACTGAGTATGCAAATATAGGATAATCAGCATTATATAAATAATCCTAATAATATTATAAACGTGAAAGTATTTACGGTCGTTCTTCCTAATTTTAAACGATGATTGACGGACGGTCGCCAGTGTTCGGAAATCGTCGTAAACAGCCATTGTTAAATTGTCTCTTTCTAAAGACCGATGGGCAATATTATCGCCGAGTACAGTATTAGTGCATAAATAAAGTTTTTGTATTACTCGGATCTTAGACTCGGATACTCAACAATACCCGACAATAATCGACGTGCATAAGTCAAGGGCCTGACACGCTTTGATAGAGAAGGATAGCCTTATTGCGATACCTACTTTTAAAAGGGAACATAGAAAAGAGTGGCATTTTTTGGCTTTATCACCGACCGAGCATTTTATCTTTGCACACTTATATTCATATATAGCACCAAAAATGATATTGTTTTCAAAATCAACAAAAAGTACCAGTTTTGTTAATGTGCAACTTAGACGCACCCAAATTTTGCAACGGCGCTAGATTGAGAATCACCAAATTAGGGAAGTACATTGTGAAGGGCATGATTTTAACGGGAGAAGCCAAGGGACAAAGTGTATTGTTGATAATGGACCGTCACCGTCTCGAGCCATTTCCGAGCATAGCTTCTTGAATCGAATGGGACTTAGCCTCGGATAACTTATTGAATCAAATGCATTTTGTCCATCACTTTCACCCAATAGCCCAGAAATAAACTACTAACTAGATTCCATTCGAGTATTGAATACCTGAAAGTCTAATTGTATTTTTTTTCATTGTCAATATCATTAACGAGTTCTACGCGTACGAAGTCGCGGGCAAAAGCTAGTACAAGATAGTTATAGCTATTTATCTACCCACACTGTTGTCCACATATAGGTATGTGGTTCTACCTAAACAAAATACAAATTAACCTGATTATTGTGCGCCCAAATTATATCCCCCCCTAATCCTGTCGATGGCTATTCATGGCCCACTTTAACAAATTAATAATAATTACAATAATGATCTCATTTCCATACCTAATGCCATGGTTTCAGAACAGCACGAGGGTTAAGATTCATTATGCGGTTATGTAGCTCCTTTATAAGCAAGGTATAATTAAAATATCTTCTTAGCCAACTTTTGCGTCGTATTCAATTACAATGTTGCTAAATCGATTGTGCTGTATTTATCAAGTAGATACAAAACATGTACTTGCAGAAGTTTATTGATTGTTTATGCAAAATATGGCGAAGTCAGTCGTGGGTCATGGCAATACAAACACTATCAATCGATGTTTGTGTCACTACGACTAATTTTGTCTATACGAAGGCGGAACTGAGTACCCAGGTGTGTGCCGGTTGCTTAGGCAACTAGCAAGGTTTACGCCGCTTAGTGAACCCGTATTGCTTGTAGGTAAACAAATGTGTATAAACTTTCTGACAACTCACATAGTAATCTCAGGCTAATTTCCAGTGACTCGTATCTCTACACCGATCGTACGAGTAAATAAATAAATAAATAAATAAATAAATAAATATTAAGGGACAATCATACACAAATCGACCTAGTCCCAAACTAAGCAAAGCTTGTACTATGGGTACTAGACGACGATATACACAAATACATAAATATAGATAACATCCATGACCCAAGAACAAATATTTTGCACAAATATTTGCCCCGGCCGGGATTCGAACCCGGGACCGCCGACTCAGTAGGCAGGTGTCTACCAACCGAGCCAAACGCGTCGTCGTAGTAGCTTGTAGGTATACGATATTTAAGAGTGAAATCATCAGCCAGTAGCGGCAGTCCGATGCTGTCAGTGAACTGTATCACGTATCTAATCAGATGCTCCAAATGCCAACAAAAAATAGGAAATTATCCTAAAAAATCTCATCTGTAATTTTTGATAATTACACTTTGTGCGGACGAAAATTAACCGAACCGACTACTTGAGCGTGGGACGTAGACACACATACAAATATAATTGTTTCTTATTAAAATCGATGTTAATCTTTTTTCGGAGCAGATTCCAGTCTGGGCATCGCATTATGTTTAAGAATCGACAGCTATAATTTCTGTTCAATCAAGATTTAATTGTTTTAATGAGGCAGCATGCGTGAATAGCCGGCCCAATTATTGTTTATTTTTAATCGCCTCAAGTGGTTTTTATGTTGGCAACCCAGCACGCATGGCGGCCCCGAGCAATCATTTTCATTATTTTAATAATGTAAACTTCCAATAATAATTTACAGTGATTTGGGGTTAAACACGTTAAGAGATATTTATGCATTCTTGTGGAGATGCGAAACGGTGTTTAGCTCTGTAATTTGATCCTGCGTTGATGGCTCTTGATTTTCTCGATTTTGATCTACATAACTACATGGAAACAAGAAGAAAATAGCTTAGTTTTTGATACATTTCAGACGTAAACACTAAACAGTCGCACTGCTTTTTGGTCATTTTCTCGTTCCTGGAGCTCAACTCGAAGTTTGAGACTGACGTCTATCTAAGATCTACTTACTATATGCGCTATTCAGTTGCAACTTTAGGGGGGTCGACCCGGGCGTCCGCCGGTACGCTGGCTCCTAATGGGACGTTTTTTACAAGGTCTTGGGTACTTAGAGATGCATCGCACCCACATAAGGAACGAGTCGCCCAGGCCCCGTATATGGCTAAGGCCGGCCTTAGCGCTATTCGACCTTTTCAGTAATGTCATTTTCTTTAACCTTACCCTGGGCCATAAGCGGGATTTTCTTCCCACTACGCAGGGGGAAAATCTCACTTCCTGGCCAAGACGAGACGTAAAACTATAGACATCACGGGCAGTAATTAGTAAAGCCCTAGATCGCATATTTATGCCTGCGATCTGGGACATTCAATACTTCACCGCCCTGGGTATGTAATGTACTATTCACATTGAGATTATTGATGACTAGCTTTTGCCCGCGACTACGTCCGCGTGGAACTTGGAAGTATGGAAGCAACCTCGTACAACACGATAGATATCCACCTTAATTAATAAAAGGGATTGTTAATAGTGCCTAAGCAAATGTAAGAGCAATTGTGCTTTTGATCTAATTATTACATTTTCTACAGGGACATCAATGTCATCATGAATTACTTACTCACTTTTCAATCTTTTTAGGGATAATTTCCAGGATGAAAACTATCCTATGTCCTTCCTCGGATCTTAAACTATCTCCATCCCAAATTTCATCAAAATCGGTTCAGCGGTTTAAGCGTGAAGAGGTAACAGACAGACAGACAGACAGACACACTTTCGCATTTATAATATTAGTAGTGTCCGACCGAAACACGTTTTTCTGCCGAAACCGAAACCGAAGGTTCGGTTCTGATTACAGTTTCGGCCGAAACCGAAACCGAACCTTTTATAAACGTGATTAGTTAGTTAGTTGCGCTGGGCATTTTCCGCAAGTCGACATCCAAACGTGCCTATTTTGCGTGAAAAGGGGGTAGCGCTACTCCAACCACCCCAACTCCTCGACAAACCTTATCAAAGCTTTAATGTTGCTTGTGGCGTCGTGTACGGTACTTGGGGATCCTAGGTACTTTGTCCTGTATACTTCTACCTGTTTGCAATCAAGTAGAATATGTTTGGTGGTTTCTTCTGCTTCCATGCATGCCCTGCATAGAGGGCTATCTGTTATCCCTAAATTGAAAAGGTGTTTGTTCAGAGTATTATGTCCCGTTATTATTCCTACTATTTTGCGTAGTTCGTTCCTGTGGATTCTCAGTAAGATTGTGGTGAGTTTGTGGTTCCTATTCGGAAGAATTTCTTTCGTCTGTCTACACGTTCCTATGTCTTTCCAGTATTTTTGGTGTTGGTATATTGAATATTGGTTTATTGTATTGTATATGTAAGATTGTGGTAGGGGTATTATTGGCTCTGGTCCGCATGTTGATGTCTCTGATCCTTTACGGGCCAGTTCGTCCGCTGCATCATTGCCTCTCGAGCCACTGTGTCCCTTTATCCACTGTAATGTTACCTTATTTTTGTCATTGCACACCTCTGTGATGCTGCGATGACATTCGTCTATTAGAGCAGAGGTACATTTATCACTGTCTAGTGCTTGTAGTACGGATTTGCTGTCTGATAGTATACGTAAGTTTGTGTTTTGAACCTGGCGTCTTTTTATAGCGTTGCAGGCTTCTATTATTCCTACGCATTCTGCCTGGAATACCGTGTTGTGTATACCTAGGGGTTTAGAGATGTGAATACTCAAATCCTCCGAGAATACACCACAGCCCGTTCCATTTTCAGTCTTTGACCCGTCTGTAAAGATTCTCAGGTCATCTAGGTTTAGCCCCTCTTTTGGGTCTTCAGTTAGGAGTATGACGTATTCCTTCTTACAGGTTATAGTCTTAGGTATCTTGTCGATTGGTGCTTCCGTTATTGGGAATTTTGTGATCATATCACTGTAGATCTTTGTGTGTTGGGTATTGCTATTCGTCCATAGATTTTGGCTTTTTAGTCGCATCGCCGTGACGGCTGCTTCTCTTTGTATGTGTATGTGCAGTGGCGTGAGACCTAGCATTATCTCTAGTGCTGCTGTAGGGGTAGTCCTCATGCAGCCTGTTGTTGCCGTGCATGCTAATCTTTGTATTTTCTGCAGGCCGACAATCGCACATGCTAGCTGCGTTCTGGGCCACCATACTACTGCTCCGTAGCTGATCATAGGTACTATTACCGTCTTGTATAGCCACAAAATGATACGTGGGGCAAGACCCCACCTCTTGCCTATCATTCTTCGACATTGCCAGAAGGCGACTGTGGCTTTGTTAAATCTGTTCTCAAGATGTTTGTTCCAGATCAGTTTGTCATCTAAGGTTATCCCTAAATATTTCACTTGTTTGGAGAGTGTAAGCTTCGTACCAAAAAGGCTTGGCATTTCGTATGGCCCCAGTTTACGTTTGTGCGTGAAGAGAATTGTGTCAGTTTTTTTTGGGGTTTACCGATAGGTCATTCTCCCTGCACCATTTCTCTACTATTTTTAGTGCTGTTTGTGTAAGATCACACAGTGTGCTTATTACCAGTCCACTGATAAGTATAACAAGGTCGTCCGCGTATCCTATGGTCGTGAAATGACTCTCGTTTAGTTTTGTTATCAGATCATTTACCACTAGGTTCCATAAAAGGGGTGAGAGGACTCCTCCTTGCGGGCATCCTCTCACGACTAGCGCTTGCTGATCTTTGTTTTCTGCTAGCCTTATGATTCTTTGTTCTAGCATGTTCATTATCCATTCTATTAGCAATGGTTCTGTGTCATGTCTTTCTAGAGCTTGTTTGATGCTGCTAAAATTTGTTTTATCGAAAGCACCTTCTATGTCAATGAAGGTTCCCAGGCATGAGCCTTTCCTTGTTAGTGCGACTTCGATATTGCTTACCACTGCGTGGAGTGCTGAGTCTGTTGATTTGCCTTGACTGTAAGCATGTTGGTTTGGGTGGATTTTTATGTTTTTGAGTGCAGTATCCTTTAGTTCTCTGTCACATAGTCTCTCTAGTATCTTTAGCATAAAAGAAGTTAGGCTATAAACGTGATTAAAACGTGGTATAAATAGTCAGCGGGCCGTTCTTTCCAGATCTAATAATGAGTACAATGAAAAATTTCGCTGACCGATGGAGCTAAGTGTTTCAATTTCAGTTTGGTCCAAAATTCTTTCGTATGTACGGACGATTGGATGCTTTTCTGTTCTCGCGTGGAGGTCGTATTTCTTAACCGATTCTCATTTTTGTGAGTAGGTTTGATAAGTATATACTTACCTAGATTATTTTTGTCAATTAGAGAAATTAAAAAAATGTGCTGATGGATATAGAGTGAGGTGGGGGTAGACAAAGAAAAAAAAATACAAATTTCAGCAATTAAGTACACAACAAACTCGCGTTTCAGTTTTGTTGAATTGATATTTTAACATTGACACTGGGTCTAAATTAAATTACCCAAAAAGGGAAAAGCATTAACAGCGATATGTTAATTGTAGATGGTATAAAATGAAACAAGTTTAAAAACCTAGCAACAAAATAATTGATTGATTTTTAATTTTTACAATTGCAATCAGGCAGCTTCGTAACGCTAATTCAGACGTAGGTCTCATTTTATTACATACACGCAACAATGACGAATCCTAAAATCATTTTATGATATAAGTAAACCTCCTCATTTTTATCCTAAATAAGCAATATCGCCGTCAATTTGTTTGTAAATTAAGAAAATTTGCGTTAAAAATTACACTATGAGGTGATAAATTCATAACAAAAACTGTAATTTGTACTTATTATTATTATTAGGTATTTACAGTCTGTTTGATATTATAACAAACATTTGCCACATCACAGGACCCATATAACGTAAATCTGCGCGACACATTGAATTTCATAAAAAAACAAGAATGACATAGTGGTTTTTCAAGTATCTATAAACGTTTTTCACTTTCTATTTGATACTATTGAATTCATGTTATATTTTTTCTTATCACGGTGTTGAAGTATTTCACGATAATAAATCATTACTCAAACAGTTACGTACTACGTCTTATTTTTTTTTAAAGTTGTGTTGTGACTAAATCTTGCGTTTCGATTCATGTGCTATTTCTGTAAATTGGTAGAAATCGATTAAATCGATAAGTTTATAACCTGAAGAAAGAACAATAAAACCAACTATTACTTTACATAGAAAGCTCTAGTGAGTCCGGCGGCTTGTAGCTCAAAAAAGTATTGATTTACACAAAATAAACAAAAATATATTCAGGTTTGAAAAAAAAGTTCGTCGATAAAATCGATTTGATCAACCATTCATAATCGTTAGGTTTGGCAAACAATATGTTTTTGCTACATCACTACAAACATCAACAGAGAACTGTGAAATGTTTGTTATAATATCAAACACACTGTAAAAAAATGTAAACAAACCGGAGCTGTCAAATCGACAGCAAGCAATGGCGAATGTCAAACCGACAAAGTTAAAAATCACGTAAGGTAGGTGTTGCTACTTTAAACCTGTAACTTTATATTTTGGTCGTGTTACTTCCAGTATAATGCAGCCTTGCTTTTTAAACCTCTGCAAATTTGGGTAATGGAACGGACAGCAGTAATGAGGTCAATTATTTTATATTATAAAAAAAATTACAGGAACCAAACGTTATCTTATACACAACCCTTTTATTGGTTTGTTTACATTCTTTTAAATTTTGACGACGCGGTTGGCGCAGTGGTTAAGCAACTGCCTACTGAGCCGACGGTCCCGGGTTCGAATCCCGGCAAGGGCAAATATTTGTGTGATGAACACGAATATTTGTGCCTGGGTCATGGATGTTCTATGTATTTAAGTATTTATTTATCTATATAAGTATGTATATCGTCGCCTAGTACCCATAACACAAGCCTTCTTGAGCTTAATTTGGGACTAGGTTGATTTGTGTGAGGTTGTCTGATATTTATTTATTTATTTATTTATTTAAATACCTAGGTACCTAAAAATACAGACTATAAATCAAGTAAATTTAAAGTAAATGTAAATTTTTAACCGCAAATCTCCGAATTTCGAAAAACTAAGTCGATAGAAATATACTATAATACATATTGAACATACTCAAAAAATTTCATGAGAATCGGTTGTGAAATGCAACATTAAGGCAAGGCAACAGCCGGTAAGCGCATGGACATCAAAACATCCGGGCATACGAAAGAATTTTGGGCCACGCTGAAACAGAAATGCTTTGCTCGCTCGGTCAGTTACTCATACTCATACTCATACTCATTTATTAGTAAAATGTCAACATTTTACAAGTCAATACATTATAAAAATTCTATTAAATTTCAAAATACAAATTATTATAAGAAAAACATTAAGTAATTATTAAATAAAAATTGAAATAGGTAGTTACATTATTAGTAATATTAATTATTATATTATTTCATTATTAAATTCGTAAAATTCGTCCATGTTATAAAAAGCATTGGTTGTTAGCCATTTCTTTAATACATTGAAGAACTACTTACTTACTTAACATTATTCGGGGAACAATCACAAACGTCACCTCACTGAGCAAAGTGATTCAGCGGCCGGCGGAGCCAGGCGAGCGACGCCATATTGCCAGCCGAGCGCACCCGACGTTAGCCGAATGCGACCCGACAGTATAATGTTGTAAGTTTCGGCGCGGCCGAAAGGTTCGGCCTAATTCGTATTGGCCTAAACCGAACCTTTGGCCGAAACATGATTTTTATGCCGAAACTGGCCGAAACCGAAACCGAAACTTCGGTCGGTCACTAAATATTAGTATGGATATGGATGGATAGGCGTAAAGTTTAAAAATACGATACGACAACGATAGTTGTATCGCTTAGATCCAAAATGGCAAAAACGAGTCATTCAAATTTTACCATGTTATCTTCTTTTCTGATTTAAAATGTAGACATCAATATCATTCAAGCAGCTGGAATAGGCAAATCGATGTATTTCTGATATAAAGCCATGATAAAGCCAAGATATTGCAAACATTTAGATACCGCAAAGCTCTACCGAATTTGCCCAGTAACACACAATAAAAATACGTTTCATGCAAAATCAATGCATTTTACGCACTCGTAGGGAAATCTCATTCGGCTCTTTTATTAACCTTAACAGTGTAATTCGGCCGTAACACTATTTGGAGGGTGTAAATAGTAAGTGGGGAGGCCATGGTGCTCGTAAAGCTGAGTAGTGGGGGTTAACAAGTTAATCCACCCGCGGGCTGGTGAATAAAGTTTATATCACGCTTTGCATTATGCTTCATTATCTCAGCAATTTTTGCTTTGTTATGCGACGCCAGGGCTGTGCAAATGTGGAGTAATGAAAAGTTTTTAAGGCAATTTGCTGTAATAATAGTTTTCATGAGGTAAGTAGGGATTTTACTCAAGTATCGATTAAAAGAATGATTGTTTGCTTAATAACACGTATGAGTATAATTATAGCTCAGTTTATCTAAAAATAACGTAGATAATAGAAATCAATGTGACATGCTTAATATGACAAATTGCTCTAGTAAGTTTTCATGTTATTAACCGATTATTATCGAAATTAATTTAGAGTCTTAACGTAGGATGTTTTTTTGGTATACATTTTCTTAAAGTTACTTCGAGTTTAATTTGAGTATTCATTTTGGAAGAAGAAATGGATGCCAAACGGCACCGCTAGGTTATATTAGGTTAAGTATACAGAATCAGCTGTAAACCAAGTATTATATAATCTGTGACCAAGGTCTCAACGATACACGCGCTATCGAATATTGATTATTTTTAAGGTGTGATGAACTCTTGTATTTGTTCCTGGGTCATGGATGTTATCTATATAATTATGTATTTATATATTATGTTTAATCGTCCTCTAAGTACCCATAGTACAAGCACTGCTTAGTTTGGGACTAGGTCGATTTAGATTGTCCTTTTTTTTATTATTATTATTATTACTTTTTATTTATTAATATATCTGACAGTAAAAGTAGAAATTTAAAAAAAAATAGTTAGTTTTTAGATTCAAACTTATAATAAAATACACCGTAAAATATTCCTTCAAAGTATTTTCAGTAACGTCGCAGGTACTATAGTCATACTTAGTACTTAAGCGCTCAAACGTGCGTACTCATACAGCGTATGACCAGGGGCCAAACAATGCACGCAAATATTTCAAGAAGCCGTACGACATTTTCTTACTCATAAAACGCGAGTAAATCTGTTCTCAGTACTGTTTGTCGGTGTCTTAAGTATTGTTTTGAAAGTAATCTGCAACCAGGGACGCACTATGCACTACACGTTCACTAGGATACTATTTATTGGACTACGCTGAAGTAAAAAGAGGGTATGTTATTTGATTTCGAATGCTTTATTCCTTATCAGGTGACTTTATCACAGCAAATGTGATAAAGTCACCTGAGGCAATTGCGACTATGGGACAAATGTGGGTTTTGATGATATAATAGAAACAAAACACTTTATAACTACCATTGCTCCCTTTTTCATATTAATAGCCCCAAACTTTAGGCAGGAAGGGTATAGGTATAGGTGGTCTTATTAAGGAAAGACGCACTTATCCCATAGTCGAAATTGCCTCAGGTGACCTTAGGTAGAAGTAAATCTTACACAAATCGATTTAGTTCCAATTTAAGTAAGTAATACTTCTAAGTACTAGACAACGACGATATCTATTATAAAATTGTGAAAATTAAATATCTGTATATTGTATATTATAATTGAAATAAGGAATTGACACAACAAAAAAAATATTGTTTTAGTTTTACCTTGCTGGATAGGCTCGTGCTACAAATAAGACTCATGTATGATGAGTCATCGCTTATCATAGATGACCAATGTAGCACACTTGTTTCATAAAAGGCTATTTGAAAGCAATCCGCAACCCTGTCGCGCAGGTGAGACAGTGCGTCGCCTGGGGCGCACCACCGCGGCGCTGCGCCGGCGCGCTCCCCCCACTTCCCTTTTACAGCATCGCGCATAGGCCACGGCGTGCCATAAGCGGGGCGACGAGCGTTTTGAAAACAATCCGCAAACGTAACGGCAGGTGAGACAGTGCGTCACCTGTAGCTCTATCATGACTGTGACACGAATATTTGTCGCGCGACAAATACTACCTATCACTTTCCATTCAATACCGTGCGAGCAAAACAGGCGGTGCTGAGTCGCGCGAGAAGCAAAGTCACGACAATGCTAGTTCTAAATACTGGGGTGCATTCCCTTCACTTCCCATATACAGGCAACGCAAGCAAAGAGCAGGTCACGAGCGTTTTTAAAATAAATAATATTCTGATAATCTTGAACAAATTGAGCAATAATTGCTTGTACTACTAGTAGCAAAGACGATATATAATACATACATGCATTATGAATAAAGAATACATTGGAAACATCCATAAACTAATAACCATCATACATAATTCCTATCATTATCGCTTTTTAAGGTGTTGTCCTTATTGATCGTAGTCTTAGTTCGAACCTCGTTGTGAACTTTTGGTTCAATATATATTATGAACTAGCGATGATAGCATATTCGCGTTGATTTAGGACAACGCCTTAAAACGAAATTTTATAGGATTGGTGATATCCGCTCCGCTTGTCCACAAGCGTGTCCTGGAGCCCTCCGCAGATCGATCACTGGCGTAACCGTCAATTAAGTTATACCACGCAATCTATGCACTAATCATCGGCGTTTCCCGCGAGCCTCGTTGTGAACTTTGGTATAGATTCAATACGTTTCCGTATTGTACGGCTTATTGCGTAAATAGAGAAAATTGTCGATGCTTTGTGTCGGTACTTGAGAGTGCTTAATAACTGTTTATTATTCAGGCATGGACCGGGTTTTGTCACGGCATATTTTATTTGAGTTTTTAATCACATTATCTATTGTGCACTTTGTGATGTATTTATTGTTACAACGAAATACTAAATAAATAGCAATTACTGTTACAATGTACTTATTTTATTTGCCTAATCTATGGCACTTTCTTAACTTTTCGATGGCTTTTCGTAATCACCTTCAGACAAAATGTGTGATGTGGCCCTAAGTGCTCCAAACTCTTTAAAGAGAGCGTTGCACTTATTTCACTTTACACAAAATTGGTGTTATTTATGAAAAGTTAAACGACAAAAAACAATGTTGTGTCATTTAATGACATCAACAGAGCAAACAGCACTATTAGAACGAAATTGGCTATTTTACTAAAAGCAGACAAACCTCAATTAGAATTGTGATGGTGACGCCGACGAAACGACTATGGATAGAAATCATACATGATGCTCTGATTTTGGTAGGATCATATTTTATAGAGGAACGTTTGGACATATGACATATTGAAAAAAATTAGTCTTTACTTTAATCTACCTAGGTTTTTATTTGTAAGTATAAAGCTAAGTATTCCATATTCCGTCTTGTAATTCAAATTGGCTTTACAGAAGATTCTTTCTCCATGCGAATAGGTACATGAATAGGAACCTAACTTAGGTTATTTTAGGTTAGTTTTATGAAAGTATTGAGAGATTAATTGGTTCATTTTAAAATCGGTTTGGAAATGAAACATTGTGGGAATAAAGAATTTGGCCAACACAAATAAACAATTAGCCCATACGTAAGTAAGCCGTTTAAGACATCGCATTAGCAGCAGCCTGTATGGGGCGTGCCTTGGCGCGCCGCCATTAGACGAGTCAATCTCGATGACGGAACACATTACCGCGTAATGAGTGCAGCGTGAGCCGTGCCCGATTTACGGCCAAAGGCGTTTTTCACTACCCTGCGGCAGCGACAAACAATAGGCACCAGTAGTGCATTACTTGATTACGATGTTCCAGTTGTCCCAAAAACCAGTCTTTGATGAACGATTTTTTTAACCATAAAAGCCCTAATTACATCATTGTGTAAAAAGAAATTTTGATAATTCGGAAAAGGAGTAGTCACCAGATTACTTGGGTGCTGTGCACAAGTAGTATTCTGCTCACGGCTTTTTTTTACGTGTTTCTGAAAGTTGGAAAAAGTTGAGGATTGACCACACGAAGTATCAACGTTGTGTATCCTAACGCGACCATTGCGTCACTTTTACATACAATCAGCTGCGTTTTATGGTCAATTAGGGTGGTTCACTTATGTATGAAAAATAAAAATATATTTTTTTACCCTCTCCACAAGTTTCTATTTGTTCGTATGACTATAAATAACGTATGTACCAAAAATCAGACAATTTCATGCATGTTTAGAGGTCGCGACAATTTGCACGATTTAAATAAATAACAAAAATAGTAAAAATACCAACTAGCCCCCATGACGCTCGAGTGTTGTCGTAATGGTACCAGATTTTTAGCGTATCGTACGATTAGAGACACTTTAGTAAAATCTATGAGTATCACTTACGCATAATTCTTGTGATTTGGTGGGTAGTTGTAAATACATATACCTAGTCGCGACGTGACTCAGTTGCGGATAGAACGGCATGCAGTGAATGTTACTTCAATTCATCTTAACGACAATTATTAACGTTTAGTGTATTGTGTTGTGTTGTGATAAAACCATGTCGTCTACCCGTACTTCTGTGTGTACTAGGACATCAGCTGCAGGGCAGACATACTACCAGAATGCAGTCAAAATTCAGCAGCCTAGAGACGACTACCTTGAATTGTTAAATCTTTGTCAGATTTTCCTTGGACGGACAGACGCCTCCGCTGAAATTAGGTTTCGTGCTCCTGGTGCCCTACATCAAGCTCGGTGGATATCCAAAGCAATTTACTGCCTGAAAATATATCTCTTTCATGGTCAATTCAGTCTCACTGCAGCGGAAAAACGATCCGTGACGGAATTAAGCACGTTTGTAAGTCTTGTTTATGGACGATTTTGGAACGAGGCCCCAGTGGCAGAAAGAGCTCCTTTAATTGACGCAATGCTCCTTGCTGTAAACAAAAACTACCCAAATCAAAAGATTTGTCATACTGCAATTGAAGCATTTCGTCGCCATCTGTGGTATTTTTCGGAACAGCTAGGTAGGACTCTCATTATTTGATCCCAGAGTTAGTATTGAATCTAAAAGAGAAATGGTTCAAAACTTGCAAAAACCACCTAAACGAAAGGCACTGAAACGACTAGATGGTAAGACTTTTGACCCAAAACAGCCGTTACAGTATTTTTTTACACAACGGACAGCGACCCTGTTTGATTTATTAATTCGTAACAGACGCGAGAAATCAATGGGTTTTTTGAAAAAAGATTCTTTACAATAGTCTACTGATGAAATATACATCCAAATAGAGGAGAAAGCTCGCCAAATAAAGGTCATAAATGACTGTGCAGAGCGTGGTAGCACTGATCCAAAAATTTAATACTACTGTCACAAAAGATGAACACTGAAACTGAACAGCAAAAACAATATCTCTTGCGTGTGGTCGACCTTCACAGGAAGAAGTTTCCTGTGGCGTCAAAATCGAATATAATGTCGATAACTTGTGAAAATGATGATTGAAGATGTAGATCATGTAGACTAATTATAATTTCGTTAAAGTTTAATACATTTTATCTACGCACATATCATTAGTGCTCCAAAATGCGTTCAGAAACCGTAGGAAATGACCAGCATTACTACAACCAATTTTACTATGAGAACTTTCTTATCTGTGGCAGTAGGTAAAATTTGTACTGTAATGTTATAACGCTATCAATTTTTGTAAGGTTATGAGTTTAAATTTGGAACAGCTGTCAAAACTGAAGTAGGTCTCTATTCTAGTATCCATAGATATTAATATTGTTATCGATACGAAACGTCAATTCAGTATGTTTTTTTATAAAAACCGCACGACATTTGATCTCGAGTAACATGAGAATATGGATACATTCGTTTGTAGGTATATGATTTAGAAAAAAAAAACATTCGTCTTGACGGAGGTCCGAATTGCCGCCATTATTGTTGTCATTTGTTTGTCGGTTCTTTGCTGTTACGAAAGTAGAATTGAGAAAAGTTTATTGTAATTCACATTTTAGTTGAAAATATTGTTTCAATGTAAATGTAAATTACAACTATTACAATAAATAATCTGTTTATGTATTTGTTCAGATTTATTTCTTACTGCATTAGTATATGTCGTTTTTAGATATTTTACAGGTAGCACTAGTGGTGCCGGTCATTTCCTTATGGCTTCTGAACCCATCTTAGAGTACTTATGATATGTGTGTAGATAAAGTAGTGTATACAACTGTACATAATTAGGCCTTAAAACACTCGTGTGATCCTATTATGAAACTCGCTGACGCTCGTTTCATAAAACCACACTCGTGTTTTAATGCCTCTCATTATGTATCAGTTGCATAAACTACTATTATTATAGTTAGGTACTTAAATGTTGTCAATGCAGCTAAGTTTAACTTTTTTTCATAATATCGTTTGATTTAGAAAAGTGTCAAATCGTCGCGACCCCTAAATATCATTCGTTTTGGCTAAAAATTGGTTAAAGTGTTCTTGAGGCGATATAGAATAAAAAGAGGCTTGTGGAAAACCAACATTTTAAACTTTGTTTTTTTGGACCACCCTAATGGTCATTAGCGAATCTTTAAATTTAATTTTCTTAGAGTTGTCGATTGCGGCTGCTGGAAACTTCAACATTTAAATTCTCTCTTCAAGTGGGTGAAGAGGTGTATAAAATGCCCTTCGGTGATTTTGTTTATATTTGCTTCTAATGCTGAAGAACTTCATTAGATCGTCAGTCTATGCCTCATTTTCGAGTCCATGATCTCTATTTGTGGAGCTTCATCTATTGGTAGGTATTTCAGCTTCTTGCTTTAAGAAATGCACGCTACTGTCGGGGTGCATTGGACTCTTACTTATACATGTTATTATTACCTAATCCTAACACAAGTATAGATAATAAAGGCATGCTTTGTTGTTTTAAATACCTAATTTCAAGTAATTATATTACCCAACTTATGTTGTTAATAACAGCCCGCTGCGAGATTGTTGTGATAATTGCGCTCGACCGCAGTGATTAGCGATTACTCGAAACTTTGTTGCAAATTGCGGTCGACTGTAGTTGCCGAGCCGTCAATAAATACGATTTACTGACGCCTCAATTTTGAAACCCGAGGTCTATAAAGTTGGCGGAGATTACTGTAAAATTAGGAATATCCTGGTTTTGCAGGTGAGGGTGAGGTATGGGTCGCCGGCGGCGCTTGCGAACAATACCGGCGCGCACGCAGCGACAAAGACCGAATCGCCGCCGGCTCGCGACAGGGACGCCCTTACCCGTCACCGTGACGCCCGACAGGGACAGCACTTTTTGCACTCGTGAGATTTTGATTTATCTCGTATAATTATCGAATAATAATCTGCTTTGCATCTCTCGTTACGGCATTACGATAATTTCGTCCCATTACATCGGGTTCTAAGCGGCGACCGTTCGCTAGCGCACAACGATTGATAATAATCGCTCGCGAAGTATAATGGCGTACACCCACGGGTAATTATTGTTGTGCAGTCGTGAGTTCGTGAGCCGGTGCAATGGCGGAATGCATCTCCTTGGGGGTTGCGCCGTAAACCAACACGGCCGGGCTGGTCGCTCGCGTAAATAACCGATCGCTCCCCGCGCTAATGATAGTGAGTGCGCCGCGAGCTCTCGTCTCGGTCCTCCGCTCTTTAATCGATCCAGATAAAATAATTACGAGTATTTATAAGTGCTCGCACTTAATCGCAACTTGATACACGTTATTAAGCTCGCCGCGTGCGTGACCACTTAAAGTTTCCTCGCGAAATCTCTGGGAACGCGTTTGTTAATTATTGAGCCGCAATCGGTCCGTGGAAACGGCACTTAACCTGTAATTATCGCGGACTGCGCGCGATCTTGTATTCTGTGCAACAACAGTAAAACTGACCGGGCCGTATGGCACAATGAAGTCATTCCTTTGTGTTGGGAGAATCACCTCGGGGATCGAAGGAATTCATCTCTGGCAAACGTATACGCGTAAAATACGAGATGTTGCATTGATGTTTGGTCACGGAGCATCGCGGTGCGGCGGTTACATAGTTAGTGGCGTTGTCTGCCGTGGGCTCCGTTATCCCTCGTAGCTAATGATTGCCCGGCATTAAGGCTGGCTGTTCCGGGCGATTATTGGATCAAACAGATAATTTTATATCGCATTGTCCTGGAGCGTAAAATTTTCTGTTGTTATTACGGGGCAGCGCGGGCGGCCGCTGCCGAGTGCCGTATCGGTCGATCTGGCACGGGCTAGCTCCCAGAGAGGATCACGAACCGAACCTTATCGTTTCAAATGTAATTAACACTTATATTAGAATCGTAACTGCTTGTTTGATAAACAAGCTTAAAACCATAACTTACGCAATTAAAATTAACTGCTTAGATTATCATAATCTTACTACTATTTCTGATTGTTAGACTGTTTACTGCCTAGTTAAACCATCAATAATACTACTAATTAATAAAGTCATTTACATTACAATATTGTGGTCACGACACCAATAAACATACAATCATTGTATATTTATTATGAAACTATTAAGCGACAACGTTTTGTGCAATAACAGCTTTTATTGCGACACTTAAATTGTAACAGAAAATTATGAATAGACATGTTGGGAACTTGGGAACGGCGCGGCACGCCGGACTCACGAGCTATTCGCTATTCTTCCCTCGTGTAATGAGCCCTCTAAATCAAACAATAGCATTAAAGTGTCAATACGGCCTCGATAACACTAACACCTCGCCGTTTTCTTTTGCACGCGGAATTATGGTCATAAATCCCCCGAGAGGCCTTTACACGGTACGCTCAGATCTTCATTTGCTCGGCCGCCCGCGTCCGAATGGGGAGCAGTAATATTTATTCCAATTAGACCTTCCGAATTCAATTTAAACGAATTGATGCTATGTATTTGCATGATTGAGTAATAAACAAGGAGCGTATTGATTTTCTGCTCGGGGAATGCACCCCTTGGACCAAATTGGCGCTTTGAAGTTTTTTTGTGAAATCTCTTTAGGTGAAGGGAAGCATTTAACAAAACTGCATACCTAATACTATGTGTAGTAAGACGCTACTTTTTAAAGCCAATATACTTAGATTCGTTTTGAACCAGTCTATCTATATAAGCTAGCTACTACATTATTATAAACATATCAACAATTAATCAAACTGAGACATGAATCATAGAAATGCAGCATGCTCGCGTGTGTGTATCGTTATGGTTTTATAAAAAAATATATAAGATTGTCTTTGTTTAATTTGTTATAAGTTTTCATGAGCTATCGTCAGCGCCATTCCCCGCTCTCAATGACCTTCGATCTGTTGCGATAGATTTTCCCATATTATAAATAGCTAATCATAATAACATAGTTTTTCCACAACAAAATACCGTATCAAGTACCTTTCACATGTCACTGACTTTGAGATACAGGCCGTCAAAGTTTACGATTTTTTCCGGGAAAAAGTTGTGGAAACGGTTTTTTGCGTTTTTCTAAAAATAGAAAAAGCTTCACAACAAATTTTGTGGAATATGGTTTAGAACAATAAAATGTAAGATATTTTCTACATATACACCGGGGATAAAAGTAGAAACGAGATTAGTGTATTTTTGGTCCTTCACCGAATATTTTTTTATAAAATACACAGTCGTTAAATCAAAATTCGGGTCACTACAGTGTCAAGCATAGACCATACTACAATATATATTAAATAGGACATTATAACTCTATAATCCACAAACTAGATACGATGTAAAAATCATCAAATTGGCTGATTTCTGATGTAGGGAGCCCCTTAAAGCAAATTCATCTCATCCAATGCTGTGCAAAGGCCTCCCCCAAAAATTTCTACGATGACCGGTCTTGTACTATTTGCATCTAAAGACTTCCCTTAATCCTCACGAGTTCACTGCGTCTTCCCGTTCGTAGTCTCCAACTCTAGAACTGCCACTTCAGTAATCTTTATAACTACCCGGAATACGAACACTGTTTGGTGCCGGCCGTGCCTTCTGTAAGGCTGTATCGTGTAAAGGCGCCTCTAAGGTCGGAAAGCGCTTGGCATTTGGCGCTACTCGCCGCAAATGACTGTCTAAATTATGCGGTTAACTCCTTGACTAGGGCTGTTTCTCGACACCCTTTCATAGTCGACCTTTTGAATACATCTACAGGGAGACTACGGAATACCAATAGCGGTTATGGCTACATTGCTAAAGATAGTATGTTAGCTTGTTGAGGTAATTTAGTCGGTTGTAACATAATGTTTACTTTATTATCGTTTAGTATTATAGATGTATGGAACGGATAATATAAGCGATTTAACCTTTGCTGAATGCTTCCCATTAATTTACAGATTTATTAATGAACACTTATATGAGAAACAAAATTTCCCAGACTCTCTAAATATTTAAAATTAAAACATTTGAAGGAAGAAAGAATCATAACTTATAATGAGGCTTCGTTTATTCGTATTTGGCGCAAATTTGCCTTTGAACTATGAAGAATTAAAACACTTTATTGTACACAATAACAGGTTACTACGTTCATAAAATATAGAATGGTTAAAGTATTCATTCATATTTATAACACCTGTACGAAATCAATTACAGAAGGTAAAATAAATAGATCCCAAATCTCTAGATCATGAACATTAAAATACCACGGTTTGGCATCGACCGTCTAAGGAGAACTCTCAACTATTTATTAGAGGCCAGACCAGACACATTCGGACATTATCCTAGATTCTGGTCTGGCTAAAGTCTTGTGTCTCTATGAATAAAAACACGTTGTGCTGTATAACTACGTTAAAGCCGAACAAACCAACATACCTTCACATTTATGTAATTGTAAGCATCAAGTATTTGCACTCGGTGCATAACAGCGCACTTGAATCGTATTAAGCGTTTGTACGGACAAGATTTAGAATTAAAACATCTTTCGTCTACGGAAAAATCTTAACTTTTTATCAGGGGCCAGACCCCTTGCACATTCGGACATTACGCCGGGTTGTACGTTGTTCCGTAGTCGCACAAATTGCGCCGATGTTTACCCGCGCAGGGGTCGCTATCTTCAACCCCTTCAGTCGACTTGTTTGTAACGTCCTGCCAATGTCAAGTTGGATTTTGAGATTAGCAGATGACTTTAAGGGAGGGCTCAAGATTTTTGTTATTGGAGTTCAGATAACGAACATACTGTCGATAAGTTATTGTAGATTTTGTTAGTACCTACGAATTGGAATTGTTTTGTTTCCTTATACCTGTGTGCTTTATATACAAATCAAAACATATTAGATTTCTTAGGGTTCTGTGCTCAAAGGGTGCTTTCGGAATCCTTTTACTAGGCCTCCGTTGTCTATCCGTAGGTGATTGGGCTGTATCTTTATAACATCCGTAATAGGCAGAGACTTGAATCTTTGCCACTATAACAAAAAATATTAAAAATAAAAACAAAGAAAAAATTAAAGGTGCAATTACATTTTTTTAGGGTTTTTCTATTTTTATTCCTAACTTGAAATTTGCATAGAGTATGTGTTATGGCCACTGTAACATCAAATTCCAAAAATAAAAATAAAACATGTTTTTTTTACGAATAGGTAATAGACTTGTAATGTCTTTATGTCTACTAAGTACTTAAATTAAAGCAGTGCGCTTCCAAATACACGTGCGAGCCAAAAACATCGCATATTCTTTTCACGTAAATTGACGGTACGTTCGAATAACGATATTTAATTATATTTTAACATATTGGATATTACCTATCTAGCAATTATTTGTTCTTAAAAATTGACAGAATTTTTCCACTATCGACTTCGAAATTCGAATATGTTACGTGAAAACAAACCAGATCGAAATTGTCCGAACGGGGCATATTCCCTCGTAGAGGGAGCCAATGTCAGTCTGGTCCATTGGAGCGCAGAGTGAACATTGTTTTACAACATCCCGTCTCGCATAGCATACCGGACCGTTCTCGGGTTGTACAACTTACTGTTACTGTAAAGAATATGTATACTGTTCGCAATTTTTAACGACCACACCAAGCGTAACCTGCACCGTGTAGTCATATCATGCTTCCCATGTAGCCATCATTCCTGCCACGTAGTCACGCTGCTAGTATTCACACCGGTAATTCTCTACCAACTGCCAATGCGTCAATTTAGTTTCCCAAATTTAGACACCCATTCACCAGTCTTGCATCCATTTATTAGATAATAACAAGAAAAACTAGTCTTAAGGCATTATGTCCAAAATTAAGGTAGCTTATGCTCCAATTTTTCTTTCTTTATCTAAAAAGAGAGTCGACCCCTTTCAAAAAAGTTTTGCTTGCAAGCGATGACATTGCCCAACTGTTTGTCAATGTTAAGCGTTACACGCTGCAAGCGAAACGCACCTTTAAGATGGCGGAGCGAGCTTTTGGTAGATAGTACCTGTACCTAAGTTTGATACAAAATGCATATTGCATATGCATACCGCGCGTAAACTTGCCTCAACAGTAAGCCTAAATCCGCACCGTAGTCACCTCATGCTTCCCATGTAGTCACTATTCCCGCCACGTAGTCACGACGCTAATACTCGCGCCAGTAATCCTGCACCAGCTCGCCTTCATTAATCACACGGCTTCACAACTCCACCTGACGGGATATTTTCCTTTAACTTTTAAGCTCTGTTCAAAGTTTTGATGGACTTTGAGTTTTAAGTAAGTTGAATAGTAATACATCTTGTGTCGCTGCTTCTTTATAGCGCTTTAAGGATAACGTGTTGTTTATTCTTAAAAGACGCTGCACTTTTTTAAATAATGGATTTAGCTTCTCGTTGATTTTAGCAACGGGTATTTGGCCAATGATGATGTGTAGATAAGACATATAGAAGAGGAGGAGAGGAGAATCTTTGGTGGTTTAATTTTAATTTTAATGAGAGGTTAGGCATGTCAAGAATCTGAAGCAAATAGATACCTAACTTAAATTGTAGGATAAATAAGTCATAGCTCTCGAATTTACCCCTGCAAAGTTTGTAATTTATATTAAATTTAATTGTTTTTTACAGATACTTCATCCTGGAATAAACCTGATCCGGTTAGTCGGAAATTTAAAGCTTAGGTGTTATACCGAAGCTTCCCATTTCAATAGCGTAGCAATTAATTACCTATATAATTTGTATGGTATTTTTATTTGATCCTGTAAATGTGCGTATCCTATTACTATAAACAGTATTCATGAATGAAGTCTTCATAACAATTCCAATTCAATTTCATAACTTAGGTATGAATTGAATTGAATCATAACCGATTCCAACATTTCATCAATCATACCGAACAATCAAGACAATACATCGTCATCATCATTAATCCCTCCAAGTAGGCAGTTATGTAAAATAATTCCATTAAGCAAGCGCCGTTTCTGTCTAACTCAGAATTAGTTCCACCTTATTGCCGACTTGAGAATTTTTATCACAGCTAAAGCAATCAGAGCGCCAATAATTTCCCTCATAATGACTCGGTGGTCGTAAAATTTGAGCAATGCGCCAAAATGGTGGCACATTAAAATTCCCTCTCAGTCGTTATAACTGGAGTTATCGAAGCCGATCCGGGCTGGTGCGCTCCCGACCGCCGCACCTGATTCGCCAGGCAATAATCCGATACTGCTGCGAACGGCCTCATTCGACGGGGCTTTGCAATATGCCTAATTGTAATTAAGCAACATATTGGCTCTATGGCGGCTATAATGGATAAGTGTAGATTATAATCTAAAATAAAAGAGAAAATAAATAAAATACCGATGCACTCTTATCACATAAATGTCATTTGAGTTAGGCTCAACACCAAAATGAGACATTACTGTCATTTCTTATTTAGCGCTATAATTTACTATTTTGAATGCTTACACGAAAATGATGTAGTTACGGTTACCTACATCAAATAGAGCTTAAAAGTAAACGTATTTTGATGGGATCTTGGACAGGGCGAATTTAAGCCAAATTAATTATGTAAAAAGAGTAATAAAAATAGTGTTGATTGACGTGTGGTGTATCATTCGATACATCTTACGAAGTAACTTCTAGGATTATACATAATGTTTTATAGTAAAGGGTGCATTCTGTTAGGCAACCGAAAGGTCTTTCAAGATGAAAAATTTTCATCGTTGCTCATCTCGACAATTTCTAATCGATTCTTTGATTGAACCCAATCGCTGTCGAATCGGCGGCGGGCACAACGGCATTCGCCCGATCGGGACAATCGGCATTTCCATCTCAATCGCTCTCCCCGCTCGCCACCCGCCGTTAGTTTTCTTTTTTAAATCGCGCGTTAAGGATTTGGCGTGAATGCGTAAAGGGTGGAGACCCCGCCGCCCCGCCCCCTCATATGTTCTCATCTCTCGCGAAGCAGAGCTTTTCTGAAGCAATTGTGCCCTTATAAATAGCGGAGTTAGCACTACGCCTCTACTAATTCGTAGGCGCCTTGTTTATGTGCGGATCCTTCGATTTGCAACACAAATGGATATAAAGTAGCCGACCCGAGGCAATGTGCGCTAAATTTCCTTTTTTTATTGAATTATTAGACTAAGCAGACGGTTTTCTGGGCTGATTTATGATGCGTTTAATCTTACAGGCAAAAAAAAACTGTCTGTAATTAGAAACACAGTCACAAGTAACAATTTTGACTTGATTAAGTTGCAACTATTAGATAAGCATCTCATAGTGTGTGTAAAACGCCGCATTAAATTAAGATAACTATACAAATTAAATATTTCAATCACTCATCCAAAGAATAATAGCATTCAGTGTAGGGTGGTATCGTCGTTTCAAAGTACTAATGCTGTAATTCACTACTAAACTCATACGGTGTACTCGTATAAATCTAGATACCAAATCATGAACAAAACTGCAAAAAAAAATAGTAATAAAAAATGACCCGGAATATCCATCAATTATAACTATCTAGGAAGCATTAACATAAATCAACAAAAGAAGAGATTACCCCGCGCCCGGGCGACCCCTTCTACGCGGCCAGTCCTCCATCGCCCACACTCCTAAATTCCTCACTGCAACTATGTTTCATATATGTAAAATAATGCGGCTGATGTATCCTTAACCTCCTTGAGGCGGGGGGTTCTCCCTCTCGCGACTTATTCCGATATAATCAATAACTTAGTGGGATCCCCTTTGCATCCGCGTGACAGTGCCGCCAATCGAACTAAGCTAAGGGTTGTTTTTTACTTTTTTTCTTCAAACACAGTCTGATTAGAGACCGTGTTTGGGGCTGTTTGAAGATTTTGTTTTACGACTCGCTTGCCCCCGAAAGACTCATTTTCCAGGCTTGTCGTAATAATGTTTACTCTATGTTGCCGTTTTTGCATAAGTTGGGTAAATGTTGGCTCTGCAGGTTAGGCGTTAGCGATGGAGCTGGAAATATGAGGTGTTTTATTACTTATTCAAAGGCTGCACAGGGTATGATGTTTAAATTCTCTTTGCTTTATGAAGACTACTTTACTTTGCGGTTTTACTCGACTGCGCAAAGGAGGTTAACGTGTTTATCAGACTCTATCTGTGTACGTATGTTTTTTATGAAGCGCTAAGGAAGTGACAATAAGGTAATAAGACTTTTTTTAGGTACAGTCGCTATCAGATATATATCGCAGTGATAATACGTTCATTAATATCTAAACATGACTCTTATTGTCAAGGCGCTACAGTGAGTGTTTATATTTACTTCTGATAATTGTGACCGCATTATTAGCTGCGATATATCTGATTTCGACTGTAAATTATCACAAAAACGTTGGCACTACTACTCATCATGCGAAATATTAAAATGTCTATATTGCTCGAATTTCAAAACCTCGAGATGTTTTTTTTCGGTTTTCATATTCAGCAAGGAACTCTTACAGTGTCGCTATGTCGTTTTCATCATTGCGCGGGGTAAGGATTGTTCAATATTGGCGGTTTGTGAAGTATATTCTTCGAGTTAGGAAGTTACTAAATATTACCCTATTAAACACCTATTACAGGTTAAATCAAAATAATCAACTTTAAATATAAATTAATAATCGAAAATGACAATTGTTTTGTGAAGTGAAAGTGAAGTGGCCCCTTAAGTGATAAAATGAAAGAGGCTTTAATCACTGATTATTTATCTCATTAACAGGCACCAAAGTTATTTCCTTTATTTTCTCTAAATTTTAACATCAAGTTTTAAAATGATTTATTGACCGATACTTATAGATATTTTTGGTCGATTCAGTTTTCGAAAAATTTCAATCTGGCTAATATGGAGGTTGAAAATGTAAAAAAATTAAAAAATTCAGCAATTTCAAAATAAATTTGCAAGGTCTTTGCGGGCTCACAGAGCCTGGAGTAATAAAAATAGGTTGGAACTTAACTTGTACGAAGAAATATCAAATATACTTAATTACTAAATCCATACTTAATTACTTATTTTACTTAATATCCATACTAATATTATTAATGCGAAAGTGTGTCTGTCTGTCTGTCTGTTACCTCTTCACGCTTAATCCGCTGAATCAATTTTGATGAAATTTGGCATAGAGATAATTTAAGATACGAGGAAGGACATAGGATAGTTTTCATCCTGGAAATTATACCTAAAAAGATTGAAAAGTGAGTGAATATTTCTGTTGGGGTGCGGTGACCCTGTAGGAAATGTAATTATTAGACCAAAAGCACAATTGCTCTTACATTTGCTTAGACGCTTTTAATAATCCCTTTTATCAAGTTCCACGCGTACGTAGTCGCGGGCAAAAGCTAGTAATATTATAAATGCGAAAGTGTGTCTGTCTGTCTGTTACCTCTTCACGCTTAAACCGCTGAATCGATTTTGATGAAATTTGGCATGGAGATAGTTTAAGATCCGAGGAAGGACATAGGATAGTTTTATCCTGAAAATTATCCCTAAATAGATTGAAAAGTGAGTAAGTAATTCATTATGACATTTATGACCCTGTAGGAAATGTCATTATTAGACCAAAATCACAATTGCTCTTACATTTGCTTAGGCGCTTTTAATAATCCCTTTTATTAATTAAGGTAATTAGGTGGATATCTATCGTGTTGTACGAGGTTGCTTCCATACTTCCAAATTCCACGCGGACGTAGTCGCGGGCTAAAGCTAGTATAATATAAATTTATGAAACATGTCTCATTTTTTTTAAATGTGTAAAACCTCTACCTATGTGAATACATTAATATTCACATCTTACCGCACCACTTTACAGCGGTGAACGAGCAACCGAGAGAGGGCGCTGTTAGTTTTATAAACTTATGAAACATGTAATGTCTCATTATTTTTTTTACATAGAGGTCGCTAAGGTGTAAAAACCTTTCAAATAAACAATGCAAAGATCGACACACAAAGCATAAGGAAAAATTCGAAAGGTTGGTTGGAGTTCGGGTAGCGAAGTGGTTAACGCACTGGACCGGCAAGCCAGATGTACCGGGTTCGATTCCCGGTCTCGTCCCCCAGGTAACTCATTTAAATTTTTCTTTGAGGTTTTATATCTTTGTATCAATAGTTTAATTAGCTTAATTATACTAAAATTAGCCTAAGAAAATGTGACAGTATTTAGTAAAAGGTGCGATTGTTCGGGTGTCCATAAAGACGCGTTGATTTGTTATTGATAAAAAAAATGCAAAAAAATGTGTGTATTTCCTTATGCTTCGTGTGTCGATCTTTGCAGTGTTTATTTGAAAGGTTTTTACACCTTTAGCGACCTTAAAATTGTGGTGTGTACCCACATTAAAAAAATGAGACATTACATGTTTCATAGATTTATAAGCTACTATAATGCAACTAAATTGGAACCACCGCGCTTAGTATTAAGTATAATGCGCCCGAGATAAGGAACGCGCGCTGCAAGTACGTATGCCGTCCAGTGTCCGTCCCGCGCGCCCGCGCAGCCCCCGGTCGGCTATATAACCGCCCGGCGGACCTGCTGTTAGTTAGTTCGCCTTGCGCAGTTGACCGCTTCCAATGACTTGGAACGAAACTGACCTGACGAGCGCACACGTCACGACCGCCCGGTACTGCTTTCGTAGCACGGAACTTACCGTTCAGCCGTGACGCGTCCTTAGTATTTTTGTTAGGACGTACACTTCATGTACTTAGGGTGCTGCTGCGCGATAAAGATACATCCGTGAACACGGGCTATCCGAAGCGCACTGCGTTCGCCTTCGCCGCTTTTATTATTGTACGTGTAGGTAGTTAGTGTATTTATTTAGATATTGCTTGTTGTTATTTAGTTTCATAGTTTAAGCTTGCGTTTTAGTGCTTAAATATTAGGTTTGATCTCTCTTCTGTGTAAATATATTAGTTTTGCTAGTTTGCTTTTAATATAACGCGTATACGCTTATTTTTTATAGTTAGAACCTTGTCGCTTTAAGCTTCTTACTCTTGTTTTGCTTAGTTTTTGTATAATAAGTTACCTTCGTTTGTTTTATACGCTTAAATGCAATGTTTGTTGTTTAGTTTACTTGGAACCTTGCCGCATTAAGTCTCCAACGCTTTAAATCTGATGGTTTTATGTTATAAGTTTGTTTTCTAGTAACGTGGCCACACTTTAATGTTAATGCTTTGCCTATTAGCCTAGACTTTAATGTTTTGCTTGCTTTCTATTAATTAGTTTTAGTTGCCCGACTGTTTTGCTTTCGCTTGCCTTACTGTTTTTACCTTATTTACTGTGGTTTGTTTGGTTCTCATACCAATATACGTCTTAAACTTTTCCGTGGTGGTTTCAATTAAGTACCTGCATTATAACTTGGCGCCCAACGTGGGGCCAGACGGCATAACTTAAGACCTAGACCGGTTAAGGGATCTAGCACCACGAAGGTAATCAAAGTAGAGATGTCACAGAATAATCCCGGAACGTCTGGGACTGACCCTTCTCAGCAGTTGGGTATGACAGCGGGACAACTTATAGACGTTCTACAAGCGGTTGGTATTGGAAGGAAGAATAGCTTAGTCAGCGCATGTCCTGTAAGTTTTCATGGCGCTAGGAACTCTGTAGCTGTGGAAGCCTTTCTATCTGGTGTTTCAACGTTTAAGCAAGTCGAAGGATTGGACGACAGAAGCATTTTAGACGGACTACCGTTGATTTTACGAGACGATGCTACGGTTTGGTGGAATGGAGTCAAGCATGAGATAGGCACATGGGAGGAATTCCAGAATCGTCTACGCCATGCTTATGCACCGAAGAAACCAGCATATCAAATTTACCAGGAGATCATTGAAGTGAAGCAAGATGACGATACTCCTACGGAGATCTTTATACAACGCAAACGAGCACTAATAGCACAACTACCTTTACCACGTCACAGAGAAGATCAAGAACTAGATATGGTGTTTGGTCAGATACGATTTGAAATTAGAGAAAGGATAGCTAGAGAATCGATTAAAGATTTTACGGAATTATCTGAAAGGGCAAGACACATTGAAAGAAGTTTAGGAGAAAGAGCAACAAAGAAGGACAGGAAAGAAACAGTTCACAACACAAAACCTAGATTGCGTTGTAATTACTGCAGAGCGCCTGGTCATACGGCTGATGTGTGTAGGAAACTGTCTAGAAGAAACGAGGCACCTGTTATGAAATCGGAAGTACCTATGATGGCCCCGGTCTCGACACTAGACCCTACAAAGCCTAAGTTCAAGTGCTATGGTTGTGGAGAACCAGGTGTTGTTCGAAGTCGATGTCCTAAATGCAATACACAAAAAGTCAAGTTAGAAGAAATAGGTTTCTGCTCCGTTAACTCTACCACTGACAAACGTCTTCGGCCTACAATTCCAATCAGTATTGGACCTATACAGACGATTGGCTATGTTGACACATGCGCTAAGTCCAGTGTTGCTTCGTACCAATTATATAAAAGCCTTCTAGAGGCAGGACATGAGTTTAAGCAAGAAAGGATGTACATAACCTTTGCAGACGGGATAGCGAAGCTACAGAATGTCCTCACTGTCACCGCACCTGTCCTTGTGTATGGCAAGTCCGTACCCACCTCATTTATAGTACTGCCAGAAGCCAAGAATAATAAAACCTTATTGGGAGTAGGTTTTATCCAGGATGCCCTGATGATTATTAATCTTCCTCAGCTCACATGTCGATTCATAGATGAGCCCTCCGCCGTTCATGAACTGAACCAGGAAGATATTGGTGAAACAATTATTGGCGAAGTAGTCTCTGATGTTGCGTTACCGGAACTACTTTCACCGTTGTTATCAACTCCAGAGAAATGCGCGACGCCGAAGCATTGTACCTCTGTAACCGAGATGAGCCTTAACCGTCCCTATGGACCTTCGTTTTCTGTTGGACTGACTGTGTCCCCTAAGATGGCCGCTAAGCGACAACTTGAGCCGCAGCTAGCTGATGAAGCCCCGACGACCTCTGTGCAATGCATGAGTTCTAGCCAGCTACCAACTGAACAGAAAACTAATTACGGACCCTTGATACCAGTCGATCTGCGTACTCCACCTAAACGTCAGCGCAATATGCATCTTAATGGATATTCCCCAATCATGGATGCCCTATACAGAGATGCTGTGTCAGCAATTGAGGACTCTGCTCTGTTCGATCCATCAAGCACAGATATTGCATCAATTGATATTGACGACCGTGTATTAAGTCACGAGGAGAACACGCAATTGAACGAATTTTTAGGACAGCACGAACATGTGTTTGTTTCGAATGGCAAGCCGACTACGCAGACAGAGCACATAATTGACACAGGTGACCATCGTCCCATCTCTGTCCCACCGTATCGCTTACCACCCGCAAAAACTGAGATCCTGAAACAGGAGATTAACAAGATGCTCGAAGAAGGGATAATAAAGCCATGCATGTCTCCATGGTCCGCACCTGTTGTAATGGTCCCTAAGAAGGACGGAGGAACAAGAGTCTGTGTTGATTACCGGCAGCTCAACTCCATTACAACACCTGATGTGTACCCCTTGCCTCGCATCGATGACCTGTTGCATAATGCCAAACGCACGCCGTTTATGTCGACTATAGACCTTCGAGCTGGATATTGGCAGATTAAGGTCCGTGAAGAGGACCAAGCCAAGACAGCCTTTGTTACGCCGTTTGGAAGCTATTCCTTTAATCGGATGCCATTTGGGCTCAGGAACGCGCCATCGACATTTCAACGTCTTATGGATGGTTTCCGTATATCCTTGGGTCATATAAAGTTACTGACATATCTCGACGACCTCGTCATCATGTCCAGTTCATTTGAGGAGCATTTGAAAGACTTGGCGGATGTCTTTGCTCGACTCAAAGAGTATAACTTGACCGCAAACAAAGAGAAATGCAGATTTTGCTGTGCAAAGATCAAGTATCTTGGACATTATATCACAGCTAATGGATTGGAACTCGATCCAGAGAAGATCAGTTCAATCGTCAACATGCCAGCTCCTTCAAATCTCAAGCACCTACTTTCATTTGTACAAATGTGCTCATGGTATCGCCGATTCGTGCCAAATTTTGCCTCAGTTGATGAACCTCTCACGCGTCTCACCAAGAAAAATGCTGAATGGTCCTGGAAGAGCGAACAACAGAAAGCATTCGAGACCTTGCGGAATCTCCTAGTTACAGCTCCCGTATTGGCACAGGCTGACGATAGTAAACCATACACTATAAAGTCAGACGCTAGTAGTTACGCAATCGGTGCAGTTCTAGTGCAGGGGGAGGGAGACAAAGAACACCCTGTCGAGTACGCAAGTAGACTCCTTAACCAGGCCGAACGCAACTATTCAACTTCAGAGCGGGAAGCCTTGGCCGTCGTGTGGGCAGTGAATAAATTTCGTGGCTACATCGAAGGGACACCAATAACGATCATGACTGATCACCAGGCTCTCAAATGGCTAATGAGTTTAAAATCTCCGACAGGTAGATTAGCAAGATGGGCCCTACAACTGCAGCCGTTCGACTTGACGATAAAATATATACCTGGCCGAACAAACGTTGTTGCTGACCTACTATCTCGTCCTAACTGCGACTTAAATACAAAAGAGAGTTGTGGAGTATGTAGTGTGGTAACAGATTCACCTACGAAGAGTCCGAAAGAGATAAGGGATAGACAAATGAAAGATGAAGAGATAGTAAAGATTGTTACGGCACTAGAAGGAAATTCAGAGGAAGACACAAGATATTGGACATTGAAAGGATATATTATGAATAACGGTCTGTTGTATAGATATAATCCAGACAGTGACGCTGAAAATAGTCAGCTCGTCGTTCCAAAGGAGGAACAAAATGATGTTATCTCTGTTTACCATGATCAGCCCACTGCAGGACATTATGGGGCAGAGAAAACCTTCAGTCGTATCAGCATGAGGTACTACTGGAAAGGTATGAGGAAGGACATTGAAAATTACGTCCGTAACTGTTTGCCGTGCCAGCGATACAAACCTTCTAACATGAAGCCCGCTGGACTACTTCAAACTACAGCAATGAACAAGAGGTTCGAAGTCATTGCTTTTGACCTATTCGGACCGCTACCGACTTCCGCTGATGGAAAGTCATGGATCCTGATTATAGAGGATTTAGCTTCTCGTTGGGTTGAATTATTCCCCTTAGAAAACGCAACTGCTGAAAACTGTGCTATGGTGCTGATCAACGAGATCTTCTTGAGATACGGCATGCCAAGACGGATGATCAGTGACAATGGTACACAGTTTGTTAGTGCTGTTATGCAACAAGTGACTTATGTACTGAAGATCAAGCATGCCTTCACTCCAGTGTATCACCCAGAAACCAACCCTGTTGAGCGAAAAAACAGAGACCTCAAAACGCAGCTGGCAATACTAGTTGGCGACAATCACCGCATCTGGTCTGAGCAGCTTCCTAGCATACGATTTGCAATGAACACAGTAGTAGGCTCAACTACAGGCTATACACCTGCCTATCTGACGTTTGGTCGCGAGTTGAGAACTCCTGATGACAATGAGCATGATCTACGTGAGATAATTTCATCTGAAAACTTCATTCCCGAGATCACACCCAAATTGTTGTTGCTAGCGGACACCTTAAAGAAAGTTAGAGAAGTACAAGAAATGAAAGAAGAAAAGAGAAAAGAATATGTGGACAAGAATAGAAGAAGCTGTCCCAATTATAAACCTGGAGACAAAGTGATGGTAGAGACACATGCTGTCAGCAAAACCCATCAAGGTTTCAGTTCAAAACTTGCACCCCGACGCGATGGCCCTTATGTTATCCTCAGTAACCATGGACCGAGCTCCTTTCACATTGCAGACCCTAGTCAACCGGATCGTAGCATTGGATTGTATCACGCTTCCGCATTACGCCCGTATAAATGTGACAACGATACTCCGCTACCACCGCCTGCGATGCCAATCCGCAAAAGAGGTCGCCCACCCAAGAAGGTTACACCAGAACCGCCTCGTTCGTCGCGTCCACGCGGTCGTCCACCTCGTCAAGAGAGTAATCTGGCTTCCTCGCCGAGACGTCTTCGTAGCCAGAGGGGGAGATTATAATGCAACTAAATTGGAACCACCGCGCTTAGTATTAAGTATAATGCGCCCGAGATAAGGAACGCGCGCTGCAAGTACGTATGCCGTCCAGTGTCCGTCCCGCGCGCCCGCGCAGCCCCCGGTCGGCTATATAACCGCCCGGCGGACCTGCTGTTAGTTAGTTCGCCTTGCGCAGTTGACCGCTTCCAATGACTTGGAACGAAACTGACCTGACGAGCGCACACGTCACGACCGCCCGGTACTGCTTTCGTAGCACGGAACTTACCGTTCAGCCGTGACGCGTCCTTAGTATTTTTGTTAGGACGTACACTTCATGTACTTAGGGTGCTGCTGCGCGATAAAGATACATCCGTGAACACGGGCTATCCGAAGCGCACTGCGTTCGCCTTCGCCGCTTTTATTATTGTACGTGTAGGTAGTTAGTGTATTTATTTAGATATTGCTTGTTGTTATTTAGTTTCATAGTTTAAGCTTGCGTTTTAGTGCTTAAATATTAGGTTTGATCTCTCCTCTGTGTAAATATATTAGTTTTGCTAGTTTGCTTTTAATATAACGCGTATACGCTTATTTTTTATAGTTAGAACCTTGTCGCTTTAAGCTTCTTACTCTTGTTTTGCTTAGTTTTTGTATAATAAGTTACCTTCGTTTGTTTTATACGCTTAAATGCAATGTTTGTTGTTTAGTTTACTTGGAACCTTGCCGCATTAAGTCTCCAACGCTTTAAATCTGATGGTTTTATGTTATAAGTTTGTTTTCTAGTAACGTGGCCACACTTTAATGTTAATGCTTTGCCTATTAGCCTAGACTTTAATGTTTTGCTTGCTTTCTATTAATTAGTTTTAGTTGCCCGACTGTTTTGCTTTCGCTTGCCTTACTGTTTTTACCTTATTTACTGTGGTTTGTTTGGTTCTCATACCAATATACGTCTTAAACTTTTCCGTGGTGGTTTCAATTAAGTACCTGCATTATACTACTTAATTTTAGGCTATTCTTAGCTACAGTTAATCTCATATTTTTTTTATGTCTCGAATATTTGTTCCTAGGTCATGGATGTTATCTATATATGTATTTATATATTATGTATATCGTCGTCTATTACCCATAGTACAAGCTTTGCTTAGTTTGGGACTAGGTCGATTTGTGTAAGACTGTCCCTCAATATTTATTTATTGAATAAATATGTCATAAGGGGCAAACGAGTAAAAGTACCGCCTGATGGAAAGTGATTACCGTCGCCCATAGACAACTGCAACACCAGAGGAGTCACAAGTGCGTTGCCGGCTTTCAATCACAATGTGTACTTAACGTAATTTTCTAGTGATTATACCAACTGCTAATTTGTGGTGAGGATGCCAACTGCAAAACTATCGACCTTTATTCAAGAGGAATTCTGGCGTTATGTTACCCGAAAGGTGTTGTGTTTGGCGTTTTATGTCTAGTGAGTCGACACCCAGAAATAACGTCACTCTAACGTATCGTCGTCGATCAAACGTATAAATCGATTTATATTTCATGTATGTAATTTTTATTACTTACCGATACTTACGTTTCAGGAACCTGGGACCTCAAGCTCTCCGGGCAGTACTGCAATAGTTTCAAGTAGCTGTGTTTCAACGAGAGCGCTCATTTTTAGACTGGTTATCATTTTTAAAACAACCTAACCTAACCTAATTTCTTAAATATTCTGCTAAGTTGAGGCTTCAGAATTATGATTAACGATTTTATGACACATTACTAGGGTTAGGACTTTTGGTAGAGTACCGTGGTTCTCAAATCCACGGAGTCGTTAAGCTTATTGTAAAAATCAAAGTCTAAAAATATATAACGATATAATGATTTATCATGATTTATACTGTTACATCGATACCAAGCTCATTCTAATAGAGCGTAACTAATTTTACAAGTAAAAATACAAAATTAAAAAATAAACACCGTAAATAGAAAGTCAAATAAATAGATAAACAAACCACCGTAAATACGTAGATAAACAAATTGCTCTAATCTTTGCCGCCCGAACCCGAAGGTAGTATCCAGATGAGGAAATTTAAAAAGTTTTACTTTATAAGGTGGCTTTGAAATTGTTTTGCTATTGAAATGGATTATTATTGGTATTAATGGATTATTTATTGGTAACAATGAAGCAGTATAAATAATGATCTAGATATCACACTATAGCATCGTACATTTTTAAGACTTTGGCTTTGAATTTTTTTACAATTAGCGACTTCGTGGATTTCTGAACAATGACATGCTACCAAAAGATCTAACCTCACACATTTTATTAGAGTTTCAATCATTACAGCTAACACTAACAACGTCAGCTCTTTTCAAGGCGTAGGTATACCATTTTTTTTTTAAATATTACTTATGTAACTCCGGGAGGGTTTTCAAATATTTTCCGGGTTTTCCCCGGTTTTATGTGAGGAAACAATTTGTTGCATTAATTATTTATCGGCATTGTTGTGTAAAAAGTAGGTAAAACCGTATAAATAAAAAAAAATTAATAAAAAAATGTTGATGAAGCGAAAGATGTACCTTTGTCAGGACCGTAGCAGGTGAAAAGATTTGAAAAAAAAAATGCGTTTTACGCCAAATGTCCGGGTTTTTTAAGTGTTTGTGCGGCGAATTTAGAGATGGCACGGGCCTGTGTAACTATTATAACATTAAGATCACGACTGGGTTGCAAAAACACAATTACAATTTTTATCTAATTTTAAGCGTTGTCGTGACGTGAAATTGTCGTTTGGCCGGAAGGTTCTATTTGTATAAAATGTGGTACAGTATTATTATATCATTAATCCAACCCTCCTCTATTCGAGTTGTCAACTTAGTTGTTTCACTAACGATACTTACCTCTATTATCAAACGCTCCTTGTTAACTTCCCCCTGTGCACTCGAGAGTTCATTCGAATGCTTACGAGGAAAATGCAGCTTTATATGGATACTTGAGATATTTCATTGCCAAAACTATCTTCTATTATTATTGTATGTACTTTTATTTCTCCATAAGCAACTTCATATAGAATGAATAATTATAGAATATTGAAAGGAAATTAAAATAAAACTCCGTCATCTGATAAACTAACTTTGAGTTTATTTTTACCATTTACACTTGACAATGTATTCGTTATCTGTTGTGGCTACGACGGTCGTAGCGCGTAGCGCGTAGAGAGGCTACGCGCAGCCATGCGGACGAAAGTAAACGCTACGAAATCATCTAAACAATATCATTCGGAGAAGACAATCATTTGCTACCAAATCACACCAATCAACAAATGAAGAACAAATTGACATTTTGAAGCATCAATAAAATATTACAATTTGAAAATGATTTATTCACTTGGATCAGTATAACATTTTTCGTTAGATTAAAATAGTAGGAACGGTATATTTCACTAGTAAAGAATTTTTAAAATAAGTTCTCGTTACACAGTATTAGGAACTATGATAGACACAAGTGCTACCTTTTTACGATCGTAAACTTATTCGTAACCAACATTACCTATAGGATTAGGACAGTCTACACACTTTCATGTTTATATAATAACAAAAAATATAATAATATCAAGGTACACTGAGATTACACTTAGACAAATGATAAAACAAAAGTACCCTATACAAATAAACAAACAACATGGCCGTGGCGGCGCTCTGTAGCAGAACAACAGACTAATCCGAATTAATCTTAAATATTAAAATTTGTATTCGGAAAGTATAGTGAAACTCTAGATGCGATAATATTGAAATATACATAGGAACCATGATTCTTTCCGCGGCGTAATCCCGCGGAGACACAATCGCACTACCGACTTGTCCACCTACGCTAACTCAAACGTACATACCTCCGATTACAAAACCGATCCAAATAAAACTCCTAGGGAACCTAAACCGCGCCGACGTCGTCGGCTCGAGCGGAGCGAACACAACAACTATCGCGGTCGCTCGTAATACTTAGTCTTAACTCATTTACTCAACGCACTAAATAAAATAATATGTTGTAGTAACGCGCGCCTTCGCGTCGAGCTCGATGCGCGCGCGCAACCGCCTCCGGGAGATTTGTTAACGTTCCCCAAATATAAATGAATTTTGTATGATTTATTTTTGAGTTCTATTCCATTTTAAGCTAATTTAGGTAACTAGATGGAAAAGTTCAATGCTCACTTTTCAGAATGTTCTCGAACTTAGCAATATTCGCAGCTGTCATATGCAATTTATACGCGAGTCTGTCTACTCAATGAATTTCAGTATCATGTCTCCAAGGACCCCGTCTCCGTTACTTAGCTACTGGGGGCGCTCTTCGCTATAACTGTCTCAATATTGAGTATAGAATAAAATTTTCAATAAAAACGTTGGTGTAACCCCAGCGAGCAGAGCGGAGAGCGGGGCGTGGAGCGGAGGCGGAGACGACGCGCGCGAGCGAGTCTCATTGCACACATACCTATAGGATAACAAGGACCTCCGGCAACCGGCGGAATAAAACATTGCACTTTACTAAAAAACAAATCAATGTTGTAGTAGGATTCACTCGTAGATAAAATATTGTAGTAAACTCCACTAGATAAAATGTAAATATGTAAAATATTTCAAATAACTTGATCTGTGCCATCGAAAATATAAGGGACTCCACGCACACGGTAAAGTGATGAATGTACATGCAGAGAACCACGAGCGGCGCCGCATGTACCTCCATGCCTTTGGACTCACTTACGCCACTAACTAATAATCATTACTATATCAATAAAAATTCAAGAATCACACTTAGTTCCAAAATAAACTCACTTGTTTGCGAGGTAGGCTGAGCGCTAGCGCGCAGCCCGAGTTTCGAGTTCGTTCGTTTTGGAAAAGTTTGCTACGATAATAATTATAATTAACCGTTACCAATAAGCCTACGCGGTGTCGCGCCCCGCGGGCGGCTCGGCGCGGCCTCTCTGCCCCTGTACAGACATCACTTTCATCGAAAGATAACGCGCGGTGCTCGCACGAGCGCCGCGGTACAGTGCGCGCTGCGGAGCCGGCGTCGGCGTCGGCGCCGGCGCAGCGCCGCCCGCCCGGCCAGCTGGGACCGCGCGGGGCCGCCACCGCTCTACTGCTTAACATACGTACCTAACTTCGCTTCATGTTTAAAAAAATCATATACGTATATCACTATATATATCTTCATACATTTACGATGCGTCAGGAACTTCTTACGAGAACGTATCTATGCCTAAAATTAGAACGATTATATGTATGTATTACATAGCTTTAAACAATAATTAAATCGTAATTATCAATATCGATAATATTATATGCCATAAAGATAGGAACTTGCTTTCCTGGGAGTTGATGTTAAAGAAGAGGAGGCGCCGGCGCGGCCGCGGTCGCGTGCTGTCACGGTAAACGTATATAATAAAACCTGTCTAACGTATGATATGAGTGCGCACGCGATTCGCGGCCGCGCGGCGCTCGCCGCGGCCGCCTCCCAGTGCGCGGCGCGCGGCGCGGGCAGCGCCCGGCCGCCGTCGTCGCCACCGACCGTGGTCGGCCGTCGGCGCAGTTGCCGACCGGATTCAGAAACGGGACGACGGTCGGCTTACATTAACCTAATACTTATACTAGAAGCTTTAAATGTTTCATTAGGAAAGTGCCGCTTCCGCGGCGACATTCATCAACGAAAAGAAGCGTTAAGAGCTAATAGTGAACTGCTGCGTTGTCGGACAACGGAGTGAGCGAGGGGCTCTAGGATAGTAACTATACATTTCGTCAGAATAGGATTAGTGTCCAGCGCTGGCGAGAGGCAGCTCGCCGGGCGGGGGGAAGCGGGGACTCGGCGCGCAGAAGTTGGCGTTGGAATCCTTCGGTGACGAGGCGTCCTGCGCAGCGCGCGCGGCCAGCAGCGTGATCTGGTTCACGACGTCTTCCATCTCGTGCGTGAGGGGTTCAGCGGGCACGGGCGGAGGCGGCGCCGCGTTCCTCAAGTGAGCCTCTGTTTCCGCGTGTCTACGGAAGTCCGCTCCCGTGCGGAAGCGCTCCCCGGGGCAGGCGCGGCACTCGAGCGCGGGCTGGACGACTCTGATCACGCCGCGCGCGGCCTCCCGGCCAGCGTAGCACGAGCGGGCTTGATGCGCTTGCAGCGGTCCGGGCGAAGGGAAGGCTACTTTACAGTGCTTGCATACGTAGCAGAGATCGAAGTCGAGTTCGCGAGCGCCTGCAGGCGGTTCGGGAGCCGGCGGTGGGAGGCGCAAGGTCGACGCTCCGGGGTCGGAGGCGATGTGTCGGATCTGCTCGAGTGTAGTCGCCGGTAGCTGCAGCACGCTGGCACCGTTTCCCGTCTCCACGATCAGACCTTGCGGCTGTGGCTGCGGCTGCGGGACATTAGCGTTGATACCTGTAACAATACAAAATGTACATTAGTCTTGCTTATTTCAGCAGACTCACAAAACAAGAGGATAGATTAGAATCGAAATTGATTTATATTTATACAGGGAATAGGTTTGCTAGACAAAATGGTATCTTGCATCTTCAAGGCAGTGAGCTATGTATGAACAGATAGCTAAGAATAGGTAAACAAATCAGCTGTTTGCAAGGTCAAGTACTACACGCCTAACGGTTTCTCTTAGACGCGCCTGCAAAAGGGTTTAATCCCCTTACGGTGAGGGTCATCGTAGGCGTGAATACCGTTAGATATCGTACATTTAAGAAAAGTGTTTACAATACCGTTACGGTTCTACGTAACGAAAACAAACATTTCGACGTGTAAAATGTTTGAAACTAAACACCACACCAATTTAAACTAGTTCCGAACAATACCCGCGCTAGCTGTCATAGATTTAAAGTGCAACAAAAAGACACTATCAGCACCCAATTTGGGCGCTCCATTGTTCCAAGATCAAGCAAGTTGCTCACGCGGGTTATTTTACATGCGTGATGCGTTTCTAACGAGCCCCGGTGCTGTAATTGATTCGGACTCTACTTTATGCGGCTATATTCGCAAATGCATAATACATAGCAGCCTCAAAGTAAGGGCCGAGCCACAACGGCGATTGTGTCGATACTAGCTCCAGTTTCCGTCCTATTTTCTACGTTTAAAAGGCACCAGGCCTTATATCGCTAGTGCGAACTGTATAACGAAGCAGCCAGATGAGATTCATTTTAAAAGATTCATGAGGGTACATATTAACTCCTGGAAATATACACCTTTGAAGTTGGGAGTTTTGAATTCGATTTGCGTTTATATTGATCGCGAGACCTCCAGGTTTTATAAACATTTCCTTAAGACATTCTGAGTTTCTAATAATTGATAAGAAGTGACGCTATTTTTTTCTTCTTAAAAATATGGACGTTGTATCTGAGCTTTATACGATGATAGTCCGAACTGCCCTCCACAGACTCCTAAGTTATACTTATCTTCGTACCGACGCGATCCCGGCTTAATCTCATGCGGGAATCTCTTGAATAATGTCGTGCGAAACGGAGCATAGCTTTCAATCAGGCTGTTAACAATCGCCCACTCTGATTGGTAGATCGTGGGCCGGGTAATGAGACCAGAAGCCCGGGCGTTGCTCATACGCATGTCATGAGCCGACATGCTAATGATCGCCCTAAAAGGCCAAATGTTCCACGTTAATAGGGCTGACGTATGGCCTGGCTAGATCAACTCTTGAGAACGAGCTGATCTCAATAGTAATACTATACCTTTATATAGGTTAGCTTGTGACTAACTTGTGCACGGTGAATCCCATGTCATTTCATTTAAGGAAATTTATCTTTAAATGCATTCACCTATCGCTTTGGCATGATTGTATAATTGAAGCCTATAGAGGTAGTATTTATCGAGCGCACAGCACAAAGCCCCTGCCACAACACGCCGCGGCCTGACGTTAATTCGCAACCCTTTCTGCCAATTAGTTACAAAATAGCCACACTATTGTGATACTAAAACGACCACACATCGCATCCAAGAAGCACAAGTATACATTCAAGACTGAACTTCATATGTTCCGCATTAGAGCTCATTTTGTGCCGTTGAAAACGCGCGTGGATTGGTCAGTTTCTTTGGTAGCCAGGTTTAAGTCAAAGGGCTTCTTAATCCGGACTTGTAGGTCGTTACGCGTTATTATAACGCGCCGGCGACGGCGTTTCTCTGCTCATTTACATCTCATTAAAGAGGCTATTATAGGACTAGAGGAGGCATTGTTCAGGGCTTCAATTTTAATCTTTAATTAGCTGTTCCGTTGATAAACATTTCGAATGCGTAAAGAACTGGTCATCGGAAAAAACATATTTCGATGTTCAACTGTCCGCAACCCCGCGCAACGTTAGTTTGGAGTGATATCAGTCAGCCAGTCGTGATGGATCGTAATTAGACTGGACCCAATGAGAGGCTGAGCGACGGGTAAAGGACAGAGATTTGAAGCGATTATAGAGAAACGTTTTCCTTAATTGTGTAGCTTATTATGGAATTTTACTTAAAGGTTTCTTTGTGTGAGGTACATAAACATTAGCACCTAGGTAGGTATTTATTGATTTTATTCATAGAACTGAGAATATGCGATGTAACTATACACTATACACAAATGTTTTATTAAAACTAACCCTACTTCCTGGACTTCAATGTACCTAAGTGTTAAGTTCTCCCATTTCATTAAGAACAGTTTCTAAATGTCGGAAGGCCAATATATCATATCTACTTGGCCAATTTAAAAACACTTATGAATAATGCCTAATAAGAAACTCAAAAATTGCAATTATTTTAATTGTTTTTTCCTGAGAGAACTTTTTCTAAGTTTATCGCGATACGTATGGTTTTGAACTAGTTACCATGCAATTTCTATCGCCAAATCAATCTGCGCATCGGACGGGCGTATTCCGTAAACGTAGTCGAGCGGACAGCGAGTGACGTCTCATCAGTGTCGCCCGACATCGGCCGAGCAATTAGGCTAACGGAGCTTCTTAGAGCGAATGTTTCTGGAATAAGGACAGCGTAACCTTAGCCGTATCTGATGGTCATTTGGAAAATTCTCGAACTGGTAGATTGGTGTCTTTGAACGTGAGTCAAAGTCATTGAGAATTTGAGATTGACTCCGTAAATCGAGGGAGGTGATGGTTGATCTTGTCTTGTTTTTGTGTTTGTGAACGAAATTGTGAATTACGGGCACTTTATATCATTGACAGTCAATTATGATTATAGGAAGCTGCAGAAAAATGCGACTCTCTTATAATAAGTATAAGTATAAGTTTAAGATCCGTGGTAGTACCTAGTAGAACGATACAATTTTACATTATCTATTTTTAATTACACTAGAAAAATACTCTTATTTGCGATAACTTCAATAATAAGCCATTGTTATATGAACGTTGCATACATTACTATCTCCCTGTCTCGTCTTGATACGTAGAGTGCAACGACTTGACAAGATATGCGTATTTATTTTGATCAAATTTCAATACGGTGCCTCCTCGTATCAAATTGAAAGTAACTTCTTCGATCAACGACCTTTCGATATACATATAATATTCTCTGCATATGCAAATATAAAAATAGCAAGGAGTCGAGCATTGTTCGAATAAGTACCTAATAACGAAGTTGAAAACTGATCGGTATCTGGGGGCACTCGCCAAGAATAGTTAAAAATCTACCTTTTCTCGAATCATATTCTTACTATTCATAGCTTCGGTCGGGATAACATTAAAAAACCCAAATCATGTAGATTTAAGAAAATAGCCGTCTTTTCTGTGGATAATATAAGAAAGAAAGAAAGAAATACATTTATTCATGACGTGACCATAGAACATAATTATAAATAGTGACAAAAATGACAAACGAAATAAAACTAAGAAAATATACTACTATGGCTGTGCCACGAAAAGGTCCCACCTCAGCATGATGCTAGCCCAAGAGTCAGCGCTGATCTTCCGGTGGGACCATAGATACTTAACCTCATATGAAAAGAGTGGTATCCAAACTCATTGCGCAGTATAAATTAGTATTGCGCATTGAATTCGATAGCGGCGCGTAAAAAGCGAGTAAAATGGGCGCGTATTTTTTCTCATATACCTAGAGTAAAAAGAGGTTGACGTTAATTAGTTGTGACGCAACCCTTGCCTTTGCGTCTTAGCTCGTGAAGCCTTAGGTGTCGGCCGTTTGCCGCTGGCACCAGAGTAAGTAGGTTGTAAGTCGCGAATCCGCTTTGTTCGCGTTTACTTACCACAGTAATCGAATTAGGACACTATGTTTCGCGCTTATTACACGACAGACAGGTGCGTGTTTTGTTTTTTATTTAAACTTGACATATTTTAAATCCTATGTAACCGGATACTTTTATCCAAGTCAAATTGGTGTAGTCGTTCTTTCTATCCTACATTCTACGTAGAAAATAAATTCATTCGTGAAAATTGATGTATGTTAATTGTGTTATGTAATAATATATGTACCAACTACTGTAGAATAAAAAATGGGACCCTGCCGTTCTGGATATGTCATTTTCTTTCCTTATTAGCTAGGACAGTTGCGAAGATTTTATCTTGGTCTTTCGGACCCGATAGAATTAAGCAGCCTCGCGCAACTCTCAAGGTAAAAAACGAACGACAACGGCTATATGAAACGGGGGTGAATTTTTACCTATCTAAGTTTGAAAGAACGTTGAAACCTACAAAGCATTAGATAATTGGCGACAATCGAATTTAGGCGGATTGTACTTCAGCCGCCATTTTTGTCCGCCATGCCATATTAGTTGACGTTTCTCTTTTGTTGTGTTGTCTGGTTCTGTCAAGGTTCTGCGATCTTTTCAAATAATTCAAATTTCACAAATAATCTAATAATTTGCATTCTTTGGGTGTAGTGGTCGTCTAGAAGGTACACAAGACAATCACAATTGCAAAAATGAGTGGATTGAAAAGGAAAAAGTGCGAAATATGCAGAATGAAAACGTGTCGAATGGACGGTCAAAAAAGACTATTCATGGCAAGATTTCCACCGGACGAAGATCGGTAAGTAAAAAATATAATTAATTACTGCGTGTTATAACCATGTTAATCGTAAGTTTCATTGAAAACTTGGTATTTCGGGTAAAATAATACATACCCTTAATATACGTATGTAAACAATAGTGCTGTATGTAAGTTTTATCGATAATTTTCATTTGAAGTGAAAAATACCTGGGTAAATACGGAATATCTTTCTTCAAGCAAAAGCCACTACTTTTTATGCCAGTTTGAGTTAGATTATGGTCCTGTGACCATAATGAAACCGTACCATTCATAGTCTATGGACTATGAATGGTACGGTTTCATCTGGACAAACAGATTCATTTTTACTCTGTAATTTTCTGTTTACCCTGTATTATTTGTATTGCAGAACTTCCAACCTGGAGCACAGACTGGAGTGATGAAACGGCTTTTTTCGTCTATGTTTATCAGCAAGCCAAGCAAAGTTTGAACGAAATAAAATTATTTGCACACTTTTGTTTTTTTTTTATGAAGTCAGTAACCTAAAGTAAACCAAATGTTTACATTGAAGCGAAATATTTAATGATTTAAATTACCGGAAAGCCGTTGGAGACGCGGGTGCGAATGCGAACCCCGCCTGAACCATTTTTTTTAAATACCGATATCGATAATTCGATAATTTGTGTAACATGTGACATCCCTATTTTGTTATTGATGTTGGCATTATGTCATGAGTTGACACTGACACTGATATTGTTTGCGGCTTCATATTGGCAGTATGTTTCGCCCCCGTTTCATACTAATGCGAGTTCACGCTTTTTGTATGGCACTCCCGTCTCTTAAAACGTAGTGATTACATACTCTTTGGAATTAAGTTGGAACAAAAACAATCGGCGAGCGTTACTGCCGCCGAGCAAACGATGTGTCACGCAATCTAAAGCGATAATCGCCACTGTAAGCAGTTAGCAGAGGAGGTGATCAATCAGTGGGCAGCGGGACACTCGGGGCTTGTTAAAAAATGTTTGTGCTACTGAACCGACCTGTATGTATGACTATGGATGTAGAATTAGGGCGGACTGTTTCTGGTTGTCTGTGATCGGACGTGAAAATTGAATAGTATGAGCGGCACGGCATGACCATTTTTATTCATTTGGTACTATTTCTAAAATCGGCTCAGGAAATATATTATACAAAGCGATCTTGGATCGCTCTCGAGTATATCGAGTTGAATTGAATAAAGCATTTGCATAAACCTGACTAATATAATGGCTTACGAAGTGGGTGGAAAAAAACAAAATTATAATGGCTTCCTTCCTTCTGATCCATAAAAATAAGTTAGTGCAGATTGCGACCTGACGTGAAAATGCATAAACTCAATTTCACTCCTGCGGCAATTCCAACGGCTATTAAGCAATGATTTCATCGAATTTTCTATCCATCATATTAATGCTCGAGTGGCTGGAACGCATTATCCCACTCTCCTGGCTCCTCGAATCTCACCGCATTCAAATATTTAATTACTTTAAGACCCGATCGTTTATAAATTCTGGCGAGAGTGCTATCATAAAACGCGCTAATGCCTTATAATTAAAATATTCTCAGCAAGCCGTGGCGTAATGGCACCTCCGGCGGCCGTCGCCGCCGTCGGAAAAAAACGCATAAAAAATTACATTCACCCCAGAGGACTCACCCCTTGTGTCGGGAAAATCGATTAAAAAGAGGAGACGCGGGGGGTGCGGCGCGACGTGGGGAGGGAGTTTAATATGTACGAAAAAATGCACGACGCCACGGGAGCGAGGGAGAGATCCAAGGAGCGACTCGAGTTGCCTTCAATTTTTATAATTACGTTCATACGTGAGCGCGGCTGGCGGCACGGTAGCCGCTGAGTGCCGCCCGCCTCCACTCTCAGATTACTTATTTAGAATAGTTCCCTTCCCTGCCGCCGCCGCCGCCGCCGCTGCTCTCTCGCACTACCACTTTTAAATTTTTAAATAGCTTCAGAAATGACATTAACTTTAAAGTGGACTAAAAGCATTGAAAAACTAAAGCGAGCGAAAACATTTCCTGAACTCTTTAGAAACATCGTTTAAAAGATCTCGCGTCCGTTATGAGAAAAAAAAGTATTAATGACAACACTTGGGAAGTAAGTCGTATTATAACTTTTCCGTTTCCGCGACAAAATCAATTTCCATCACTGAAAGAGCTCCAAACTTTTCCACATACACAGCAATCAAGGAAAGAAGGGGGCAATAAGAACGGGATAACCAACTGGAGGACGTCATCTCAGGAGACGGTTTGCAAATGAGCGGGCCACGCACACGCGCGTGCCTACACACACATGCGCTAATCCTCGTCCACACACGTTACGTACAAGCACACATTTTATAAATAGATATCGCTTTTTTTATCCGGGAACAAGAATACGTAGGGGGAACCACCCGGAGGAGGGGGCTTGCGGGGGACGTGTTGGATTTCAGATTGCTACGAACTGCAAAAATGAGGGATGAAAGAAATATAGCTTAAAACGCAGATATTTCCCGGCGTCTTAAGGCGCCGGAGGGGGTGTGGGGGCCGTAGGGAGTGTGTGGAACAAAGTAGAGTGGCGATATTGAACCAAAATGAAATGGTAAACGAACCGTGCGCGTCCGATCTAATGCGAATTTATAATTTGGACATTGCCCCGGACGGCGCACTCTTTGAACTCTGAGGGTGGGTTACGGTTACGGAGGTGAATTTACAAAGAGTGCGGATGTGATTTATAAATAGGGGAGTAGATGCGTGTGCTGACCGTTCGTTTTCGTTAGTGGTTTTTTCCATTAGGCTTAAAAAAATAATCAGACTCGGTCGTAGGATTTTGGGTGGATGTGTTGGTTGTCAATGAGGTCGTTTTGGCACAACGAGCGGTGTTTAGGCGTTTCCTCATTGTCCTAACGCGAGTGTCCGCCGACCTAATTGCCGTCGCGCCGTCTAATCGGGATATGCGCCACGCGATAATTGCGCCAGATTACTTAAAGAGCAAGCGACTTATGTACAGACAGAGGGGACTACACTCTGTCGGCGGATAAATACAAATACAGAGACAAGTAATATTTTTCTTAACTGACAAAAAAAAATTAAAAAGACAATCTTTATTCACGATTATCACTTATTTTTCTACATAATACATGAATAAATAAAGACGCGAGACACCGTAACTTGGCTTGTAATACTGAAACAAAGGACGCTTGCAGAGAATATGTACCTACTTAAGCAACACATTAAACAAATATATAGCGAACATCCAATGCGGGTCCCCTAACTTCGCAAATTGTCATTACTAAATATGCTAACCACGTTGTGTGCAAGAGTTGTTATGGTTTCTTTCAAGTCACAAACGCTGCCCATCACTACTTGTATAGTCTTCCGAAGAAGGGTAGTTTCTCACAGTGTAAAGTCTAGTATATAAATAGTCGCAAGCTCCATAACTTCCATTATTCTAGATATTTCTCTCGCAAACAGATTAACGTCTGCCCGTAAGTTGGTTTCATAAATCTGAAATTACTGCGATCGTTGTTCTTTTCATTTCACTTTCACCTTTGTCTTGCTGAAAGATGAGGTCTAAACGAGGTTCAACAAAGGATTCTTTTGAAGCTTTTTACAGTACGCAAGACACCCCTTTTCTTTAGAACATTGTGTTTTCTGAGCACAGATCGTTAAACCGCCATGTTGAGAAAATGTGGCGACTTTCTTTAGACGACAAGTCTACTCATAAGTCGACTAATCACCTCAAGTTTTGATATAAGCGAAAATATTTATAAATGTAAAAGTTTGCAACCAATTCTTTGTTATTAAATAACCCACCCAAATAAATAAAATAAATACCCACCCAACAATCTTTGCGAAAAATCTAGATGTTTTTAAGTTCTTCTTACGACAGCGATGGCTCGAGACATGCGGAAGCATGTCAAGCCAAGTTTAGGCCAAAAAAATGGTTGTAAATATTTTCGAAACCTCAGTAGCATAATGAACAGGTGTTAGTTTTTAGTGTCAGGTCTTCTCTGACTCGTCTCCAGATTGCGGACGAGTTAACTTTATTACCTTGCCGAGGACGAGTGCAGTGTTAATTCGCGCCGCTAATTGGTAATGAGCCCGTAGGAGGAGCGCGGGCGACTTAAACGTTTAACTCATTCAATGGCATGTACTACTGACACACTGTCTAAGTATTGTCACATTTATTGCTGTAATAAGGATAGGAAAAATTAAATCCCCTGCTTCACCGGGACGCCACAACGACGTCGTCAGCTGCCGTATCCAAACAAATCATATTGAAATGTATGGAAGCTTGGCAACGCTTGGTTACCACAATTTTGTATGGCGTCCCCGTGGGGCAGATCTCTAAAAGAACCACCCGTTTAGACATGTACATGTTTGTAGGAAGCTGCGAGGTGTGAATGTGCTTGAGTCACAGTTTATTGGTTCCCAGATTAAGCGATCCGGACCCGGCGCTAAGAGGCTAGATTTCAAAGTTGTCAATAGTTTTACTGCAGGCACGTGACGTGATCACGCCGTTCGGAACAAAGTGCACGGTGTAAGTGGTAAAGTGAAAATTGCGTACGTGAACTGGAAGAAAAAATATTAAAAATTAATCAAGCCAGGGGTGGAGAGAGCATATGTGTCGACAAAAAACCGTCTCCCTAGCAAGCGGCACGTGCGAACAGCCGTTACGGCCGCTCCGCCGGCGAGTTAAAAGTTCCTTCGGACAAACAGAGGATTTGTCACAATTACGACTGGGCGGCGCGTCCCTACTTGATTAAAACCTAAATCACGTGACGTGTTTACAGCCGCGCCGGAGGTGTTTTCAATTTGGCCAGTCCTAGACTCGCCATTGGCGTTCCGGACACGTCCCGACGCACCTATCTGGGGGCCGACCGGCGTTTTGAATTTGTTGCGAATTAAATTATTGATGACCTAATCGGCCGGGCCGATCTCCTACTCCTCGGACGTGCTCACCCACTGGGAACCAGCGCAGGCTTAAAAGTCACGTCGCTTAATTATTTTAAATGTCGCGCCCGAAACCCGTCGACGCCTCGCTGTTTCGCCACGGTAGCGTTTCGCTCGTAAAAAAAGCTACGTGAAAAAAGGAGATTAACATTTGAATTAATCGGAAGATTAAGCATAATGAAAGAAAATCTCATTACGGCCCGCATAATGGCGGTGAGAAATATCGCCGGCGAACGGAAAGACGGAGGCGTTATAAAAGAAAGGCGAGTGCGAAGAAAATTAAAAGCTCGAACGAAATTAAAAAATGTGAAAAAGTGTAATCGACGCTCGGCTGCGATTAGGGGGAAATGCAAACAGGACGGGGCGGTCGGCTTCTGGAAAGTTCTCAATTAAAGAAGGCCACGGAAAGACTCGTTGTAATTAGATTCTTCCTCATCTTCTTAAATCACCGCTGCTGACACTCGGCTTGTTTAATTTGTAATCGAGACTTGTTAGCCTGCGTTCTTTTAATTTAATTTTCCCGCTTCTAAGTAATTTTCTAGGTGGCTTGATTGAAATTGAATTACCTCTAGCTATGTGTGGGAGGCTGTGATTAATCTTGGCTTTTCATTTATTTTAGATTGCGTTAGTAGATTGTTTATCATAAATTTTGTTTGTCTCCTTAAGCTGTTGACATTGAAGAGTCTTCTAGACGGGAGACGTGACATTCCTCGGGACATACAAATACAAAGCCACCTCTAGTGGATGAGCGGTAACGACTTCCTTCTCCGTCGATCGCGTGTCCTCTAATTAATCGAGTTTAAGCTACGGAACTAGGTTAATGTTTGTCGTTCATTCAAGTGTGGTCATTGTCTAAGATGGTAGGAGTGATATCTACAGATCCGAAACAAAATTGGCTCTTCAACAAAATTTCGTAATCGTATTTACTTCCCATCAGAATTCACTTGTGTAAAAGAGTTTTTTAAAAAGATAGAAAGCAATATGCTATGCGTTTCTTAAGATTTAGGTCCAAACGCTTTCTTGGCAATTATATTTTAAAATGAAATAACCGTCCTGTCAATAAAAAAAATACAAATATGTTACGGAAGACTTAAATATTAGAAAGATCGCTTCGCATTTCCATAAAAAATAATGTACGAAGCACGAAAAGCACAGCGTTTAACTCCTCGTTCAAACAACGTAATCGCAATTAGAAACAAAAATTAAAAGCAATTAAAGCGGCCGACACCTCCGAGGGAAGTCCCCTCACAAACAAGCGCTCAAAGTGAACTCAAGGAATTAATTCCCGGTGTCCGAGGCGCTTAATTAAACAGCCTTGTGATTACGGAGTCAGGAAGTCGCTGGGCGCTCGGCCGCTAAGCGGCCAGTCGTCTGCGCAATTAACCGGCTTAGCTGAGGTAAGGGACGGCGACGACACGACTTTTGGGACCGAACGTGCAATTGTTTTCTAGGCAGAGTGAAGTGGAAACAAATATGCAGGAATGCAAGCCCGTCACTAGACGGGAACAACGCGAGGAGGATGATGATGATGACGTACATTTTGAATGAACCTAGTAGGAGAAAGCCGATGAAATCGTCCGGGTCTTTTGGAAATGACTGCGGGGCTAGAGACTTATAGCAGGCTTGTAGGAATAGTGTGATGACCATGCAGTGTCCCTTACGAATCAAGTAAATAGATGTGAGAAGACAGACAGGAGACTGGCTCAAGTGCAAGCATCTACTAAATTGTAAACAAAAGTGCATTATAGATGTAGTAATCGGTATTGGTACCTATAAAATAGGTCAGCACTAGACTTTGATCTCACCTGATATAGAGGCATAACGTTGTGATTGACACAAGCTTGCTTGAGCTTAAGAAATGCCAATTCACTTTCGACTTGAAAAAATAAAAATTATATTTTCTGGGACACTCTTTCACTTGAACCCATATGGATAGACGGAACACCATCAGACAAAATAAAGGATGAGGTCTGATGACCATCCGGATCGTGTCGCCATCGTCTCGCGAACCCTCGAGCGAGCCTTAAGCCCGCCCACGACGAGCGATTAAGCAATTAACGCCGAAGGGCGGACACTCGCTCATTTAACTTTCCTTTGATTTTCCTCCACTCGGTTTTTGCGGTCTTCAGAAGGGGACAGACTTTGCTGTTAATGCGATTTAGGAGTTCAGAAGTTTGCGCGGTTACGGAAATGTAAGATTTTAGCAGAGTTGAAGTATTTTGATCGGATTAATGGAAAGTCTTTTGTTTAGCACATTGATTGGGTGCATGGATTAACAATTTATAGTTAACTAGGTTTACATAACCAGTTGGATCTAAATATTCCATTAAGAAATTTGCTGATCTTTTTATTGCCATATAGAAAAGTAGGTTACGTAATTTTAATTTGAGCACTATAATCTCACCTGCCAAAGTACCTATAGATATTATTCAGAAAGAAAGTTATATTTACTGTTAAGCAGAAATATAAGCTTCACGATGTGAAATACTTAATGAAGTAAAACAGTTAACTACATAAATCATTTTCCAAATGCAAAGCTTCACTTAACAGCTTTCCTCGCAACCCTAATCCCCACAATTAAACAAACCTCGGTAAAAGGGCAAGATCATTAATTAAACACACAGAATCATCTTCCAAACAAATAAAGTAACCCTTTCCTTATTAGCTGATGTTCGCTTTAATTCAATAGCCGCGAAAACTGCGCAAACTGAAGGGTTGATTTGCATGTCGGAAGGGTTAACCGGAGGTTCGTTAGGGTAACAATTAGAAGGGTAGCAGGAAAAGTCGTGGGAAAATTGAGGCAGGTCAGGGAAAGGGGGACTCATTATCACTTTGTCAGGAGAGAAGGCTTTTGTTTTGCAGAGCGAATTGAGGTTATGATTTTAATAGGTTACTTAGATTTTCGACGTGGGACTTTTTGGATTCTAGCGAGTTTCAATATGAGTATTTATTTAAAAAAACAGTATAGTAAAAATTATGAAAAGGCATTTGGCGTTTGGAGACAGTTTCAAAAACAATTTCTCTATTAAGGATTTCCTAAATGTTATGTTAATGCTAAATAATAATATATTAATAATGTTGGTGTAGTAGCATTATATGCGTTAAAGCTACTACACCGCCATTATTAATATTTAACGAGCCACAACCGCTTATTCCTGACATAAACGATGTGTATCTGTTACAAACACAAACTATAATTACCGTAAAGAATTTTAAAAAGCTAAAAACGACAACGCTTGTTAGACAAATGAAGAAATATACCGAAACACATCGGAGGCGTTCCTCATGCATTCATTATTCACTAATAAGTCGTTCCGAGCGGAGAAATTACAGCCTTACAATTATATTAGTATTAATGAGAACTTCCCACTTTGTTTTTTGTACGCCTTTTTCAACCAAACCCTCGCCTGACCCGAAGGATTTCAAACAGAAAAACACGGCCTTTCAATAATTAAATACACAAGCTATGGTAGAAACACGATGATTAAATAGTAGAAGTGTTAAAATGAATGATAATGTTATACGAGATTATAAAAATTACACGATACATTGATGATAACACGCTTTCATTAAGAACAATTACAAGATACGAGTAATTGTCGGCTTTTTGTGAGCATTTCACGCTCTGTTTGGTCTGAAGAAGCTCGTGTGGGCACGCGACCGTTTTTATAATTAATTTCCATAATTATACACGTGGCTGATTGTTTACTAGCACTTGTGTATGAACAAGCGTAGCGTAAAATCTGTCTTGACGTATATCCGAAGAAAATAGAATTGCAATTTTGAGGCGATTTCTGCTTTCTTACCCAATTATGAAGGGTCGCTTTAAAATTTGGGTTGTTTAGCCGCTTTTGTTGCACGCAACTTTAATGGGCCGGCGTGGGTAGGGCCGCCGTATAGATCGATGCAATTTTGATTGATTGCATTGCTTAGTGTAGTGTAACCAATCTTATTGAAAACTGCCATTGTATGCCATCGGAAAGGCCGGAGCTGCGTTCGACGCGCCGCTTGTCAAATGGTTTAAATTGAAAAAATAGGGGACAACCCTAAAACGGAGAATGTGACATTTTATATTTTTGGGGAGTTATTATACTGAGTTGTAATTGAAGGTTTGATAGGCTATAAGTTTGTGGGCATGGGGTATTTTAGATATTGTTCATATAAAGCGAAATATGGAACATTCATTTCATTCATAAATATAACACCACATTTGGAAATGAATGAAATACAAGTTGCATACTTAAAGGAACTGGGCTGACAGACTCATTATTTCTATTCTTCATTGTATTAACGTTTTAGTCACTGTTCAAACAAACTTGCGATTCACTTTGACCTACAAATTGTATCGTGTGCGTCCACCAACATCGAAACATCTGCACGAGCTTAAGTGTAAACATTAGTGAAACAAATTAAAACCAATCAGTCGTAACACGTCATGCGATTGTACATATGTGACACTAGCCTAACACTACTAAAACGACCCTCGAGACATAGTCATAAGATACACATTGTGTTCTACAGTTGTGTTAGTGCACGGGACTTAGATGTGTCAAACTCAAATGTCGATTTCTTTTTCAATTTAAATCAATTAGGCCGTCCGTACCCAAAGGATTTTAGACTGGTGCCAATGTTTGGTTTCTATTTGTGCAAGTGATTTTGTTTGCCAATTCCTTGTTACTGTGTTGTATTTGTTCAGTATCATTGTCAATAACAACTCAATACATGAAGTTGATGAATAAAATTAGCATGATTGTAACAAATTCAATCGTATAGGAATGAAGCTTTTTAAAATTACGCATAAGGGCTATTTCCATATAGAAAAAAATAAAATTGGCACACGGATTTTAAACAGGTACACGATTGCAAAATTAATTCTCCAACCGCATTTTTTCCGATTTGAACTCTGCGGCCTAACGAAGTGTATTTTTCCCGAATACAAAGGAATGTAAACATCGTCAGAGAAAACAACAATTAGAATAATGCCGATATCGACGCATCGCCGGCAGCGCCCTCTGTACCACCCCACCTCCCCATTATTTTATCTAATCAAAAAGTTTTAAAAGGAAAAATTATACCGGCCTTTATTATGAGTCAACTTTCTTTAGGAGGGGAACAGAGGATATATTTTTAATAACGCCGCTAAAGAAAGTCATCGCACGAAATAAGGAATTCCCTCGGAAATGAGAACCTTGTCGTAATCAGCGGAGTTAGTGGAGGCGCTTTGAATACTTTTTAATTCAAATGCGATCAAATAAATAAGGAAATACATGGACGTGCTAAAAGGGAAGGCTTTTGTGTTGTGGTGCGGTTGCGAAAAAGTTTATTTATACGGCATTTTTATACGTAAAGGCAACGTGAGTAATCACTAATCAGAAGCGTTTTTATAAGCATGTTAAGTAACTGCATATGTACGTTTACAAAATGTTATAGCTGAATTAATTTAAATAACGTCCGTTAGTTTGATTGTAAAGACAAATACGTGGACTAGGGTTACCAGATACTAATTTCAAAAGTCCTGGCAAAATTCCTGATTTTCGGCCAAAATTCCTGACACGAGTCCTATTTCTTCAATTTGTCAATGTTGATTGATTTATGTTTATATTGTAAAAAAAGATAATTGCGATAATTAATAAGTTGCAATTCGTGAAACTCCAAAGTACTTGTGGCTTTGCCCATTTTGTTATTGTGCTTAAAAATAAAAGTTTACAGTGTATAAAATTCTATGATTTCATTTATTTGTCGAAAATTCCTGACATTTCCCTGTTCCGGCCGCATTCCTGACATATGTCTAAAATTCCTGACATGTCAGGAAAATTCCTGACATCTGGTCACCCTACGTGGGACAGTCTTATTGTTGAGCAAAGGACACATTTGTTTTAAAATGATAATGCTTATTTTCATTTTCAAGTAAGAAACTTCACCAATATATTTTTTTTTTCCAATAAGGAATTACTTTTACCAGCCTATTATTTCTGGTTAGTTTATTAACACAAACATTTATCATTATTTATAATATCAATAATTAATTTTCAATTTTCTAACATCAAAGCTGCCAGCTAGTTTCTTTATAAATTAAGAAGGCGCAAGAAAAATACCCCGAAAAAAAGCGAGGGTGAGACCTCCCTAAGCAGTTTCTTTACTCAACGTTTTCAGTAAATATGATTCGTTTATTAAAACCGGCTAACACGAGAATGAGCTCTGCGAGTTGAAGTTTAAGAGTTATTTTTCTACTGGACTTTTTTGTATGTTTGAATAATATTTTTGTGAGGCGGCATTATTATTGCACACCTTGCATGCGTAAATCAGGGCCTAGGGCGGTACATTGCTCAGACAAAAAGATGCAATTATATGCAAAAGGGGGGAACGATAATGAAGCCGTTTTCTTCGGTTTCAAGGGTTTCTATTAGATCTATGTTATTACTTTCTAATAAGACTGTAACGCAGTTCGCTATGGATAACTTGCGGTTTGCTCCAGGATCAAGTATCATCTTGGATAAAATAAATCCCCTGCATGTTTATCCAGCCTGAATCTAATGTTATCCAGTCCAGCTACAACACCAATTTTATAGACAATCCAATCCAACAAATTGTTTTTAAACACCATTAGAAAAATAATATGTGGTATGTATCTCGTAGTTATTTATAGTACTCAATCTAAAATTCCTAACGGTGTCAACTTTTATGTACAAATCCAAATTGTCTTTACAGGGTGAACGATATGAAGGTTACTAAATTCACACATGACCATATCTGACAAAATTCTTAGTAAAAAAAATTGCATTTGTTTTTTTTTTGTCAATTCATTTCTGGGCCAGGACAGTTTTTTTCTCCTAATTAGATAGAAAGAGCTCGTGATTATGAGTAGAAAATACCCAAAATATCGAAAATTAAACAAATAAGTGGGGTGTACAACTTTAGAAAAAATGGCCCTTCTATCTGGGCAATTTTGGAGAGCGACGTGAGGACAAGAAAGCATGCCAGTATGGATACACTGAAGAAAGCGATCGTACGTAACTTGCACAACATACCGCAAAACCACATTCGTGCAGCGTGCAAGTCATTTTTCGACCATCTGAAGGCCATAGTCAAGGCAGGTGGTCATTTTGAGTTAAAATATATTAATTAAAAAAAATATATATATATATATATAAACGTAATAATAAATAAACTTTGTTGCAACCAAAAAAATCGTAGCCTTTTGAAATTGGTAACACTTCATATCGTTGGCCCTGTATATGTAGGTAGATCATTAGAGGAAAACAAGCGTTCTTATCGCTAAATAGCGATCGCTTCCAGGTATCCTTTAAAGTGATATATCAACGATATATGCCGATATTTTGAGGACTTGTCTTTCTTGTACATTTATACGTACGTATATGAACTACTTATATTCGTTCGAGATTTTACAGAAATCACCAGAGAGCCATCAATTATCATATTTATTGGCGTACTATACACAAAATGAAATGAAAATTGGGCAAGTGCGAGTCCGACTCGCGCATGAAGGGTTCCGTACCTATACATACATATATATAATCTATAACAAGTTTGTTGTATGGGAGCCCCCCTTAAATATTTATTTTATTTTATTTTTAGTATTTGTTGTTATAGCGGCAATAGAAATACATCATCTGTGAAAATTTCAACTGTCTAGCTATCACCGTTCTTGAGATACAGCCTGGTGACAGACGGACGGACGGACGGACGGACGGACGGACGGACGGACGGACGGACGGACAGCGAAGTCTCAGTAATAGGGTCCCGTTTTTACCCTTTGGGTACGGAACCCTAAAAAATGGGGAATGGTTATTTAGTTTGGCATCACTACATAGTATAACACAAAGTCGCTTCCTGTTGTCTGTCTGTCTGTCTGTGCCTATGTATGCTTAGATCTTAAAAACTACGATCTTTAATAGATAGAGTGATTCAAGCGGAAGTTTATATGTATAATATATGCATGAGCAAAACCGCGGAAAGAATAGCAAGTGTTAGTTTATGTCTTTATGGAACATAAGGTCAAGGTTTAATAACGGTACCTATATTTAGAACTTTGAAAACGCTAATATTTTATTCAACAATAAAAATGAATTCTTAAACCAAATTGTTGTATTTTTTTTTCAATGAGACTAAATGGTTAAGTTGGGTAGATAATGTAACGAAAACTAGGCTTTATATAAGACGCATTGAATAATTATACAGTGTGATTTAACGTTACATCAACAAAGTGAAGTCCTTGATTTTCGCGATTGTCACACATTTAAATAAAACAATTTGAAACGCTACGACGGCTCAAATAATAAATATACGCGATACGTTTAAACTGTTTTACTTTACTTCTTTGATTTTAAAATGATAATAGAAACTTTAAAAAAGTCCGTGGGATAAAAAAGTCATCTGAATTTTCCGTATTCCGAACCCTATTTTTTTCACATTCCTTATAGTTTATACACGATAAGGATACACACTCAGAAATACATTTTCCGAGAGATAAAAATACTTATAATTTTCAAGAAAATCCTTCAATGTGCAATTAAGATTTTTCTTCAAATAATAGAAAAAAATTATAATATAGGTACATGGGGATGAAAATGATTATGATAATTATTGTAGATATTTTCACGTGCCACAATACATTAGCGCAGCGTTTAATTCGCGGCGGAGTGAGAGTGTGAGTGTGTTTGTTTATGACTTCCTCCACCGCACCGCACCGCGCCTAAGCCCGTAAAGAACGAGTGTAGGGCCCCACGCTGCGCTCTTTTACGTCCACAAAAACACATTTCCGTAATCACCTTATAAAGGGATTACTATAAATAAAAAGGAAAAAGGAAATTAACCGCGTTACACGAGGAAAAATCCCGTCCCCTCGCAATATGTGAGCTCCCACTGATAAAACACTTTATGTACGTTTTTCGCGTAAATGAAACAATATGTTATTATGTATTCCTGACAGTCCAAACGCTCGGTAAAGCATTTAATCAACTTTATGACCGTTGAAATTGTGTTAAAATTGGAATGAATCGCGTAATATGAAAAGTCAGGAATCGTAAACATTTTTTTATTCGTTAAAAATTCTTTACGGTTCATGTTTTCAGGTAAGCGTTCCGGACGTAATTATTGGGTAAATAAAATATATTATAACAAGGCCCTTGCCAGTGAAAATACATAAAAATATGCAGCTACCCCTGTAGGTTTATGCCGGTCGGGCGGCGTGAGTAGGGGATAAAAAAGAAAATGAGGAGTTATGTTTTCGGTAATAAAGGACGGACGAGAGAAATCGTTTAAGACGCCAACAAATGAGATGGAACGAATATATTTGATTATTTTTATGGCGTGGAATGGCGATACGGTCGGTCTCGGACTTAATGTCTATTTGTTTTACTAGACTTTAATATTATATTGTTTACGGCCGGTTTATAGGCACTTGTTAATTTTTTGAACAATAAAATGAAAATGTAGTTGCTGCGTTTTGCTACAATTCGCATTCAAATCGAAATGCCACAGTATACCCCGGTATAAAACTAATATAAAAGGGTTGCATATTCGATGAAATCATTAAATGATATTTCGATTACGTGTTAGAGGATATTCCAATCAATAAATTAAAATTAATGTTAGTAGCTAATGACTGAAATCGAAGCTAGAAAACGTGTCGTTTCGATTTATTGCAGTCACAATTGAGAGAGCTCGTTAGTTTTATGGCTTCTAAAAAAGCGGACATGAATCAATACATGGGACACAAAGCGTAATTTATTTGTCCGTCCGTAATGCTCGGATGCAGTGAGAAATGGGTTCAGCTTGGACTATATGGTGAATTTAGCGTCCAACTGTATGTAGCGATTTGTTATTATGAGCTTTACATTATCCTGGGTTCCTTCCTGGTCTAGCAAATCTTATCCGTTATTTATGTTTTAGTGATAAAAACACAATACCCGTAGTATCATTGAATCGATGTTCAGAGAGCTGTGGAGACATATTTAGGCTCAAATCAGTTTTCATACATGTATATGATTTCATATAAGAGTTTTGTTAAGTAACGTAGTAATTAAGTTCACAAACAACAACTGATTACAACAACAGAAGTTGTTTTAATTTTGAGAGAGCTGTGACGTAAGATGTTGACAAAGTATTATTTTTTAAATTGATGGTTTGTTATAAAGTGCAACTACCCCTGACACCGACGACGCAAGATACAACAGTCGTAGTTTATGAATCTCATTAACCAGTAATAAAGTTTACGATCAAGAAAAGTGAAAAATGAGGAAATTTTTAAATGCTTTGCTTTACACGCTCTCGTGAACAACATCCCTATGGAAAAAGAGCGACCCTCGCGACACGTAATGAAGGGAGGGCAGCATGATATAATGCAGTTTTTTATTGCGCAGCTACCCACGGCTAAAAAAACAGTATTATAATTCTGCATCTTACTTTTATGACAATAAGGTCGATAACACTGCATACATTTTAACTATTAGCTTTTTTTCTGTATGCCCGAGAAGGGTTTGTGCCAGAGGGTTAAGCATCGCTTGATAAAAAATTTACGTCGGTTTTAGTTTCGCGAGGATGCGCATTTTGGATCAACTTTTGGAGGTCACGGGAGAGTTTTGTTATGAGTTTCTTCCAATATTGTTATTGGGAATGCAAAATAGAACTGAACAGTTTTTTTATATTCTCTGTGGATAAACTCGGTCTTATGATGAATGGTCTTTTTTGCTGACAGAAAAAAAACTTAATTCATTTGGAATCAAGCGTCCCCTAGTCGTATAGACAATGAGATTCTCCTGATTATTTATTATTCTAATTTAATTCGGCTCCGCGAGTCTTTGTCGCCTGTGTTTTATCGTCAGGTAGCCTCAGATTCTAAGAAAAAATATTTATATCTCTCTCTATTAGAAATCCCATTGTTCGCGCGAGGGCACGTCAGCACGCGACAAAAGGAACATTAATTATAATATCCGATTAAAAAACGCCATTTAGCTACGCGTGAGATGTCCTTTGTTTGAGATGATTGAATTTGGAATTACCAACATTAGCTACCTTCCCCAGGGAGGTGCATAAAAAACGGCCCGTACCTACCTACTTATACGAGAGATAATTTGCGGGGTTTTTCACCCGAAGGGCGAAGTGACATAAAGATATCAGATTACAGAGAAAGTGCACCGAGCGCTGAGACACGGACAAACTACGGTACGTAGACTGCCGAAATATGAGGATCCAATTCCATAAAGCACATCGGTTGGAGGAAACATGGGAGTTATGTCCGTACGTGCCCACACATAGTAATTAGATATTACGACTCCCAGCTAATCGTAACTCGCACGGGTGTTGTTTTACCCGAAAGGGGGAATAAATCACCGCACACTACGATGGCAACACCGCGACACAATAAAAAAAAAACAAAAAAGAAACAACAACAGCGTGCGGAACAAAAGAAATTATACCGACGCGCAGATTCATCGCGAAAAAAATCGTTATGATAATAAAATAAAATGGTTAAATAAAAAGCGGTAATAATAACTGTGGAGAACAATGACGCGCATGCTACATTTTATGCGCTCTGAAATGATTCAGGGTTTATTTAGCTAGGCTCGACATAGATTAAGCTTTTTAACGTTCGCGCGACCCAGGTTGGCAGCTGTCGCAAATTTTTGGATTAAAGTCACTCAGATCGAAGTGAGCATTGCATTTTAATGAGACGTTTTGTTTCGCTTGTCCGCTTTTATAATAAGTAATGCTGTTTAGAATTGAAATTGTGACTAAACACGCGCCACCTTATCGAAAGTGCATTCAAATATAAATTATGACTATGAAATGAAGAGGGCTTTATCCGAATGGAAACCGGCTACGAGTGCCGTTGTGACGCAGACATATTTTTATAACAACGTCGGCACAGATGCACTATTAATCTCTATGTATAGTTATTAAATCTTGGAGAAGCAGGACGATGTCGCAGCCATATTATTAATGGAAGTGTATCACGGGAGCCATTAGATACGTAATTAACATCGATCGACGTAAAAAAACAACATCCCGAGCGGCCGGAGGGAAGGGAGAGTCGCGTCACTCTCACGACGAATAAAAACGTCATTAAAGATTGATCGTCTTGAGGAAGTATCATTAATATTATTCAATTAATAAAATGTAATTTCGCGAGGTACTCGCCCCGATGAGGAAAAAGCAATTAGTGGCTAGATTGCGTACCGTCAAAACAACTGCGTCGAGTGCTCAGAAAAAAACGCGAGGAGCATTCATTAAAACGGAATTCGCGAGGGGTGAATACGTAAGGAGTTTTTTGCATAAGACAGTGGCGCCCTTCTTTTTCAAAGTTTTTTTTATAACGAAAACAAACTATGTGGGCGCAGTAAGCGGTTTTCGTCACACTTGCAGAGTGTTAGTATTGCAGTTTTTTTTTAATTGCACCCGTAATGACTGTTGTTATGGTTTTATGGTGCAGTAATGAGCAGTCGTGACATTTGCATGTTGGGGACTTTTTTTCGTCACTTTTGTTGATGAAGTTTTTTGAACGTTTTTTTGTTTTGTTTGCAGCGTGCTATGGCTTTATTTCAAGTTTGCGGTTTAATATTTCAGTAGCATGTTTTTATAATAGAAGGGGTGTTTTTAAGTCTTTACATTAACTGTAAAATTACTTTACATTAAGTGTGAATATAAATGAGCTGATTGTGATGAAAAAGTTAGACGGTTTGTTAGAAGTTTGTGGCAGTTAATCGACAGGTTGGCAGATTGATTGAGAGAGTTGAAAAGTTGTTGTCGCATGTAAAAGACGAGTATTGCCGTCTGTATCTAGACGGCTATCACCCCTCACTCGAACCCGCCGACATAAAGGCACGCATAAACCGAACGATTTGGCAATAGCAACCGATTACGAACGACGATAGTCTGACGTGACGACGGCCCCGATTTGGTATTAGCAATCATTAAATTGGAAATAACGCTATATCGCCGATACACCGCTTTTCTTTTATAAATATCTCTCACGTGAACCCGTGCCGTGTCGTGTCACGAACCTAACAGAAACGATCGAAATATTCAAATGGCGATATAAAAAAGACAAGTTAGGTAGCATTTAAAAACCTTGTTTGTTCGACGACGAATCGCTTCTAGACATGATATAGCGCATCAGAACGTCTGGGGACGACTCCCATTTGCCTACCATCTGACCCTAAACTTCTATGACATAAGGTCGCTTTTGCAATGTTTTGGAATGCACTGTAGTACCGCTAACTGCATTTTATACAATATCTGAAAGTTAAAACAAGAAAATGAAAGGAGAATGCGGTGTGCAGTATATTTGGGCAAATATACTCGAGCTCGAGTTGGTGACTTATTAGATTGATCCAAGCAGAAATTATTCTAATAAGATACTTATTGTCATAACCTTGGACGTTTTAGATGTTAGATATATTATGTATATTATGAGATATTAGTTTGTTTTAAGGCGATATTACTCGTAGTTCAATGAAAGTATCTTAAGATTATGATAGTGCCGGCACAGTATATATAGGCTAAAGCAGTATGGAAACTACGAACAAACGGTCGAAACAGCGCACACACACAGACGCAAGCGTCTACGAGGCGAATAAGCGTACATAGCAGTGCTGTCAGTCGCGCGTGGCGCATCGAGACGAGCGGTCATTGTTTGTGATTATTGCGTGTTGCGTGCGCTGTCCGCGATTTTTTAAAGATGCCACGAGTTTACTGCGTTGTATACGGCTGCTTGAACTCTGCTTCCTTAAAACCGGAGCTTTCATTTTTTAAACTTCCTGCTGATATTGAAAGGTAAGAATGCTGTATTATCACTACTGTTAAGAACACGTAACGGAACGTACGTGATGGCTGGCAACACAGGCACTGACAGCCAGATTGCCGCCGAGCGGAGTAGCTTTTCACTGATTCTTATATAAGATTGTTAATTGTTCAAGTTCAGTATAAAAATATATTGTTATCCAATAACTAGTGTTTTGATTCTTTATAGTTCAGAATCGGGATCTTCTAATTCCATGCCTACAAAATATTTCGGTCTATTAAATTGATTCTCATATGAAATCCTGATTGTCTTGTAAAACGAAGGAATGACGCTTTGCGTTCGTTTTACTTTGTATTTTTTTTTATAAAGGCACTACTTATTGGATATTTTATTAAATAACGAGTATTATCGTGTTAACATTAAGTATATATTTGATAGTTTTCATTAAGACTTGGTGCAAGTAAACAATGTGGCGGTGACACGGTAAGTCCTTCAAAATCCGTAAGAAATTGGCCAGAGTGTATTGTACTACACTACACCATAACAAATTGGTAAGGTATTTTGCAGTACTTTGGATACTATGGGTGCATCGCTACTATTCTTGATGAAAGGAACTCGATTCTATTATCAATAAAATAAACTATATGTGTGTTGCATTCACGTGGCTTACTAAAATATCACTGTTTTATATGTGTGACATTAAAATAAAAGCCATACAATCTGGCGGTGTACTGATACTACTGATTGCATCTTAAAGTGTTCTATGATATGACATATATTGATTATTATTATGATTGGGTCTACTACTTACCTGTTTCATGTGGGCTTTACAGCAAGTTTTCATTATTTGTATGCATTTTGTAACATAATATTGGTGTGGTGTGTGGTTTTGCTTCTAAGTTTCACAGGTGAACTGAATTTTATATTTTATTTGAAACCTGGACAAGTTGGTTGTCGGTGAGATTCTGTAGTTAACAGAGGTAAATAGTTGCATTTGTAATTAAGCAACTGGTGGAGTAAATGAGGTATGAGTATTAGTTTATTTTAATATTGCATACTCAAGTAACTAATATATTATATAAAAACCATTATTGTTAGTTATTTAGTACAACTGGGATTATGTACCTATAGTAAACCTGAACATATCAAGATATAATATAAATGACAACATTGATTGATTACACTATGAGTAATGCACATGGATATCTGAACAGTACAGAGGAATTCGGAAACATATCTCATAATTGATAAAGTGGTTCAAAGCCTAAACAAGAGTTATATAAAATACCTTTTTGACTAACGGTATTATAATATATTGCTACTATTGTGTTTCTGTGGTGTATTGTGTTTTACAGAGAAATAGGATGTCTGGTAATTAATATGACAAGTTGCAAATTAACAGCAGGAAGGAGGCATTTGGTGCTATCAACAATCAGAATACCCCCTGTTGAACTATGTAACTACTATAATAGTAATTTTAATCATATAATATGATTTCAGATGCTTACCTAATTTCTTAAATTGGTGTTTGAATACAGACATCCAGTGTGAACAAATAGGAAATAAGATGATGAGAACCGAAGGTGTCCAAACAAAGGTGACAAGAATGTGGTTTGCTATTGGGGATATAGTGGTAATGGAATGATTAACAGCTTTCTTCAACTAGTGTTCAGCAAAGGTTATGATAAATAACAAATATCAACTGGTAAGAACGAATATTATGTCAGGTAAATATTGTAAGTATTATGTTATGACCTAATAGGTGAGTTTAAAGTTTACAATTAATTATACCTGTTGTAAGTATGTGTGAATGCAATCAACATGCACTGTTGATGTTATAAGTAATGTAGCTTGTTGATATTATATGTGTTTGTATGTAAAATACTCAATTTATATGGGACAAGGTCAAGAGTAAATTATAAGACATTTGTTCACACATTAATGTACTAATAAAGTGTGATCAAGCAATGCAATAATGGGTGCAAGCGATGCAACTTGTGTGGTAATGTATGTGTATATGTGGGTTTGTTAAATACTTAGAAATTATTCAGTATTTATTCCAAATAAGTGAAGACTTGAATAGTTAGAAGTGAACCATAAAGTATTTGGCAACAGGGCATGTAACATATAGTCTGCTTTGAGTGGTTATAATTTAAAATGTATTTAAAGGTTTAAACGAGTTGAGCCTATTGAGTTTTGCCAAGTTACATTGTGATCTCCAATAAGAACTTAGTTAATTAGTTGTGCGTGGTATTTTCCACAAGTCTACAAGCCTTGCTGCTGCTTGTGGCTTCATATACGGTGGGTGTGTAATGATCGGTATAAATATAAATAATATGATTTCATTGAGTATAGCGACGTTTAGTGTAATTTCAATGGATGTAGTAACTCATTGTATATACTTAGTGATCATTTAATATAATTTCAAAATATATATTTTTATTTACTATAATAATGTTTTCGTATAAGGCTTATTTATTATATTGTAATCATCATTATGTTAAATAGTGCTCATTTTATATACAAGTGACTAACTTAGGCATAATTGATTCCTTATTATTATAGCCATATTCATGATTCGAAAAATCTCGGTTCTGGCGATTCGTTCGTCGTCGTACCTAACCAAGTCTGACTTGCCTTAAGGTAGATTAGGTAATGATTCTGACTTCAGGAAAGACACGAGTTAGGATATCATCTATGTTATCTAGTGAAAGGGATAGCAACCTTTCCGCCCTTACCTATTATTATGCTAACTGTACATCAGATAGAATTAACGTTATATTATATATCTCATTTGTTTTGTGGGGAGTATGCATTATATTAAATGTTATTCAATCAAATGATCTTTGTATGGAATGATGATTGTAACATATGTGAATGTATTGAGTGTTTTTGTATCGGTTGGGAATTGTATCGAATGAGCATTGTACCGACTAAAACTAGTGCAAATAAATTGATACGCATAGTTACGCACCCCATGTACGGTACTTGGAGATCCTAGGTACTTCCATCTTGTATGCTTCTACCTGTTTGCAATCTAGTAGAATATGTTGGTGGTTTCTTTCTGCCTCCACGCATGCTCTGCATAGAGAGCTGTCTGTTATACCTAAATGGAAAAGGCGTTTGTTCAGAGTATTGTCCCGCTATTATTCCTACCATTTTGCGAAGTTGGTTCCTGTGGATTTATTTATTTATTTATTTAATCTTTATTGCACAAAAGAAAAACTGATCGTACAAAAGGCGGACTTAATGCCATAGGGCATTCTCTACCAGTCAACCATCGGGCAAAGCAGATAAGGTTGTGGGCGGTGCAACTAACTTAAATAGGTTTTAATAGATAAATACTTAGATAAATACATATGTTTATTATATATACATAATATAAATATATATGGACTAAAAATCAAAACAGACATGCTAAGACATGGATTCTCAGTAAGATGGTGCGAGTTTGTGATTGCTACTCGGAAGTATTTCTTTTGTCTGTCTAAATGTTCCTAGATCTTCCCAGTATTTCTGTTATTGGTACAGTTGTATATGTAAGGTTGTGGTAGGGGTATTATGGGCTCTGGTCCGCATGGAGGTGTCTCTGATCCCTGTATCTATTTTAATGTTAAGAACCTATGTTTCACATGGATTGATAACGATCAAAATGATGTTTGACAAGTAAGCACCTAATATAAAAACAATTAGTTGATTTCACAGTTAACAGTGTGTTACTTAAAGCACATTTGAATATGGAATTTTTATGGAATGACTACCTGCTCAGCACATTAAAAGTTAATAAAAATGGGTAAATATGATAAAATATTACTATGACTGTTTATAAAAATTAAAAAGAAAACTGAGTTGTCATGCATTTGGAAAGTCATTTGATTATTTTTGCACGTTACAAGACCGCTCATGGCAGACCTATAGTTATAATGTGTGGTTAGAATGCAAGCTAAGTTAACTTGTTTTTTAATTTACTGGGCAAAGCAAGTTGTGTTTATTATGGTTTAACCAATACCTACTCCAGTATGTTTATGGTCGTGCAACTTGTGAGTTATGACTTATGGAAAATGTGAATGTGCTCATTTTAGCATTTAAATACCCTTTTAAATACCTATGCAATATGTATGCAGGTTATTCTTATGTAGTTATGTTTTGCGAAGGTTGCCTGAGTTCTAGTGTAAACATGGCCACACACTTTTCTTCTGTCGGTTCACTCTCGGGGTGGACCGATGACCTTGTAAGGATATCAGTGGATAATATGGAGTAATAGAAATAATATTACGGAAATTAAATGATATCTTAGGTAATGAGCAAGTTGTTCGGTTTGAATCCGAATTACTAAGGGCAGAAGCACCTATATTTAGGAATAGTCTGTTTAGTAAGATTTCGGAAAAGCATCTAACATTAAGGCTAAAGCAGCTGTGAGAATGCGTTTCCATACTACTTTTTAATTCAATACAATTCAATTATTTATTGACTAGCATTAACCCGCGGCTTCGCTCGCGTGCCTATATAATATACATCATCCTACGGGAACAATTCTCTTTTTTTCAGGATTAAAAGTAGGCTATTTGTTAAGTTAGGGTATAATCTGCAATCTGCATTTCCCTCATGCATATCCGTCCAGCCGTTTTAGCGTGAAGAAGTAACAAACATACACAGACTTTCGCTTTTCTAATTTTAGGTACTGGGAAATACTTTTTATGTTATCACAACTCCACTTTAACAAATCAAACCGAAAACTCAAGCACTCAAATCAAGCGATCTCAGCTTTAACTGTATCCAAATAAAGTTCACTTCAAAATTCATAACTCGAAGTGAAGCTAAGACACCGGGATATGTGTGCATTTTATTTGTATAAAGCTTTTATAATGTCCCGAGCCTCCGCTTATCGACTTGGGATATTCGAGATTGGTTTAATGATTCTAAGCCATGTTCTAAGTTACATCATGTTCTATTGTAAGATATTGAGGTTCCCTTCGTTGATGAACGAAAAATGTATTATTCTGAGCCAGATAAACGTAATTCAGAATTCTGAAATGAGAACATAATTATTGAAAAGCTTGAATGTATTTATTACGGATGCAGGAAGTTTCCCGATCTTTACTTCTCCCGTCCAAACGCGCCGCCCGCCTAGGTACCGATTGACGACGATCGAGATGCCACCAAATACTATTTTTTTAATTTATTAGGATAACGCAAAAATAGAACCCCCATAAGGATCACGTGTAGCTGTCAGTCAGTCCGTCTGTTACAATCGATTTGCTGCAAAACTACTGGACCGATTAAATTTCAATTTGGCGCAAATGCTTTCAAGAATTTTCATGTCCACAATATAAAATTTCAAAATCGGTGGCATTTTCGTAATTATTAACGTCCCAAGAAACCATAAAAATTACACCCATACTCATATTTAGTCATTTCAACCCCATCGCACCCACAGGCGAGACGGTATTTCACGTCCACCACGTTTGTTTTTAAAATTGTTGTTGTTTTGGTAATCAGCGACCCGATAAACCATGGAAATATTACCCTTGTCGATTTTCAGACTTTGTCACCATATTCTCCTCCTTTAGGGGTTGAATTATCAAAAAACATGAAACACGTGCTTACTCATTTATCGTCAGAAATACTCCTTGGAAGTTTTCAATAAAATAGTCTAACTAATCTTTTTTCCCCATACAAACTTACGACCCCCATTTCACCCCTTTGGGGGGTGGACTTTTGACAAATGCTTCTTTTACTGCACCCCTAGACTTTATAAGGACACGTAGGTTCCAAATATGGACTCTCTAGAACCAGCGCTTTAGTATTTAGACATTTCAACCCCATTTCACCCAAACAGGGGAGATGTTAATTCACGTCCGCCACGTTGGATTTTAAAATCGTTGCGGTTTTCATAATCAGCGACCCGATAAACCATAAAAGCATTACCAATGTTGATTTTCGACTGTCACCACATTTCTCCCTTTTAGGGGTTCAATTAAAAAAACCTGAAACACGTGTTTATTCATTTTTTTTTTAAAGCCTATTAGTGTGTCCCACTGCTGGGCAAAGGCCTCTCCCTTAGATTTCCACAGGTCCCTGTTTGACGTCTCGTCCGACCAGTTGTTAAGGAATGCGTCCAAATCATCCCGCCATCTCCGTCTCGGCCTGTCCCGTCTGCGTCGCCGATCTTGAGTTACCCACTTAGTTGTAATGCTGGCCCATTTATCCGGGTGCATACGGCAGACGTGGCCTGCCCAATCCCACTTGAGCCTGGCTGTTTTGTTACCGACTTCAGCTATGCGTGTTTTGGAGCGCAGCGTGGTGTTCCGGACGTGATCCGTCCTTTTCACGCCTAAAATGCTGCGCTCCATGGCCCGTTGGCAAACCTTCAATTTGGCCCTCAGTAAACGACCATGTTTGGGCACCGTAGGTTAGGACAGGCAGAATACACATATCGATGAGTTTTCGTTTCAGCGACAGTGGAAGGTCTCCCTTCATGAACTCTTTCATGGACCAGTAGCTCTTCCAGGAATTTTCGATGCGGCTGTCGACTTCTTTGTCTTGCCTGTTGCTGAAAGAGACTATCTGGCCCAAGTAACTGTACTCATCGACGTATTGTATGGTCTGCCCGTCTACCTCAACCCTACATTTCGCGCTATTGGTCATTACTTGAGTCTTCAACCGATTCATTTGTAGTCCAACTTGAAGGCTTGCGGTGCTCAGATCTTTGAGCATTAGCTGAAGTTCGTCTGCAGAAGAAGCAAAAAGAACGATGTCGTCGGCGAAGCGGAGGCGAAGCGGAGGTTTGAAAGCCTTCTGTCGCCAACTTCTATTCCCCTTGCCTCCCAGGAGACCGCCAGTTTATTCATTTACATTCTCTACACCTTATAAGGAACCTACGTGCCAAATTTGAACTCTCTAGAACCAGCGGTTTAGTATTTAGACATTTCAACCCCATTTCACCCCAACAGGGGAGATTTTAATTCACGTCTACCACGTTGAATTTTAAAATCGTTCCGTTTCTTTAGTAATCAGCGACCCGATAAACCACAAAAACAACACTCATGCTGATTTTCGGAATTTGTCACCACATTTCTCCCTTTTAGGGGTTGAATTTTCAAAAAACCTGAAACACGTGTTTACTCATTTATCGTTAAAAATACTTCTGTGAAGTTTCGAATAAAATAGTCTAACTAATCTTGTTTCCCCATACAAAATTTGGAACCCCATTTCACCCCTTTGGGGGGTGATTTTTGAAAAATCCTTTCTTAGTGCACCTCTACACTTTATAAGGAACCTACGTGCCAAATTTGAACTCTCTAAAACCAGCGGTTTACTATTTAGACATTTCAACCCCATTTCACCCCAACAGGGGAGATGGTAACTCACGTCCACCACGTTGGATTTTAAAATCGTTGCGGTTTTCGTAATCAGCGACCCGATAAACCATAAAAACAACACTCATGCTGATTTTCAGAATTTGTCACCACATTTCTCCCTTTTAGGGGTTGAATTTTCAAAAAACCTGAAACACGTGTTTACTCATTTATCGTTAGAAATACTCCTGTGAAGTTTCGAATAAAATAGTCTAACTAATCTTGTTTCCCCATACAAACTTTGGAACCCCATTTCACCCCTTTGGGGGGTGAGTTTTGAAAAATCCTTTCTTAGTGCACCTCTACACTTTATAAGGAACTTACGTGCCAAATTTGAACTCTCTAAAACCAGCGGTTTACTATTTAGACATTTCAACCCCATTTCACCCCAACAGGGGAGATGGTAACTCATGTCCACCACGTTGGATTTTAAAATCTTTGCGGTTTTCGTAATCAGCGACCCGATAAACCATAAAAACAACACTCATGCTGATTTTCAGACTTTGTCACCACATTTCTCCCATTTAGGGGTTGAATTTTCAAAAAACCTGAAACACGTGTTTACTTATTTATTGTTAGAAATACTTCTGTGAAGTTTCGAATAAAATAGTCTAACTAATCTTGTTTCCCCATACAAACTTTGGAACCCCATTTCACCCCTTTAGGGGATGAGTTTTGAAAAATCCTTTCTTAGTGCACCCCTACACCTTATAAGAAACCTACGTGCCAAATTTGAACTCTCTAGGACCAGCGGTTAGGGCTGTGCGTTGATATGTCAGTCAGTCAGTCAGTCAGTCAGTCAGTTTCTTCTTTTATATATTTAGATAACAACAGTTACAAGTCAAATTATTTACATTCCAAGGTTTACATAACTCATTATTATTACATTTACAACATTACATTAAATTTAGTATTATTATTACATCGATTTAATTATTTTTGTTTAGAAATTCATCCACTGAGTAGAAGAATTATCTATTAGTTTTTGTCTCGTTGTTTTTTTCTATTAGTGTTTAGTTTTTTGATATGGCGATCTGGAATCTGTGGACTAGTATGAAAGCAATTGGTTAAATGATCAGATTCGGTTTGATTCCTTTACCTGTAAATTACAGGCTTAGTGCAATATGCATACCGAAACTGTTCTGGTGTTCTGTGTCTGTTTCTAGTGTTCCAGAGGCCGATGCAATTTGGACGATGCCTTCTGGACTGATTCATTCTGGACGATGCCGATCTGTGCAAACGGTAGCCGGACTATTTATCTGGAGGTTATCGAAGCACCTGGTGCGTGTAAGCGACACCCAGGACTTTATTTTCTGGACGAGGCCGGAGCACCCGATCTGTGCAAACGGTAGCCGGACTATTTCGCTGGAGGTTATCGAAGCACCTGGTGCGTGCAAGTGACACCCAGGACTTTATTTTCTGGACGAGGCCGGAGCACCCAATCTGTGCAAACGGTAGCCGGACTATTTTTCTGGAGGATATCGAAGCTCCTGGTTTGTGCAAGCGACTCTTGAAATGTCAACCATCACTGGAGGAGGCAGAAGCACCTTGTGCGTGGAAGCGGTACCCAAACTTATTCTTACCTACTGTAGATTACTATTACTACTATTTTGAACTTATTTGGGGTAAACAGTATATTAATAAGATTATGTGTCATAACTGAATATATATTTGCTGTCATGATTTTGTAAGACATCAGAAGCTGAAATGAAATGAAAAGAAACATTGAAATGAAATGAAAAGAAATATTGAAATGAAATGAAAAAAAAATATTGAAATGAAATGAAATAAAATATTTATTAGTTGCGGAATATGGGTGGGTTACATAGGTATCACAATGTTTATTATAAGCGTTGTTCTCCATACTCTACTTACTCAGCATGCGAATATTGGTGTCTAAATGTTGATGTTTCTCTATATCAACAAAATAGAGAAGTTGTTATTCTAGAAGTATATATTATCTCGTATTCAGAAACTATCTTATTGACTAAAAGTTAAATTCGCATAGCAATGCATAAAATTTCAGGCTCAAGATAAGGTCTTTTATATCTCTCGGAAGTTTGTTGCATATTTTAGTACACATGAAGTAGAGACTGCCAGCTGTTTGTGTTGGACGTGATTTAGGTACTTTTAGCAGATAACCTGCTAAAAGCTAGTTATACCTCGTGATAATCGAAGACATAAGAAGCCGTTGCAACCTCAACATATACCTCGCTATTAACCACTCAATTGCTTTTGATAACTACAGCTACTGGTCAACACTCTTATTTTATTATATAAATAAAGTTCATCTCGAATTTCGAAGCAAGTGAGTGGAGCGGCGATCTACCATAGACTGTTCTTGTTTCAAAAATATTGAATGGGGTCATTCAATTAGTGGCGGATGGCCGAACGTAATATTAACAAGTGTGATTTTGTACCTAGGAAATGTAAATGTAACTATTTGATCTTTTCGTTCTCAGTCAGAAAGTTGTTAGTAACGTAGCATGATGTCGTTGCGAGATACATGATTGCTTAACCTCTCGTTTGCAATGTCAAAATTTGCTAGTCAAATTGAGACTAACTGATATTTTAACGTCAGGTTCAAATGTCATGCACAGAGCTGCACTTAAGCATACAAGGGGTAAAATGTAATTTTGGTCATGTTCTGACTTAATTTTTTTATTCTATCTAATTATTAGACTGCGAACTTCTTGTTTTAAGATAGCTAATGAAAAAAAAAAAATACTGAGTATTCGATTTAGGTAACTACATAGTTAGAAATTATGTAGGTTATATATTTCAATACCTAGTGAAAAATAACGTTGCCGTTTTGTGTAATAATAATAATGTTAATAAATTTAATTTGTTCGTGTTTCGAAGAGTTGAATATACAGTAATTATAATTACATACTAAATAACTGAAGTGGTTACAGATAATTTTATTATCTGACAATGATAACATCATTAATGTACTCTTAAGATGAATCGTAGTGGTTGCCACGTCACTATTCACAAACATCTTTGTTTCCATGAGCTGTATGCGAGGGCTGCTATGAACGACTGCTGTGGCAGACTGCACGAGCTGTTCCGCACGTCTTTGTGGATTGAAAGCGTGGCACCCAAGGCTGATTATGCGAGTGGAAGCCGCCTCTACTATGCTGGAATAAACTGTGAGTTCGTTCCATGTCTGATAGGGAATCTACCGGGGTGAATGTGTATACGGATGGTCATTCATTTTAACAGTGTCGGTCGCTTTGATGTCATGATTGATGTCAATTAATCCTATTACTGAATCTGTACAATCGCAGCATTGTAACTAAAAAAAAAATAACATAAGAAAATGCATTTATATCATAACTAATTAGCTATCGTATCAGACAACTTAGTGATGTCAAATTATGTTATGTTATAATTTGGGTAGAATAATGTACGTCATATACCTACATGTCAATACAATTCCATCTCTAGTTGAAATGAATTTGTAATCTCTTTGAATCAGAATAAAGTGAATATATTGCAGCCCAAGTACGCCCCAAGACGATTGTAACGGTGTCCCTAAATATGTTTTTGGTCTACTCGCAGAGCTAAGGTGACGAGCAGGGCGGGAGTCCGCTGCAACTGATTCGAGTGAAGTTTGCTGAGACGAGCGTGCTGATGCTGTTGGTCAAGTTGAAGAAGGTCCTGATGAGATGGCCTTCGTGGACGAAGGTTATACCAGGATGGCCGACTGTTAAGAACACGTAACGGAACGTACGTGATGGCTGGCAACACAGGCACTGACAGCCAGATTGCCGCCGAGCGGAGTAGCTTTTCACTGATTCTTATATAAGATTGTTAATTGTTCAAGTTCAGTATAAAAATATATTGTTATCCAATAACTAGTGTTTTGATTCTTTATACTACATTGTATAAAACAAAGTCGCTTCCTGTCTGTCTGTTCCTATATATATGCTTAGATCTTTAAAACTACGCAACGGATTTTGATGCGGTTTTTTTTAATAGAAAGAGTGATTCAAGAGAAAGGTTGATATGTATAATAAATGCATAATTTATCAGCATTGCCCCCGAGCGGAGCCTAACGGGTTGCTAGTTAATAAATAAAATGCATTTCCTTTTAAATAAATCGTTTGGTTGTTTATGTGATATTTGGTGTAAATTTTTAGGATTCCCTACCCATAGGGTAAAAACGGGACCCTATTACTTAATAAACCTCCGCTGTCCGTCTGTTACCAGGTTGTAAGTATCTTATGAACTGTGATAGCTAAACAGCTTGATTATTTTGCAGATGATGTATTTTTGTTGCCGCTTTAACAACAAATAGTAAAAACAGAATAACAACAATATTTAAGGGGGCTCCCATATATCAAACGTGATGGGTTGCGTTAACTTTGCACCTCATTTGTATCAGGCGCCATACATATCAGGTGCAAACTTAACTTAACCCGGCCAGTTAAGATGGGATACCTAAGTGTTTGTACCGAACCTTCGGTGCGCGAGTCCGATACGCACTTGGCCGGTTTTTAAGCACGCGTGTTTGTAATGGTGAAAAATAATTAAATAAGAATTGATAGCTATGAAGATTTCATCGTTATTAAACTTGTATCAATTTATTGTATTTATATTAGTTCGTGGGGTAGCGTCCAGGAAAACAACGGTTGGCGATGGTGACAAACACCATAATTCTTATAAAAGTCACAGCACAGTTTTATATGGGGAAATAATAATAACACCAGATACAGGCAGACTATGAGAAAAGCTAGACCCGCGAGTGATTTCGTTCCAGTAGTGCGCGCGAACGTTGTATTATCGAATGTTCGGGAGTCGGGACCGGCCGACGCGACGGTGCTGCGTGCCGGCGCCGCCGCATGTGCCGCCCGCTCTCCTCCTAACCCCTCGGCTGTCCGTGGATTACGTTACGTGCGTAAACACGTCGAATACTGCGTGTGCTATGTATATATGTATAAGTATTAATATTGTAAAGGATGACATTTAAACCATTGAAACCAATATAAAAATTGATAACAATATAATACCTAATATAAAAATTGTGGTGTGTATCCACATTAAAAAAAAGTCAAGTGCAAGTGAGACTCGCGCACCGAGGGTTCCGTACAAAAACTTCCTATCTTAACTGCCCTACAATAAATGTAAATAAAAAGTAAAATACAATAAAGTCATTACAAAATCTAAGTACATTATAAAAATTCTAACCTAGGGTGCCGCCGGCAGCGGGTGACAACCCTAGCGCGTAGGTATTTATCTTCAAAGAAGGCCTTAGTTTCCATACTGCTTTAGCCTATATATATACTGTGGTGCCGGGGTTAATCCGTAACTGTTTTTATTGTATCCTGATCATATCATAATAATTTGTATAAATATTAAGAATGTTCAAGCATGGCATATTTTTCTGAAATAACTAAGGCCAACAATGTAGTCATTGCTTAGAAATAATTCGATCAGTCTTCTAAACACATTATATAAAATGTACCTATATGATATTTAATATAACAAGGTGCAAGTGCAACCAGCATGCAGTAAAAAGTCACGCCAATTTATAACAAATCAATAAATTTAACATTTAAAATAAATATGTTATAAAAAACGAACCACCATTCCGAAATTAACTACATGAATATTCATATATAAATCAACATTAGCCAGCAACAATAGCACATTATCGGATAACAATTTATTTGCCTATTTATTGAAATTTGTAACGGGTTTTAATATTTCCATTTAGTTAGCGCATGCGTGAACTAATTCTGTTACTGTCGCTTATTGGTTATTTGTTTGTGTCAGAAAGAGACCGGCGTACGCGCGCGGCTTCTAATCAAATTGATTTTGTCAACCGAATGGAAGCCATTGATAGGATTTTTAATGGTTTTAAAAAAGCGACAATGGTGCGAGTCGATGCGACAGCATTATTTATTACGATCGTAAATTGCAGTAGAAATTAAATTGCTGCGAAATCCCGGCCTCCTTGCCCGGTGTAACGATCTTTGTTATGTTTCCAATAATTGGCAGATTGGAACCGATATGTTCCATCGCCATTTGCTAAAAACATTAATACACATGAAAGTACCAACGACGTAAACATTTGGATTAGATTAACTGACTACGAGTTAGCTGTTAGTTGATAGTAAGAATCGACCGAAAATTTCGTAATGGTATGCGTTGGTAGCCTGTAAAATTGTCAGAAATTAATATTCAAAGTGATTGAATTGCCTTTTGTTTGATTAGATTTTGTGTTAAATTTACAAAATAGCAGCTGAGTTAACAAGCAAGAAATCGAAAAATTAATCTCGAGGGATTAGTGGCCAAAAGCATTTTGCAAATAAATTCCTATTTCGAAAGTTTCATCTTAAATCTCCCTTTGAATGATTACAATGGTCCCTCCTTAGTTAAACAAAGGCGGCATCTATAAACATCTCGAAACTCACAAAAGACGCGATATAACGCAACCGCACTGTTCTGAGGTGCCAAAGACAATGATAATTGTTCCACGTGAAATATAGTGTTGCCACCGACAAAAGGCATAGAGAAAAAATATACATTTTTTTCATTGTAATGCTGGCCATTCACAACAGGTAGGGCGATGCGGGGTGGGCATGGACAATGGGTTCGTATCAATGGACCATGCCAATATTTTTTTGCGTGAAAAAATATTAGGTATTGAGAAAGTTTTGGATATTAATTATTTGTAGAATGATGAGCGAAAGGCGTGACAGGCGAGTTTGCGGCGTTATGTAAAGTGAAATCCGTTTGTTCGGTTACTGTTTCGTATATTAAACTAAACGTTTCCAAATTTCTGGTACTCAGTATCTGTTACGTAGGTATCATATTTTGTATATGAAAAAGAAGAACTGCTAAATTTTTTACTCATAATTACCACAATTAATTTTTTTTTGGATAAGGCTCCATCGTAACCGCTTGATGATTCCACTAAATCTTACTACTTATAATCTTGCAAAGCTAAATTTGTAAGTATATAATCTGGTAACCTTACAATAACCGTTAAAAATCATCAGTCAGTTATGGATTTTCAAATAAATTGTAGAAATATGTTTGGTTTCAACTTTATGCACGTGGTCCGTAGAAAATCCGGTTTGAAATGTTGCCACCATTACCAACCCAAATTAATTACGAGAAAAAAATTAAGCAACCAAGTTACAATATATGAAAAACGTTTCAACAGAGGGTTATCAATAAAAGCTATTTGTTAAAATCGGCAGCTGCATGCGCTCGCGCATCGAAGTGTGAACGATGCCTGTGAGTGTGACAATGGCCCGGGCTTGATGAGCGCGATAAATTAATAACACCCTGTGTGTTGTGTCTGAACATTAATGACGCACAGTATACGTTAAATATAATTAACGTTTATTTTATTTATATTTCCTATGGATACATGTGTATCTAATACGAATAATGAATATTGTTCGGCACGAAACGTCCAAATTATCTAATCGAGGAGATGATGGATCTTGAAACTGTGGTTTTAACCGACTTCGTAGAAACGAGTGCCTTTTTTGTGTTCGACATATGACATGTTACGTCACTATTGAAATGTTTTGGTCTAAGTTTTACATCATTGCCAAACAAGTTTGAGTTAAGTCTTTTGTCTATTGGAAATAAACACTTGTTTTATCCGGATTTTTTTATCTGCAATATAGTTCATTTTTAGGGTTCCGTACCCAAAGGGTAAAAACGGGACCCTATTACTGAGACTTCGCTGTCCGTCCGTCCATCCGTCCGTCCGTCCATCCGTCCATCCGTCCGTCCGGCCGTCCGTCCGTCCGTCTGTCACCAGGCTGTATCTCAAGAACGGTGATAGCTAGACAGTTGAAATTTTCACAGATGATGTATTTCTATTGCCGCTATAACAAAAAATACTAAAAATAAAATAAAATAAATATTTAAGGGGGGCTCCCATACAACAAACTTGTTATAGATTATATATGTATATATATATATATATATATATATATGTACGGAACCCTTCATGCGCGAGTCGGACTCGCACTTGCCCATTTTTATTGCATACTATGCATATTATCGAAAATCAATACTTTGTTTCTAAAATAATGTAATAATAATAATTGTACAAACTCAACAAAGCTCTTATAATCTTTCATAAAATCTTGTACAATATTACATCTTACAACGATAATATAAGACTGTTTTTCGTGTTTCGATTGTTTGCAAAGAATTTACGTCACAGGTTTAAAATAAAAGAAGCTAAGGCGTTTGTTAAGGGATTACGTCCCCAAGATACGGGACTCCACCACAATTGTAACAAGACAATACGTATGAGTTCAGGTAGCTGTTCCTATTTACAAAACCGACAAACATAACTTTACAACTACCGAAAGAGAACTGTTGCAAACATAACCTCTATACCCAAGACTTAAGAACTGGCATCAGGTTCAGAGCGATTTTACAAATGATGAAGTATTCGTAGGTTCCGCGAAGCTAATGTGACTGCACATTGTTATTCTTGAGTTACAAAAATGTTAAGTTCTGTATTGTTAGCGGTGATGCTTGGCCAAGATAAATTAAATTTGGACCGATTGCAACTCAAATGGTCGTTTGTATAATACATAGGAATTGTACGTTTTGAACGGCAAATCAAATTGAACCTATAAGAAACTCTTAGAAAGAGAAAATTAGTTAAATCTTTATAGGTGCGGTCCAATGCAAGCTAAGGATACGTTACTAATTAATACAGATATTGTAAATATTTTATTTATGTATGTACATTACATAGTTATGAAGTCTCATCATCATAAATCTAAGAGCTAGGCTTTTGTCGCAATCTAGGTTTTTGTAGCAATTTTCTTGTTTCCTATCTTCAGCTTTTTTATTTCCTGATCCGAAACACTGTTTATTTTCTCCTTGAAAATAGGCAGAAAAAAGTGAAGATGAAGTGTTATGACGTCTACATAGTTTCTAATCTAATCTAACAATAAAAATCATTAAAAAATACACTAACACCATATATTCCTGTCAATATTCGGTAATCTTGAATCGGATATTTGTTCAGTGTAACCACAAGGAGTGAGCCCCATAATAAATTGAATATAATCGATACCTATACGATGGTCAGTTTTTATAACATCTCTATCACTTCAAAATATATATAAGCAAACAATTATGAATAGGGCTTTAGTCTGACACTGATATAAATTCTTCAAACACACGTGAACTCAGAAAGAAGACCAATAATTGTACATCTTCATTCCGCGAACATATTTGGACTAGATAACGTGTGCTCAGATGTTAGCTTTACATATCTACGGACAGACAAACAAATAGGTCATATAAATTATAACCAATATCGATCCTATCTCCGGACAGGGTAAAAATGGAAACAAACGTATTGACGTGACTTCGGCAAACCGAGATAAAATAAATATTTTAGGGTGGTCGCCCTAAACAAACACATTCAGGATTTGCTGGCCTGTATTCGAGTAGTTTCAATTTAATACGCCGAATTTTCATCACGCTCCCCATTCTTCCAAAATGGACTTCTCGCTTGTGACGTAAGGGACAGAGTCGATTGCGTACCGGGATGGATGGATGAGCCGCTATCTTATATGATATTTGTTTATGATTTTTTTTCCCGGCGTCTTCTATGCAATCTTCGCCGTTCTATCCCCTCGGAAATAATAAGGTAGAAGGAAACGAAATACTGTAATTAATGAAAAAAGAAAAATTTGTGTATTAGTTTAAAATAAAAATATATATTTTAAAACAAATTTTATAGCGATCATCATGATTAAAGAAAGAAAATAACAGCGTGATATACTTTTTTTTTTGTTTGTATGAGCATTGATTACAATGCCATCTATCGATCATAGTATCTTTGAGGCCTCATCACGCCAAAACGGGACAGATTTTTAATAAATTTTGGTACAGGAATAGGTACGAGCAAAAATAGTTATAGTTTATTATACAACTTCGATAAAGAAAAAAGAAGGGTTGGGCATACGAATTCGTCCCATCTAGTTCATAATAATCATTATCAATGTCAAAGTAAAGTATAGGTGAAGTATTTAGTGTCAACAAGCGTTAGCGGAAGTAATGTCTTTAATCTTGTCTGTTATTTGCACAGGTGGTCACACGGCGGTGTTTAGACGCGCAAAAAGTTAACTCCACCAGGTAGTTAAAGGTAAGTCTGTAAGATTAGGGATTTGTTTAAAAATATTGTCTTTAGACTTTATTCCACCATCAGGTTGGTATAATAACTATTCAGGAGAGAGAAAAAGTCTCTGGACTTTATGCCGAATCAAAAAAATAATAGCACTTTATACATTAAAGGGTTTCGGATTATGGGAATATTCGGATTTCATAAAATAATCATAATGTCTAAAAAATACCGCGGCGTGAGAGTGCAAAAGAGTGAGGAAGGTGCGGTTAAGGTTAGAGCTGAGTGTCGGATTATTGGATGCATCGAACTAATGTTGTGCCTGATTAACCAGATATTACTGTAGTATAAATATAGTCGCAAGATCTCGGAAAGAAGTCAATGTAAAACGCGAAATTGTAACCAAGCTGGCTGTTCTGATATATCCGATTCGCTACAGGCTTAACTCGACTTCCTAAAAAGATAAATAAAAAGGCGCGCATGAGTCAATATTGCACCGAACGTGTACGCGCTGTGGCGTCTTTAATGAAGAAATATTGCACTTGTGCGATAAAGGCGCGATAACGCGTCGCTCCGCCTCGGGCCTGAATGAAGCTTGAGACTTACCAATATTAATTATAAGGCGCGGGATATAACGCACTACGCCATGCTTTGGTATAAGGTCGTATCTCTATATGCAGTTCATAGTCAGATACGCCTTTTTACCGCAGTACGGCAGCGTTGCTAAGCACTCCATTATGGACAATGCTGGTTTGGAGAAATTGTAATATCGAATTATTGGTCAGTATTTTACTAGAAATTCTTCAAGTTTATTATATCACTAGCATTAACCCGCGGCTTCGCCCGCGTTCCTATACAATAAACATTATCCTACGGGAACGATACTCTTTTTTTCAGGATAAGAAGTGGGCTATTTGTTAAAGTTAGGGTATAATCTGCTTATCCCTCATGCATATCCGTCTAGCCGTTTTATTGTTGAAAAGTTTGAATGCATTTATTACGGCTGCAGGAGGTTTCCCGATGACTACTCCAGTCTCGCCGCGTCACCCGCACTGGCCTTGACGACAATCGAAATGGCACCAATTACAAAATTAAACATCTATTAGGATAACGGAACTCATTCCATACCTCAAAAGCAAAAATAAATCCCTTATAGGATCACTTGTAGCTGTCTGTGAGTCCGTCTGTTACAACCGATTTGCTGCAAAACTACTGCAACGATTGAATTGCAATTAGGCACAAATGCTTTCAAGAATTTTCATGTCCACAAATGTCCCAAAAAAACATGAAAATGACACCCATATTCGTATCACCCACAATCATAACGTCATCGCACCGCCACAGGGGAATGGTATTTCACGTCCGCTACGTTGAGTTTTAAAATAATTGTTGTACCCGTAATCAGCGACCTGATAAATAATAAAAATAATACCCATGTTGATTTTCAGACTTTGTCAACACATTTCCCCCTTTTAGGGCTTCAATTCTTGAAAGGCCTGAAAAGCGTGATTACTCATATTCTTAGAAATACTCCTGTGAAGTTTCGAATAAAATAGTCTAATCTTGTTTCCCCATACAAATTTTGGATCTCTATTTCACCCCCTTTAGAAAAATCGTTTATTAGTGCGCCCCTATACCCTATAAAGAACCTACGTTCTAAATTTAGACTCTTTAGAATCAGCAGTTTGGGCTGTGCGTTTAAAAACGACCCATATGTTTAGACATATTTAGACATTTCTACCCCATCGCACCCTAACATGAGAGATGGTATTACACGTCCGCCATGTTGAATTTTAAAATCGTTCTTTTTTTAGTAATCAGCGACCCGATAATCCATAGAAACCAACTCTTCCCTCTTCCCCTTCCGGGATACAGGGTACCAAGTTATCTAATCTTGTTTCCCCATACAAACTTTGAATCCCCATTTCACCCCCATGGGGGGTGAATTTAAAAAAAACCTTTCTTAGTGCACCCCTACACCTTATAAGCAACCTAAGTGCCAAATTTGGACTCTCTAGAACCAGCGGTTTAGTATTTAGACATTTCAACCCCATTTCACCCCAACGGGGGACATGGTAATTCACGTAAAATCGTTGCGGTTTTGGTAATCAGCGACCTGATAAACCATAAAAACAATACCCATGTTGATTTTCAGACTTTGTCACCACATTTCTCCCTTTATGGGGTTGAATTTTCAAAAATTCTAAAACACCTGCTTACTCATTTATCGTTAGAAATACTCCTGTGAAGTTTCAAATAAAATAGTCTTACTAATCTTATTTCCCCATACAAACTTTGGACCTCCATTTCTCCTCTTTAAGGGGTGTATTTTGAAAAATTCTTTCTGAGTGCACCCCTACACCTTATAAGGAACCTACGTGCCAAATTTGGACTCTCTAGAACCAGCGGTTTATTATTTAGACATTTCAACCCCATTTCACCCCAACAGGGGAGATGGTAATTCACGTCCGCCACGTTGGATTTTAAAATCGTTGCGGTTTTCGTAATCAGCCACCCGAATCCCATAAATCCCATAAACCCCATAAAAACAATACCCATATTGATTTTCAGACTTTGTCACCACATTTCTCCCTTTTAGGGGTTGAATTTTCAAAAAACCTGAAACACGTGTTTACTCATTTATCGTTAGAAATACCCCTGTGAAGTTTTAAATAAAATAATAATAACCAATCTTATTTCCCCATACAAACTTTGGAACCCCATTTCACCCCTTTAGGGGGTGACTTTTGAAAAATCCTTTCTTAGCGGATGCCTACGTCATAACATCTACCTGCATGCCAAATTTCAGCCCGATCCGTCCAGTGGTTTGGGCTGTGCGTTGATAGTCAGTCACCTTTGAGTTTTATATATATATATAGATATAGATTCTGCACGCGGTCAAATTTATCGTGGATTCTTGTTATGATATTCAATATTCATGAATGTCCGTAGACACGTGCTTCTTTGTATGTTTACATGGCATTATAGTTAAAACTATTTGATTGTGTGGTTATATAAGGAACCGACTGTTGAAACGCAGTGAAACAAGTAATAATCCTAAATTCTATAGAGCTTGTCTTACAATAAATAAAAAGAAAAACTTAAGGAATCTAAACACGCATATACACCGACAAATAAACAAAGTAAACATAAGGCTCTTGGGACTATTTATCACGCGCATGACAACTCGAACGATTATAATTTTAAGTAAACTATTGTGTTTCACAATTAATGAAGGTTTCTCTGAAGGGAACCCGATCGGGATTCGGATAGTCATTACTCTTTGTGCGACACTTGCCAGGTGTGTTCAATCCATCATTCACTTCAAAACATCTTAAGCTACTTTGAAACCAGTATACACATAAGACGTTTTCGAAGCAAGAAATTTAGTGTTTCGTTTATTCCAATTGCTCGATTTTAAAAAGGCGTAAGTTAGTATGGAGTCGAAATTGATAAAAGCCGTTTTGGATATGAATATTCATTGCTGATTGTTACATTGGCTACATTGCCGATGCTTTGATTTCAATGTTTCAGGGTTCCGTTAAATAAGTGATGTAGAAATTAGGTTATGTGACGGGGGCTATATATTTGGAATAGAGAATAAGATTTTGGATACAAATACGAGTATACCTACACCTTATTAGGTACCTACAGACAAAAGCGAAATCTAGATAAATGTAAATAATTTGACGTAATTATAAATTCTAATCGGTTCAGTATGTAAGGGAATAAGAAATAAACACCTACACATTAGTATAAGAAATACTATGCACAATAATCTATGTATACAGCTACTGAACGACGACATTCATATACCTACTGAGAAGGATAGTTAATTAGGTACTCAGTCATAAACAATTTTAGACTATTATACCTAAATGCATACGTTTATTATAATGAATTTAACGTACATGAACTGAACCCAATCTGAAAATTACGCATGATTGAAAAAAACAGCTTTACTACAAAATGTAACAAACTACCGTCTTCGCGTCGTTTCATTATTAGTATAATAGATTGGATAGCTAGTAGAAAGGGACAACGCTTTACTGAATGGCACGTGAGTGAAAGGGACGACTGCCCTTGCGTTGATTGATAACTGTGACAAAAAGGTGGCAGATGAAAAATAATAATTATTTCACCCATTGTTAAAGGTGTATGAACTTGATTAGGGTTGCTACAGTTTTAGAAACGTCACACAAAGTTAGGTTGAAAACCTAATAAATTTACATTATTAAGTGTACGTTACTAATAGCTGGTATCTATATTTGTGATGGTGATTACATTTTGAATTGTAATTTTTTTACATTTCATTAGTCGAGTTTTAAAAATTACTCAAATTATCCAGAACCAATAAGATGCATTGCACAATAATAGGCTGGTAAGATATATTTTAAAGGATCATATTTGCTATTTGTTTTCACCTGGTGAAAAAATAAATTCATGTAAAAATAAATCAAGAATTAATTTATTCAGATGGCTAATTAGTGTGACAACCCTACGGCCGACAGCCGGCTGTGCAGTTCGCATTTAGTCAGGACTAGACAATACACAAGCAAAGCGCCTGCGCAGGTAGACGTTACCTTCCTAAAACAACACCGACTCTTGCCGCCACCCAAACACATCACCGATCAAAACCACTCTTATACCGCATACTATAAGACTGGCGAGTCATAGGGCTGTCACTATACGTGTGCAAAATTAATTTTGTCCAGGTGTACTTATATATTTTTTTTATTTTTCATTAGCTAAGTTCGCGCTTTATGGATCACGATCGGGGGTTAGACGGACGTGTCTCATTGTTTCGTCAAATACATGAGAATTTTGTCAAAAAAAGCTGGGTGGTTCGATTTTTTTCGGTTTAAGGTCGAGTTTTTGAGTTTGTGTAATATATTTTGGCTTTGTTTATTCAGGGCATTTGTGTGCGTATGAGTTTGAATGGCAAAGCCAGACCGTATTTTTAGAAGGCTTTAATGAAACGAGCAAACGGTTTAGCTCAACTTTGCGAATCTATTACGAATGGGCTTTATGAAGACGTCAAAACAGTTCAATCCACGTACTACATATGTACTTGCTTATAAAAAGATATGTACGCTAAAGTAAACCTAATGTTTGGCCATCGTACAGACGTTTAATAGGACCGCACCGACCACAGAGCCTAATAACACACCGCGATACAACAATGTGTAAACTACGCATTAACTAACCTTCTAACGCGGTAATACCACATTACAAGCACATGCTTGTTGCCTGAAATAAGTAGCAGGTACATACCGCATTCGATGTCACCGTGTGCTTAATATACGTCGTTAACGGTCTCACTGTTCACTGACATACAAATTGAACAGTTGAAGATTCCGTTAAAATAGGCACGAAGAAAGTGAACCTTGAACTAAAGGGTGACTCGAGAACTGATATATATGATAGTGAAGTGAGGCGCTACCTGCAGTGAATTGATGACCTGGTGAAGGTATAAACTCATCATCTACGAATCATCCAGCCCGGATTAATCAGGACCGCTCATGCCGCCATTCTTTGGAGGAGGTCTGGACCAGTGGACGGACGGCTTATGGCCAATGACGATGATATTGACGTTCTTTGACGACGCGTTTGGCTCGGTTGGTAGACTCCTGCCTACTGAGTCGGCGGTCCCGGGTTCGAATCCCGGCCGGGGCAAATATTTGTGCAAATATTTGTTCTTGGGTCATGGATGTTGTCTATATGTATTTATATATTATGTATATCGTCGTCTAGTACCCATAGTACAAGCTTTGCTTAGTTTGGGACTAGGTCGATTTGTGTATGATTGTCCCTTAATATTTATTTATTTGGTTAGGTGACGTTTGAGGGCCATTCGTTCAATTTTGTTGGATGTTTTAGCATTTTTCATCCTTCATCTTATTAAGACTTTCGTGAGACATCATAGTTTATCATTCGCTCAGAAGTGTATTAGAAAATATCTCTTTTTTACACTGTAACGCAATACACTGTACCTATGCACATACAAACATACATAATGGCATCAGTATGCGTACTGCGGTTACAAAAATGGATGCATGTTAGCGAAATGCGAGTTTACCTGTTCATTGCGATGTGGACTTTGTCGGCATCGTCAAAGCACAGCTGTCGTTCCGGCTTGTTTAACAAACTCTCGTTAATTATCCCACCGACTAACCAAAATCTACGAATTTTTATCCACGCCTTTTGTATTAAGAAATGTAGAAGCGTTCTTTCAAAACTACGCACTGGAAGCGAAATAGTTAAATCACGCGGACGCTTGAGCTCATATAAATTATCAGATGTAAAGATAATGAAGCATCGCCGCTATCCCAGGAATTCCCGTCTCCTCGTTCATTACAAAAGAGCTAACAATGAGCTGTGGCACGTTCGTTACGGTCATTATTTGCTAAGCTTAATTACCTGCTCTATTCAACGCTATCTACAGAACCGATCGATATGAAATAAATCAATTTAATCTAATTAAAAGCATTACATGTTTTTTGTTCGATAACGAAACAAGACGAGGTATTAGGAGATGGAATCGTGGAGATTAGGAGGTGAGGTTGGAGCAGCGGGTCACCGATCATATCTTCCGACGGTACCTACGTCAAACCGTCCATCCGCTGTCGAGGCTCTCTATAAATTATTTATCCAATCTAATTTAATTTACATCTCCCCTGACCTTTCGGCGTTGCATTCGGCTCTAGAAAATACCTCTCAGAGTCCACGTGACTCATGCAAGTTTCATGGCACTTATTGTATTACGGGAGGAATCGCATTAGGCGGAGTGCGGTGGAATGTTTCGGGAAAGCGGAGAATCAGATGCGTGTGACGACGTGAATTCTAAACGTTCTGGTTGCTTCCGATTTGAATTATGTGCATCGGTGTAGATGGGAGCTTTAGAGTTGTGTTGTACGGGTGCATCACAGGGCTAAAGGGCCCAGGAGGCCCGGCCTTCGCGGCGTCTCGCCACGCAGTCTACGACGGAACTTTACGACCCAACGCCAGCCACTTTTATTGGCTACCTCACATCGATGCCTCCTCGCAGCCTCCCATTCACTCCGTAAGAAATATACTTTTTTATTGCTCTGTCACTTGGGTAATTTATTGACAATGAACACACGTGCATTTCTATTAATATTTTATGTCGTAAGAGTTTTTATGCTGCTCGTCCGAGGACATTGTTGTACCTGGCCGGACAGTTTGTTTTATGTCCACTCTAGGGGCCCGTTTAATTGTTGTTATTGGAATTAATTGTGAGAGGTCGTTCCGCCGTGCTTGCCTTTTTAACTATTTGATGTATGGTTTAGTTCGGGGGGGTATGAAACCATTTGCATTGTTGTTTTACCGAAGATACCAATTAAAAAAAAAAAAAAAATGTATAGGTATTACATACTCGTAGTTTACATGAAGATAAATATATGTAGAGAACAAGCTCTACAAGCATTGGTGCATTCGTATCGCTGAGTTGGAGAATTATAAGGATCCATAGACATTTTAACGAATTTTATTTAGCCAAAGATCAATCAACTGCTATGATATATGATACAACAAAACATCTAGAATTTGGCATAGTGTATTGGTATATAGAATGTAATTTTCAAGTATTGTGTCTATTACATTCTTGTGGTGGACTGTACTTTCTTTATGCTTTTACACCATACGGACACTTCAGCAACATTTTAGCAGACAATGGGCTCCCTGGTTAATTGCAGGTTTAATCGACCGATCGACCGACTGGTCGAGTGACTGGTCGACACCGGCCATAAACCATCATCGCTGTCGCCGTAAAAGTCTCGTGCGGTTTTTCATCTCGGCTGTGGAATTATACCCGAAATGATGCCGATTCTTCAAGGGTAACCGTCAAGTTTGCATGCCGACATTTTTATTGGTTACTGAAGTATATATTCGTTTTGTCTATATTACTTTAAAAAATAAATGCGTATATTATGTAACTTCTTTTTCTTTTTATTCTATTTTATTATTTAGATTGCGCTATAGCAGTAAAATAAATAAATGTGACATTATTTAAGTGTGGACGAATGCTATATGAAAAGGACTGTAGCTAATTTAAATTTATCTATAAATTGGATTGTATTTGCACATTTACACTAGTCGCTTTCGTACACCCGATACAGCATCGCAGTAACGGAACAATCCAATAGTCACAAAGGCTCATTTACACTGCAAACACATTGATCCAGACCCCATCTCATTTCACAAACAAAGTCACGAATACAATTATCAGCAATAACATTTTCCGACGCGCACGCAACAACCCGGTCATAATTCTCGTAAATATCGACAGACAAAGTACTCGGCACACCGCAGAATATGTGCTATATAATTAACAGTTACCCGTTATGGTCACACACACACACACACTATTGCACTGAGAACAATAACAATTACGTGTTCGCCACCTAATTTTGTGTGCGCAAAATGCCTTAAAATTATAATAAGTTGGTAGCTTATGACTTTTAATTTATTTTGTTTTCAAACTGTAAGCAGCAAGAGCTGAGAGATGACAGTCGCAAATAATATTTGTTTTAGTGGATCGAATAAAATGTTGTGTTTATATTTAACTTCAGTATAAGTTATCATAAAAACGTAGAACTCTTGCTCCCAGAGTGGAATCGCTATGATTTAACGTTTAGGAACGACATAATCGAACAGATATACATACATATATGTATCTACCTAGGAATGTAATACCTGCCCAGACTATACCTACCTGAATAAGATGCAAAATACCAAATGCCATCACTTACAAATACACAGAGGTGAACATATAGACGGATACGTACCTGTAAACAAATAAAACATACGTTATTCATTATATTAACGCCACTTACTACATGCATTAAATACTATTATGAGTTATGACTGGCGAATTATCTAAATTTATTATTATAATGGTCATAATCCCTTTATGATTAATAATAACTGATTTTATAAATAATAAGGAGATAGTTAACAATGATTAAACAATGCAAAGAACGTATGATAGGAAAAGAATCTACAAAAAAACCTATGATTGATTCTGTTTTTTTCAGAACCAAGTATGAACTAGCATTACCTAGCTAAAAACGTAAAAGACATGCATAAAACCATACTTGTTATAACAAAACAATAGTGGGACTATAGAATGTAATTTTATAGCTTTAATCCATGCATGGAAGGAGCGATGTACACCATTAATTAGAGCTAAACGGACTTTCTAGATACGTTTTCTTATTCGAACTCAAAAAGGATAAAGTGCCGGTAGGTGTGAAACTACAATTATTCGCAGGAAAACCGTAATTAATGTAACCTAACTTCTTACGGCAGCAAGAAAAGTGACCTGCGCAACGCCTGGTCACACTATACACTGTGGCAACAGTAAGATGGTAAAAACTTCGAAAGGCCCTTTTGTATGTTAATTAGTTTAGAGTACTAGTATGGATCTAACGTACAAAAACATAGTAAACACGAACCACCCGAAAAATAAAATGGTTTTAAGCCCGCCTTTTGTAAGAAAATTGACAAGTTTTCTGCATAGACGATTAGACGTGCAATAAAAATAAATGCATATTCAGATGAATACCTGAATATTGGGATTTGTTTCCGTAATTAATTGAATCAGGCGTTAGGTAGGTACTTTGGGGAAATCCATATTAATTAAAATAATAATATTGGTTTGCTATTCCGGGATATAATATCGTGATATTATTATTTTTAATGGTTTCCGTGTCTTCAAATCCTTCACCTCCTATGTTGTGTCTGTCATACAAATACTATCAACAGGTCGATTTGTTTTTCTAATGGTTCTTAAAATATTATGATTATATTTATTTTTAACCAAATGCACTGACCAGGAGCTATTTTTGATATTCATAATGACAAATGTCAGAGATCTCAGCACTACACATCTACTTTATCGATGTGCTCTATTAGAATAGAATAGAATAGAATATTCTTTATTGCACACCTCAACAGGAAATAAATACAAACAAATTCAGACTACAAGTAACATTCAATAGAGGTAAACAGCAGGCAGTCTTATCGCTAAAGAGCGATCTCATCCAGTCAACCTTTATTCTAGTCGAAGTTGCTGTTATTACATTATCTATCATTAAAATCGTTATAATAAATATAATCGTTATTAAAATAAAATGACGTATTCCCCAACCGTTGCCGTACGCCCTGTACACTGTGCACTGCGCCCGCGCTCCAGAGCGCGCATCGCGGGCGTCGCGCGCGCATTCCACCGCTTTTTCACCAGATTCCCTCACGCCGTCTCGCTCCTCTAATTGCGCTTAATTTTTGCTTCGTGCCTGCTTAAATACGACCCTGCGTCCGCGCCGTTTAAAATTGCTGAGCCTTTCTGACTTAGGATACTTTGTGATCATGTTTTATCGTGAGATTTTGGTAGTATTAATAACAATGACATTTAATTGAGATAATTTTATTCTAAAATTATAATGAGGCTCAAATATTTTCCTATTGAAGTCCACGAATCGCCCTGAAGGATGTTGAGCAGTTCTGCTCAATTTGTTTGTACACTGTGGTTGCATCATATAATTAAAACACTTTTGACATTTAAAGCCTATTACCTAACATCGCTGTGTTCGAGCTAAATCAAAGTGAATGTCAGTTTATATTCAGTTGTTACGTTAAAGGGCAAGGCATAAAGAAAGCCCAATCGGTCAGCGGGCATTCCCTTAAGCAAACCTTGTCTTGTGAATGTGACCGGTCAATCCCACTAACGAAACGACCGCCCATCCGCATCAACATAGTAGCAATGAAACCCTAAATCACACCCAATGTAAGTACAACAAGAAAACCTGTGATTCAGTACACACTGAGACCATGGGAACGCTGTAACGAGCCAAACCTATTAAAGAAGCGAAGCGTAGAGAAATATCTCACGATCCTCATTACAAATTATGGCCGCATTCCCACTTCAGACTCTATTAAAGAGCAACAGCTAGGAAATGAGCCGAGGGGACGCAATTAATATGAGATAATATAAGCAAAAACTAGCTCAGAATAAATGACAAATTGCCCTCGATAAAAAGTAAGTTTAATAAGTGCGAATGCGAGATTCCAGGCCTGATAGCCCTCCGAATGCAAGCTGTTGTCAGCTCTCATAACTATTTATGCTGCGAATGCGGCTGGCTGCAATTTATATTGAAATGACCGAGCTATTCCGCTAAGGAGGTAATTTAAATTTAAATATTTTCGTTGTATATTTGTATTATTATTGCATATTAGTTTTATTCTGAACAGACGTTTCCTGCAAGGCTGCTGTTCCGTAGGTAGGCTTTGATGGCTTTTGTAAACAGATATCTGAGTGTCACTTTATGATCATTCCAATTTTAATCCGGATAAATAATGATAACGATTTACAATGTAACTTTTTGTAAGAAAAATAGAACTACCTCCAGTATAAAATTCTATTCTTCAATGGTTCAAAATGTGTATTATCTGTTGGCTTTTGACAACGGGCCCAGTCAACGGGAAATGAAACTTATATTGTGTATCAATAGCGGAAAAACTGTGATTGCCAAAGTACCTTGCAGCTGTATTTTAAATAACTAACTGTATCACATGGCATCGATTATAAAAACGAATATAATAAAAACTAAACAATGATGTCACGAAACTTCATTCCGCAGTGCTGACACGACGTGGCACCTCACAACAACCTTTGTCCCCTTGTTACCTCCAAAACGACCACCCGATAAGAATAGAGACAGGAATCCAAGCGCGAGCCGATTAAACTTCTAGGTGAAAATAAAAGAGATTGTTTATAAAGCCGGGGAAGACGGCATGACAATAGACGCTGGTGATGGACCGAGACTTGCGTTCGACGCGCGCTCCACGCATCGCTCTCACCCGATCCAAACTCGAATTTACTGTCACTGATTTAGAGTTCATTAATTTGAAGACGCCAGTAAAACATGCGACTATAAGAAGATGATTTGGAAGTGGGGGCGTGATGCGCGAAAGAGAAAGCTAACGGGGCGTAACAAGGACGAAGCTACGTCGAGGGTCACAAGCGTGATGTCAGGTCAGCCACTTTTGCACCTCACCATAACAACTCGTCTCAAATTATTATGGACGCTTGATAAGTGTTGGTAGATTGCAGCGTCTTGGTACTTTACGATGTTAATTAAGTGTTTACGTTGCTAGGTGTACTAGTCAGGAACATTGTTGACACTTGTCGCTGGCGCCGTCCGTGGCCGTTTTTTGTTTACCGTCACGTCACTCATCGGCTACTGTGCTTTCACTGGTCTAAAGAGAGCGTTGACATCCAAAAAAACGCAAGTGAACACGAGTACATCCGTTGATCGAGTGATTTGATTATCACGTGATGAGATGTTGTCTACAGAATCTGGGCCCATCTCCACGATATCGATAAGATAAAAATACTTTAGACGGGCGAAACAACATTATTAAGGTACACATTTTAGATGACCGTAATAAAATAGTATTAGAGTAATAATGATTTATAGCAATAAAAGCGGTTATGATGTTGGCCAATAAACTTCCCAAATCTCTTTGCGTTTTAAAATAACTCTAGATTAAGGATAAAAGACTTGAGCTGGCTGAATCTATTACGTCGGTCTCTTAATGCGTCTTAATGTGTATTTTACGATTGGTACACAAGACGAGAGCGGTTTTACAACAGTTCGAGCGATCTCTATCTGGTGTTATTAAATCCTCTGATGTTCCGAAATACGAAATTATGAATGAGGAATAAATCAACGGGGGCGGTCGTAAACCGCTTTATGTTTTGTTCTGGCGAATACTTGGAGTAACCCGTACTAATGTACGCCGCACTAAACCGTCCGCTTGCCTCAATTATGGCAGATGAGAGCTTGCTCACTTAAATTATATGTCGTACTGGTTTTCAACACGTGCTTCATTTTAACTGGATGCCGACTAATTAAATAACGTCCATTGTTGCTGGGTTCTTAATTCGACGACGCACTGCGATATTCCTGATCAGCTCCATCAGTTAGATTATCAAAAAATGTTGGACTAAGTATTTATTGTTTTGTCACAAACAAAAATACTAAAGATAAAGCGCATCAAAGTACGGGAGTAAGGGGGGGTCGTGACGTCATGCCTTGCTAAACTGTAGGAAAACTTGAACGGACTATATTTTCGTATTTTTTGGTTGATTGAAAAAATAAAAAATACGCGTATTTTTTACGTTAGATAACGGACAAACTATATTGTTTTAGGAATCTAGACTATTTATTCGAGCTGCATCAAGGGACATATTAACAAGTTGACATTTTAAAAGATATATCTTAGTATGTCAAAATTTTAAAATATATTGCTCGAGTGTTTTCATTCGCGCTTTAGTTAAATGCCGTGCAATATTGAATTTTACGCCTATTGAAATAGCCTAACCTAACCTATCCTCCCAATCTTCGTTCATCCCAATGAGAAAGTAATGACATAACGATAAATTCGAATAAAGCACATCGCTAAAGTTCACAGTGGCGAGATCTCGGATAAATGTAATTAGGAATGTTGTTTAAATAAATTAAATAATTAATTTAATCCCTCAATAAGATAAAAACATGAACTAGTTAGTTTATTTATATGTATAAACTTTCTAAACAGTTATAACGTTGCGCACATCACTAACATATTTCGTTATTGCTTTCATTGTAGTAGTTAGCACTAATGTATCTGCGTCATTTGGTGAAAAATCGTCAGTCACCATTACTTAAGCAACAGATCTTGTATAGAGATATAGTCAAGGCGATTTTGCTTTTGATCGCGTATCATAAACGCATTAACACTTAATGAAACATTATGAATGGCTACATATTAATGTTAGGGGTGCAGCCACGTCGATATGATAAATGTGTGGTGGATGACTCGCGTGAAGTCCCGTCTTCGATTCCCGATTGGCACGACATTAGGCCGGGCCTCCTTATTCAAGCGTCACAGCCATACATGGGTGTACTCCCAAGGAATGCAGAGTGACGAGCGACGACTATCGAACTGACTTGACTTTGTCCATGCTTCCAATACTACCTGTCTAGCACAACTTTGCTTCGCGACTCTTGACATAGCGCTATCCGTCCCTCCTTCACATTACTGCGCAGAAGGAGACGGGTAATTATCTCGCGCGAGAAATAGTCGCGTATGACAGCTATGCTGTGTTCCTAATATTCCTACACTTGACTATATAGGTAAATACTTTTGCGAATTTTCGATGGAAGTGACTTATGAGCTTAATCATTCCCACAATATTATCATATTTGCTTGACAAATGTCCTACCCTACATAATGTATGTACAGACGTCCTATCATGCGATTTACCAATGACCGTTTTCCTATTCGGATAAGATGGTAAGCTATTTCAAACGGAACTTTTACAAAAATTCACTACTTACTTAACTCTAATTGAAAACCAAAATCGTGTTCCTGCCGGTGATAGCATCGCTTCCTTGTCACGTTTGCCTGAATTCACTCTCTGCTACTCAGGTATAGCCTCCGCCATGCCTAGCCGCGAAGCTAGGCTTCACACATTTATTAAAATACCTTCACGTATATTTTTAACTGTTTGTTTTTAACCGTTGCTCCCACCGATGCCTTCTACAGTCACTCAATTTATTCGTCAATACATCTTATAAATGCATATGCTTTATGAATGTTCAATTTTAAACAGTATCCATGCATCACATTTGAAATTCATCAGATTATTTAAAGATCGCATTACCATGCCGTTGAGTATAAAAAAGAAACGGTTCCTTAAAACATACAAACAATTGGACGGACGGAGAAAAAAATATGATCAAAACCTGAACGAACACAATGACAACTGCATGCTGAATCAATCACAAAAAACGGAATCCGGGCAAAAACAACAATTAAAGAGTGAGCCACGGCGGCCCAAAGAAATATTTAGAATACGTCGGCCAGAGCACAAGTTGCTTTTTTAGTACGAATACACGTGTCCTGATGTCGTCTCTATTGGTTTAGTCCAATTAATGGCGTCTAATGCGGTTCCTGGAACGACCTTACGTTATATATGACTAATTTACATTTTTGGACGGTCTTTTAATCATTAAATAACCCCTTAGCTGCGGCCGACTACGGATTTAACTGTTTTGGGATTAAGGATATTTCGTGTTTTATACAAATAAGAGGCCCATTAAAGTATTAGGTTAGAAGGAGATTTTAAGGTTTTTTGTGTTTTTAAGTTCAAGTTCTTAAGTATGCGTGCGTTTTCTGTTTCTGTTAAGTAGACCATAATACATAAACATATTTCTCTGTACATGGATATAAGAATAATAACAGCCTACTGCCGTATCTTATTGACGCGTTAGGACGAACTTTATAGTAAGCCCGTATTTGATGGCGGTTCTGTAGTTAGCATTAAACTTATGAACGTAAGTAGGGACAGCCATTGAGATTTGAGCCGTGATTCGTTATACTAATGCCGAGATGTTATCGTGCATTACTGATGTGCGCTCTGCTACCTTGTCAATAATCCTATAGAGTTATGTGTTCTGAATCCATCAATAAATCCATTTTATAAACGACTACAACGTCAGTCACATTGAATTAACGGAGCTTGTATTCAACAAGAGCAGCAAAGTCATATTTTCCCTACGGTTATTGTATTACTAGCTGTATTGTGTGGCTGTGTGCCTGATTACATTTCTATGCTTTCCTAACCTATTTAACACCTTATAGACCAGCCAGCTTAGACTGGTCTTCATAATATTTCCTCTCTCTTCCTGCGCACATTTTCCATGAAAAATATAACTTGGATATCTTAAAGTCAATAGGCATTTTCCTGACAAACAAGCCACTTGCTTAAAAAATATATTTGTGTATAGCGTAGATTTAATGGAGTCAAAAATAGTTTTAAGAATGATAATTATTTACAAGAATATTAATTTAGCAGTTTACATAACAACTTGATCCGACCATTCCAATCAGTTGTAAAATCCTCTTTAAAGGAGCTATAATGTTTAATCAGTGCCTTGTCTTCAGATAGGGTAGAGGTGCCTATTAGTGGTATCGCGCAGGGATCGCGTTTAATTTGCAAAGGTTGTCCTTGCCCAGGATTGAAGCCCGCTCCTCGCATTGACAGGCGCATTCTATGTAAAATATGAAGCGGTTCGCTCCTACCGATGAACCTCTGTGGATGCGGTATTCCACATTTGTGCGTCGAATATGTCCTGTCCTTACTGGAAAAAAGCCTTTCCTGGAAATTTGATATGATGACTGGAAAAAAGATCTCTATTTACGCTTACAGCAACGTAAAAAGGGATATTTTTTTCCTTTCGTTGCTTTCATAGGAAAGCACACATTTACCTAAGTGTTACGATTATTTGATAAGAACAAAAAAAATTAACACTTGCCATGACGATTTAAATACTTAAATGGCTTTTCCTGCTACTTTTTGCAAATAAAATGGATTTAGATAAATAGATAAATTCAAAATATATATACAAATATTTTAGTAAATTTCAATTGAATTGTTATTTTTTTAATGAAAAAAATAATAATTTAATTCTATTTACTTAATTAAATTACTATAGGTACAACGATATGTATTTTAAGGTAATAAAGTTCTTCTAGTTACCGCATCCATTACGTGTCGCGACACATCCATCCACCACGCTGGTCATCCATACAGATATAAAGCAGCCTGCCCGATGCCTATACCCATCCCCCAACAGAAAAAGGTAATAACCGCCTATGACTTTTATAAATCCTTCCAACCTTTATCTTTTCAAAGTATTCTAGTGATTGAATTATGGTGGCTGCGTCCCTGATTAATGCGCGTCCACTTCTGACGTACTATTGTCTGGTGAATCTGCATCCAATAAGAAAGAAGTGAGATGGGATGCGGAATGTGTGTAAGTATCAGCATTTGTCCGTGTAGATGTTTATTTGTCGATGCTAGCTTAGACTGATAGTGTCGCGTGTGTGTGTAGGGCTGCTTTAATTCACATGACATTTTCAATCAAGTTGCTTTCATGAATGTTTCGCTGCCCCTATTTCGCTGACATTATTTTTTATTTTTTATTGCCACTATATATGAAGTGAAGCGGTCTTTGCGATGTCTAAAAACAGCATAGAAGCGAATTGAGAACTTCCTTCTTTTTGAAGTCGGTTAAAAACTTAAATTTTTGTAACTACACTGTGTAATTGTGAAGCGTATCTAAAAATTAAAAACGTCTTGTACTCATAGGTACCTACTTACAAAGCGTAAACCAGAAAAAAACAATCATATAATAACCTATTGTCAGATATTGGAAAATTTCCAGCCTACGGTCAATTCGCGAAGTTATTTAAAGAGAACTCACAAATCAAGCAAACTCGGGAGACCACTCAGCGGTCCTTTTCCTTAAACAAACAAAAATAAATGAAAATTCAAAAGCCGAAATATAAAACGATAAGCGGATTAGACGGAGCGGAGATGACATTGGAAATTAAGGCTGTTTTCTTTTGTAATTTTCTCCCTTCGCACGGGGGTGGGACGTTAAAAATGTATGTATCCCGATCCCGACCCGGTCAGCGGGGGCGCTACATGCCGACGTCTCCAGTCTACTCACTGTTTATGATACGAGACAACAAATAAAAGATATTCCCTTTCTCCACTTAATTTTGCTCACAAGATTTATATTTTTTCCAAAGAATAAAACGAGTACGTGCGTGAAATACGCTCGTCGTTTGTTTCAGTTTCCCATTACCTTTCAATAAATCAGCCCCTTTAAGTGCGGAAAATTAATTTGCGTTTCTATTTGAATCAACTTTTCCAATTACTAAGTGATTTATAATACACTAGCTTTTGCCCGCGACTTCGTACGCGTAGAACTCCTTAATTGATATTGACAATAAGAAAAAAGCAATTAGACTTTCAGGTATTCAATACTCGAATGGAATCTAGTTATTAGTTTAGTCCTGGGCTATTGGTGAAAGTGATGGACAAAATGCAAAACATCCTTTTTGAATCTCTTTGGAGTTGCTAGGCTAAGTCACATTCGATTCAAGTAGCTATGCTCAGAAATGGCTCGAGATGGTGACGGTCCTTAATCAACTGACGAAGAAGGTATGGTTCTATTCACCAAAGATTATTGTGACATTATGAAATTGGGACAAAATAATTATTAGGAGGTAGGTACTATTATTTATTCTAACTTGGTTTTTACAACTTAGTTTATTGAAGTAGTTCAATAAGTTATCTTAAATGATTTATTTCGGTCAATAAAAACATGTTTTTTTATTTTATTTGGAGACATGTGATGTGAGGAAGCTACATGCTGTTCATGAGAAAAACATGGCGTGCCCAAACGTTTGTATTCCTGCTACTTTTGACATTTGCCGTTTGTGTAACGATTTATTAATAGTCATAGAAAATGCTAAACACTTTTGGAAACTGTAGACGTTTAAAATTAAATGGTAAATTATTCGGTATAATTGGAATACGTGGTATAAGTACACTTTGTTCCTTGGCTTCTCCCGTTTAAAGCGTGCCCTTCACAATGTACTTCCCTAATTAGGTGATTCTCAATCAAGCGCCCTGGCAAGATCTGTGTGCGTCTAACTTGCGCATTAAGCTCGCCTAGCATAAGTACGCTTCGCGACTCTTGTCGCGTCACATAGCATCACCCGTCACTATCTCACAGTATAGCGAAGAAAGAGATGGGTAACATTTCTGGCGCGAGAAAGAGTCGCGTGTCACAGTTGTGCTAGAGGTGCTGGTACTGTTGATTTTCAAAACAATATCATTTTTCGTGCCAATATGGTTCTTTCACAGTCAGTTTTCGTCATGAATATGAATGTGTCCATAAACCGACCATGAAACAATGCTCGGTCGGTGATAGAGCCAAAAAATGGCACTCTTTTCTATTTCCTCTTATAAGTATCGCAATTAGGCTATCCTTCTCTATCAAAGCGTGTCAGGCCCTTGACGTAAGCACGTCGACTATGTAGTAAGTAGTATATGTAGTTGATTGACAATTCGGGTATTGTCGAGTATCCGAATCTAAGATCCGAGTAATACGAAAACTTTATGCACTAATACTGTACTCAGTGATAAATAAAATAATGCACTTTAGAAAGACAAAATTCAATAATTGGCTGTTTACGACGATTTCCGAACACTGGCGACCGTCCATCAATCATCGTTTAAAATTAAGAGGAACAAACGTAAATACTTTCACGTTTATAATATTATTAGGATTATTTATATATGTTGATTATCCTGTATTTGCATACTCAGTTATTTACTACTTTATTTATATTCAGTTACCAAGCGGGGGTAAATAATCAAAGCACGTACTATTTTCAGATGATGTGCGTAACGGAACGTGATACCTACCTGAAGGGCTACTGCGATGTTCGAAATTTTACCGTCGTATAGTGCTATTCCATTCACTCTCAAATATACTTTGACAGTAGATAGAGAAGGATGGCACTATTCGACAGTCGAATTTTGAACATCGGAGTAGCCCTGCTGGCATCACTGGTTTGACATGACCTGCCAGATGGGTGTGAGACGTTTGTCAAATCAAATGTGATTGTTTCATATTTGTAAAATTTTATGTATTTGATTTTTGAAATTACGCGATTAATCGAATTTTGCGGATACATGTTCCCATATCAGAATTTATTGTTTTTTTACAAAGATTAATTTGGTATGCGTTTCGTGAAGGTATATCGTAGGCCCAGACGAAATCATTGATTAGTTTACGTCAAAACGATGACATGTAGGGAGTTGTTACAACTACAATGATTTGCTCTCCATACAAACTTTAATCCCGTTTTTCGTCCCTAAAATGGATAAAACTTGATATAAATGATAGCCTATGTCCTATTCTGATATATAAGGTACATAACTGGAAAGTTTCATAAAAATTCGTCCAGTAGTTCTTGAGATTAAGTGGAACGTACATCCATCCAAACTTTCACGTTTATAATATTATTAGGATGAGTTTGTGATAAATTTTGTTTGAGAACTAATCAATTTTTCTCTTATTATTCATAAAGTAAATTGGCTGAAAGTATTTTCGTGGCATGGAAATGCGGCAATATAAGTCAGGTTCGCACCGCATACCGAAGTATAAAGGAGATTCCCTTAGGGCCCGTGTACACGTGCACATGCTAAAGATAGTTTCCTTTTTAGTAGATCAAGCCGTCTTCAGACGGAATGTCGTGGTGTGATAGATTTTCAACGTAAAATTTGATGTAAAATGATTACCTAATCAAGTTTTACTCAATACAATACAATACAAAATGCTTTATTGCACGCCAAAAAGGTTTACAAATTCAATACAGAACAATAATTTTAATAACGGTAGAAAACAGGCAGCTCAATAGACACAGACAGAAGACAGAATAGGCGCTGACAGGTGGCTCAATATTTTTTTTTTTTTCAATCTACATCTTTGTGTAACATAGTGAGTTTATAAATTATGTATAACTCAATTAGAAATGCAAGCGAGCTTTTGGACATAGGTACATATTGTAAAAATCCGTGCCAGCATGGACAGTCATTCTAAAAAATCTGTCTCAAGCCGCGGCTCTGATATAATTAGACACGTGAAGTAGTGATATGTGTTCCAGTCGTTCCAGAGCACAGGTCAAAATATACTGGTCAGTAAAACCAAGGGCGGGCGTCGTCTTGATTATAAATAATTAATACGTGTAGTGTAGTTAGTCAGCATTGTGCGGACATTTCGTGGATATATATACATATATTACAGCCCTTTTAGTACAATAATAGCTATGTACACATAGACCTTGGTTGGGAGCTTCAAGTCATATGAAGGGGTGGTGGTTTGTGGAGTACTGACTTGCAGCGTAAATGGACGCACATTCGTTGGCTAAGTCAGCCACCAGAGAGCTCATGAGCGGCACTCTTATTTGCCAGCGACCAGGCGTCGTGGCCGATACCTATCGGTCGGTACAATGATATGATAATGTTTTCAACTGTAATACACGCAACTCTTTGTTACATGACTATAACCTAGCTCTTTCGCGCGAGAAGCGAAAGTCGCGGTAAGTTGCCTCCACCCGGCTGCGGAGTCTAGTGCGCGGAGAGCCTTAGCCGGCGTAATTAAAGCGCTACGCGGCGAAAAACCCGCGGGCGTTGCGCGGGCGCGCCAAGCATTGCGTTTTTGCCGCGTCAAAAACACGCGCCGCGAACGCGTCGACCTGCAATAAATTAGGGCCGGTGGCGACGCCGACACCGCTCAATACCGCTTAAATAAAAACATTAACGCGAAATAATCGGAAAAAGCGATATTGGACCGATTTGGTCGCGACAACGGCGACGTGAGCCTTTTATATTTGCGTCGGCGTTCAGCTGTTTCAAAGGGTGATACTGAGTTCAAGGAGCTCTTAAGAAATACCGGGAGTCTTTATCACCTGAAGTGTCTTAAGTATACCTATGCTGTGCAAACGAGACAAATGCAGTCGTCTTATTCGTCAGTTCAGAACGTAAAGCAATGTTAATGATCTAAAAATTATTATGATTTCTAGTTTTGTCAGCGACTTTAGTTATGAGGTTCGTCCTGTATCCGTGAATACCTAGCTTCATAATCGACTTGATCCCAAAAGCGTGTGCAACTAAATTCGTCAAAATAATAACCAAGCTGTTCAATACGTATAGGAAATCGCAGCATGGGGGACGGCCTCCGAGAAGAACTATTAATCTGTGCTCCGAGTAGGTGGACGGATGACCACGTGAGGGTCACGGGGAGTCGATGAATGCTCTGCGCAGGGTCACACTTTGTGGCAAGCTTTAATAGGGAGGCCTTCGTTCAGCATTGGGCGTCTGTTGCGGATAGATAGTTCAACAACAACCATAATCCTCATTTCTACTGTTCGCTTTCAGAGGGTACGGTGTGAATTGTCAATAACAAAGGAAACCAAGACATTTTGTATCTTCTATTACGTACCTACTAATGGTACAACTAAGGAACAAAGAGACGTGAGTAACGGCGCATACCTAGGTATAAGTTTTTATACCTTTTATACCTAAGTACATTTTGCATTGGCGTATTTAGGGGGGTGGCCGGGTGGGCCGTGCCCACCCCAATATGGTCTAGTGCCCACCCCAGGATTTTGGGTAACCCATAGAAATTCAGCACTTCATCTCGTAGATCATGGCCAGGCCCCACCCAGGCCCCATCTGAAAAGTAATCTTAGATACGCCAATGACATTTTGATAGTACTTTATACATTTGTGACATATACAAGACACTATCTTACATCGCGTCTACCTGTAATGTAGCATCTAGTTATTTCTCAGTGCCTACGTCACTTTATACGTATTTACTTACTAAGTCCATGTATATATATACGCCCGCAAAGCGGCTGCGAGTGAAGGGCGAGCGAGGTCAGGCCACGGAACCAGCGGAGAATAAGTCCTAAGCTGTCAAATGCAGTATTGTTACGCACTAGGGACGTAATGGCTATTTTTAATACAATTTGCTGTGACAGAATAGACATGTTGACTGATGTTGAATTCTACAGCGTACCGTAGTTATATGAATAAAATTGGCTAAATACTTTTATCACGAAACAAAGAAATAAATCCAGAAAAATAAGTCTGTTTTGGAAATATGTGACTTCAAAGGTACGCAAACTTTATGATATATTTTTTAATCCAAAATAAAATTTGAAAATGTTTTCAGAATTCTCATAATTTTACAAAACAATAATTGCATGACAACCATGAACTTAAACGCACTTTTTCACGGTGAAAATGGCAAATTTCTTAATTTATCCATATAATTATTGGTACCTATACCGGCCTGTGACGTCACTAGCCTGGACGCCTTTTGTATCGAGCGTTTTTAGCGCTACGTAGGAATGTTGAACTTTGACGGTCATTTATGACTTTTAGAGCAGTTTAAATGTAGTCAGTCCCATATAGACATTTGACCACATTCTCAAAAAAAAAATAGTCATTGACATTCTCAAAAAAAAAAATAGTCAACATGTCTATTATTCTGAAGTTGTGAAAAGTAGGTACGGCTGATAATAGGGAAAAACAATTGCATAACTGACATGTTCTCACTCATAAAGGAAGAGTTTAAGTCCTAAACCGTTAAGTGCCGCGTTGTTATCTACGAACTAAGGACATAGCGGATATTTTTAATTCGACTTGCGGTGATAGAATTGTTATAAAGTTGAAAGTATTAATAATAATAGGGAGAAACTATTGAACCTTGCATAACATGTTACATGATAACGGGAAAAAATATTTTAACACAATTTAACGTCCTTAAGCAACTACTTGGTCTTTATTATAGAACGAATTAGTAGAAAAATCAAAGCACAATGAAAATTGCACAGTGTTTATCGTATATTATATATGTTATGATTAGTTTTAAACATTTAATAGTTTGTTCTTAATAAAACCTTAACTAAATTATAAAATTACTTCAAACAAACTTTTTTAATTAGACTAGGTAATGTCGTTCCGTCGTTCCACCGCTTAGCTTTGCATTGGTGAGACATTAGTGCAAATTTTATTTTACCATAATAAACGCATTTTGACACTATATAAAACATAAGCGCGATTAGTTTTGTTGCGTTGCAAAACTTACAGTTCAGGCTGGTGAAGTAAATTAAGTAATCGATAACTTGCGCATTTCGTGGCCCCACGTTATTGAGCAGTGACGTAGCTAACCTAAACATACCCTGTTTACGTTCCGAATGACGTCAGCAAATCGTTTGAGAATGGAACTGACACTTGAGTGAAATAGTTCATATATTATTTTTCTATACAGAAACGACAGTTTTATTGGTTTGTAAGATTTGGGCGCCTGTTTTTTGGCCGAGCGAGCGAAGCGTCCTCTTTTCATCTTCGCCAAAATTTCCGGATGTTTGGATGTTCGGGTTTCCGGCTCCGGATAAGTGTTTTAATTTGTGAGTATTAATAGCTTTGGTGGGTATTTATTAAATCAACTAGATATTATTTCTGTGGCCCTAGTGATAAGGGATATAAACCCATTAGATTTGTATTCGTATGTAAGGCGTTTTATTAAATGTATAAGTGTCGGTTTAGTGGTACTAGTAGAAAAAACTGTCGCAAAATTTGAGTCATAGAATGCATGTAGGTATAATGAAAATGAAAAAATTATTCATAACATCGTTACAAGTCTGCTTGTGCTTCATAATCATAATTATTTAATAATTACATTATCAATAATGTAATGATGTGCATACATTAGGAGTTCATTATTACAAACACGCCTTTTACATATATTATATTCATATTAATTGTTTAAAATAATAATAATATTCATATAATTGTATAGGTAGGGTTATAGTTATGGGGTTGGGTTAAGCTAAATAAAATCGTTTAAATTAGATATATCGTTCGCGTCTGCCATTTCCACTTAAGTGATCATCTTTGAAAATATACCTACTACCAATGTCTATCTATATTACTGTAAAGAAAAAAAAAGCAAAGGACTATTGGCTCTGAGCTGTAGACCTGACAAGTTTGTTTCAAAATGGTTGAAATTGTATTTTTTTAAATTATGAAATTTTGGGACTAAAATTTCATGAGAAGTTGAGAAATCCCACCTTTAAACGAGATCAGCGAGATACTTGGACATCCGAACATCCAAATATCCGGACATACGAAACAATTTTAGGCCAAGCTGAAACGTAGACGCTTCGCTCGCTCGGGCAATCACACTAATATTATAAAGAGTGAAGTGAGTGTGTTTATGTGTATCTTTGTTACGTCTTCACGCTCAAATGGCTGGACCAATTTTGATAAATTTTTGTATGAAGGTAGCTGACACCCTGGATTAACGCATATGCTACTTATTATCCCGAATAAGGTAGTGATCCCATGATATGAGCGGGTAACACCGCGCGGCGCAACTAGTAACGTATAAAATAATGATATCCCAGACAGATGTTCTTAGAAACGTTGAATTTGTTAGTACCTACAATTTATATGAATGAAATGAATGAAATAATTTATTCAGTAAGTACGCCACAAGGGCACTTTTACAAGTAGATTGTGAATCTACCGGCATTTCGCAAGAGGAGACCGCTGTTGAGAAGAAAGTCGAAAGAAACTCAACAGTAAATCATTTTTTCGTAAATAATACTTAGAACAATTACATTACATTAGTGTTATAACTAATTATTACATGCGTACACGTATAGGAGATATATAGATTCTCCAAATCAATGTTAGTAAGTCATTTTAAAATAAAATTTTAACGATCAATTTAAAATATTAAATATATATATTAGAGATGTATAAAGTCTCTAGGTGTCACAACATGCAATAAAATACAATTACTTAATTCCTCAGAGATGTATAAGGTCTCTAGGCGTCACAATATACAAAAAAGAAAAAAATATATAATGATAATAGTTAAATTTCTTTCCTCAGAGATGTATAAGGTCTCTGAGCGTCATTGTACAGTAACACTAAGTTTATTAGAGATGTATACAGTGTCCAAGTAAAAAATGAAAAAAAAAAAAAAAAAACTTCAATCGAGTACAGGATGAAGTCTCTCACGTCAATTCATTACACTGGTAAGCAGTTACTACTCAATATCAAATGTAGAATGGCTCGCTAGCTAAACATACACATAAACGTAAGTCATCTTTCATAAATGAAATCCTTATAAATTGTAACATATTCGTATTCTGTTATATTTCGATTTAAATTTCCGCCGCTACCTGTCTCCCGCAGAGGGTGCGATGCGCCCCCGGCTGCTATCGGAATTCGTGCAATATGACTTAGCGCCAGACACCAGACGAATGTGCTGAGCTTATGCAAGATGCAATGTAGACAAAGCAGCTACAAGGGAGGTAAACTAGTGGCTATTCATGATGTAGACATAGCGCTTTTTTTAAATACATTAAATTTGTCATATTTAACGTTTTTAACCCCCATAATATCTCCGCCATTTTAAAAAAAATGCAAAAATTGAATCTGCAAAAAATACATAAATTATCGAATCTGATCAGAAAAAATTACGGGAATCGGTTGATAAATGTGACCTGTAGGCGAGAACATCTGAGATCAGTCGGTCCGCCATAATATATTGGGGCCTTACCCACGCTGCGTATTCCGGTACGCGTGCGAATCGTGTTGTAATATAATAAACGGTTTAATAATGGACTGGACTTGAGTTACAAAAAAAAACCAGTGACACCAATCTATTGACATTTACAGATATATGTAGGTACAGTCTATACGTCCTTACTTGTCCAATTTAGTAAACAATAATCAAACCTCAAAAGTGACATTTAATCCCAAACTAGGTACTTAGCTGTTTTCTTGTATGAACCTAAATCAATTTTGTTTATAAAATTGAGAGCGTGATGTCCGAAATAGTGGCACAGGTTAGTTCACTAATGAGAAAATGGGAATATTTGATAAAAAAATTAGGGGGTATTTTTTCATTAAATCGGACAAGTACCTAAGAACGAACAGACTATAATTTTGAATACGAATTCCTACTACCTCAAGATTCTCACGAAGTCCTGCTAAATGGTCGTAAATTCAGCGTCACTATCCCAATGGTCAGCGAAACGGAATTAGTATTCGACAATGCAATTTCGATGCACTATCAGATCGCAGGGGCGGTCCGAAAGGGGTGGCAGTATATTCATCTTGTTAGGTATGCGTCCGGATGCGCCAGCATCGGCAAACACAATAAGAGCTTGCCTCTTCTTGCCTTCTTTCTTGCCCCCTTGCCTTCTTGCCTCCCTCGCTCTTATGGAAAACTTATTAGACCGAGGCCCGCCGGGGAATCCTTTTTCCTTGGGTAAATATTTGAGAGAGAAATTAAAATTTGACAGCGGACGCTCTTGCGAACGTATTCTGTATGCCCGCACGTGATAGTTGGGGCGTAAAATGAAATTTATATTGAATTTGCAGTCTTTGTTGGAGCTTCGGGATACAAAATGTATTTGTCAACTCCATCTTTATTTATTCGTTTTAAGTTATCTATCGGCTTTCCAATATTGGTGTTTAGCGTATCGCTTCACTCGTGACTACCTATACTAGGATTACATCCTATATCCTAGTCTTTTAGGCCATTAAATGAAACCATATTAATTTTCAGTTTTATTCATGCAGCAGTTCTTTAATCATGCAATTAAAAAAAATATAAACATTATTCCCGTAGAACTAAAAAAAGGAACAGTTTTAACTGTCTTTATAATTATAATATTAGATACATTCATTGCAGCCTGACTATGCTACACTTACATGTGAATTTATTTCAGAGTACATATCTCTATTTATACGCGGTGTTATCTAAATATATAAAAGAAGAAACTGACTGACTGACTGACTGACTGACTGACATATCAACGCACAGCCCAAACCGCTGGTTCTAGAGTCCAAATTTGGCACGTAGTTTCCTTATAAGGTGTAGGGGTGCACTAAGAAAGGATTTTTCAAAATTCTTCTCCTAAAGGGGTGAAATGGGGGTCCAAAGTTTGTATGGGGAAACAAGATTAGTTAGACTATTTTATTTGAAACTTCACAGGAGTATTTCTAACGATAAATGAGTAAACACGTGTTTCAGGTTTTTTGAAAATTCAACCCCTAAAAGGGAGAAATGTGGTGACAAAGTCTGAAAATCAACATGGGTATTGTTTTTATGGTTTATCGGGTCGCTGATTACGAAAATCGCAACGATTTTAAAATCCAACGTGGCGGACGTGAATTATCATCTCCCCTGTAGGGGTGAAATGGGGTTGAAATGTCTAAATACTAAACCGCTGGTTCTAGAGAGTCCAAATTTGGCACGTAGGTTCCTTATAAGGTGTAAAGGTGCACTAAGAAAGGATTTTTCAAAATTAACCCCCTAAAGGGGTAAAATGGGGGTCCAAAGTTTGTATGGAAAAACAAGATTAGTTAGACTATTTTATTCGAAACTTCACAGGAGTATTTCTAACGATAAATGAGTAAACACGTGTTTCAGGTTTTTTGAAAATTCAACCCCTAAAAGGGAGAAATGTGGTGACAAAGTCTGAAAATCAACATGGGTATTGTTTTTATGGTTTATCGGGTCGCTGATTACAAAAACCGCAACGATTTTAAAATCAAACGTGGCGGACGTGAATTATCATCTCCCCTGTTGGGGTTAAATAGGGTTGAAATGTCTAAATACTAAACCGCTGGTTCTAGAGTCCAAATTTGGTACATAGGTTCGCTATAAGGTGTAAGGGTGCACTAAGAGAGAATTTTTCAAAATTCACCCCTTAAAGGGGAGAAATGTGGGTACAAAGTTTGTATGGGGCAACAAGATTAGTTAGACTATTTTATTCAAAACTTCACAGGAGTATTTCTCACAATAAATGAGAAAACACGTGTTTCCGGTTTTTTGAGAATTCAACTCCTAAAAGGGAGAAATGTGGTGACAAAGTCTGAAATCAACATGGGTATTGTTATTATGGTTTATCGGGTCGCTGTATCCCGGAAGGAAGAGGGAAGAGGGAAGAGGGAAGAGGGAAGAGGGAAGAGGGAAGAGGGAAGAGGGAAGAGGGAAGAGGGAAGAGGGAAGAGGGAAGAGGGAAGAGGGAAGAGGGAAGAGGGAAGAGGGAAGAGGGAAGAGGGAAGAGGGAAGAGGGAAGAGGGAAGAGGGAAGAGGGAAGAGGGAAGAGGGAAGAGGGAAGAGGGAAGAGGGAAGAGGGAAGAGGGAAGAGGGAAGAGGGAAGAGGGAAGAGGGAAGAGGGAAGAGGGAAGAGGGAAGAGGGAAGAGGGAAGAGGGAAGAGGGAAGAGGGAAGAGGGAAGAGGGAAGAGGGAAGAGGGAAGAGGGAAGAGGGAAGAGGGAAGAGGGAAGAGGGAAGAGGGAAGAGGGAAGAGGGAAGAGGGAAGAGGGAAGAGGGAACAGGGAAGAGGGAATAGTTGGTTTCTATGGATTATCGGGTCGCTGATTACTAAAAAAAGAATGATTTTAAAATTCAACGTGGCGGACGTGTAATACCATCTCTCATGTTAGGGCGCGATGGGGTATAGAAATGTCTAAATAATGTCTATAAATATGGGTGTCGTTTTTAAACGCACAGCCCAAAACCGCTGATTCTAAAGAGTCCAAATTTGGAACGTAGGTTCCTTATATGGTCTAGGGGCGCACTAATAAACGATTTTTCTAAAGGGGGTGAAATAGAGAGATCCAAAGTTTGTATGGGAAAACAAGATTAGACTATTTATATTCGAAACTTCACAGGAGTATTTCTAACAATAAATGAGTAAACCTACAAGTACTCTTTATTGCACACCTCATAAAATATACAGGAGAAATACCATGCAAGACATTACAATTAGAGGTAAACAACAGGCGGTCTTATCGCTAACGAGCGATCTCTTCCAGACAACCTTTGGGTAGTGGAGAACTTGAAAAAATAAGATTTTGTTATTAGGCGGTGCAAAAATCGGATAGTAATAATAATAATATATACATAAAAAACAAATAAATACATAAATATAATAAAAAATAAATACATACATACAATACGTTCAGCCAACAGATAATAGGACCATTTGAATAAAATACGAATTATGAAAGGGATAGATAGTGTTCTTTCAGTTGAGCTTTGAAAGAAACAAGAGATTTAGCGCGCCTTAAGCTAACAGGCAAGGAGTTCCATAAACGGACAGCTTTAAAAGTAAACGAATTATTATAAAATTTTGAGACGGAAGAAGGTACGGCAAGGAGCAAATTTTGGGCAGATCGAGCAGAAGTGAGATAAGTGAAACGCTCTTTGAGATAGCGGGGAGTTGCAGGATGAAAAAGTATACTATAAAGAAGAGCAAGAATATGAGAGTTACGACCTAAACTTAAACCTAATAGATGTTTAAATTTGTATTTGGTGCCATCTCGATTGTCGTCAAGGCCAGTGCGGGCGGCGCGGCGGGACTGGAGGAGTAGTCATCGGGAAACTTCCTGCAGCCCTAATAAATGCATTCAAGCTTTTCAACAATAAAATGGCTAGACGGATATGCATGAGGGATAAGGAGATAATACCCTAACTTTAACAAATAGCCTAATTTTTAACCTGAAAAAAAGAACATCGTTCCCGTAGGATAATGTATATTGTATAGGAACGCGGGCGAAGCCGCGGGTTAATGCTAGTATGTTATAAAGCGTAGTACGAGTAGTAGTAGTATCGTACGAGTAACGGCCTTATCACACTTGCGATTTGCGAGCGACTTTTGTATGAAGGCGATCACGCAGCGAGCTCGCCGCGTCGCTTATTTGTATAGAAAACTCGCTCGCAAATCGCAAGTGTGATAAGGCTCTAAGTACAGTCAGCAGCAGAAGTTACTACACACGCAAGTGTTCAAAATTAGGTATATACACTTGTGCTCTATTATCAAGAGATTAAAGGTTGAGATCATTGCGAGTCTCTTATTCCGCTTCTACTGACGCTACATGATACGCGACATATATCTATGTTATAGCTATAAGGCATTTCAATGTAATCCCTCGTACTCTCAAAATCAATTCCATTCAGCATTAAGGCACCTTCACACCGTCAATACGGATCTCAATTTCCAGGGCGCTCCAACTTTTAATGTGCACCTATACAAAGCGACTTTACCAATTTGACTACCCAAAGAGGCTGAAAACTTCGTCGAATAAGGTAAGAGTGCTCGCGTGCATTCGAAATGAGCTGGCTATTACTCATATGTAAATAGAAGACGTGTGAGCTGCACATAGCTATCTCTCGAGTAATTTGGGGGTCATTTACATACCGTGCAGTGTTTTGGGGGTGAAATAGCTTCATCAATGTTTGGATAGAAAGGCACAATGTTTTTCATTCAATGTTTTGTGGTTTTAGATTTAGGTTAAGTAATACTAACTTATTTTATATCTTCCGAAATTGGGACCATGTAAGGTAGGTATTACGGACAAGTGTAACTTTATACACTGCGTAATTCTGTTTAATAATACAAAATTAATCTTTAGAATATTTTTTTCCACAAGGATAATTCTTCCAAAATTAGTTCTAATAAACTTATTCGTCGATGCCAAGGTGCCATATAAAATATTTATAAGCACAATGCTCTGGTTTACGTTGGTATTTTTATTGAAAAAAAAATCGGCACTACCACAGCACGACGATAGATGAGTAATACTCGTAGGTACACTATAAGCACTGAAGCAAAAGTTGTTTTTTAAAGTGTGACTTGGACTGCAGTCTGTTTAACCCTCACTACTAGTGAGTCGGACTTTGTGGAGTACAAACCCACTAAAGGGAATGTCTCCGCGCCACAGTAAATTGTAACTGAAGCAATAATAGTGAGTACTTAGGTACTAGTAGAAGTACATAATATGGTACAGTTGAATTTTATTTAAGATGTTTTTCGGACTTTTATGGCTTTAGTGTCGAAGTATCTAATTCCAATGAGTTACGATATTGCAATGTCAACCGACTTAGAAAATTCATTTAAAACAAGAAGATAAGTTGCTTGCGCTTTTTCGTAACCCTGCTTCCCTTTTGTCCCAAAGCAAGTGAGCAAGCTCTCTCAAGTGAAATTCGGACATTCTAAAACATTTGAACTATTTATTTATCGTTGGCTTCTATTATAGTTCTCTACTTAAATTTTTTAAATGTTAGATTTAGGGTATGCATCCGTCGAGAGTTTCTAGACATTCGCCGCTGTCCCGCTAAATTTGGTGATTGGGCATTTGAAGATAATGTGATGTACTGCAGAAGGTATATTCTGGTTTTTCTATAATTACATTTACCGTAGTCTGCAAAAGCACACGAGGCAAATGTGGTCATTTGTTAGCGCGCCGCTCTGCACGCGTGTCACGTTTCGGAGCTTCCTCATTTTTCACTACATTGGTTTTACGTGTGAATTATTGTTTGTTTCTGTTCGTTTCGTTTGTTTACGTTGCGGGCTTAGGGGGTGGTTCGGCTGAAGCACATGGATAGTGCAGACAGCTATAGTGAGGTTTAGTTCACGTAGAATCTAAAAGTAATTACTGTGGTTTGTACAAACTTTTCAGATTTATCTCTTTCTTCTAAATACCTCGTAAAATCTAGTAGGTACGACTATACATAGACGTATACGTTTAGCTTTATGTACCTACCAATTATTTTTCATAAGCAAATATTACGTATATCTCATACTAGCTATTGACCGCGGCTTAGCTCGCGTGGAATTGCATACACTATCCTAATATGGGAACCATCCAAAAATCATGCAAATCCGTTCAGCCGTTTCAGCGTGAAGAAATAACCACCATACACACGCACTTTCGCTTTAATAATATAAGTAGAACAGGATTTAAAGAATCTGTAGTAATCGTCACAACACCACTGTATTAGAAGTTACGTTAAGACATCGAAACCGCGCCCATTTTTTAAAAATCGAATTATAAACCTAAATTGGTGGAGTCTGCCTGAAAAACGCATTTCTATTCGAGTACACTAATGTAAAACTATCTGCTCAAACCTGTACCGTTCACGTCTTGCAAAAACGCAGATAATGAACTCCGGTAAGTACATTGTACCTTCACTTTCCTTATATGCCTCCCATATAAATTTCAGCCCCTTTCAGCCGTGCTAAGCACCCCTTACATTAAGGGGTGATATCCTGGTAATTAAGCAGGGGGGAGGCTGCGCTGGGCGTGTCGGCGCAGGCGCGGTGGGCATAATTACCGCTCATCGGCGCTTCATTAGGGCGGAGATAGGCGTGGTGATTAGTAAGGTAGGTGTGGTAGCGGGGAAACTGGCTTGAGTTTTCTTTGTTTATCTGGTAAATATATTTTGGATGTTGCGTTTATACACGTTTATATTGAGGTATGTACCTAGATGTGCTATGTGATAAAAATTGTCTTAGAGTTTTCTTTGTTTCCCTATATGGGTTTGCACGTTTTGTGTTGCGGATAGTAATGAATTTGTTAGTTGGAGTATCCCAAAAACATACAAGGCGGTTTAACAGCTGTAGGTATTGAATTGTAAGAGGGCTAGGCAGTTCAAATTAGGCAGATTTTAACTAGTTTTGGTACAGTGGTAGCTCGACATCCTATGATTACTCCTTTATTTGACTAAAGAATAGTCCTATAATAAGGAAAAAAAGATTACGCAGGCGATGTCGCGGGCGCTTTCTAGTACTAAGATGTATAGATAACCAAGTACATTAAAAAATCTCCATACTCGTACATAACCAAGATTTACGACATACAAATAAACTGTATTATTTATAAGTAATAACATATAATACGAATAAATAAAACTAACGTATCTGGCGCGCATTCAAATGTAATGGGCTCGAAATCCTAGATAAGGAGGCTTTATGAGGGGTTAGGGGTGAGAGGGGGCGGGAGGCATTAGTCTCTTCCTAATATAAATAAAGGTACTGCTACGTGATTTCAAAACGTATTAGTACAGTTGGCGGAGCAGTGATGCTGGGATTCAGGTAGTAAATTGGTTTTGCAGGGGGTGTTTCTGTGTATATAGTTTGGGGAAGTTAAATTAACGTTGTTTTATGGTGAATGCAGATAGTTGTAATACTCATGGCTTTGCTCTCGAAGATACCTTGTGAATTCTAGAAATCTAACTTGATTTTTGGTTACATTTTCAAGCCTCTATGTTAAATTTAAATCCCCCATTTTGAAATACAATGTTTTGGACAGAAGCCAGTTTAGATATGTAAATGTACAATGGATTGTGTGATTTACTGCTTATATTCACTTTTTATCGCATGATTATTGTACAACACAACAATGTACGTATACAAAAACACGTGACGACGATGCGGTTGGCGCAGTGGTAAAACAGCAGCCTACTGAGCCGGTGGTCTTGGGTTCGAATCCCGGCAAGGGCAAATATTTGTGTGATGAGTATTTGTGCCTTGGGTATGGATGTTCTTTGTATTTAAGTATTTATTTATATAAGTATGTATATCGTCGCTTCGTACCTATAACACCAGCTTTCTTGTGCTTAATTTGGGACTAGGTTGATTTGTGTAAGGTTGTCTGGTATTTATTATTATAAAAAAAACTAAATGCATAACAACTAAATGAACATTTAATTTTAAATACGTTTCCTTTAGTATTACACGGAAATAATCTTTTAAAATCGGTTTGTAGTTGGCAGCGGGCACCAGGCAAGCGGCGCGAGCGTGCTCGTCGAAGCACCCCATTTTTCGGAGTTGCTTAAAAATCGAGTTCATTTGAAGGTTCCGCGGCGGGCAAAGAGAAATGTCTAGTGGCATATCTAAATAGTATGATTTACATAAAAAATCGTAGCACGCGACGAGGTGACGGTACTCATGTAAATCGCCTTTTGAGAAGCACGTCACGTAGGGAGGAAGGGTGCATATATTTTTGATTTGTTCTTGCCTAGGCAATTTTTCTACCCTTCATCTCGAGTTGCGTAATGACGCCGGGAACTTGGGAAGTTGGAAAGGAAATCTTGATTTAAAATAGTTCGTACGTTAGAGCGTAGTCAATCAAAAGATACCCTTATAAAGGGAGTAGTTTCCCAGCTTTCAATCACACGGGCGTCGGGCGACGTACGGTCTGCTACCTTCATTTGTCTCCGTGTCGCTCCGACCCGAATTATGCGGCGAGCATGTTTCGATCCCGATCCCGTAAGATATTATCTCTCCCGTAATTTTTCTTGCCTTAGTATTCAAGACACAATGCTCTCCGACATGCCTAATGCCTTTCGCATGTATGTTAAAGAACGTAAGGAAAACTCGGAGGGAAATGAAAAAATGTCAATGATTGAGCGTTATGCCCATGGGAATGAATTCGTAAGGGTGGGGTGTTACACGTGTCTCATAGTTGAATTGTCAATTTGATTTGGGGAGAAATATATAAGTTCCTCAAGACATATAAATTGTTCCTATAAGAAAATAATAAAGGAAAAGTATTACGTATTTACCGTTTACCTTCAAGATCTACCTAATGCTATAACGTATTGGAACGAACGAAGAAAGAGCTTGCTAAAGTCTTAGTTTTGTAAGGGACAATGTCTAGTTTTGTCCGCTCTCTGAAATAATTACGCTTTACAAAGTGTCCCCTTTATCTGTCTCCACCGTTCCCTATCTCCGTTTGTCCCATTTATTCCGAAAACGTTCTCTACCTACGTATACGACCGCGGCTCAGAGTTACTTGCTACTTTAATGTGATTTGATTGTTTATTTTAACAAAGAAACTGATTAAGAACCTCCCATATCGATTCCGATTATATTTTTATAGTTGAGATATTGTTTGTTTCACAACTCCGATAAAAAAAGAATAAGACATTTATTAGATAACATAATAACGTTATTTAGTGTCACTACTACAAAGTTTCATAATTATCAGTGTCACAGCCGAATCAAAATCGGAAGTTGGAACTTCGTATCAGAAACGGTTGTTAACTGAAAATCGATATACTGTGTCCCATTTACTAACTAAATTAATTTCCCGTTCCTATTGGATTATTTATGAGTTTGTACAGCAATAAATGTACACCGATAACACGATATTTGCTCGCAGTCGTTAAGATCATGGATCTAAAAAGGAGAACAAAAATGTCGCGGCTTACCGTGCGTCGTAAAAAACCCGAACGCAGTGTCCAGACCAGTACAACAAAAATACTTTATTTATATGCTAATGTAATTTATATGATGCTTAATGTCTCATGGCTGGTAACGCACGATTCTGTTCTTTCAGGGGTTCCTTTTGCTAGAAAACGGTTCTTATATTGTAGGAATTAAAGTGTCGTTTGGAGCGGGAATGTGCCGTGTGTGCCGATACGATTATGAATGCGCAGTAGGAGGCAGCTTCCAGCTTCCTTGCAGTGGGAGGGGGAGGATGAGGAAGAATCAATAAAAATACGCGAGAAAAGCGTTGATTATACAACGGGAGTTTGGAGGAAAATGCTTTCAATAACGGTACATGTAACTGCCTAGGACTATTTGAGTGGGTTCTCTTCGTTTGTGTAAAGAATTCATCAAAAAGGGAGACACATCAGTTTAAATACAAAGTTTGACATTTGGGAAGTAATGTAGTGCGTACATTTGCAGCAAAAATGTCAGTCACCTGAGAGGCTGAGAGCACACGAACGACGCTCTGACTAGCTAGTATGTCCAGTCGCCGTGCCGAAATCGGCTAGGATTGGATGATGAATCTAGTGCATACGTATGAACCACATGAGGGATCGAAGGATAAGTGTGATCATATTATTTACTCTTTTTCTTTATTACGTATCTCCTAGTCTTTCATTTTAATAGTGGTATGACGTAAATAAAATAAACACTTACCCAATAGTATAGGTTTACAACTTATTTGCATGAAGAAACTGCTAAGCACTTTGTAAACATGAGTTAATAAACATTTTCAAATCAGTTTTACTACCAGTGAAAGCATCAACTGCGAGCTTAAATGGTTATGTATAGTTTTGCATACAGTAATAAAATAGGAATAAAATGCCCTCATGTCCGTTTCACAACCATGATTCTGCGTCTGCGCGAGTTGACAAAGACTGCATCAGAAATGTTAGTCTTATTTTCAAGATCTGATGACCATCCTAGACATATATTGTATTATTTTGAATGATCTTTTATCTTTGACATGTATTTTTCTTTTTATGTAATAATTTATCGTGTAAGTGCTTTGGTGTCATGTATACTGTAAACTTACATTGTAATTAAATGAATAAATGAAATGAAATGAAATATGTAAAGATTAAGAAATTTTTGTTCGTCAGTACTTACTGAATCAATCCATCTATCGATTTGGATATTCAAATTGAAAACTTCATTCTGCAAGTAGTCTACAAGAGCTCTTTTACATGTCAGATTCTAAGTTACATATACCTAGTAAGTTAGTAATATGAATACAACAGACGCAAGTAGTAGTATATTTTACAGGGAGATGTATATTGTCTTTGGGTCTATTAAATTACAATAAACTTAACCTACCCTGTCAGAGATATGAAGGGTCTCAGGCGTCAAGAAAATGGTTTGCAATAAATATGTAAAACTTGATGTTTATATTGAAGGGTTTTTTTTATATGATATGCTTTGAGTGGAATTTCAACCCTCCACGGCTAGACGTGTGAACTACCAATTGTTATATTAAAGCCCCAGTAAAGCATCAAATTTCTCAACCAGTTGCTTCATCTCTTATATGCTTTAGGTTGGCATCGTAGTGTAACCAATCCAATGCCAACGTAGTTGAGACGTGGGTTCAAATCCTGTTTAAAGCAAAGAAAATTACGCTTCCATATAAATATTTGCTTTAAACTCGCAACTGTCACTGCTTTAATAAAGAATAATAATATAGAATACCGATGGAATGTTTTATTACATCCTCATTTTAAAACAACGCTAATATATAATGCTGGGTGTCATCTAGGTAGTTTACTTTGTTTAAAATGTTACTTTCGTGCATCGTCTTCCCCTACTTTGGTAGTTTCAAAGCTTTTAAGTACCTATGTAACATGCATGCAAAAGACTTTTTTTTTCAATCATGCTTAAGGTGTATTGATTACAGAAAGCGAATGCACCCAATTTATGTTTTCTTACTCTTGTCACAATGACAATAAGAGTTAAAAAGGTAACAGTTTAAGTTTTGCTTTAGATTATTTACTTACGATTTATTATTACTTTTTCCGTCATTAAAATCTTAACATGTCTGGGACCAGCTGAAGAGAAATTCAAATTATACTAAAACAAACGAAACCATAGAAACCGAGTGATGGACATTCCATCTCAGCATTGCCGTGCATTTGCATAAAAATCGCGGGACAGGCCTGGACGACCGGCTCAAATGCAGATTTGGACGAACGCGAATGTAAATAAAATGAGGAATGAATTACAATTCCATTGTAATATGCAGCTTTGGAGATTTGTGATGTTTTAGTTGTTATTCATTATTTTCATTTCATTTCATTTATATGGCTCAGGTTTTAAACCAACCGGGAAACAAATGACTACCCAATCTACGCATCTAATATAATCTTTCTTGTGTTTCTCAACCAGTTGCTTCGACATGCCTTAGGGTGGCATCGTAGCGCCATCTACCGTAAAGATTTAGACTTTATCGTCGGCACCATCGTTTCAAATTTGTTGAGAATCGATAGTAAAGATGTGCTACACCCGAATTACTTATTTTTATTAAAGCATTAACGTCTGCTAACGTAAACTAAATGTTTACAAATGAAGCGAAGATTGAAAAACTAAATGATTCGGACAGGATTCGAACCTGCGTTTCCAACGGCTTTCCGAATCCTGTCCGAATCATTAAATTTTTCAATTTTTGTTTCATTTGTAAACATTTAGTTTACGTTAGCAGACGTTAATGCTTTCTTGTGTTATTGAATGATGGTACCTAGTTGCATAAATGTTTTTAACTTAGAATTGTGCAGTTTACGACATACAATGGCAACAGATCAAGTCGATTTCAGTCTGGATATATGTTTGAACGACGTGATAAAATATCAATGAAATGTATGTACATGTAAACTGATGGTTTTCCCGTAGTTATTTTTATGTAAAGGTATATTGGTATCACAAATCTAGGGAATTTTTTCATGATCAATCCTGGGATCCACAAATACAGGGATATTTAGTACCAAAATAATTAAAACATTTCCCTTGTGCTTAAAGTTATTCCACTGTCTGGTCTAGTTGAACTTTACGAGTGTAACTAATTGTATACATATTATGTTACTGGCTAGCTACACAAATGAAAATAACTGTCATTGATATTAACATACGATATTAAATTACTAGAATTATTGAACAATAGGCACTTAATTAGGCCCATTTTTATCAAAAATACTTGAAAATGTCAAAACAAGTCCCACCTGCTTGAATTTATAGCATTCTTAATAGGCTCCGAGCACTCACTGGACACAAAACCATAAGATTACAAGTGCGTGTGAAATGTATACTAGCATGCGTCGTTCTTACTTACCTTATTTAGTGTAGGTGCAAAAGGATATCAGCTTGTTAACTTACCTGAAATAAAAAAAGTGGAATTTAAAAAATGAAATAACTGCTAATGTGTAAATAACACATTTATTTAATCATCATAAAGGACAAATTACTTTCGTAGACATTCCCCGTGCCTTATTTTGCCTTGCCCAGAAACTAAGTGATCTTTGTGGAGTATTAGAGGAAGTTGACAACCCTATATGATCGAATGAGATCAATTTGACTTATTTGGAATGGCGATATTTGAGCGATGTAGGTACCTATCTATATTTACTTATTGACCGTATTACGGACTAGTAATTGAGAATTGAAGATAAGAGTAGAGCAAAAGTTGCTTAAATACTAAATACTATCGCTAAAGCAGACATAATATATGGTACGCGTGTTTGTTACAGACACACAAAATACTAATAACGCAGATACATAATTATATTTTCCATCGGGGGTTCAACATTGTTTGAGGACCAACAATCAACTTACATGAACACCAAGGTAACTCGATGACAACAACTAATTTCATGCCAGTATTTTCTAATCTGTTCTTCAAGCAATCTAGGGACTATTAGTGAGTGCATTTAGCTATCGCGTGCAGAACTCTAATCATCATTTAAACGTGTACATTTTTATCAAGCTGACTCGTAATATTGCTTACTTTAAAGAAATAATAACTCTAGTTAAGCTAAATTTACGAGCTATCAGACGGCTGGGCGGCTCTAGCTGTGGCTTTGCTCAGTCGACCATTCGCGTAATCCGAAAAGAAATCGTGCACGTTTATTATATTTTATTTTATTATGCATTTATGTGCAAACCGAAACATGGCTGTTTTAGTTTACGTCATGAACTTTAACTACTTATGCGAATCTGAATATGAGAGGTGATTCAGGATGAGGAGGCGTGATCACGATTAACTCTACCAAATTTAGTCATTTCTAATGAGTATTTCTAACGATCTAACTTTTGTTAATAAAAAAATATTATTAAAATATGCTATTGCATAGTGCATGGTCATCCTACATAAATAAAGAATTGTCAAGTATTGATAATTTTCATTTTACTTGTAAGTATCTCAAAGGGCCGATTACGTATAGGAACGTCGTATCTCACTTATGTTGACATTCCCAAAATGTGACAATGCTGCACCACAACATAACTGTTACATGCGACTATTGTCGCGCGACACATACCTCCGCTCACTTTCCTTTCAATACCCTGCGAGCGAGATGGGTAATGCTGTGGTACGCGACAAGTGAAGTCACGAAAAGATATGCTAGCCCTGCTGGTGTTTCAGAACGATATAGAATTACTTTCGACTTAAAATAAATAACTTATTGTCGTTGTCTATTATGTGGTATGTATTTATGTTAAATAGTACCTTCTACAAACCGAAATGGGAATTAAATGTTTGTCGTCGGCATACTTCATAACAACCTTTCAAATCAACTTGGAATGAATAAAATGACTATCGGCCGATAAGGTAATAACGGTTTGACTTCTTTTTCTAGACAATTAAGCTATTATCCTTTTATAGTTGATTTGATTAGTCTGTAACGGTAATCAAAGCATATCTATGCGTTGACACCTAAACAGTAAACAGTAGCGACTAGTTTTTTTATTAAATTGCTTTATTAAGAAAGCTAACACACAACATATCTACGACATGTCCATACATATACATGTATAACATTGATTTTATCATCAAAGTTTTGATGACATTAATTAAAGGAAGTCCTGGCCTAAATGTGACCTTCCAAATTGTATATGTTCAATATATAGATACTTTTAGCGAGTGTCTAGTGCTCTATTTACCTTTTAAATGTCACTTGTCAATATCACTTGATGCAGCTTGGATAGCAATATATCGGCGCGTGGTAAATAGTTAGTGCTCAAGTGGGTAACTATATGGCAATATCAACTGAATTAGCTTCTTTATTTTTTTATTGTACAAGAAGCATCTAATAATTCGATTTAACACCTTCGATGTACCAATAAAGGTAACTTGTAGGTAATTAACCATTATTGGTATGAGGCCATATGCGTTGAAAGTGTTAAATACCAATCAAATTAAGTATAAAGCGGTGAATATTAATCATCAACCAAAACAGTTGAAAGTCACTAATTCGCAATAAAGAAAGACAAGTTTATATTTCTATTGAAATAAACATTTAATATTTGCGTCACGGCAAATTTAGGGAGCTATAAATTTCTGTCATTAAGATAATAATAAGAGTTGGTGTCAAGAACAGGATGCTATAATGCCTTTTGTTCGATGCCTCGCCTCTTGCATACCAATCGGTTCCTCTAAAAACGTACGTACTTAGCTGTTTTAAAGTTTAATTGTGGCCATATTTTGCAACTTGAATCGCCATTTTGCTCGGACTAAGTGGGTTTGGTTATATAAAATTTATTTTAATACATACAAAGTTTAGCTTACCTAGCTTAGCTTCGCTTTGATGTAAAGTAGATACTTTACATCAAAGCGAAGCTAAGCTATCTATGTATTTATCGCTTATGCTTTGAGAGCTGAAAATTTTATTGAAAAAAGTTTCTAGCCTAGGTTTACCCTTGTTTTATAGACAAACGTTTTATCGAATTTTCATTTCATAGAAATTTCAGTTAATCGAAAGCATTTTTTTCTGGAAGCATAAAATATTTTGGAATGTTATAACACAAACCTAACTTAACGTAATCTTTAGGTTGACATTTTCAAGATTTCAGAAAAATTGTCTATGAAATGAAAATTGTATGAATTGAAGTATTCGGTGAAGTGCCTAAGAAGTTGCTTCACTCTATGCCAGAAACGCATCTATTACTCCACTGTTACTTGAAAGGAGAGCGGCTCGGAACCTCAGGTGTAAGTTTTCGTCACAATGAAACGTCTCGATTGGTTTAGGTTTTTCGTAGAACTAACATTGTCATAAAATGCGTTCGATAGGTTTTCGCGATCAAAGAAAACCTACGCTAGAGATTCGGAAAAGCATTGAGCACTGTCGCATTTATAATATTGGAGGCTCATATGTATAAATAGTTACACAAGTGAAATCATACTAAAATGATTAAGGCGAACGTTTGTGAGTGTCTTTAATTGTTTGTTTATTACTTCTTCACGCTCTAGCCTCCAACAAATGGACCAATTTTGATAAAATTTGCTATGGTTGTAGTTGACACCCTGGATTAACACATAGGCCATTTTTTTATCCCGAAAAGTATAGTATTCCCGTGAGATGAGCGGGTAACACCGCGGGGCGCGGCTAGTATTTAATGCATGAAGCTTCCATCTCAGATTCAGCCATTAGAAGATGTCGCTATTTTAAACTTTACTACACACTTTATAGCAGAAAGGTTAACAAAGTGACAACAATATTAGAAAACCAGCAATTGTCAGCTCGTAACGTTTAAATGACTGGCACCATTTAAGATGCACGGCATGCTCGATAGTTTTGCAGAATATGACAACCAGAAGCCTTATTCGACGAAGCATTGTGTTATCCCTAACTTAGCAATATCTCGGATTTATCAGAGCTATATAACGGAATGGAATAATGCGTACTTGTACATTTCTGAGATTCTAGGTGACATTAACAAGAAGATATTTGAAAGGAGATTTAACTCAATGCATTAAAATGTGATATCTTGCTCGCCTGTCATTTGCTCGCTGTTGATGACTCGAAATTTTCATTTTTATGACAATTAAAACTAGGTAGGTATTTTCATTTCAATCACGAAAAATTAACGTTATGCTCGTAATTTCGAATTGAGCTTCTCGCTAACGTAGATATATAGTGGGGAGATCTCTAATATATCTGATTAGAAACGTCGAATTTATCCCCAGTCATTACATTACGTATATAACTGCGTATGACAAAAAGCTGGCAAAATATCAGAAGCCATGGCGAGGCGTGGAGAATGATAACGACCAGGGAAAGTCCCACACTGATTTATAGCTGTATCTGAACGGGGTTCTGATCACTTTATGATAGCGAAAACTACCTTCTTTACACTGGTACTTTACACTAAACACGCAGCTCAGCTTATAAAAATCTAACCTCTACGGCGAGGGACATAGGGGTTAAAACAAACGCCTTATAAGACTCATGAGATCTCATAAGGCGCGAGATGCAAATGGCTCGGATTAAGTCGAATGTAACGAAGATGGGTGTTACATGAGCGTGACCAAAGATCGGATGGACATCTTCATAACGGGAAGTAACTCGGGGAAATTGTGATGATGTCTTGATAGACAACAATTGAAGTAGTATCAACTACTTGGTTTCCCAGATTGGAAAGCTTTTGCATAGAGACAGTGTCATACTGGATAATAGCGTTGAGAATTCCTAATGATGAATGTATGAGTACCTTGGTATCGTAGTTGTTCTATGTATATATTTATCTATATAAGTACGTACCTATATCGTCGTCTAGTTCCCATACACACAAGCCTTCTTGAGCTTAATTTGCGACTAGATCGATGTGTGTGAGGTTGTCCGATATTTATTATTATTATTATCGTAAGGTGACGCTATTTGGGACCCAATAGCTATTTGGCAATCTGTAAATAAAAAGATTTAAGCCTTAATATATTGCCATTGCAATAGCTGGAACAAATTTATGAAGACTAATATTCCAATGGTGAAAAATATCAGGCTTATTTTTTCTTTTTTAGTACCAAATAGCCTCACGTTACGATACCAAGAGTATCATGCCTTTGACACATAGTGATTTGAGCAGCGATATGGTCGATACTCAATCGAATCATCTCTGCATTTAATGATTTCATTAACTAGAAGAACTGATTGCGATTTAGAGGTAAATAAAGCACCCATATTTAAAGTACATATGACAGTTGTAAGGTCGAATTTAGCCTTTGGTTTCATCAGTAGGTATCGTAAACTCGTGCCACCATTTGGACACTATAAACCGCCTATGAATATTAAGTAAACATTAATGAACTAAGACTAAAGAACCCATTCAAATATCGCAACATGACTCACCTGAGAGTTAGACATTAAAATTTTACTAGCAAGCACCTGGAATTTAGCGACACGGCTATAATAAAAATAAGTTTATTTAAATAAAATGCACCGCTTAGTATGCAACTGTGCGCGCGAATCTTTCCATTGTTTTCGCTAAATGACATCAAAGTTGTGTCGGCGAGTTGTATTTAGAATGTGAAATAATTCAGTGTTCTTGGAAATATGTGCGGGCTTAGGGGTTAGGCGATGTCCATTGTGACTGCTCGGATTCGTTGAACTTAAGAGATATTTTTAGGATACAACAGATACACTTGATACGAAGATCAAAGCACGAATTAGGATACAACAGATTATACACTTGATACAAAGATCAAGCAAGAATTTAAATGCGTAGCCTGGCGGCAGAGACCTGGAATCGAACCCTTCCTTTGAATTATCGGTCTAACGTGACAAATTTTCTTTGTGTTTTGACCTTTGTATCAATTCTACAATAACACTGGTGTTTCTACATAAATAAATAATGAAACATTACATGTTTCACCAATTTAGATTATAAACTTATAGACACCGATGTGATTTGTCAGTTTTTTTCAATTTGCATAAATTGATGCAAGCTTAGTTGATAATTAATGAAAATTTACTCAAGTCCTTGGATTATCGTTCCAAGATCCGTGCGCCTGTTTTAACCCATTGTATTGATTGTATAAACTTGTTAGACATTCAACCGTCAGTGGAATAGTAAATAATGCTAATTTACTCTCGAACCGTAGTTTAATGTAAATAAAGAATGATTCTAGTTTATTCTAATATACGTCCCATAAATAGAAGGCCACATTCGGTATCAACCTCGTGTTGAAAGTCTTGCCATATTTGGAAGGACCCAAGGTGCATTGTAGTCAACAATAAGGCTCGGATCCCATCCATCATTTATGACAATTAATTAAACGTATTAGAGTTAATAATAATCGATACCTACTCATACTTTTATGGTCGGCGAGTACATGAAACAAAAAGGTCAATTACAATATGAAATGACATGTTATTCAGGGCAAAGTAAGCGTGAGGAAGTAATCCAAGGCTTGGTCGGCAATAGAAAGCCTACAGGTAAATCAGACTTTCCGAATGTGGTATAAACAAAGAATTTGTCGGAATTTTTCCTACGCAACCTAATTTTTACATTAGAGCTGATCTAAATTTCATGAGCTTGGCAATCAATTTTACCTCAAACGATTCCTTTAATAAAGAATTCTTGTTTGCGAATAGAATTCAATTACAGTACATGAAAACTTTTACTATTAAGGGGTTACACGTGAGCGATCATGAAACTTTTATCAGCGGGTGTTTACGTGATTTTGCGGGGTTATACCGGCCACAAGGTCGTATGATAATGCTGTCGAAGGTTCTTCAGGAACTGTTTATTATTTATCAGATTACGTGAAAATCAGACAGTGTCACGTTGCCGGACAAAAAGTTTGTTAAAAAAACGCGACGCCGACGGAAAATAAACTATAAAAAACGGTTTACGTATGCAGAGTGCGCGGAGAGGGTTCCGTTGGTCGAAATTAATTTTAGGCTTAAAAATAATGTATTTTCATCTCATTCTAATAACAGCTGTGTTTTATAAGTGAGTGTAACTCTAAGTTCGTTCGATTCAAGACGGACGTTCGAAATTTGAATATTCGACAACGGACTTTTGCTTTATTTGTGTTGGTGTATGTTATAGTTGTTTGGCTTCGCTCGTTTAAAGATTTTGTATGTTTTATTAAGATTCTAGATTGAACGGAACCTTAAAGTATCGGGGTGATATTAATATAAATGAGACAAGCCCGGGTGCAGTGTTTGGGCTACAGGCACGTACTGCCGTAATGACAAATTCGCGACCATTGTTATTGTCGGTTGAGGATTTTTTCAACCAAGGTTCTCATTTTGAGTAACAATGTGAACGTGCCAATAGTGCGTTTTACGGGAATTAATTACGCAAAAAATCGTCCGTTGAGGTTACTGGGTTTGTATATTAACACCTTAAATGATCGGGAACGTCTTGATGGGAATTAATTTTGATTGAACTTAAACGAAATGCTTTATTCCGTAAGTCACTTTTATAAGTCCAGGCATTATTCTACCGGCATTTTCTAGAGGAGACCGCTGTTGAGAAGAAAACCGAAAGAAACTGAGCAGTATCGGATTTTATAGTCTTTTGACGCGTATCAGCAACCAAATTCAACGCACGATGGCACGATCCTACATCCTGGCTAAATACCTAAGTGTAGTTGGATAAACATAGACCATAAGTAAAAATTACTAGAACTTATTTTCGGTGCCAGAACGTCTATTCTCTAGTCTAGCCTCTTAAAAATGTAAAACGCGTGCGTGCGAATTTGATTCGTGTTCTATTAACTAATGCATTCTACGAACTCTATAGCAGCTATCGCTGATCATACTAAATTGTAAATACATTCTTAGGAGGGTCTAAAAGTATGTGAAGTCATGGGTTAATGTGCTTTGTTAGTAGCAAGTGTTCTATCCAAGCAAATAGGGTAATTCAACAAGGCGATATTCTCAATTTAACAATGTCACGGACATATAGGGCAAATGGCTAATAGCTGGCCATTTAAGATAATTTCATTCTGTTACTGCTGGCAAATTTTGCTGATGGACTAGGAATATTTTAACTTAATTACCATAGACCTGTCACTTTTCTTTCAATATCGTGCGAGCGAGATGGGTACCTGAGTCGCGCGATAAGTGAAGTCGCGGCAAGATATGCTAGCCCTACAGCGCCTCTAGCATAACTGTGACACGCGACTCGTTCTCGCGCGAGATATATTACCTCTCTCTTTCTTCGCAGTACTGTGAGAGAGTGACGGGCAATGCTATGTCGCGCGACAAGAGTCGCGAAACTTAGTTGTGGTAGACGGGCAGGTGAGAGTTCGGACGTAGGGAGATAGTTTAATTTGAAAAGTATTGCAATATTATCAATTTTGATATTATGTATTTTTACATAATACCCAGTTAGTGGGAGGTGACCATTTAACGACTATTATCTTATGTATTCGTTGGTATTTAGGCTGTTTTGTTTGTTAGTGACTGACAAGTCCACGTTTTAAAGGAGTACCTAATTGGCTCAACATAATAATATGAAAATTAGATATAGGTACCTACCGCTCGCGCCTGTCATTAAGCGATATGACTCGCCAACTTGTATTTTATATTAAACCAATCAGGGGCCCTATGATGGTTGCGTTTATCACGCGATAAATAAGTGATAAAGCATCCGTCACGCTTTGACATAATGCGAGTGTCAGTGACAGATGCTTTGTCACTTATTTATCACGTGATAAACGCAACCATCATAGGGCCCCAGAAGTCATATCAATGAGACAGAGAATGACATAGAAACTAGTTTGGATAAAGCACATCGCTAAAGCGAGATTTCCAACACAAGTTCGTTTCGTTGTTTAAGTGTATTTTTCATGTGCAACAACTATTTGTGAGGTTCTGTATTTGGCTCTATGATTCTATTTAAGTTTCTATGTGTCTTAGCTGTTAGTTCACCAAAAAAAAACACACTATTAGAAATATCGAATAAAGGGCAGTCAAAAATTTCAACAGAATTCCAAACCCAAAAACATACTTTGTATTTGGCGAATACGTTAACCATTCATTTCCTGTCGTGATACGCTTGACGTTACATTTCCCTACAAACTCCTAAAGACCCGCTAAGACCCCTTTTCACATGCTCCGTACCAATGTAACGACTGCACTGTTATTATCACTCGGCACAAAGCTACAATAATCGTCCAAATGACAAACTGTAGACTGTAATTGCATATTTAGCAAGTTTCACTTTCGAAAACGGACAAAAACGGTTTGCGTTATTTGCCACGAATTCTACTTTATACAGGTTGATCAATCAAAATGGGTCAGTAGGGAGAAAACGAAAACTATAGGAGAGGGAAATCTGTTCTTAGAAACCATGGCATCGAAACTGCATTCAATATATTTTTATAGATCTCATACATAACTGGGAATTGAACAATAAACATGGTTAAAATTCTGTAAGTAATCGCATGTCTTATTGTAACATTCTTTACAGCGGTTTTGACCGGGTTCTGTATGAAATTATATATGTATACAGAACAGAGAAATTATATATAAAGACTACATTATTTTATTATAACTCTCATAGTTATAAAAAAATAATATAGTCTTTATTAAATCTAAAATCAACGTCATGATTCCTAAGAACAGATTTCCCTATCTCTTATAGTTTGTGACTTCTCCCTACTGACCCATTTAGATTGATCACCCTGTATACGAATGTGGTGCATACAGGAGTCGCTGGCATTTGTAGGTTCAAAAGACGATGAAAGGCAGTGTGGCGTGGTTCCACCGTTGCCCGCCAGTTTATTGTTTACACAGGCATTATGACGGTTAATGAGGACCCTAATGACCTCGCGGTAATTAATACTCTTTAGGCTCATTAGCTCATTACACGCATGCAGCTACAGCAGACTGTGTGGTTAATTCAAATTACACGATTGGCGTCACGAAAGATAAACACATGCCAACAAAACGTCAGCAAGAGCAAGAGATTAATTCATCTACTGAGTAATGTATCACATCACAATATTCACAGTTCTCAAAGATTTGACACACGTGAGATTGTCAGCAACGGCCAGACATGCTTCGAACTCGTATGGAGCTCTACATCAGGGATTGCTACCCGTACACCTTCGCGGTAATTTTGTCACTGGTGTAAACGGCTTCATACAATATTGAAATATGTCTCACGAAAGTTTTATTAAGATTATTGATTCGATAAATCTTCTGTATTAATGCCTTTCTGGCACATGTGTAACTGTCTTTACACATTAGGCCCATATGGCATGTATGTACACCTTTATTTTTAATTCATATTTATAAAACATTGACGTATCAATGTTATAAAATGGATAGTTTACACAAATGCAACTTTGACAGCGAAACATTGTGTTTTTTCTCAGTCAACCTTTGACAACGGTAATTGTAAAGCTACCGAAACGGCTGGGAGGCTCAAATAATATAATCCGTTCAAATTGAATTGTTTTGTGACAAAAAATATTAAAGCTTCTGTATTTGACAAGCTAAAACTTATGTATTGGCGATCAATAGATAGGTACACTTAGTAAATTATTATTACCAACAGGTAGCTTCTGTTTTTGCTCATCGAGCTGCTTTTAAAAACCGTTAAGAGGCCTTATACCCTGCTGATTGTTTTAGACATTTTTTTCTACGATGAAACATGTTTCTTAACATATAATTAATGTTACTACCTAAACAACTACTCGAAATTGACAAAATCCACGCGGAAAAATAGTTTTTTCAACTTGTTTTTAACTGCACGCAATGAAAGCATGAAATAACTATGTTACTACCTAGAACTCGGGGAAAAGTATTATTCACGCCAAAAAGTTAGTTGAAATTATCAATATAGTTATTTGTATAATACGACAAAAAATAAATTAAGGAATAAGGCCTTTTAAGTATGGTAAAATTATTCATATCCCTCTCTCCCGTTATTGTAGGTATGTACTCAAGCCATGTGACGCGCCGTCTTGAATTTTACGAGAACTGAAACATGTTGGTTGTGTACGTAAAGTAAAATACGACTAAGTTCGTTAGGTATAGAGCGTCTTCCAACCGACTGACGCGTGCCGCAAAGACTGGCTACAACCGCATTTTTCCGACATAAGACGGAACGGAAGGTTGATTGCTCGGGACAGGGACGCGTGGAAGAATGAGAGGGGGGCCTTGCCCAGCAGTGGGACAATATAGGCTCTTAAATAATAATAATAATAAGACGGAAGGTAGAACCGAGCGCCCAGGTGTTTAAGGCGCCTCTTCTTTTATAAAAAATCACTTCACTGAATGTTTCATTTCATAGAATTTTCATTTTAAAGATAAATTCCTCGGAACTCATACATTTATCAGAAATTTTGGAAATGTCAATCAATAGATTAGGTTAGGTTAGGTTAGTGTTATAACATTACAAAATATTTTATAGTTTCAGAAAAAAAAATGCTTTCGATGATATGAAATTTCTATGAAAACCATCGGTTCAAAAATGCTGATTGTTTTGGACATTTTTCGCTACGATCAAACATGTTTCTTAACATATTATCAATAGTACTTAGAACATGGAGGTTGCCATTTATTGGCATATATTTGAAACTTACAGTTTGAATTTTTCATTGGTAATTTTTTTTTTAAAGGAATAATGCCTCTTAAGGGGAGAGAGGGAGCTTGCGGAGTTACTACTATAGGTAAATCCTAAGAATTTAAAATAAAATTAAATATTCAACTTTTGCCTCAATATTCACTATTCGAGCCAAACCTACTGCGTCATTCACTATGTAACAATGGCAGCCTCTAATTGCACGTCTAATAAACGTTGCGTCAAGCAAACGTTTAATTGTGGTGTCTTTGGCCAATTACACGCTCGATGCATCTGGGCCGACCGCTTGATAACAGATTTCTCTTCTGACCTGGAGATAGAAACTTAATTCACCAACTAGGTTTGTCTGAGATGAAGTTGATGTGACGATTGTATACTGCTTAATAGAATATATTGTTTATCTCAGGCATGTTATCCCATTTACAAAAAAACCCTAAAAGAAAATAAGGGCCACTAGAATTTTACACATTTTTTTTAAGGTTATCTTTTTCTTATACAATATTTTAAATAACTGAAAAGAAACGTCACAATATTGGGTTAAATCTACGTTTATTCACGTACCTTTTTTCCTTTTTGGGGTTCCGCACCCAAAGGGTAAAAAACGGGCCCCTATTACTAAGACTCAGCTGTCCGTCTGTCTGTCTATCTCATGAACCGTGATAGCTAGGTAGTTGAAATTTTCACAGATGGTGTATTTCTGTTGCCGCTATAACAGCAAATACTAAAAAACAGAATAAAATAAATATTTAAGGGGGCTCCCTACACCAAACGTGATCGGTTGCGTTAACTTTGCACCTCATTTGTATCCGGCGCCATACATACCAGGTGCAAACTTAACTTAACCCTGCCAGATAAGATGGGATAAGTATTTGTACGGAACTCTCGGTGCGCGAGTCAGACTCGCACGTGGCCGGTTTTTGCTTATACAGGCTGATTGCGAAATAGGAATTGTCTTGATAATTAGCTATGTGGATAGTTTATGCGACAGTAAGTGGCAGTTTGCATTGTTTGGCGCAGTCATCGTGTAAAATAGGCAGCACATTAGCATGATGCAAATGCGACACGTTTACTACTAAACTACTTACTGAAATAGAACCGCCCGCGCCCAGTGGACCTACATTAATATTTTAAACACCCTGAACTGAATATTAGGTACCTATACCCCGTCATATCAGAATATAAATAGTATAAATCAGTTCATATTTTTAACCCCCGACGAAAAAAGAGGGGTGTTATAAGTTTAACATGTGTATCTGTGTATCTGTGTATCTGTCTGTGGCATCGTAGCGCCCAAGCGGATGGACCAATTTAAGTGCGGTTTTTTTTAATCGAAAGATTTTTCTGTCGAGATGGTTCTTAGCTTTGTTTGGTGGAAATAGGACCAATATTTTCCAAGATATTCAGCTTTCATTGGAACAAGTGACAAGATCTCAGCCAATATTGAAGCTAAGGATTTCAAATTTTGGTTAAATGTTAAGTATTATTGGCATTTTCTATATCACTTACTAAATGAAGGTCTCATGATGACCAGGTAGTTGTAAATGGATGTAAGCCATTATTGAAGCTAGGGATTCCAAATTTTGGTTAAATGTTAAGTATTATTAGCATTTTCTATGTCACTTACTAAATGAAGGTCTCATGATGACCAGTTAGTTGTTAATGGATCTCAGCCAATATTGAAGCTAATGATTCCAAATTTTGGTTAAATGTTAAGCATTATTAGCATTTTCTATATCACTTACTAAATGAAAGTCTCATGATGACTAGGTAGTTGTTAATGGATCTCAGCCAATATTGAAGCTAAGGATTCCAAATTTTGGTGAAATGTTAAGTATTATTAGCATTTTCTTTATCGCTCTCTGAATGAAGATCTCATGATAACCATCTAATTGTGAATGGATCTAAGCCAAGCATTTCAAATATTGGTTAAAAGTAAAGTTTTATTAGCGTATTCAACAATTTAATACAATTTTTACAGTACAATAATTTGCTACCTTGGAGCTGAAGATGGTTAGAACTCCTAAACAGCACAAGATAAAACCATGGTGTTTAGGCTCGTCTGATTGTTCTTGATGAGCAATTATCGTTTGTGTACGAAAGTACAGTCGATAATAAAACTGAGTCTCAGAAAAACTTTTTTGACAAAAAAAAACATATTATAATTTCTGTCACAGTACTGGGTCACTGTTTCTAAGTTTCGCAATTCTGCTAAAGCTGAATTGTCATTAGGACTATTGAACAGGTTCCTTTGATTGACCCTGCGAGATTTTAACGCGACTAAAGGACACGTAAGCTTTAGCAAAAGTATGTACTCTTGCCTAAGTGAATAACAGCTTTTTAGGATTATGTGGTCAACAAGGAAACCTTATAGTTTCACCATGTCTGTCCGTCCGTCTGTACGTCTGTCAACAGCTTAGCCCGGAGACAAAGTGGTAGAATAAATGTTAAAATACTTTTTTGTGTACCTTCACTACACGTAAAATAAGTAGGGATGTAATTTTTTTATCAGAATATCCCATGGTGTAGGGTGATTAGGTATTTCAAAACTAAGTCAAGTTACCTAGCATCAACTGCAATTATTATGGAGCTTAGTAAGCCACCCATAAATACTATTTGTATTTCTATGTAAAATACTATTTGGATCCTGTAGAATAGAAACTTGGTTTTGTTTTAGGCCATAGTAGCAGGTTCTTTCGACTCATCCAGTGCATTTAAAGTATATATTTTGATTGTCTTGGCTTATAACTTCGCCTTTTTGTTATTATAAGCATTAATTAGTTTGACTGTAACTATTTTTTCCAAGAATGTTGCTTAAGGCTATTGCAATTAAAATATATCCTAATTTCAATCTTAGAGAAGACGGCATTCGTTACCACTGGCTTGGGATCCTGTTGTACCTACCTACATATAGTCAAGGATCAAGCTCAACGAAAGAATGGAAACCCTGGACCTTAAACGGTATAAAACAAAAATAGTGTTAAAAGAAGAAAATTCCGGGGCGAAACTTCTGTTTGTTTAAAAAATATGAAATAAAAATAAAATTAAAAATTTGAAAAACCCCCGACATGACCACCTGTAAAAAGAAAGAAATAAAATGTACGAAATTTGCCTTTAAAATGATCAGTAGAAAAAGAATCCAAGCTTCGTTGCGTCGGGGGACCGCTAAGTAAATGAAATGCAATGTACTGAAAATCGTAAATGGGAAGCCCAAATGCATAGGTGGACCTAGTTGCAATTTTGCTTTGATAAATATATTTCTTTTCATTTAGGTACTTATTTTTATTGTTCTAAAATGTGTTACACTGTACGTATATGGGTCTAAAACAGTGGTTCTCAAGCTTTTCTTAATCATGGATAGGTTTTATTTTTTTGTTGTTCCCGGGGATCAAATGTAAACAAATCCCCCTCTGGAGGACTCCGGCGATGTGTCACTATATTTTGATTCATGCGGACCACTGGCCTAACCGACATGCCACGACTAGCGGCAAGCGGCAGCGGTGGGCGGCGGCCAAACGAGTGAGCGAGTCACCATCACGCTCGGACCTTCAGTTGCAACCTATGGCCGAGGCATAAAGGTTCGTCTGAGGCCTGATACTGTATGTATGTACCTACAACGGGCCTCAGCAGTGAGCTCTAAGACAGGGCTGCCATAATAGATCAATTATGGTCGATGCGGCACACAAAAGGCCCAATTGAAATAATAATAATGTTACATACATTCTAGTACACACATACCTACATATGCTACTAGATTTCATGTAATTTGTCTGCGTGATTGTTTAGATATTTTAATACAAACTTTGTTTTCCCATTTCATCCCCTTAGGAGTTAATTTTTGAAACTGATTTTCTTTTACATCTATATACCCATGTTGAAATACGAATACCAATTTCATCTATCTATCTTCAATAGTTGCACAGTTTTAAACAGTTTAGACTCAGAACAGTTTAAAATGTATAGATCTAAGCCTTTAATACAAAGATCAAAGCTTAAAGAAAAATCGAAAAAGGTCTATGAAAGGGGTTTATGAGACATTACATGTTTCATAAATTTATGTATAGATCTGTTGATGTTTATAGTCTTTGTTACCATTGACACTTCACTTGACATCTACACATAGTAATAGTACACATGTATTAACAAGTACTTGTTTCATTACACATGTCAAGGGTCCTCAGTTAGCTGAGATGCATACTTGTGGTCGTGCGTCGTGCGCAAACGCATCAGCGGCTAATTAATAAGGCCCGTGAACACTTGGCGTAGCCTAGACTAGTGTTTAGATTATAAGTGGATGGTCCGACCGACTGACCGACAGCCAATAAAACTTTGAAACGCTCTCAAACAAAGTCAAGAATAACGTAATACTTAGGTAAATAGGTACATCACATACTAGTTTTTAATTCGACGTTTGACACTGACATTAATCCGAGATCTCGCCATTGGGTATATCTCTACTTTAGCAATAAGTGCTAAATTGACACTTTCATTCTTATTGTCACATTCTATTTTACAGACGTAATAGCATTTCTTAAAAAGTTTGTACAAAATTAAGACTTCAGTTAAAGTTCGTATTTTCTCTATTTTGTTACCAATTTTCTTTGTGATTTGCAATACATTGATTTCAAATTGTATATAATTTAAAAAGTATAAGCATAACAGAACCTTAATTATCAAACACAGCCATAACATTCATATAAAATTACTAAAATAATTGGTAACAAAATAGGAAAAATATATTGAAATTTAATTATTGACGTCTTAATTTTGTACAATCTTTTGAGAAATGCTCAGCAACCAATATGTATATTATGTATGTACGAGATTTCAGTGTTTTATTACCAGGTAGAAGAGCGCTGCCTCTCAGCACAAGTGGTATCAAATATTATGTACCTACTTAAAAAGTGGTACAGGCAATTACTGTGTCACTAGATAAATATTTTTTTATTTTTTTTTAATCTAAATATGTAATTAATTTTTAAATTGATAAAATATATAATTTTAATTAAAAAAGAAAACGACAAATTTAATCCCTTGGTTAATTTACAGTTCACAAGTTCAGGTCGTCAGTAGACCGCGGCATAGGTAAGTCTGCGCCGTGCGATCGTGCGCAAGCGCCGCTCTGAGTAATGAATAGGTTCGTGAATACTTAGCGCATCCCAGGCTACGTATTTAGATAAAGGTGCATGAGCCTGATTAACGGACTCGAATTTATGGTGTCGGAGTTTTAGCTTTGGCTTTTAGTTTTAGCTTTGACGACGCGGATGGCGCAGTTTGTAGTGCACCTACCTACTGAACCAGCGGTCCCGGGTTCGAATCCCGGCCAGGACAAATATTTGTGTTTGTTTTATGGTTGTTCTATGTATTTACTTAAGTATGTATTTATCTATATAAGTATGTATATCGTCGTCTAGTACCCATAACACAAGCCTTCTTGAGCATAATTCGGGACTAGGTAGATTAGTGTGAGGTGGTCTGATATTTATTTATTTATTTAGCTTGGTTTTTTATTCTACTGTATACCTACTCCTTGCAGGTGTTGATAATTCGCTCACATTTCATTCTAAGGTCAGGTTGGGTAAGAGAAAAGGGGGAAGTGGGACACTTTGGAATATTTTATATATTATAGCTTTAATAGACATAAAACGACCAACTACAGTGACATTTATTTATTTTTTAACTAGAACTGTTTCTAAAAATCTGATTTACCACATATACAGTGATTTATTTTAAGTGTTTCCCTTACCCCAATGTGTTTCTCTTACCCAACCTGACCTTATTTCATTTGGGGATTACGTTCGACGCTTTTATTGCTAAATGTCGAAATTATTGATATTTTGATCTACTTTAGCGATCTGCTATATTAACCTTTTAATTTCAATTTGACAATGCAGCCTGAATAACACAAAATATGTATGTTGGTCAAGTCACGTCGATATGTTTGCGTCTTTACATCTTTGTAATTCAATTAATAACGTATGTAAGCAAGGGGGTTATAGGCAATAAAAAAATATTTTAAAACAGAGATTCAAATTACAAAAGAACATTCTATTAAAGAACTCGAATCATTCATTCGTTGATGAGAGACTGTGGGAATCTCAGACAGTTGAAAAACGCTTATTGTATGTCCACTTTATTTTCAACGTCGTCGCCTATCGTAAAAAAAGTTACAATTGTTTCGTATCCAAAGGCGTTATTATTATTAAAAAAATAATCAAGTTTAATTAAAACTAAAGTTAAGTCGCAGTTTTAGGGTGACTATCCTGCTTGTAATATGACAAACTTATCTTTAGAATCTAAGTCTCTTACGTCCTACTGTACTTAAATTGTATTGAAGAGGTCATGAATAGAATTGTCCGAGGGGGGCACTTTGGTTTTGATACTTCTCCAATGTCCCGTTGCCAAATGAAAAGAATAAAAGAACTGGTTTCTAGGACAAAGCACCCTTATAATGAGGCCAGCATATTGTGCTAAGGACCCTTAGACCCTTAGAATCAAGTCAGATCTCGCAATATGTTACTTTTTAAGTCTGCTTAAGCGTTACTTTGAGTACTCATTAAGTTCATTTGAGATCTTCATAACGATTGTAGTGATCGTTTTGTGGGGAATAGCGGTGGGAGAATATTTTATTACATTGTGCAAATAAACATATAAAAAAATATAATTTAATGACTCTATTTTTGCAATGCTGCAAAGACGTCAAGTTAACGAAACTAGTACACGTAAACCGAACCTACATATTCTTAACCTAAATGTATTCACATGATTATGAAGGTACCAAGGTGCGGCGAAGGGTCAAAGATCTCCCTGGGCAACCCGAAACAAAATTGCTTTACTTAATTTTGAAGAACAATAGAGAAAAGTGCTAAAATGCTTTAAAATGGGTACTTAAGCCGGTGGGAAATTGGGATCTATGGACATAATGCACCTTGAATAGCAAAAAAATGTTATTTCACAAACATGTAATGCCGTGATAAAGCAGAGACCTTTGCTAAATTTGCCAAAGATATTGCAAAGGTCCGTTAAATTAGCATCATGCACTCATCGTTAATAAAAGTGTGTCGTACAACCCAAATCGGCAAATGAAATCCTGATGTTCCCACCGGACGACAGATCTCCGACATCCTGCTGGACTTCCTTATTGTATTAACTGCTCAATGCGATAACAATCCCGGCCCAATCTGGACTATTTAGCGCGCGTTCAATTAGGACGGATATGCGGGCCCCTGTTGGTGCTGGGCCGCTAATATGGTGCTTATTTTACTTGGCAATAAACATAACACACACTACTCTATCTTAACGAATTGAATCGAAGGTAAACAATCTATCCACGAATGCGACGATCATCCAAAAATATGTAGAACTTGCACATTAAATATTTCACTTGTTCTAAAACATCGTCAACTATCTACTTACTAGGCATTACAGACATAGGAAATTGTACCCCTTGAAAATACAGACACCCTTGAAGATCGGGTTAGCAATTTTAACTAATTTGGTGCCAAAAGCGCTACAAACGTACAAAATCATCAAATATATAAACTGTTTGATTTATCTATCTCAGTGTTCACGCGACATCCATCGTTGATCAAATTTCAATACCTAAAACTAATACTAATTAGCAAAAAATACAGTATGATCGATTGTCGATTGGCGAAAGTTACTTGTGCAAATATTTTCAGTACCTACGGTGCAGTATCTGTATATTTGTTCCCACTTTGTGATTTGTGTGGTAGCTAGCAACATTTTAGTGGCCCAGTCAACGCACTGATTCTTGCTCTTATTAGTGACAAGAGACTCAACAATGATTTATTTTGTAACTACTTATTAATTTTTCAACCATTTACGTCTGCGTACGTTATTTTAAAAATACTTTATTCTTATGTCTTCCGTTACATGTGGTATAGTTTCATGGTAAAGTCTGGGCCCAGTTAGTGTTGGATGGATTATTTATTTATGTATATATTTTCTCAAGAAGGAATGTGACTCGTGTCAAACGGATGTTCTATTTCACAGGCGTTTCGGCTTAGAATAATAGAGATTGGTTTTTTATTCTCGACTTTGTATGACTAGGATTGTGGATTCACACGTGATTTCGGTCACGTGTCCGAGCACACGTTTGATGCATGAAGATTTTCAAAATATACAATTTAAAACCGTACTTTTCATATTTATGGTAGTCTCGAGTTACCTGCTGAAAGGAGGATGGAATTTTCCATGTCGGAGCTCAGAATGTACCCTGTTGCGCAAATAGCTCCTATAAATACATCTCACAGTCAAATCTATAAGGTAATTTGTGATGATTTTGTATCTCGTTTATTATGCAAGGAATATAAAGTTTCAGGCTGAATCGATTATTACGCGCGGCAGCTGCAATTCGAGATCTGACTCTCAAAGTGACCATGACGTCGCGGCTCTAAAGCTCCACTCAGTATTCATTATTATAAATGAAATATGGAGGGAGACTTGTCTGCGTTTACTATGCACGTAACTTTGCGTTATCTATAAAATTTGCATCGCAAGTGTCGAGCTCCTTGTCGAACAATCTGGGTGCTTAATAGCTATTTTACGTTCTCCAATGTATAATTAAGTATTCATTTGGAAATATTGGGACCATTGGGAAAGTTCCATTGCATCGCGTGTTGTTCGTCGTCAGGGTGTTTACGCATGACTTCTGATGTTCATTTATTCATTTATTACGTTCAATGATCCTCTCTTCGCGTATAAATGGTTATTTATCAGGTACTTGAGATCTCGGAATCGAACCTTTCTAGACATTATTGTACCTGTACACAACATGAGAAGCATTAACATTACACTTGGTGGTGGTTGGTGTGGTAGTAGGGGTGTTGGTCCATGGTGGTTGTAATTTTGTGTGGTGAGTACCACTCTCATTCTTATGTCTACCAAAGAACAATGCATGTGTTTTTAAGAGTGAGACAGCTTTTGTAATTATCGGCATACAAAGCATAGCCTAACCTAACAGTGACAACGTAGGTTAAAAAATAAATAGGTAGTGCATTTGCATCAGACACTTGCCTTATTTCACGGTATTGTATTATACCAAGGTTCCCTACCTTGTAGAATTTTCCGTAGCAGTTATTTAAGTAATTTCTAATAGAAATTTTCTAATCTAAACTAAAGTCATTGTATTTTACGTAATTATCGATTTTTATAAAAAGCCGTAATTTTTACATAATTTTGAGAAGCTCGTCGAACAGTCTATTGCATAATACAGAAAAATTACAAACGGCAGATGTCCTTAACTTACATTCTATGAAGGGATAGGAAATTTGTAAGTATCTAATTGTGACAATGAGTCGTCAGGTTATTAAGCGGGTAGACAATCAGCAGAGGGCGGCGCACGCGCACGCTGCGATAATGAAAATCCGCGACCGCGACCACATCGTTGACGCTCGTTCTATTCTTAGGTTTTCCTACTTTTGAATTTGTGCCCTTGGGGAAAATAATAAATTATTTTGATTGTAAAATTGGTCTTTATTTATAGGTACTTTATAAAAATTGTTAGTGAGCTAAAAGTCAACATGTATTGATGTAAATTGAATGTGAGGCTTGTGATAATATTTACCTGCCAGTGGCAGGTGGCAACCCGATTCCAACAAACTTGTCCACTTCAGGATGATTTCTATTGCTATAAAAGAAAAAGTAAGCGACATCTACCCTTGCTTGCCCTGAGTCATGAATTGACGCAACGCGACTGGTACCTAATACTAACTTTTTTAAAAGATTTACTGAATACTTATTTTGAACAATGAGAAACCATTTTGTGGTAACTCTCTACTCTTCAACTTATTAGGTCTCTTTAAATGAAATAGTAGTAGTAACACAAGGATCTACGCGAAAATGGTAATCCAAGCCCGTCAAAACATTTTAACAGGCTTTACATTATATATTTATTCAACTGGATCAATAATTATATTATCTGACATTGAAGTGTTCGTGGCAATAACGTCAATTAACTAGAGGGACATCCTTCCGATAAAAAATATATCGATAGCTGAATACTTATTCCAAAATGATATTTTATAGTAGCTATTTTTATTTTATTTACACGGGTAAATAGAAATTAACTAATATATGCTGATTTCTACCCATCCATTTTACTTACATATATACCTATACTTTTTAGGAATATTAAAATTCAAATAAACATCAACTTTAACAACCTTATATTTTTTTATATTCAATCGAATTATATACGGTAGTATATACCTATATTATTCATAATAATTTGTTATCTCATACTCATAACATAACTACTGGCATAAGAAAGTACAACGTATCGATAAAATAATATCGGGTAGCTCTCCCTAGCACAATTTTATTCGTGCCACCAACACTTCTAATTATGTCTGGATATTATCCAATAGAGAGGTGGTCTATGTGTACTAAATAATCACAGCATTTACTGATATGATTCTATGATTCTTGAAAAAGAAGGTACGTAGGCGTTGGTGCATATAAATTCCTAACCGTCTCCAAGGAAAAATAAAACGGATTTATTATAATTACAGCTAATCTCAACGGATACTTAGTTAAGAAACGATTAAAATAATAATCGCAAGTTACTGCCGTAATGAGACGACATCTTCCTGGTTAGTAAGTGCTCTTAATGAATAGGTGTCGCTGCGGTTAGCTAGTGTTGGGACTCGATTCATAGTTTTTACTAATAAAATATCTAGACATTATATATTTTCTTGAACTCTAGTAGATGTACACAATACGGTATTTGATGACAGCTCAAATCAGCTACTCTTTATGAAATGTCAAAAACGACCTGTTAGTGTGCAGGTTCTATGAAGATACTGGCTTATGATGACCAGTGATCGTTATGAACGTGCAATTTTCGTGGCAAAGTGTATGGTTGACAGAAAAAGCGAATATTCACTTATTTATTTTCTAGTTTTACACAATCACTATAAAACAAATACTTGCCTACATAGGATTACATCTCTAGATAATAAATAGTGGTTGACTGGTAGAGAATGCCTAAAGGCATTAAGTCCGCCATTTGTACTTTTTTTTTTGTATTGTGCAACAAAGTTTAAATAAATAAATAAATCTACACTGTACAAAACCTTTTCCGCCCTAAATATTTTTTTTAAAACAATATACGTCAAAATGACATCAATTTGTCATGCATAAACATATAACTGCACCTCTAGCACAACTTGACACGCGACTTTCTCGCGCGAGATTTGCTACCTATCCCTTTCTGTACGGTATCGTGTGAGAGTGACGGGTGATGCTATGTCGTGTGACATGAGTCACGAACCATAGTTGTGCTAGACGGGCTGCAGCTGAACATTCGATAACATTACGCAAAGTGTTTATTTTAATCTAAATAAAGGCACGTCGTATCTCGAGTTGATGATAAATAACAACTAACTAACTAACTAACTGAGCGCAACGACCCAAAGTGGATCTTGGCCTCCGACACCAGATCACGCCACGCTCCACGATCCTGAGCCAGCTCTCGCCAGTTAAGGATGCCTAGGTCCCTGAGATCTTTTTGGACTTCATCACTCCAGCGATATCTAGGCCGTCCTACGGGTCTGCGACCACTCGGTCGTCCCAAATAAGCGGTTTTTGCGCGATCCTCTCCCATTCTCTCAACGTGCCCGAGCCTGCGGTCTCTCCTATAATACAGCTTCCATCTTCTCTTCGGGTCGGGCCAAGAATCTTCCGCAAGATCCTCCTTTCCGCCACTAATAGCTTACTTTCTTCCTTGATGATAAATAATAATCAAGTATTTCAAGTGGAGTCTTAGTAAAAGAGGTAAATATGCCGGAGGGCGTCAATAACTGACTGACTGTCCTTTTATGAAAAAATGGAATAGCATTCACGTTATTATGGCAGACTGAATGTTATAATTATTGTGAATTGTTGTTACTAATATAGTTTTTTAAGTTGATTGTAACTAACCATATATGGGTTTATACCCAAATATTTTTTTCAATTCAATTCAATAAAAGTTACGTGCAATATTTTAATAGCTTAAATTACCTTCCCGTGACTTCTGTCAACGTCGAATGGTCATTTAGTTATTTAAAATGGATTTTTCCAATTGTAGTGAACGACTGACGTCAAAATCTGTTGAACAAATTTTAGTAGTTTATTCAGCATAATTGCAGAAGTGATAGTAAATATGTATATAAATGTTATAATTCGTGAAATATAATAATATTTAAAATACTTGAGTATTTATTTTTTTGTCAACCATACTTTGCCACCAATTCAGCACGTTGATAACGATCACTAATGATGACATAAAAATCAGAAGTCAAAACAAGTGTTCTTTTTAGTTTTTGCATAATTAAAAACAGCATAATGTCCAAAAGTTATTTGAGCTTATGACACAAATACCATATTGGAGAATCGCTTCATAAAAGACAATGACGTGATTTAACCCCTTACCGCATACGAAGCCATAGGTATATGACAGCTATTAATGTCGGCCTTATTGACACAAGTTAAAGTTCAATTTGGTTTTTTTTTTTATATGCGGCAAGGGGTTAAGTCGTGGAGGCCAGAGGTTACCAAACTTTTAGTCGGAGTGTAGTGTTTTAATTGGAGCACTTGTAGTCGAAACATCGTTGTCTAGATCCGCAGAAAATAAAACTGGAGCGCCTTGCCTGACGCCCTTAGTGAAAAGGGGTAGGTACAAGTTGGATTTAACCTCGGAGAAAAGGTTAAGTCTCAATATAGAGTTATAGTCTTTTGACGACGCGTTTGGCTCGGTTTGTGGACACCTGCCTACTGAGCCGGCGGTCCCGGGTTCGAATCCCGGCTGGGGCAAATATTTGTGTGATGAACTCGAATATTTGTGCTTGGGTCATGGTTGTTCTATGTATTTAAGTATATATTTATCTATATAAGTACGTATATCGTCGTCTAGTACCCATAACACAAGCCTTCTTGAGCTTAATTTGGGACTAGATCGATTTGTGTGAGGTTGTCCGATATTTATATTTATATTTATTTGTTTCTGGTTAATATTTGACTTATAACCCTTTTCACTCAGGCCACAGTATTATTTATGGCACATCAGGGCGCCGTAGAGCACGGCTTGGAAACCCTTGGTGTAAGCTAAACAAAACGACAATCGATTGCCAAACCTGTGCCGGTGTATGACACTCTCCTATTGACTTACATTAGCCGCGTAAAAGATTTCCTGTGAAATACTGAAATTATACCGATTGATACTCCTAGGTCAATAATACTAAAAAATCGCCGCATTGGAAGCCTAAGGGCTAGGGGAGATCTTGACTAAGGTCTAGATCTCTTTTTTGTTAGATTGTATGGAAAAAATCTGCCACTTCTATGGAATATAATATATGACTAGAATAAATACGAATGACGACAACTCTAGCGTTGTGTAGTGACGTTTATTAAAATTAGAGTTAACAAATCTCGAGTCATAAAATTAGAGCTGAAAAGTCTCGAGTCTCTCGCTACACTAAGGCTGTTCTTATGATGTTGATGCTGATCATAAGACGCTATAATTTATTTTTTTGTCATTACCGTAGTAGTAGGTACCTACTAAAGAAAACTGTATTTATAGGTTTTAGGCAAAAAAATGCAGTTGTTCTTGCAGTGGTTCTTGCGGTTTGCATATTTATTTATTTCTAACTTTATTGCACAAAATACACAAGTAAAAGTACCTACAAATGGCGAACTTAATATGTGCGTATATATGAGATTTAAAGTTCAACTATTTCTATAAATATCTCTAAACTACATTTTTTTTTCTTGGATAATTAAAATCTTTGCAAACCCTAACAAACAAAGTTTGAAATCGATTATGTATATCGAAACCTTATTCTTTGTTTAAGAATCCGAATTAGAATCAACTTTGGTGGAGGTGACACTAAGTATGATTTTTCCTTGTCATTACGGTGGTATAGTTAACAACACAAATGAGTCCATATCTAAGTAACTCGCACTTAGCAAAACGAGGAACTGATGTCGCCGCGTCACAAATCAATTTCACAAATTGAAACATGACTCCATGCACAATGGTTGATTTTTAGGGGCCAGCGCAAATGATAACTAATTTAGTGCGAATACTCAGATTTTATGCGATTAGAAAATTATTTTCAGGGTATGATGGCATTAGGGGGAATTCCATCGGCATTAACAGACTCATGAAATGTTTCCAATGGCGTGGATAGCTGTCGTCTCATTTAGATATTATGTCATGTTTTTCTTTTTTTTCGTGTTTAGGTAACTTATAGACACAGACGGTTTGTCGCTAACAGACCCTACGACATCGGTTAAGTATACGCAGTCCATCAATCTGAACTGTCAGTTTACTGTCATTCATTAATTTTCACGAGTTTAGATCGTCAGTCTGAGGAGATTAATTACCTACATTATTTTATCATTCTGACCGCTGGACTGAACTGTAGGCGCCGTCCAAGAACAATGTCGATTTCTTAATCGTTTGCTTAATATTAAGGAACCTGACTTTTAAACCTGTCAACCACGTGTTGCGTCAATAGAGTCTGCATTCACAGGCTCCTAGGTTATCTAACCTGACCATGGTTTCGACTTCGGGTTCTGGGTGCGTCTCATTTGGCCCTGGAGCTCTTTGACCAGAGGGTCAAATCTAACCTGTAAGTACCCTCCAAATTACAAGAACCTTAAGGATGTCAATGGATAACATTGAGAAAAAGCAGGAAGTAATTTCTATTACGTAGTTACGCTATGTACATAGCGTAACTACTTAATAGAGAGTACCTACCTACCTGTGCATCAGATTTTACTGAACCCTCGAATTGAAAACGTTTCGCCCTTGGCCAGTTTTTTCTTAGTCCTCATTGGCCCCGTGGTTCGGTGAGTGAACTTCTAATTGGCAGCGAGTGTCATCGGCTACGCTCAGTCACGACCGCAGCCAACTATCTTCTAGATAGGCTTTATTATGTGAACCTATGCGTTTTATTAGGAGATGGTTAACAGCTTGTTACTTAAAGTACGTTTACATTTGCGTGGGAGCAATGGCCACTGGGTGACATGGGATAGGGAACTGGGAACTCATGAATCGCGATATTGGGACTTCTGGCAATTTTGATTCACGGAAACAATTTTTAAAACATTTTATACTATAGATAATTGTTTGTATCTAGTCTAATCGATAACCCATCAAATCCAAGTAACAATACGGATCGATCCGCAAATTCTGTTAAATCGTAATGGTCGGCGCGGGCGCAGTCACGTCGTCCCTCCCATTACGCGCTCCAAACCGTATCGACAAATAACCGCCAATTATTGGATCGCTCTACAATCTTTTTACAATTTCTTCTCCGTCCAACGTTATTATATTTCTATTAAGCCTTTTTTGTAATCAAACTACTAATGATTCGATTCCATTTCCTAGCGGACGTGCCGTCTCCGCGATGTTAATGACACTGGTAATTAGATCCGGATGGTTCGAGGGCGTTGCTCTGTCGGTAATGGCCAAGTGTCAATTTTACTAAAATATGGTAATTTACAAGACGCCATTTTGGGTAAATAGAAACAAAGCGCTAACGAACCGTCCGACATGGTGAAATATATTATGAAACTATAAGTAGGTATAGGTACCGTTCATGGTAGCGTTCTTTGGGGAGGTCTGGACGTCATTTTTCTGATCATCATCATCATCATCATCATTTCAGCCTATTGCAGTCCACTGCTGAACGTAAGCCTCCCCCAGGGTTCGCCACATGGCCCGATCTCCCGTTTTCGCCATCCAGTCACCACCAGCCACTTTTTTCAGGTCGTCGGTCCATCTGGCCGACGGTCCATTTTTCTGATGATGGGGATATAACCTTGGGATTCACATAGGTTATGCTTTTAATCACATTCTTAATGAAACAATGCTCTATCAAGTGTAAGTGAACAAATAAAATGCAGTTACGAAGTGTAAACATTACAAAAATATGGTAATTTACAAGACACCATTTTGGGTAAACATGTAGAAACCAAGCGCTAACGAAACGTCCGAAACGATATAATAGTGTTGCATTATGATTACTTATTTAAGTATCGGGACACACTTCGCTCCTCGGCCGTTAGACTCAGACTTAAAAGTGCCCTTGTGTTTTTGGTTGCATTCTTAATGAAACAATGTCATCAGTATTTTTTTTTTTTCATTTATTTAGCCTAGGTGTTTTAATGTCATCAGTAATAGCCAAGTATATTTTTTTTTTGACTAAAATATGGTAATATACAAGACGGCATTGAGTAAATTGTAAAGACGCGCTAAAGAACCGCGTCTGTAAGGGTAAAATAGTGTTGCATTATTAATAATGAAACCTTTAAGTTTAAGTTTTGACGGCGACGGCATGCGAAGGTGTGCGAGTTGCTGTCATGCTGTCAACCTACCACGACGTGATTAGGGCACTTGAATAATTGGTAGATGAAGTTCCAGACAAGGTCTACTTTAAGGGTCTATCAATGCGGTCATAACTATCCGTGGGCAGTCTAAAAAATAATTGGACTTAGTACTTCCCTTCAAGGGTTTTTTGATACTCACCTAAGGCAGTAACGATCATATTATTTGGACTTGAATCGTCACCAGTGCAATTTGAAAAACTAGGTAGGGTAGACCGAGGCGATTCGGATCACAGGGCGAATTGGATCAAAATAAGCTTTTTGTCAAATTCAAAAAATCGCGGCCAGCTACGGGCAGCCAACCACCGTCCAGAGTTGGGTTTGACCTTCCCGCACACTATGACACAGGCGGCCATTTTTTCGGACACTTGTGTCAGTCTCAGCGATACCTCTCGTCGAGTCACTAGTGCTGATGTGCTGTGATTTTACTGGTGATGTAAAAAACGTGGTTACAAAATTTACGATAAAAACAAAGTAAGTTGACTGAAGTTTAATATTTATTACTCAATGTTGTCATTAATGTGTCCTATTTTCGTAATTAATGTGATTTAAACTGTATTTTAAAGAATATTCGGGTTAGGTATAAATATCGTAAACCTATGGTTTGGGGCTATTCGGATCACTTGATCGGGGGCGATGTGGATCACTAATTTGAATCGCTTTTCTAGTTTATACTAATAATTTAAACTGTTTTTGTGTTTTGGATGGTGCGTACGAACAAAAGAAAGACACACCAAGGAGAATGGAGTACAGAAAATATGACAGAAGCAGCTAACAAGGTGTTAAGAAGAGCTGACATTGCGTCGGGCGGTTGAAATTTATAATGTACCTTTCACATCTTTACAGTGAAGAGTTACCATGTCCCGTGGTGTTATAAAACAACGAGGGGGGCAGACAGTATTTACGGTACACTGACGGTAGACAGACTGTAGTGATCAGCTCGAGGATTCGGGCTCACTCCAAAATCGGTTCGTAAGTAGGTATGCATATGAATTTGCTGAGCATTTAAAAATACCCCATTAAGGTTTCATCGATTTCTAAAAAGAAATCCGCAGTTGACTATTCGCAAACCTGAGGGTCTTTCTAGAGCGAGAATGAACGGGATGACTAAAAAAAATGTTAATGCATATTTTGCTACATTAGAGAAAGTGATAAATGACAATAATTCAAGAGGAAAACGTGTGAAGTAAGTGAAGAACGGTGCCATGAAAACTGTGCAGATCGTGGAGGTGCTATAATTTCTTTATTATTTTCCCAAAGATTTAAGGACTGTTTTGTATGAAATAATTTTGTCTCTTCTAAAGGGGCGAATCGGATATTTTTAATGTTGGATGTTGAGTTTATTGCAGATAGCAATTTAAGTTTTAGTTCAGTTTTTGTTGCAGAAACATGTTAATTAGAAGTTTCTAACACCTCGTAAATTTATTATCGATACTCTAGTTAGCTTTGAATACCAATTTTTATGTTACATTTATAATGAAAAAAAATTGTTAAATTGTTCTATAGGAGAAAAGTAGAAATGATACAAAATTACCTCTTGCGTCGTGTTATTAGTATTAATCTATAATAATATGACATTGATTTTTCCAAACGTTATTAATACATGTGTTTTTGATTCAAAACAAATATTTTATGGACGAGTTTTCTGTGATCCGTTTCGCCTCGAAAAATGGGGCGAATCGGATTATTTCAGTGTTTTTCTATTTTATTTCTCAAAATTAAAAGACTAGCTTCATTTTTAGTTTGACAACTGGATTTTATAGTTCGATAACCACTGTATCCAGAATAATATTAATATACATGATACACTGTAACAATCTGGTTTTATTTTACATTAACTAAAAATTGATCCGAATCGCCTCGGTCTACCCTACGTAAGTAGTTTTTCTCAAACATGCAATGAAATATTGTCTTCACGTTCCTTATAATAGGCTCGGAAGTATCGCTTTTTGGGCGCAACAACTCGAGAGGACTGTAAAGGGATTTCATACTGCTTTTTAGGCCTAGGCCTGCAAAGTAACTTATTTTTGGTTTCAACAACAAGGTCATTCACACAGCTGGCTGGTTTGACAAAAAGCAGGTTTTGTTTTTAAAGGTTGGTTGTTAGACTAAAATGTCCTATTTGTCAATTAATAAAATGTTGTTCTTGGAAGTATATTTTTTTATTTCATTGTATGTTTGAGAAAATCACTATACATGCCTCGTCGTGAAAACGGATTCCCGGCCTCGTATCACTATCCGGCCTCGCTCGCACGCTCGCTCGGCCGTATATACCTACTTGGCCGGAAATCTTCATTTTCCCGGCCTCTGATGTAATGTACTATTGCAAAGAGTATCAGGTTATACATGACTTTCTTTTAATAGTTCGTAATATCGTTTGTAGTAATTCAACTTTTTTAAATCATAGCGTACCTATACATAATCAGTAGGTAGGTAGTGTAGGTATACCTCTAGGTCTAAACCCTATTGATATATGATTTGATTGTTGTGTGAATTGTATGTGGTCATGACTATACCTACTAAATATGTAATCAACTCGCAGTTTATGTATATGACAGTGTAGATACTTTCATTACTAGCTCGTACTTATTAGGGATTATGTAGGCTACTAAATATAGACACTAGACAGTGTTATTTCTCTATTAGAATTTCCTAATGCTAGCGGAAGTCAGGAATAAATCTATGTAGATACTACTTTACCTAAATAAATGAAAGTCTTTTCATTTTAGTAAGTCTAGTCAGGTAGGTATTCGTACCCGAGTGTTTCATTGCCGGTAAATTGTGCATTAAAACTACTGACATTCAACAGGCACGTTTTATTTTATCAATTACAATGATTTTTTTTTACAACCAGATACGTGGCGCTTTGAAATGGAACAGTTTTCGTGATGGCCTGGTTTTATTTTTTAGCAGCATCTACGTGTTTAAATAAAGGTTACTATATAAGGTTCCAGGATATGTTGTTTTTAAGTAAAATCGCGTATTCATTAAGAACAGCGCATGTATTTACAGAAACAATGTTTCAGCATAGGTACCTACACGTTGTGAAAGATCTGGAAAACTCGTCTTCATCTGTTGTTGTTGGAACCGAGTATTTACTGTTTCAAAAGCCTGTTTTTATTTCTCTCTCTCTTCTCAGTGAATGTTCGGGTTTAAGAAACTATCTAAATAGATATTATTTAATGGTGCAAACCCTGAATAGTGTACCAGGAATCGAGCCCGGATTTTTTGGGAACTTTGGCATAGTACCTAAATAGCTTACCAATGGGCTTAATGATACATCGCCCAAGTTTAATGTTTAAGTTCAAACAGTTTCAAGTGATCTGTTACCTACGGATTTTGAAATAGTACATATTATGTTCAGTCATGTTTCTTTACTTTGTTCAAGTAGAATAAGTAGGTTAACATTTGATAGGTTTACTGAACATTAATACTTACTCGTGGTTCTACTCAGATACTTACGCTGTTAAAAGGTAATAGATACCTACTGCTGAAGTAAATTGATTCGTGTATATTGGTACAGTTTATATAAGTACAGTCGAGTGCTTACATTTCTGAGCAAAAATGTGATCAAAATATCTGAACATACCTAATATTAATATCTATGCTGTTAACAATAAAGCCAAGTTCAAATAATTTTGATAAATTTTTTGATCATAAATTAATGAACTCGACTGAACTATGCAGTAATTATATATCTCAGATGGTCTTAGTACAGATCGATGTCTGTTCTATCGAATTGTAGTATATCTGTATTTGGCCTTATGGTTGACTGCTAGAGAATGCAATTTGGCATTAAGTCCGCCGATTTGTACTGACTTTCGTTTTGTGCGATAAATAAATTCGTGTAACGCTGATATCAGATCGATTCTATCCTTGATCTGCCTAATTACTTGGAGCCATGATATTGGTTAAATGCAAAAAACCTCTATTGTGGAATAACAAAACGAGCTGTTTTCTGGTAAGCACGTCCATATATTGTGCGCTAACAATGAAATAATTAGGTGGTTCAGTAACGGAATATTTTTTAACAAGATTAGCCTTATTTCTTTGTGTGCTTGTAATTTAATATTTTTTGTAATGAACACTCGAAGCGGTGAGTGGGAGGCTGAAAAAATTACTCATTGTTCGTACAAGGAGAAAAAGGTTCAATTGTGATATCGCTTACATGCCCTTTAGTTTTTGTGAATTAGACGGAGTCAGTGAGTCGTGTAATTTACAGGTAGGTATATTTCAATTTATTGGTCGCTTACGTTTGGTAAGTATGTATTATATTTGGTATCAGATATGTAAGGAATGACGAGGAGGTAGGTATACTTAATTCAATTAGATCCCAAATATTCGAATAATTTGATTATCAACCATGTAAGCCGCAGGCAGTTACATTTACGTCAGCAAAATAATTATATGATCAGCAAATTGTAACTTTTCTTAACTGGTCGGATACCGTGAAACATGCCAACTTTGCCCGCTTTTTTCGTAAAAACCCGAATTTCTCTAAATTTTTCTATGACGGGATAAAGTTTTTTTTGTCTAACGCATCCATCGTATTCATATGCATGCGTTTATTACGAGAAACAATTTTTAAATCTACATTTAACCATTTTTTTTATCAATTTTCACCTCGGGTAAAGTTATCTAAACTTTTGCAAACATTGCCCAAATCGATTATTTTCGTAACTATAGCCCCTACAACGTTAATATAAGGATCAGTATAAAATCTGGGGTAATAATGGCGTTCTACTTAATATCTTGGTCTTAACTGTACAAACACGTGTGCAATATGGGTGGGCAATGTTACATAGGTATTTTGTTTTTCTCCATACAAGCCGAATCAAGCAGTTTGAAATTGTCAGGGTTGTCACTTTTGGTTGAGTAAACCATTTTTACCAATACCATTATCAAAATGAAAAATATATGCTTAATATTCGATACTAATAGTTTAGCGGTTATTTTTTTACTTCACGTTAGAATAATCTAAATAAAAATTGTCATAATTGAATATTCTATGTTTTTTTTTGTTTTATGGACATGACATGACATGACATGCAGCTAATGCTAAAAGTACAACGGCTTAATTGAAATATAATTTACCTTACCTTAAATACATAACCCTCCTTTATTTACGCAGTCAGGTAAAATTACGACAAGGTGACAACCCTAACCCTTTTTTTAGTCTGGGCAATGTTGGCATTCATAGGTTAGCAAGTTACTAGATAACATTGCCCACCATCATAACTCCGGTTTTAATAAGTATTTTAGTTCAAACTACAATAAAAATGATCTACAGTTCTTATTTTATAACAAGCAATAAGATACATTCACCTGAGGCTTCTCCATTCTGTAAAAAATACACCAGAACTTCACCTATAATTGGCCCGCCAAATCACGCACCTTATTCGACTAGTCCCAACACGTTACGGAATGAAGTTGCGCGCAAATGCGACTCCCAGTGATACCACAGATATAATCTATTTTCCACTAAAAATAGTAGTGTTGCCATAATCATCTTGAAATGGTCTACAGTAACGTTTCTTTTCTTAAGTAGCGTTTTGGGTCATGTTCCCTGTGGAGGCAAAGTTGGCGTATTTCACGGTAATTATATTGCTCACAAATATGTCAAGACTGCCCACCATTTACTCTCATACAGATAAGTTATCTTATCACTTCTCATCTGTCCAGTGGCGGATTAAGGGTCGAGAGCGCCCTAGGCAAAAACTTCATCGGCGCCCCTTTGCGCTCCTTTGCGGCCTTTTACGCCCCTTTGCGGCCTTTTACGCCCCTTTGCGGCCTTGCGCCCCTAGGCACGTGCCTACTATGCCTTAGGGATAATCCGCCACTGCATCTGTCATGATATCTGAGACTTCAGTAGGTAGCACGATCTATCATTACGTCCCATCTACCTATCGTTCATTACGTCCATAGTAAAAAAAATACTACTTCATTATAGCTGAAACTCAGGTTATAGGTTGTGAATGGTAGTTCTTTGAAGGTATTTAGTGCTCTAGGTACTTGAAATGTAAGCAGGACTATACACGATCCTGTATATGGTGGACTTTAGTCATCTAGTGTCATATCGTTTAATTTCATAATATTTGAGTACTTCTCAGAGGGCTTCACCCGGTATCATTTTCCTGTCGCGTACCTAGGGTAAATCGCCAATTACTGGCCACCTCATACTAAAAATTTACTCAGTTCACATAGTAAGTACCTACAAACAGAATTCATTTTAGTATAAGGTGTCAATTACCTACTGGCCATCCTTCAATAACTGGCCACGTTATACTAAAATGAATTCATTTTGTAGGTGGACAGAGATAATGTTTAGTATGATGTGGCCAGTTGTTGAACGGTGGCCAATAATTGACGATTAACTATTGAAAAAAATTGCCACATTGAAAATGTTTATGATTCTTGATTAAGTGTAGTTTCGCTGACGTACCTAGTACGTGAATAAGCCATATGTCAAAATGTGCGTCTGCCGTAGGGCTTCAAAGAGTAATTTGAATTGCCAAAATCGATCGGTAAATTTTTGAGATTTTCTAAAATTTGACAAAATTTCTACATTTTTCGCTGAATTGGCTCGAGAATTTCCCAATAACTTTTTTTGAGCTCGCTATTTAAGAAACGGGAAAAATCTGATCTCGGGATTGAATTACGCTACAGTTTGAGCCATCTTAGTAGGCGAGCGGGCAACAAATGTAGGAGGTAGCGGGAGCGGGACCCATACGAGTATAGAAAACAAATCGTAAAATTTTATCATGTGCTATATTTCTAAATTACATTTTCAATGCCTTTGATAGTTGCGCGTAATGTGAGATCTGTAGATTTTTTTATTATGATGGTTCATTTATTGAATATAATTATATGCGACAGGAAAGTGATACTGAAACGCTGTGAGAAATAAGTACTTACCCATTTGTCAAACATACTTTCTGCTAGAATGTTGTATATAAACAAAGATATTTGATTTTCTCTAATTAGCCTATACAGAGAATTTTGTATGTGTAAGTAATTAATTATGCAGTATTCCAAATACTTAAAAGTAAGAAGGTAATGTCTCTGCAGCGTGCCGTCACGATCGTTACAAAATCTCAATATTAGAATTGCACAAAAAACTTGTTTGTTTTAAGAATAGCTCTGAATGCATACAACTAGCAATCTGTTAACATCTCTCTACAATGTTGACAGTGTTATAAAAGGCCGGCTTATAATGCAGGTACCTCCCACGACGACAGGATTGTCTCACCTCATCTGTGACTTGCGGATGGAGAAACAATACTAGTCTTTGTTTTAAACTGCCAGGTACACGCCCTGCACAATGCTCACTCGAGCAAAAACATCCTAATTCTATTATCATTACTTTGCTCACCTGCCTGACATAATACCTCCACTTTCCAACTTAGCTGGATACTTTCCTAAAACACAGCCCCATTGTCTAAACATACCTTTTTGTAATAAATCACATGCAATAATGCTTCTTAAAACAAAAGAAAAAACAAAGGAAAATAAAGGAACCAAGAAAAAAACAAAATAACAAAACATAATTCAATAATATAAATATTGCATTTATTTCAACGAATTCTGCAAATATAATAACTGTAGAATAATTATAATAATACTATCAGTTTACAAGACTCTCAATCTTTCTCTAGACGATTTAGTCGTCATAAACAATACCAAAGAATGCTTTCACTGGCTGGCACTGGGCTTTGTTTCAATAACCATAGGCTGAATAACAGTAAATGCAGATCGCGCATAATTACATTAAAATTAAATTATACAAATTAAAATAAAATTATTGGAAGTCGTAATGGAGGCATGTTCAATATCAAATACCTCTCCAGGTATACAAACAAAAGCGTGCGTCAAGCACGCATTATCTACACAATTAAACAAAATAGCCGTAGATAATAAAACTAAGAAACAAAAATAAATACAAACATAACTAAAAATTAAAAGAAAATAATAACAAAACTGCGATATGCAAATAAACATGAAGCCACAATAACACGTGTGACATTGTATATAGCCGCATTGTATTTGTGCTGAGGAGCGTGGATTTGCATTTGAAAGGTCGATGGAGATGTATCAAGACGCTAGTGCGGCGGGAGGCGCGACTTTCCGCGGAGTAAATAGAATTATAATGGCAACACCCGCGGCGCGTGCGCCGGCGCGCTGCCGCACTACGCGCCGCCATTTCAATTTCAACTAAATATTTGCATATCGCCTAACTCCCCAATTCCGACCCACTCTTATGTAAATGTGTCAGGAGAATAGCAAAAACTGCAGCCGGCAGACCCCACAAGCGACCAAGGATCTCATTATTATGTAAAATTCGACAAACTTTTGTAGTGTTATGTCTGTATATATTTTTGTCCTTAGAGGCTCGCGCCCTTAGACGTCAGCCTCGGTCGATATTCGAAGTAACTAAACAATAAGATACGGTTATATCACAAGTTCTTAAGATGCCTCTACGAAACAAACACAATATATATTTATATCTAAATAGATATACCTATCGCGATACATATCTCGAGCGGCGTCGGAAACAATTGTACAGCGCACTATTATTACATCTAATAGTATACTTTTACACGATCAACTTATTTATTTACAGTGGAGGTCCTAAGAAAATAATTTACAAACACTTGGATCCTACAAGGCACCTTATTTAAATAGTAATATAGACTTCAGGCTTCGCTATGACTTTACAAAATAACTAAAACGTTTTAAATTCTCTAAAATATATAAATTTGGTTTTCATTAAAATCCTACAACAATCGACAAGTCTCTAATACCTAATAGGAGTTTTAAATATGAACAACTAGGAAGAATAATATTATGCAACAGATTACTAGTCTACGCCACGTAGTGTTGGTTTTACAATGCGCAGATGAGAAGTCGAGTTATCGGGAGCGATGGAAACAAAAGGGACAATAGACATTGACGTACAATTTCCGAGAAAGTCTTTTGATTGGCGTCATTTAAATAATTGATTATTCATGTGGAGCGAAATGCATGTGCGCCAGATCGGTCCCATTAGATATACGACGTCCTTCACGCGTCCTACCATTGTTGGGAATGGTTTGCATTTGAATAGCGGCGGCGTAGAGGCCGCCCACCGGCCCGAGCGGCGGCGGCCCGCCTCTTGCGCCGACAATGCTGCGGTATCACTGCCAGCGTACCGCAATCGCCTCCCGAACCCGATCAGGTGACACCAAGTAATCAACATAACATCCTAGGGAGTTAACTGATATATGATCCGGGCTTTTAAGCCATTGGAAAACCAACAATACATGGAAGCATAAAACTATTTCACATTTAACCTAAATATTATTTACAACAGGACTCACTAGTAGGATAATAGAGCAACGACCGTCACGGCACGAAATGAGCTCCACTCAGTCCGTGGTCAATGGGTTATCACACATACTAGTCGCGGGTGAGCGAAGCTCGCCGCTGCGAGGTTCTACGTAAGCGGGGGAGTCGCGTAGCGCCCGGGAGCGGTATGCGACGACCGCGGTCAAGTGCACTCACCGTTGCCGGCGAGCTGGGGTCTCAGGAACGCGTTGTGCAGTTCCCCGCCGATGCCGCTCTCCAACCGCGCAGCCATCTGCATGAGCGCCATGGTGCTGTCCTCTGCGCCGACCCCCACGACGCTGACGCCCGTCTCGAGCCGCGCGCGGACCGCGGCGATGTGCCCGCGCGTGAACACGTGGTCTTGCACTGAGTACTTGTGACTGTACTTGAAATCACACACGCGACACTCCTCCGGCGGCGGCGCGTCCGACACTTCCGATAAGCCGGCCGCGAGACGCGCCTTCTTTTCTTTCGCTCGCGCGTTCTGGAACCACACTTGTACTACTCGTTTCGGCAGACCGATCTCCCGCCCGAGCGCCTCACACTCGGCCATCGTTGGCGTTTTATAATCGCTGAATAATGATTTCATTATTTTAACTTGTAGTGAGGACATTTGGGTGCGGTAGCGCTTGCCGGGCGGTCTCGGCGTCTGTTGCCCGGGCAGCGGCGAGGTGGGTTCGTCCTCTTCGTAAAACTCCATGGTCTCAGAGGCGGTGTCTGAGCGCTCGTCAGCGTCCGACCCCGGCCTGGATAGGTCGACGGGTTTGCTGAGATCTAAGGGTATCTCCGGTTTTCCATGTTCTGTGCGTCTTTCGGAGGTTTCATTGTTGCCGCCATTTTGTTGGGCAGCGGCGTGCCCTTGCAGTTCACTAACGTAGCGCTTCATAGATTCTTCACTGTACTGCTTGATAAATTTCTCCATGTCTGAGTGAAAGGGCGGAAAAATAGGGGGCAACATGGGAGCCCCCGCTTGGGAAAAATTTTGCTGCCGGTCACTTTGTTGGGAGCCAAAACTGGGAGTCGATTCTGTGCTTAGTTCTTCGTCTGGCAGAGCATCGACGTTGATCTCGCCTCGCGCGCACTGGTCGGCGTGTTTAGTACTCAGGTGACTCTCCAGAGCACTCTTTACTTTGAACAGAGCTGGGCAAAAAGGGCAGCGCTTATTGATGACTTGGGCATGCGCACGAAACTGCCCCTTTCTCTCTCGCGCACGTGTATTCTGGAACCATACCTGTACCACTCTTTTTTTTAGTCCAACTTCACGAGCTATATTTTCTAGCATCTTTCTTGAAGGATTGGATTCAATTTGGTACTTTTGGTAGAGATAATCCAACTGTTCTGGTAATATCGTAGTTCTTAAACGTTTATCTTTAGGCTGTTCTCCAGTGTCCACTTCTTCGTATTCATCGAATTTCCTCTTTACAGCCTGTTGGTTCATCGCTGCAACTAACGGGTGTCTCGCCTCGTCATTGCCGAGTTGAGCGTTCAGTTGTTGTAACTGTGCATGTTGCTGCAGGATGCCAAATGGGGAATCCGGTGGATACGTGGGAAACAAGTTTGGGTTCATGATATGGACAAGTTGATGCTCCCGCCATAAATCAAACCGAGGGAAGACTAGGTTGCATTTATCACATTGAAAATTGCCATCTTTCTCGTCACTTCTTGGAGCGAGCGCCATGGGTGTTACCGGCGTGTGGGGAGTGGGAGGCGCCGGAGATACTGGATAGTTGGGAGCCGCGGGTGTTGGCGTGCGCGGCGGCGCGGGGGACACTGGCACATGAGGCGCGTGGTGCTCAACTGTGCTCGAGTTCGAGTCTTCGCTGCTCAAAGTCGCTGCTACTTGCGCTGCAGCTGCTTGCGCCTGAGCCGATCTCTTGGCATCTTCTTCTTTGAAGCAGTGAGTCTTTTGATGTCTTATTAACTCATAATAACGCTGGAACACTAATTGGCACTTTTTGCATTGATAGTTAAGCCCAGGAGTCCTTTGAAATCGGTTAGCATCATCGGTTGCACCTGCGGGCGGCTCTGCGGCTGGTTGGTTTTCGTAAACTTTTCTCGCTTTCTGCCTAGCGTTTTGAAACCAGACCACGATCACTCTAGGACTCAATCCTAATAGCTTTGATAGATATTCTAAATCATCGTCTTTTGGATATGCGTTATTCTCAAAAAACTCTTGCAGAACTTTTATTTGGTAGTCAGTAAATCTAGTTCTGTTGGCGCGTTTGCCAGAAGACCCCGAGCTGTTGGATCCGTTCGAGTTGCCCCCGGAAAGTCCGAAATCGGCCGGTCCCCTGCCGGGACTGAGGCTGCGATTTGGGGTCATGGGTAGGACGTTCGGGGGCACGGAGTTTGGGGACGTGAAATTAGGATTCAACTTTGGTGGTAGCATCGACGGATGTGGCGGCTGCGGTATACTTGTAGCCGGAATGGAGTCAAGTTGTGACTGAATCAAGGAATTTAGAGACAGATGGGTGGGCGTCTGTGGCCTTGATATGTTTGAGAGATGGTCAGAGTGGTTTAGGCTAGGAGCAGGGCTTTGAGGGGGCGCCTGAGGAAAGATAAAACTTTTGTCTTCCTGATGCCGATCATCATAAGTAGTGTATTTCTCTTCTATTGAAGGCTCGTCGTTAGGCTCCGATTTAACATCCGGCTGGTTTATTGGCTCTTCTATTTTGACCTTCTTTTCTGGTGGTGGTTTTCCTTCGTCCGAGCTTGCAGAGGAATCTAAAGGCGTTACCTTGGCTTCGCCGGTTTTTTCGTACTCCTCAAGGTTGAGCGTTGTCGATGGCGGATTGTTGAAGTTGTATGGCGAATCCTTATTACGCTGCCGTTCTTTGAAGAGCGTGTTTCGGAACCAATGCTTGATTACCTTGGTAGCGAGTCCCGATTGCTTGGCCATCTTTGCAATGGCTTCATCGCTGGGCGAGTTATTGATGTCGAAGTGCGCTCGCAAGATCTTCAATTGCTCATCAGTAATGCGAGTGCGAGCCCGTTTCTGTCCAGCAGCAGCATTGGCCTGCTAACAAAGGATAAATTACATTAGATTTCATATTACGTTAATAATACAAATTTAACTGCTAATCCAAAAAGAACGTTACTATTTAAACAGACAAAGCTGTGATGGAATGTTAAGAGCATTCTTTTACGTTCACATTACCAATCGGTGCCCGCAGGTAAGTTAGAATAACAAGCCCCGTTGTTAATAATACGATTCGACCCTAACCAGTTAACAAAAGATTGTTTGTCGCTTTTATGCAAACAGATAGCTAACGTCGAATCGTTATCTTACAATGCCTGTCGATATCCTTGCCCTACGATTGAATCCAAACAGTAAAGCTTACAGAAATAATCAGACTGGAGCCTCGTTAAACAAACATGGTATTTAATGTTACGTATGTAAATATAAACTGAGATAAGAATGAGTGCTCTGTTGAAAATGGTTTTACGTGGTCTTTAGATAGGTAATGCTGACTAGAAATCATATGGAAACATCTAAAAATACGTTTTACACACGCTTATTAGCATGTTACTTTGCCATAATTTAATTTTATTATTTATTAACGAACTTTGTCAACACATGGGCATGTATTTATGTACATATGTACATAATATGAAAACTCCTTATCCACATAAAAACAATGAACACAGACATATAAAAAAACAGTTGATCATTTACTGTAGATGTGTACGAAGGTGAACTTATCCCTGTAAGGGATTTCTTCCGGTTCACTTATATATTTAAACATATTGTATACTAAAGCCGGGTAGATCAAGTCAAGTTGCTTTTGAGCAATAAGAGAGAACTCATTAGCTAGCACTAATAAATGAGAGCTGGGAACTGGTTTTATAATTCCTACATAAGATACTGAAAAAAGCTAACAGAAAATCAGTGTTTATGACTTAAGTGATTTAGTTACGTTGAATAGTTAACTAGTGTTTACAATTATGATTGCCTAAGTTGTGTATGTACAATTCCCTCAATTGTACGTATAACGTATGACTTTACAACAGCTATAATTGTATTGGGTAATCATATATTTAATATATATTCTAATTATATACCGTAAAATATGTGTTTAAGTTTGTTACTTCAATAAATTATTATTAGTTTGATTGTTTATATAGTAAATGCGTCGAATTATTTGTTTATACTTGCAATCGTTAATAAATTATATACAGGATAAATTATCTTTATCGTAAGCTTAAATTAATAGAGAGTGAATATCGTAAAGCTTACTGTCACTTATATATAAAGAATAAGAACACTGACCTGTTGCTGTTGCTGCAGCATCTGTTGTTGTTTCATCTGAGCGTCGTGAGCGAAGGGCATCGCGTCGAAGGGCGGCGGGGGCAGCATCAGCGGCACCAGCGGGGGCTGTAGGTTCATGGCCGCCAGGGCGCCCACGTTGAGGCCCAGCGGCAGACCCAGCGACAGCATCTGAGCCACCATCGGGTGCAGCTGACCAAGCTGTTGTTGCAGCTGAAGCATGTTCAACGCGGCTTGCATCTCTTGCACTTGCGCCGCCAGTATGGCTCCAGCCTGAGCCTCACCAGCACCGTTCCCATTCTCATTCGTGAAGTTCCCGGCACCCTCACCGCGCGGCGAAGGCGACCGGTCCTCTTGAGGCGCAGGCGAAGCCGCGCGCGGCGAGTTAGGGGCACCAGATTTCCTCTCATATTCAGACTTGAAATGCTCGGCGAACTGCTCCAGGAATTCAAGAGGAACTTTGTCTTTATGCACTTCTTCACAATGAGTTTTTAGCACGAACACACTAGAGAACTCCTTGTTGCAATGTTGACACGTCGATTTCGTTTCACCATCCGGGGGCTTCTCTTCAGGCGGCGGCGGGGGCGGACTCGGCGCACGCGCCATCTCACGTTCTTCCTGCATTTTCCGCCGCTGATTTTCATTGTATTGCATGACGAGGTCGAAGCCGAATGTTTCTAATAGCTGCTTGTACATTTGCGAGTTTCTTTTGGGCGGGTTGCCCTTAGCGACCATCTCGTCTAAAGCAGCTGCGTCTGCGTCAGCTAGCGGCGAATGTGCCCGCGCATCGCCAAACGGGCATGAAGTTGCGCGATGTGCGTCGAGTAACTCCCCGGTAGGAAATGACGCGTGGCAGCGATCGCACGAGGCGCTACCTGCGCGAGGGGAGCGCGGGCTACCTGGACGCGCGGGGGGTGAGGATCGCGGTCCCCCACTGCTCGTTGACGAAGGGGATGTATTTTTCGGCGACAACACGTCTTGTAAAACTTTGGCGGGGTCGTTTCTGTCCGGCTGCTCCACCAAAGGCCGCGACAAGTCCACGTGTCCGGCGGCCGCGAGCTCCTGCAACTTGCCGGCTCGCGTTTGATGTAGAACGGATCTCATGTGGATGTCGAGAGTGCTGCCCTGAGTATAGGCGACTTTGCAAATGTTGCATTTGTAGCGTTTGCGTTCGTCTTCCTCACTCGATGTACTTTTAGGTGTCAGAGTCAAATTGGAAGGCGCTGAGCCCGCCCCGGGCGATACCGGAGGGTTGTTGTTATTCTGTTGTTCTTGCATGGCTCGTTTCAGTTTGTGCAAATGGCTCACGCTGTTGTAATGAACGAGTAAAATGTTCTTTTGTGTGAACGATTCCTTGCATACATCGCATTTGAATGGTCTATTAGGGTCAAGATATTTCTCCATTGGGTACGTAAGTTTCTCACCTTTTCTATGTAGGAGTGTTTTATTGTGAGCTGTCAAATAAGATTGACGCGTGAAAGCCACTTTGCATCTATGGCATTTGTATTTTCTGTTTGGATCATTGTAAGAATCCTCTGCCATGGCTTGGGAATTCAGATAGTCTTCTAAGAATTGTTGGTCTTTGTAAATGATGGAGTCATCTGAATTTTCAGCATCATTGTGACCTGATTCATCTGCTACTGTCGCACTCGAATCTCTGTCCTCTAGTTCGCCTAGCTCATCTTCGGGTGTTCTAAGTGCTTCTTTGCGTAACAATTCAGCTGTGGCAGCATCCAAAGCCGTGCCCTGGCTTGCTTGCAGCAAAGGGTTAGAGGCAAGGCTGCGTTTGAACGCTGAGAGTTCTTCTTCCGAGAGTTCTGAGTGGGAAGTCTCTACGTGTTTTTGTAGGGCAAGAACAGATCTGAAGCTTCTCCCACACAGTACACATTTAGTGGCATCACGAATGACATGATATTGTGAATGAAGCTGTAGTTTTTCGACAGTCTTAAAAGCCAAGCTGCATTGATTGCAGCGGTATTTGTATACGTGTTTTTCTGATACAGACATGTTAGCGATGGAGTTGCGCGCATGCGCTTCTCTGAAGTGATTTTGCAGCGCATGAGCTGTATCGAAATACCGATTGCATCCTTTTTTCCAACAAACGTAACCTGGACCTTGAGGTGTTTGTTTCAGTTCGAAATGACCAGATTCGTTTTGATGTTGACACAGTTCGTCCACATTGCGAAAAGTGCGATTGCAGGTCGAGCACCGCTCCGTTTCGCCGTCCGCGCTTCCTTCGGACCGCGGGGATGAGATCTCGCGTTCTTCGTCGCCTTGCCGCCCGTCCTCTCTCTGCGCTTGATTAGCTCCGTTCAGCCAGTGACTTTGGTCAACGAGTAATAGTAATCTCTGTAGGCCTTCGGAGTTGACGGAGTGAATTTGCATCACATGTCGTTCTAAAGATGGCCTTTCTTTAAATGCGTCTTGGCATAGCGGACAAATGAAGTGTCTCGCGTTGTCTCCATGCGAAGCCGCCACGTGGGCATGTAGTCGGCTCTCGCTTCCACAGCTGAAGTTGCAGTAAGGGCAGGCGTGTGGGCCGGGCGTTTCGCGTTCTTCATCCCTCTCGCCAGAGCTCTGCTGTGGCGGCTGTTGTTGTTGTTGCATTTGCTGTTGTTGTAACTGTTGCTGGGCTTGTTGTTGATGGGCCTCCAAAAGCCGCATCATCTTCTGTTCTTGCGTCAATTCAGGTTTTTGATCGATCGGCTCTTTGTTATCTGTAAACAAAAACACGACATAAGCTATGCTCCAAAAGTAAACACTACTTAAAGGCTAAGAGTACAGTAAAAGTTAAAAATAGATCATCGAACCTCCCGCTACGGAATCCGCACTACGAATGGATACCGATCTGTAAGCCGTACGTCCACAATATCTACCTATGCTATGCACAAGATTTATCTACAAAAAAGATTATTTCTATAAATGAAGCTGACTATTGTTCGGCGTGAACGTTTGTTACTTTTCTGAATCGAAGTTAAAAATAAGATTCTCCTCCTTTATATTATTAGTAGGTTCGTTTTGTTTGCGACGTCCCGGCAAGACAAAGGTATCGCTCTATCCATCCCGTACGCACACACGCACAGACGCATTAATGCTAAAGTAACAAGTATATTGTAATTTCGCACACAAAGAAGACGGGCAAACAATCATTGTTCATTATTACAAAAGGTTTGGAATATTTCGTTTCGCATTGGATCAAATGCATCGGGATTGACGGATATGAGCGGGTGCGAGCGGGACAGGGTCTGTGGAGATATGTGAGTGTGCAATTATTATTTGACCAGGGATAAGTCCGCGGCGTGTGAAAGAAGCTGGCCGCATTGTTTACGCTCAAATAAGGAAGGTGAAAGAAACGGGCAGGGGCAGATTCGTTAAGTAACGTTACAATCACGCTTTATTAGATGAGCAACTGACAGCCTGTCCGGCTATTGTGTTCGTTTAAGATAAAAAAATGACACGAATAACTCCGATCTCATATTTGTCAAACAAAAGAATTCAACGTCCATAGGAGACTGAATTTAATTTTAAGAATTTTTGGGAATCTGTGGGGATTAACAGATGGTCTTTGATATATTTAGATAGCAAAACGGTTATTCATGTCGTTTAAGTCGGTCCATCCCAAGGACCCTAATTATGCAGTCTCGCGACGTAACGTGCTCATGATTAAGGTCCTTAAACAAACCGAAACATGCTAAGCAGTACTCAGTTTAAACAACGTGAGTAACAGTTTTACAATGTTAATTTGTCTGAACCTGTCGGATTTTCTAGACGTTCTTCAACTTTGGCAAACGGACAGATTGAGCAAAGATAGTGCAAAAAACGCAAGGGGCTGTTTCACTTAATTAAAACTCGAAAATTATCTCACAGTCGAGCAGATCCGAAACCAGTCGGTCCCCTCAAACCCGTTCCATAGTTTTAATCAGTTAAAACCGTTACATCTAATGAAGGGGAGAGGGATAAGTAAGTAAATCCGAGTAATAATAGCGCAACTGACCCTAAATCCGGAGCGAAGTGACCAGTGAATGTAATTATTTATGATGGAGAATCGCCGACCCACCGTCTGGCAGAAGCAAAGAACAATGGCCAGGTAAAGGGACCTTGTCTGCATAAATGCCATCTCCAACGCTTTTTGTCAATGGACAAAGGGTCTTTTCTAAGGAAACACCACATCGTTATAGCGTCATAAAGTAGGTATTGTGCAGTGCGATGTAAGTTTTGTTTTGCAAGATTTAGGTCAGGATTTTTACAATGTGGCGTCAGTGACACAATGGACTGAACGTTTTTTTGTGGCTGACGTTGAGGTGTTGCGTTCAATGTTACGCTTTTAGGGAATTGATTGCGCACATGCATTGGTTCTAAATCTTGAGACAGAGCCTTTTTAGTAAATCAATCTTCAAAAATTTGAGGATTGATTGATTAAAATAGTCTTTCCTACATACACGTTCTTGTTCAGCAAAAAAGTTATTACGCAGGCAAACGATCCAACTGGTCTTTGACTCAATACGAAGGGGTAATTTCAGACCGGTTATAATCTGGTTTTAATTGTAATTGATGATGAGAAACATTAATGAATAAAGAAACGAAGGGACAAAAAAAGCGTCACATCCAATTATGATACGAAGTATAAATAGGTGTGTAGTCTGAGATGTTTTAGCGATTACGTTTAAAATTAACGAAATCCCATGTAAGACTTGAAATTACATCTCACAAGCGGTTTAAAATGGCTCCTCAATAAGGTGAAAATAAGTAATAAGCATAAACATGAGACACAATGGTGTAAGTCGGATTTCTTTCGCCTCCACATTTCTCTCGGAGTTTATCGTATTTCACCGCGGCCATAAACATGCGATGGGCGATGCACCGGCGACATTGTACGATGATGTAGCTGTCTCATCACAAGGGGCAATCATCCTTAATGCGCGATGGCCACATACGTAATGCGAGTCATTGTCCCGCGTGTGGTACTTATGGAAAATTCGCGTTCTCAATTCAAATCTTCTTTCTGTCTCCCTCGCGCGCGGGGCGGAGTCGCCTCGGGCCAATGACAGCCTCGGCCTGGTGGCGACACCGTGTAAGGCGTACGTTATTAAAGAAACCTGTTCTAATGTTGCGCGCTTTAAATTAAATTTAGTCCGTGTGTAATTATCTCATTATTGTGATTACGAATTCTCCGCTAAATGCTGCTCGGGACGGAGATTGCTCGGCCGGTCACGCGGAGCAAACGTTGCTTAATGTTAAACTTGTTAAATTTTTACCGAATTAACACAAAACACATTGCTGTGTCTATTAGCGATCCACCAGCACAGTTTTGAAAAACGCAAAACAAAATTGATTAAAGAACGAATCGGTTTAAATTGGAAGGCGATAGTGACGTTTCGAAATCACATTCATAAGTCGACTCTGTATTACTTTATCGATACGAACGCCGGTAATGGTTCTGGTTGAATTAATTTTAATGGGATTTTTACGCTTTATAGAATAAAATGTTTTGAAATGTTAGTTCGAGAGTAATAAATAATGATGAATTTATTTTGCGATACTGTTGTTTTGAAAGAAGCTGGTTGGGTGTGTATATAGCGTCATCTGGCGTGGTGTGGAGAAACGACTTGGAAAAAAGAAGGGGCACGCGCGTACGCATAATAGTCTACTATCATCACCGTTAACCTGTTGAATTATGGAGCGCAGATGCTAACCGCATATTTTGGTATTACGGGGCGCCTATTCACTTTTACGTCTAGTTTATAGTTTAAGGTATAGACAGTTCCAGAATTGTATTATGCATACGGTAACTTGGCCCTAGATAGTAGTAAGCCTAAGATAACAATTTATAAGTGTTGGTGTATTTTTAATGTTTACAATTAACTGTGAAAAATACCGGTAAAATTCTAGAATTATTCATGAATATTGGAATCTAGTTTGAAGTCCTATTTTTTTTTCAGATCTTCACTTACTTTAACCGACTTCAAAAAGAGGAGGTTCTCAATTCATGTGAATGTTTTTATTTTTATTTGAGCGAAAAGCTCAAAAAGTTTGTACTTACAAAATTAAGATTGCTGTTAGTTCTAGTAATTTTAGATAAATGTTATGGCTATGAATTATTTTTATAAAAGCAGTAACGTCTGCTAACGTAAACCAAATGTTCACAATAAAGCGAAAAATTAAAAAAAAAAACAGGCAGGATTCGAACCTGCGTCTGCAACGGCTTTCCGGGCCAACACGGGCGTCCTACCAACTGGACCACCGAACCTGATGACAGAGCCGTTGAATTTTTCAACCAGTTGCTTCTACATGCCTTAGGGTGGCATCGTAGCGCCATCTACCGTAAAGATTTAAACTTTATAACCGGCACCAATCTTTCAAATTATGTTGAGAATCGATAGTAAAGATGTGCTACACCCAAAATAATTATTTTTATTAAAGCAGTAACGTCTGCTAACTTTATCCAAATGTTTACAATGAAGCGAAGAATTGAAAAAAAAAAACTTTTTTGGTTATGGCTATGTTTGATAATAAAGGTTCTGACAACGGTATCTGTAAAGGTACCGAAACGCCAGGGAGGCTCAAATAATTAATATACGCGATATAATCCATTTCAATTGTTTTATTTAAATGTGTGACAGTCGCGGCAACCGAAGAAAATAATAAAGGTTCTGTTATTTTTTAATTATATATAATCTGATTTAATTTTATACAATTGTATTGAATATCTCAAAGAAATTTGTTTTTAACTAAATAGGAAAAATATAATTGAACATTAATTGAGTCTTAATTGTATACAAACAAAGCAATAAATAAACTGATAACTGATAACATTTTTAAAAATGCATTTATGTTCCCCGAGTACTCTATAACTGCTGGACCAATTCAATTTTTTCATTTTTAAAGTTCCTATTATCATCATATTAGCATCTAATGTTGGAAATATTGAAGAAATTAAGGGAACAATTCAAATGTTAGGTACAACTATCTCGATTTGGGTATTAATTTTAGTAACTCGTGTTTTCGAAAAAGATAATGCTCTTCGTTGAAGTCTATTATTATATAAAATAAAAGTGATTATTGTTTGTAGGTTTGTGCTGAACTTGCGATTATTGCGATGGCTTAAGGAAGTGGACGCGAAAATATAACAATAGGCAATCAACGCCTCAACAATTATCAACAAACAAAGTACTTGTTTCCTTTTTGACACTTCGTTGAACATGAAAAGGTTTAAAAAAAGTGCTATTGTTTTATGCTAAATGAACTACCTGAAACCTTTGTTTGAGTAGATAGACAAAGTGGACATTGGCCATTAAATATAAAACAAAATTGAATTATCTACCAAAAAATATTACTTTGACACTTGATCTAAATTTAGGAAAAGACGTATAACCCTCGTGATATGCCATAATTTAATGAATTATTGCAAGAATTTACTTTAGCACAAGTTTTATTTATGGTAAAGGGCAAATTATGCTGGATGCGGGAGGCGCAGGACCGGTCATGGTGGTTTTCTCTGGGGGAGGCCTATGTCCAGCAGTCTTTTGGCTGATGATGATGAAAGGGCAAATTATGGCATAAAGTAGGCAAGTCCGTAGCAGTGGCGTGACGTCCATAGAACTCATTTTCCACCGGCAACAGGGAGGTTCAGTAGGTAGGTATACTTACTATTTTTTATTGCTACCTTAAGAAAAAGTATGCAGGCCTCTGGGCCGTAAGCATCTTAGGCATTGGATCTTAGAATATAAAGTTGTATGGGCCCACTTACCATTGTCTTGCTGATCGTACGGGCTGGAGAGCTCCGCTGGTTGAGGAATGACTTGGAAGAGCTCGGCGACGTCCGGCGTCGGGTCTTTGCCTTCAGAGCGTCTCTGCAGCTGGTGGATCTGTTCCATCTGCAGATGCTTCACTGAGCGCACGTGCTGTAGCAAGGGGAGGCGGTGAGGGGCGCCGAAGCCGCAAAGCGCACAGCGGTAGACGCGCGGGCGCTCACGAGGAATTCGCGACACACACTCCCGAAGATGTCTTAGTAAAAGTGCGGCTGCTTCGTGCCGAGCACCCGCCGCGTGCAACTGCAGCTTATGCGCAGAGTTCGTATAATAATCACACGAGCAACACCTGATCTGGACACCACCAACTCCTGCGCTCCCGGTCCCTACGCCACCGCAAAACTTCAACTTCCATTCGTTTCTCGGCCCACCTTCTTTCACGTGGTTCACATGCTGCAACCTCTGTAAATGCTTGTCGGTCTTGCAATGCAGTTGGAAGTTTGCTTTCAAGTTAGTCTTGTATGTGCAGAGCTTGCAGACGTAATGGCCGGCCACGAGCGCCAGGATTTCCTGTTCTCTGATCTTTGTGCGGTCCTGGGCGAGATGGTGGCCCAGTGCTTCAAGAGAGTCAGTTGAGAAGCAGTTACATATACAACAGTGGAAGGTTCTCTCTGGTTCTGGGTCCGCTGGCTCTGGTGGAGGTTCCATCGCGTCAGGGTTTAGGCCGACATCGAGGTGGGCACCTAGTTCAGGTGGAGAAGGTCCGGGGCCTCCAGTCATGAGTTGAATCATCAGAGCTTGATTGTATGCCATGTCGGCAAGTGCAGCCTCAGGGTTTTGAGGAGGAGCATCACCGGCACCGTGGAAGTGAAGTAAGCTCTCTAGTTGTTGCTGGCTTTGTTGTCTGTGATGCAGAGCTGATAACGTTTGCATATGTTTCACATTTTGTTGCAATACAAGCATGTTGTGTGTATGCTTTTCAGATGTCATGTGTATTCTGAGATTCCGGGCAACATTCGTCTCGTAATTGCAAACATCGCATCGGAAGGTAGGCTTTGGTTTCTGACCTAAAGGAGAATGGTGCGGTAGAGGTGGTTTGTGTACACCTGGAGGCGTGTGCTGAGGAGCAGGAGGTAGAGTTCCTTCTCCAGGATTGCCTCCATTCTGTAATTCTTGCATGTTGTTCAGATGCTTATCAGATTGCATGTGTATACTTAGATTACCCTTTGTAGTCGTAGAGTAGTTACACACTTCGCATCTGTAGGGTTTGTATCCACAAGTATACGTCTCGCCACGTGCGAGCCGAGGGTGTGGCTGACCGGCTATACAATAAATACAACTCGTTTCAGCTTCTGGGTGTTTTTCCTTCATGTGGATTTCAAGCGTTTCTTGATATTTGTAATGCCAGTTGCATTTGGGGCACTTCAATGTTTTGCAGGAATTTCGACTATGCATACCGGCAAGGGGTCCTCCTAGTCTGCCGGAATTCAAGATCAGTTCACATTTCGGACAGTCAGCTCCAGATGGCCGTCCTCCGAGGTGGTCTGGGCACACTCCAATCGTCGTGCCAGACAAAAATGCTGGAGGCGTTGCTTGGAATGGTGGGGAAGAATTTGGGCTTGCCCGTGACTGAACTGACGCGTTTATCGTATGAGGGTGTGCAACAGAGATCAAGGAATGTTGTGGAATCATTGCTTCTGCTATCGACCGAGGTGGTCTCCAAGCCGGCGGGCTCGGCCTCCTTTCGTCACACGTTCCGTTGGGTAACATGGAGTCATTGTCTCTTTCAATGGGAGTCATCATATCGGGTCGTTTGTCCATCGACGGACTTGACAGTTCTGATATATTCGCGGGGCTTCCTGAAGCCGACGCTCGTGGTGGCGCCGCAGCACCAACTGGTTCTAAAAATGATACTAAAGCATCTTTATCCTTCCCGACACACTGAATAATGGCGGAAGCGTTCTCTCTCGATAATGCGTCTCTTTCCGAGTCAAGTAATGATAAACTATGGTCCGACTGGGCATGCGCCACAAAAGATTTGGCGTATCCAAAACTCAATTTACATATAAAACACATAAGAATCGGTTTAACTGGCACGCTAACAGGACATTCCACAGACGGAGATTGGGGTCTCGGGGCGTCTTTTCCACCTCGAAAACTGAACACACGATAGCTGTGCATGACGGGCGCGTCGGATCTCGCTCGGACTCGTTCTGCCGCCAGCCTCCCGTAGAGCGCACCATACAGGGATGGGTTCCGCGACACGTAGAAGGCGCTTGCTATCTGAGGGAACTCGAGCTGTCTCTCTACGACGTTGCTGTCGCGGCTGTCGACGATGCACCCGGGTTCTATTTTGGGCAGGTCGGACAGGCTCGTCTCGCCCTCGGAGAGCTCGGGGTCTTCGATGATGTATGCGGAGCCATCGGGGTTGTAGACGATCTTGCCGTCGAAGCGCTCAACATCGGAAGAGAGGGGTGGGGAGTCTCTTCGGGAGGTGAGGTCGACGGCGTCGGGTGCGGCGGGAGGTGAGGTTGGCGCGGGCGCGGAGGACGGCGCAGGCGCGGGCGCCGCCGGGGCCGCGGGCGCGTTGCGCGGCTCCTCCTCCGGGCTCATGTTGCCGTCGTCGTCGTCGGGCTCTAGCGCGGCCGAGCTCTGGGGGTCGTCGCGCTTGCGGCGCCGCTTGCGCTCCGGTGGCGGGCCGCTAGCGGGGCCGCCGGGCTGCAGCGGCGTGGGCATGGCGCCGGGCGTCAAGGGCCGGCATCACATGCTCTCCTGCAACAAACAATGCAAACGCGTTAGCAAAGGCCATCGAGGATATATTTATATCTATCTGGTGATACACATCATTCAAATTGATGATAAGAATTCAATTAAACTAATATATATCTGATCAATAATAACATTTGTTCAAATAAATCCCTATTTAATAATTGCTAACCGTGTTACCGATCAATGAGTCAAAGTCAATCGGCCATTTCAAATATCCAGTGCACATTGAATGTGTCCGACATTTCTCACGGGCTAGTTTCACTAGTTAACCGAAGGTGACCGGTGAATAGATTTTTGTATAGAACGGACCCGACCGGAAGAGGGAGGGGTCGCTCGCTTATGTCACTTGTTTTGTTTCCGAAAAATACACTGGACACCGAATTTGTTTTTATGTCAACCGTGACATAAATCGTAACACTACGACCGCTTATAACTTATAAGTAATCGAAAAGAACGGCTTACTTGGAGTGTCACCAAGTAAATATTCCTTTAAGATAAGACTTTCCCATAGAATGCGTTCGCCTGTACTAAGCTTACCCAAATTAAAATACACGGTAATCGTTGCTTATCTAACCGACATTTGCGCAAACAACTACGATCAATTTATCGGACTGACAGCCTGTCAGCGCTGTCAATACTGACACTTCTACAATTAACAAACCAACAAACACGTCAACCTGAGAAAATACTTTTTATAAACACTTAAAAAAAATCCACCCGAAAATAATCCTTATTACCAGAAACGAAAGACACTACGCGATGGATCTTTGGTCTCTACCGATTACTGCGACTGATCAATACGATGTGTTAAAGTAAAAATTCGTTAAAAATACAAGATTAACACTTCATCTTCGTTATCTTGGTGTTATCAGAGATATGTGTCCTACAAATATCCGAGTAACTAGGGCTGGAATAATGTATTTACTTACTTGACAGCTGAGATAATCAATATCACGAATTATCGGAATGATGACTGAGATGTGTAATTCAGGGTTTAGAATATGTATTTTAATAATATTTAAGGATTATTAAACCTGAAAGTCAGAGAATGACAATTTGCCTCCAAAATATGGTACGTAAAGAAAGACGATTTTAAGGATGCTGATGGTGATCAATCCAAAAGGGTTAGTATAGAAGCAGAAGTCACAAACTAGGTATAAGAGATAGGGAAATCTGTTATTGGGCACCATGGCGTCGATTTTAGATTTAATAAAAACTGCATTATTTATTTTTTATAAATCTCATACATAACCGGGAATTGAACCTGATTATAAAATTATACAATTTGTTTTGTGATGCAAATAGCCATTTTAGTGAGCATATAAGTAAAATCATTGTCCTATTGAAAAGCAAACATAAACTACTAATATATAAATATAATACTACATACTCGTATATAACGATTCGTTTCCACATTTTCCTAATATAGGATCGCGAAAAATGATTAAAAAAGGTCGATTATAAAATCGAAAAAAATAACGGGATATATTATCAACGCCTGATGTGACATCTATGATGAATAATTAAAATTAAGTGTAATCGAACCCCATACAAAAAGGTCGACTATTACCTTGGCACGGCAGAATAATTTCATATGAGAATTATTTTCCTTAAAAAAACTGTATGTATGTATGTAATAGGTACTTGAAATTCTGAATAGCCTGACTAATTCAGATTACGCCATGCACTAATCACATTGACTAATGAATAAATAACAGGCAGGATGTGACTGATAACGTTATATTTATTGTATGTTAATAAATCGGGTATTCCTTGCGCCGGATATGTCAGACGATAAGAAGGGAACTAGATTAGTATTAGTAAGTTTTGGGAAGACCAACAATTAAATAAAAAAATATATACTTAGGTCCTACAAAGGTGACCAACACTTCTTTATTCTACAATAAAGGTATGCTCACGTTAATTGCAGAATATAAGCTAGTATGTAATATGTATACAGGGCGTCCCATAGTCTTGGGACACCCGGTATAAGATACTAGGAGGTGGCCACAATTTCTTCCGCGTATTTATTTTTCTTTACCGTAGACGGTACCGTAGACCCGGGGTGTTCGATGCACGAATGCCGACTGTAGGCATCAAATTATTAGTACACCGAAAACCCATGGGTATTCTTATAACCATCTTCGACTGTCTAACTATCCTTGTACCAGAATTTATCCAGCCATTTCGGCGTGATGGGATGACAAATAAATTATGACCAATAGATGGCGCCAGAAAAGCAATGGCGCCGCGGGCCATACCATACAAAAGACTATCCTGCATCGCGCTATTAAGATTTCTCCTGATAACATGCATGACCCCTATCTACAGTAAACAGATTTTCAATAAAAATCTAGAATTTTATTAACAGTAATATGTAACATATATTTCTGTAACCGGGGAATCACGACGCGAGGAGGGGGAGGGATGTATACCTACTTATGATATGAAGCCAGTTGGACAACTGAAATGTTGGCCAGTTCTTACAAGATTTACTAGCTTACTAAGATTTTACTTGAGGTATTTTCTTGTGGTGAATTTATGACTGGAATTGGCACGTATTGAGATACATGAATTGTTCGAAAGATGGATGGCAGTGTTGATAGCTTTAAGAATTTTATGACATGGCCCTAGTTACGGTATTTGTATTACATGCTGTACGTACTCAATGTTATAGGTACTAAAAAATCCGGTCCGCAAAAAAGCATCCCTACGTCTGAACACACTTCACAAAATGTGATAAAGGACCATGGCCAAATTTGTATGGAGGCTGGTCCAAGAAGCAACAGAGATGAGAGTTAAGTTATTAGATAGGTATTAATATCAGCTTAATTTTTGACTCCAAGATCCACATAGGTAGTGGCGCCAGTATATTAAATATAGGTTTAAGCTAGTACCTTTTTATTACAAGAAATAATTTTCATATTATGCGTGTAGGAATAGGAATGTGACTATTTACGGTTATTTTTTCAGTTTCATCAGCATTTCAGATACACTATAAGCACAGAATAGATAATAGTACAAGTACCTACTATAAGTCTGGCGCCACTATCTACGCAATGGTAGAGTATTAGTTAAATTTTCCACCACACGTGCCATTATTTCAAACATGAATATCTCAGTTCTGCAATGGAATTCAGCTTGGTGCCAATAATAAAAAAATAAGTATATTTTAATATCTATCCAATTATTTGAATCTCATCTTTGTTGGTTCTGGGTAAAATTTGGCGCATGGGCCTTTCTAATAATATTGTTTCAATACGAAGTTTTTTTATGAAATCTGTTTAAATATATTTCTATAAGACTTACTTAAATGTCAATGTACGCCTTTACAAGGCCCTTACACTAAATGATAATTAACCAGTGATTCAAGTGTTAGTAAGTGTCCTTCACACATAACTCGAATTTGCCGAAATGTCCACACCCATCTATATTTTATGTATGGATGGCCCTTGAAATTAAGTTGGTGCTTGATAAATTATATCAGCCGATATTCTGAGCAAATATTGGCCCAGGCGACAGTTACGAGTAGTGTGAATGAGTTTCCTTGTGAGGTTTTATCTTTTACGGAGTTTCTATGAAATAACGTTCAGGGCGCTAATTCGAGTGTACCTTTGAGATATATCCAAATAAATGATGTCTTCGGTATATCTCTGGTATATCGCCTTTAACCGTCATTTAAACGCCATGTTTGCGATTCGAGCCGCATAAGTAACACGTTACTATTACTACCCGGTCAAGTGAAGTTTACACCTGATATCTATGGTGTCGCATATAAATGAGGGGCAAACTTAACGCGACCGGCTTGGCGAAGTGACGATATATACTAGGTGCATGGAATTAGGGCCCAGGTCTGTGATTGGGTTATTTAGCTAACCTACTAACAGATTTGACATGTGTTAGAGATACGATCGCATTAAACTCTCAGTTTTAATTCCGTGGAAATCTGACGCTTCATGGTATTACCAGGCAAAAATAAACTCCTTGTGCCTGTGGTAAGAATTTCAAAATAAATAAAAAGCAGAACTTGGCTTCTGTATTTTATATATGTTAAATTACAATACCTTTAATATATCATCTATTACAACATAGAAAGCAAAATTTTAAATTGCATAGTATGGACACAATAAATTACAATGTTCTTTTCTAGGGGAAAAAAAATGTTGCTGGTATCACTCTGATGAGTTTCATGTATCACAAACCATTGGTTCAAAATTATAAGTTTATATTCTTGATTATTAGTTTTTTTTTTTTATATTGGCAGAGAGAGTGACAACAGTAGCTCTGATGACACAGATGAATATAGTATTTTTATAAGTCTTCTTTTACTTATTACCCATAGGAGAAATCCACTCCAATTTACTAACTGTAAAATTATTTTTTCAAATACTTAGCAATGTACCTTTTCACCTTGCAGATTTTTATTTCATAAGAAAATTATAGCCCTCCTACTTGTTATTTCATTATGGACTATATAATTTGTGGATTTACTTACATATATCACTCAACGTAAAGCTTTACTTATTACTTATTTTGTAGCTTTAGATACCTATCCTAGAATATTTAATTCCCTGATACAAATGTCAAGGCAATCCATAATACAAAATTATTAAAACAGCGCATTTTAAAATATAGCTTGTATAAAAAATGTTTCTTACCTCTGAAACGTCAAATTATGACAGATGTCCGAATTCCACGGAATTAAAAATCAGAGTTTAGGTTCACTCGAGCATCATTGGTTTACACGAGCTCAGTACTTTCAGTTTACCGTTATATTAAACTTACCTACTGATCGTTTACATGTATTTATTTATTAGTTTAAAAAGGAATCTAACTCTAGTATACTCCGAGTTGCCTTTCGGGCTACCTCGACTACTTATTTACACGAAAAAAATTACACAAAAACTCAAGTTCAGACTAAACTGATCGAAAGTAGTCTTAACTTGTGAATTTCAAATAAGTTATTTGTAAGATGACGGGTACTATAGAAGACACTGATAACTGTACATTTGTAAACTAATATCCCATCAAAAACATAAATGTAAAATGAGAGCCAAGTTCAATATCGCGTGCACTTCGCCGACAAAAGAATTGAGATCTGCAAGGGCGCCAAGTTCTTTGCCCTAAATTTTTAGATACAAGGACATGCGACATACTCAATGCATTTATTTTACTTGGGGAGTAATTCAATATCAAGATTTGACTTGGCTAGTTTTCACAAACTAACTAAATTTTATAAAAGTAACATAGTCATAGTCATAGTTCATTATCAAGCTAACAGTATAAGTAACAAGACGTACACTAACTTGCGTACTTACCTTTACGAAAATAGGTTAATGATTTAATTGATTTTGATTTATGATATAAATTTATATTTTAAAACTAGCCAAGTCAAGTCTTGATATTGAATTTTACACCCCAGGTAAAATAAATGCATTGAGTATGTCGCATGTCCTTGTATCTAAAAATTTAGGGCAAAGAACTTGGCGCCCTTGCAGATCTCAATTCTTTTGTCGGCGAAGTGCACGCGATATTGAACTTGGCTCTCATTTTACATTTATGTTTTTGATGGGATATCATTATTTTTTGTACAGAAATTATTATGATGTGTAAATTACTTAATTATTATTTGTTAATTAGTTCTGTGTGCTATTCTAGTACATCTTTTGAAAGTTTTGAACAAACAAAGAATTTTCCAAAACGGTTTATAGTACGTATTGGATTTTTATGTGCATGTATGTGTAAGTGTGTGCGTGTGAGTGTATATGCTATTCTAGTATATCTTTCAAACAAAAAAAGAATTTTCCAAATCGGTTTATAAATTACAGAGTTCTGAGGCAACAACCATCAATAATAATAATAATAAAAAAACATAAAAAAATCACTGTTTTCGATTTTTATATGTATACACACACAATTACTAAGCTGGATGCCAAATTTCACCTTTCTAGGTCACCTGGAAGTGGGTTAGGTTTTTGATTACTAGTCAGTCAGTCAGTCAGTCAGTCAGTCAGTCAGTCAGTGATAAAAATACCGTTTTTTGGACTTTAATGTCTCAATAACTATTTAACCTATATTAATGAAATTTGGGGTTCTACTTGTTCTAAAGGATCTTAATACATAAGCCAAATTTCATATTTTTATGTTAAATAGATTTGGAGTTATTGGGGGGTCAAAAGTGGCTCCAAACGGTTCGTGTAATATAACAGACGGCTGCTGCTCGCCAGTTCCTGCGGTGAACTTGGCTGGACACGCTGCCGCGTGTCTAGATAAACTTTAGTACAACGTGTTAAGGTCTATAGGTGTATCGTTGTAAGGTCTAACTGTATCTTGGTTTGTACAACTAAGTACGAAGGGCGTCTGCGCTGCGTTTAACTAAACTTTAGATACTGTATATTTTATCGCCTTTGGGAATCGGAACTTGTTCTTCATTCGAAATAATTGCAGTCACTAACACTAATGTGTAATGCGCAGGTATAATTTAAGTCAAATTTGACATAATGTGGTAGGTACAGTCGCGTAGAAAATCTAACTTGACAGATAAGTAAACGAACGCAGGAATGTTCTTATAGAGATAAAAAAAATATCAGCCCATCCATAGGTATACAGAACCCTAAGAAATAAAGAAAATCTCAAAGAAATAGTAAGTAATTATGTAATTATTATAGTCTGTCTCAGCAATGGCAATTTGTAGATCATTTTGCAGTGCTAATGTGTACGCCTGGGATATTATGCAAAGAGCTGGCAATTAGACCAGAGGTGAACGCCCTACTTGCTATTAGCAGTAAGGACCATTTTCGCTCGACCCGAGCAACTTGTTGATAACGAGTCTTATAAGAATTTCTAGTTAGAATTTCCATATTTTCATTTCTCTTTGTAACTACATTGTCATTACTAAAGCTAATATTTTCTATCCAAACGCAGTATTATCTTTGAAATAAAGAAGCAAACGCCAAATTATAAGGCTTGAGTAGTTTGAACCGTAATTTGTTTTGCAAGTGCCGGTGGTGGCCAACGAAGTCAATGTTTAATGTGCCCGCACGTGTTCAGATTCCCACTGACAATCATTGGAGTTGTCAATTTCTACCAATAAATACCCCGATGCCTGCACCAGAACTAATTTCCGATAAACTCGCACACAAATGAACATAATACGTAGTTACATTTCAGTGCAAATTACTTACCCCGATGTGTGTGTGAGCGTGAGAAAACTACGACGGAAATAATGACGCGTGTGTGCACCAATACTAATGCAATTTGTGTGTTTGTATACCCCGTTCACCCACATGGGTATCGGCGCTCACGCACACATGCATGCGTCCCGCATCAGAATAGTGTTACAATAGTTACAAAGTTCGTCATAATGAAGATGCGCGCTTTTCAATTCATTAATGAGGCTCCTACAATGTTGTCGACATATAATACCTATACGAATGTTTTTGTTAATACCCAATTTATAAGCAGCAAACTGCATGATCACCAGCTAATCCTCTACGTTTGTTTAAGGAGAAAGTCAATCAATAATAACTTAAACAGTCTAGGGTGACGTCAGATGTCAATGAAGGTGAAACTGAGAACGTTACAGTCAATGCTAGTGCAATACCAGTTGCTGTACAAAGCGTATAGGTAAATAAATTAGCAAACAACATGCTGAGTCGATCGGCATTCTCATTACCGGTAGACGCGAAATGGGAATTCGTGAGCCACGGATCACTTTCGAATAAGAATTTACTGGTTGGAAACTGCGACATTCATGACCATTAAATGTTTCATGCCGAAGCTTAGTAAGCCGCTAACTAACGAGTTGTCTCATGAGACGTCATGTCGCACGATGTTCGTACGTGTATGATTGTGCAACAATAGAGGCGTGAAGCTTGATGAGAGAAGAGCAAATATGCGCAAGCGCATCGCGCGGTAACGAGAGCCGCGGTAGACTACGTCCATATTAATAATCGAGGGTTATTACGCGGGCCCTCATTAAGTCGTCCGCCGCTCGCCCCACGAAACCGCAGAACACTGCTAAATAATTACCCTCAGCCAGCTTTCTTCACGAAAACATCGTAAAAGCGTATTAAACAACATCTACCTACTAAGTCGGCGCGAGGAATTACAATAAATAAGGTATTAAGCCGGCGTTGTCAGGCCGGACCGAAAATGTCGAAAAGCGATTAATGGAAATAAAATTGAGCGCAGTCTGAGAGAACGATTTACTTAATACATTGATAATAAGTGGAGGGAATGTATGTAAAATGTTGTACGTAATGGAGGTAGTCTCGTTAGACGTGGGAAAGGCGATGGAGGCGAGGTTTGCTACTACATGGTAAGGATCGCGATGTCTACCGTTAGGGTTTAACTTTAAACCTTCATTAATGGTAATGGTCCTGAACTTGGAGGCTGGGAATGGCTCTTTTTGCCAGGGCCGAGCCGGGCAAGGCGCGTTACGGTAATAGCCGTGTTCGACACGGGTCCAGCCACCAACCAGAAGGCAAGTGCACGTCTTATGAGATTCCTTAGACGTTTCCTTCTATGAGATGTAATAAATAAGCTTATGCGCCAATAAGACTCTTTCGAAAAGGAATACGTTTCCATAAAACAACGCTTTTCCACATTTCTAATAAGTCATAGAAATCTTAATAGTAAAGTTAGTTCACTTGACTAATTTCGAAGAGATTTAAATATGAATAAGCCGCAAATCTCTCAATTATTTGTTAATTACAGCGTATTTAATGTAGCTATAATTAAACTTTCGTAAACTTTTGAATTCGCAGTGAAAGCTGTAATTAAAACGTCTGTCATTTCATCCGATAATGAAGTGACAGTGCGAATTCGTAAACCACGTACAATTACAAAGACGAGATGTGAAACGAGAATCTTACCTGTTGATTAACGAACGACGACTTTACTTTCCCATTAATTTGAGTTTTACTTAATTAACCCCAAAACAAAACCTTCATGATTAACAAAATTACGAACATAATTAAACGTTTACCGAGCCACGAGCATCGTAAATGCTCTCGATGTACTTAATCGCTGGATAGAGATCGAGGGATGATGATTTTATGATTTATTTGCTTTCGGAGTTAATTGTTATGGACGCCCGCCGGCTGTCGCCATTGAGCCGTCGTACTGGCCAAGATATCTGGCTTGTTACCGATATTAGATTACCATCTTTGTCTACGGGTATTGGTTCGAAAAAGCTTAACCAATACGCAGTTCTGTACAAAGATGCTAGTCCAAGTTTGCTTTAGAATAAAAGATGTCTTGAATGCGTTTGTGAGAATGTTATTTGTACGTGAAACGTAAACACGATCAAGACGTTCTGTTGCGTTGGAAACTGACAGTTGAGTCTCTGTACTGTACAGAACTGTGTTTTTGGTAAACTGTTCCACGGCACGGTAGGTTGGTGATAAGTAGGATTAAAACAAAGGTCCGATGATATGAGGTCCGTGGCTGGTAGACATCGCGTGAAACTGCAGGTACCCTGGCGGCGCCGTTCCGCCGATCTACTTTTAGGAACCGTCAATTTGCGCCTGTAATTATTGCGGACCCTTCGATACTTATTTCTATTTTTTCTTCGCTTAATTGTTGCAACAGATGACTTTTTTGTCGAACGACCTCAAAGAGAGCGGAAAGGCATCAAACGGAGCGTCGAATTTGGAAATAATTATACATAAATAGTCCCTTGAGCGGCCGATTAAGACAATTTCCGAGGCAAATTGCCGCAGACGAGCATAATAGCACACGCTCTGCTCCGTCATAAATAAATCTGGATTACGTTTCTGTACGAGATTAAGATTGATTCGATCCCGATGCTTTCTGCTATTAATACCTACGCGGGATAATGCCTCGATCGTGTTAAAACTTTAAGTAATCACGGCGGTTGGGAACATAATTACAATCGACAAATTGCCGGCCGTCATTAAGATGATAACGGGTGGATGGTATCGGTCGGTCTCAATAATTAATGATCGATACATGTGAAATAATTAATTAGTGGTCGAGTCGGTCCTAAGGCAACTCACAAAAAACAATGACGTGCGGTTTCTGCGCCGGCGCCGCTGCCGCCGCGGCGACATCCGCCGCTCCTCTCCTATAATTTGAGACCTCGAATTAGTTTTAATTTTATTTCTCAGCGATGAGCGTGACGCCATCTTAAGGTTCCCGAGAAATGTGTCATTAATGTTAATTTGAATGATTGTTATATTTTTCGTGGTGATGATTTGGATCAGGGTTCCGGTGAGGCTTAAGTTTTTGTACGGAACCACAGGCTTTCTCGGCGACGTTGTCGCTCGATAATTATCGGTGTCGGGTCGTAATGTCGGAACAATTACCCGCGAGGGCATTAAGAGGTAAAGTTTGGTCGTGTAATGTGCTGACTCGTAATGGTCACTTACCTGGCCACTGGCGACTGGAAAATTAGTTCACTTTAACTATTATTTAATGTCGCTTTATAATGTCGAAAGAGTTTCAATAAATCGTGGGAATTTAAAAATTTTAATGAAAGAAAGCTGTGGTGATGTGAAATGTTTTTGTTTATGACGGAAACAGGTGTAGCTTAAGTTTAAACCGAAACCGACATTACTGAACTGAACCAGCGCAGAGCAATAAAAACGCAAATCGATTAGTATAAATGCAATTCCACGCAATTTCTATATCCCTCGTGAGTTATCAGTTATTGGAAACGTCAATAAAATCAATATTACATTTCTCAGGCTAAATCAGGGAGAGGCAACTGGTCGGGATGGTTGCGTGCAATTAAAACGAAACCAACAATCATGCGCCATGTTTGTACACGGCCGATGTTAATAGCCTCGTGTAATTACATACCAGTATCATGCTATAGTTGCTTCTCGGAAGGCTGATCGAATTAATAGAACCTTTTTCGTGTGGAGCGTCTAGCGTGATATCGAATATTTGAACGATTTAGGATAACAAGATTTTAATTGTGTTAATTAAGATTTTAATCGGTAAATAAAGCAAACTTAGATCATATGTAGGTTTTTTTTAATACGTTTATCATACAAGACTATTTATTTCGATCCTGCGCAGTGTTCACCCATTGTCAGTTTGAAGCCTACATAACTAGATAAGATTTCCATTTCAAAATATTTATGGCGCTTCTGACGGAATTCTCTATGATATCAAATATATATCGCAGTCTAATAGAAAAAGTTACTACCGCGAGCCTAAAGTAAAAGCGAAATAACGTTAGCAATAATAACACGACACCGCCACAACGACGACTCGAGAATTTCATATCACCACATTTACATGTATTCCATTCGGAGAACTAGCGGCCCGACCTCCCTCGTTATATCCGGGGAAAGAATATCTAAATTCAATTACAAAAAGGCTTCTTCGCGAGGTGTGCCGTTGCACCCGCGCCTCCTCCGAAAAGGGTGTATAACAACTCAATTTCTTCACGTTATTAAGATGGTGGGGTGCTCGGGTTGCGTTGGGGTGGCGTGGAACACAAAAAGAATGCTAATTTAAAACTCTTATTGCTGTGTTTGTATGCGCGCGCGCTTTATGTATCATTCGCGTAACAAAAGGCGGAGAGAGCCGCCGCCCGAGCGCGTAATTTCAATCTAATATTCAATTTGAGAAGTATCGCGAGCTTGAGCGCCATCTTTTATTTATTTACTCGACTCTGAGCGTTTTCTTTGGATTTCTTCTTCAGAGTTGTCGATGTTTGCAATAAACGCCTACGAAATTGCTTTCACAAATCTCGTTGAAGCACTTTTAATGTATACTTTGGGCTATCAATTTTCGGAACTGTGTTGATGAAAAGGATTGGAGATCCGAGGATTTGTCAGATAATTGCTTCATTCCCACGGGCGAAGGAAATAAATTTCACCGGTTACATTGTTACATCAATGGGTGATTTCCTCAGATTATTCGCTTCTAAACGGGGGGCGATAGACGGATAATGTTCAGATCGTGATATATTAGCCTAGGAGCTAATGCTGACCCATTACCATACCACACCTAGTGAGTCTAACGGACTTGCTTATATGTGCCTACTTGCTTGTAATGCGCAATTTATAAACGATACTTTCTAGACAGGCATTGTTGAAAATGGATCGTGAATTCAATGACAGAACAAAACTCCCCTCAAACACGAACTAGAGATGAACCTTTGAAATGCCGAGTCAAGGTCTAGATAAGTCGCAGATTGTCGTGTGCGAGTGACCTCATAAAAACATTGTTTTATTGTATATCCGGTGGCAATATAAAATGCAAGAGTTGAAATAAAACGTCGTGATGCGGGCTCTATCGGCGCACCAGCATGCACGATGCAGTTTGTCAATACTCGATATAAGCTCGAGCTATGACCTGATTTCAAGCCCGTGTTCTTCAGACCTTCAAAAATATGCGATATCGTGTATTTTGTCCTTGCTATGATGCTGAGAACCGTAATTGGTGTTTCTAATCCCCTTGAAAAAAAAGGGTACAAACGGAGACACAGCTAGAAGATCACTTGTAGACCTTATTTATATGGTTGATATATAAAAAAAAAAATTTAACAAAAAAAGAACCGACTTCAGTAAAACTAAAAAGCCAACAATACCTGTTCAAGTACAGATTACATTTGACTCACCCTTCGAAGTCGATCCCAAACCACTCAGTTCTTCACTACATAAGTAAAACAAAGTCGCTTTCTCTGTCCCTATGTCCCTTTGTATGCTTAAATCTTTAAAACTATGCAACGGATTTTGATGCGGTTTTTTTTAATAGATAGAGCGATTCAAGAGGAAGGTAGATATGTATAATTTATCAGCATCGCACCCGTGCGAAGCCGGGGCGGGTCGCTAGTATATTTATATATTATAGTTTACGCGAGGTTTGGCACCGACTTCGAAGGGTGAGTCAAATGTAATCTGTACTTGAACGGGTTATTGTTGGCTTTTTAGTTTTACTGAAGTCGGTTCTTTTATTGTTAAAAATTTTTTTTTTTTGCTTTTTAGTGATTCGTATGTGTGTTCATCAGTTTCCTTAACCCAAATCCTATTTACTGAATGTAAATTCTTGACTTTATCAATAAATTACCGATAGCGCCGTACATGTCCCTATAACATTTGAAGAGTTCCCTCGATTTCTCCAAGATTCCATCATCAGATCCCGACTTAGTGCCAACGGGACCAACTCGGAGTTATACCCTTTCGATTAAAAAAAAAAATTTAAAATCGGTTCACGATTCTCGGAGATATCGAGTAACATACATAGAAAACAAAAAAAATAAAAAAAATAGTTCGAATTGAAAACCTCCTCCTTTTTTGAAGTCGGTTAATAAATGGTATCAAGTAACGAGCTTCAAAAACTTTTACAGAATTCAAGAAGTACATTCAAATATTAACGATATCAAAAAGGAAAATGATATACCAAATATACCAATAAAACATAAACGGCGAAACCCTTAAACCGCCATCATTATTTTAAATACCCTCCGTATTATTGTTGTAATTACGTTAAAGTAACAATCGAGTATTGTAGCTGCACCAATCGCCTAGTAGCTGCTAAGTATGATTTTTAACCTCTTACCGTGTGCAGAAAGCGTGTGCAGGCGTTTCCTGATAATTTGCTTGTGTCTCGCCTGCCCCGGCGCACCTAGCGGAACCTCCACTGTTCGAGTTTGCTACGTTTGTTTAGAAAGGGGAGGCTCAATCCTTACTTAATGATTACCTACCTACCTTGATTTTCGTTAAACGTCTTTTACTAGCACTACAAAACATGATATTTACTTTGCAAAACAAATAAAAGTGAACGATTTCGCATTAAAAGTACTTAGAGTTGTATTTTTGGTTAATGATATCACTGGTAGGGACAACATTAAAAACTTCAGAACTCATTAAGGAGATTTATTAAAAAAATAAAAGTATACGAAGGTACATTTGATGACTAGCACTTCTTGAAAGTGGAACATAATAAAAAAGGGATCAAGATAAAATTGACATTGTCGCATGATAAATGATCAGATTTAAATTTAGAAACCAAAACTTAAGGCAGCGCACCTCGAACGCGACGAGGCCGTTTATAATTATAATTAATATTCTCACCGTATTAAGGTGGTCGACGGAAAAAAACGAGATTCGACGCGAGAATTAATAACAAACAAATGGGCTACCTGCGATGTTTTTTGTGCACCCTACAGGTAGAACCGTGATGATGAAAGGAACTCATACGCGTCTGTTTTAGATTTTAAACAATAATGTCTGATTTTGACACGGTTGCACCTTTTTATGGGCAACATCGAGTTCATTCACTGGAACTAGTTTCGGTAAACAAGGCAAAAAATGATGCATCGGAAACAGGAGTTCACTACTGGATGATAAAAAGTCGTAGACGCGAGTATGGTCGGATGAATACGGGTCTAACTGTACTCGCAAATGTCGCCTACCTGATGACAATCACAGATGAAGCACAAATACGCGCTCTGCCTACGCCGATCTCGGGTTACCTCGCCTCTGTTACTTATTAAAAAAGAAAACAAAAAGTAAGCTGCATTGGAAACAAGAAACCAACGATTCGAAATCCGGGACAAAAGAGAGGAACTCTCTAAACGTGATACCATAATGACAAAACAGAAATATGATTTCGATTAAATGGTGCGACAGGGACGGGCCGATCGGGTGCTAGCGTGGGTGCGAGGAGCACAAAACCATGGTTAATAATAAAAATATTTTATTTGTATAGCGGGGTAAAACACCCCCGCTGCGGGCTGTTTGGTCGGGACGGCATCCATCATCATTATATTAACCGATTTAACACTTTTGAACAGATTCTTTTGACGGTAGGTGGTACGTACGGGGACAAATGCGCGGATGAAACTGGAACCGTTGTTTAAGGCCACGCCGGTTTTAATCGGTTCATTTATAACACCATTTCCAAGTGCCGCTGCAGACGTCTGAATTCGATGATACAGCGATTCATCAACGCTATCGCTAACTCGGTCTAGGTTCAGCCTCCATGTTAGGCGACGGATTCCGACCAGTCCATACAATTCCCTCTTTGGTCAATCTGCAAGCATTAGTAATTACACGAGTGCGGCTCATGGTGATCTAGGTTGTATATTTTTAATAATATTGTAAGTAACCTCATGTGATTAAGTCATATACTTAAACCAAATACAGTTAGTTCTCCCCGCAACTTCGAATTTATTGTAACATTTCAATAAACAAACCTACAAATCGTTGCGCTATACCCGCTCAAGTAGAGAGGAGGGCAAAAAATGTTCGTCTACTTTTGGTAGCCAGTGCTTTAGCCTGCTCAGACGGCTTATAAGGCGAGCCCTCGGCATTATTTGCTTGTATAATTGAAAACGTTTTTATGTCAATTATTTTCCCGTATAACATTAATTGACATTTAACATGTTCATGTGATTATAAATATTGAACAGTCCGGCCGGATTGCCGGGCCATTCAAATATGTGACGAATTACCGACTGATCAGTCCATTGAGGTAATACAATTAAATGAAATGATGCATGTCGATATTAAAGTACGTATTGATATGCAAAGTTGTCCATTACCGATGCGGGCGCTGGCTCGTCCTGTGCTCTACTTAGTTTGTTCGACGAGTTGTATTTACAAGCCTAATTCATAATGATTCGTGCTATTGTCGGCCGGAATTTTCTCACGATAATGAGTAATCTATGCCGATTTATGGTCAGAAAATTCTTGCAAGATTGTTGCAATTAGGTGAACGGCGGGAAGGGCACGCATGCGGCGCATGCAGCGGCCTCACCCAATAATTAGAGGCAGTGATTAGATCCGAGATAAGCCTCATTCCGCTAATTACTCCCTAAAGCTAAACGAACGGGCTTCGGTTTTTGCCATCGACATAATTTAATAAGCATATTAACCAGGCCGATTATACAGATAGTGCTTGGCCTCGAGCGTTTCTCGCTACCTCTACCGCGCCTAACGTTTCCATGGATCCGCTGCGCAGTGCCATCGATGCAATCTCATTGTGAGGTCAGAGAGGAATGACCATGTAAACATAAACTCAACATCTAATGAAGCCGAGAGTTCTCACTGGAATCACAGTTGTTCGGAATTAATTCCCATTACAATCAATTTAAAACGCCAGCACACACGAGCACTGAGCAGCGAGCGTCGCGTGTGGCTAACTCAATAAGGGCCATACTTAGTGCTTGCTTATTGATCACATCTAATCAACACGGATCAAGTCTAACAAGATACTTACAATTTCACGCCACGGTCCTTAGATATTATCGTTTAAAGAATGCAGGTTTTATGTACATACATCGGTAATAAAGCTGTTACTGCCTGACCTCGGCACGAATGTCTTGCATTGACGTCTCATAGGTTTAATTAGGGGTACTCCAGTCGCCCACGTCAACGCATCCGTGTGTGGGCAATCGAATTAGACCAGCAGACAATGGTGAGGAACCACCCTACGTCAAAACGTTTTCTCGCAATCTCAGATCGGGATTAAGGGAGTCTCGTCTCGCACGTTTTATCTCCGATTGTCCGCATTAAACGCGCACTTTACGCCGAGTGCCCCTCCAGAGGAAATTGAAAGCGATCGCTTTCCCCGCTATCTTATCTGTAGTGTTAGACTAATTAATCGATGTAGCACGATGAGGTCGTCGTTAGAGGTAAATAATGCTCGCATTGAGCGGAGGAGGTGATTTATCGGTGTGAATAGACAAAAGTGTCGCGGGCGGAGCGGGCACAATGGTGAGGAATGTCGTCGCGGGCCGGTCGCTCCGCTCGTGCTCGGTCAATGCGGATTATTAATAACTCGGTGTGCGCCCGCGCCGGCCGCGCCGACTCGCCCCGAGCGACCCTCCACCTGCGTGCGGCGCGACCGAGCCTGACCATCACCCTTTAATTTATTCACGGTACCTTTTAATGACCGTATTGATGCAAGATTCCCGATCGGCTAATTCTAGTGTTTGCGAATTTGATTTAAGATCAATCATTCTTTTGGCAAAATTCGTAAATTATTACATTCAGAGGCTCCCCTATCACCCCCGGGTTCTCCCTAACAATGCATAACAATGGAGTCGCCGAGGATTATAACTAATTCCCCAAATTGTGTGGGTTCATATTTGCGGGCAACAATAAGACAAAATAGTGATAATGTCACATGTGCGTACAGTTTGTCGCATTTGGAACTAATTGCGATATTTCATAATGTTGCGATTATTGAATGTAACATCTGCCCGATGCAACACACTAAAGACAAGCTATTTGAAAATACGACATTACATTGAAATGCGATCTAAACGGAAAATAACTACTTTAAAGTAAAAAATGATGTAAACGAAGATCAGTTTGTTAAGTTTTGTAACAAAAACAACGAAAGTGGAAAGGGCAATTGCTGTTTAACGCGTGTCCAACTGAAAATGCAGTATGAAATTACGAATCACGTTTTATTGATACCAATGTTAGTAAATGAGAGCACTTTTTGTCGAGTGCTCAGCCCTTTGCGTCACGTCTCCAACTCACCACATCTAAATTGAAATGCTGCAAAGAAAAACTTCTGTGCCACAGAAATAAGAACTTCATTACAAGTCATTACTATAAATATCCATTTAGAAAAAGTCATAGTGTTTGAAATGTACACTTGGTTACATTAACTATTTTTGCTCCATTTATTTTGGAAGTTACTGAATGTGTTCACCTCACGACTCGTTTTTTGCCGATTCCACCGTCCACTTCTTACGCAGTGGTGTCGTGAGTGGCTCGATTCGTTACCGAAAGTATAATTAGTTTTACCGTTATTGGATATTTTACATTTTCAATGGGTGGGCTTGTTGATTGCTGTCGACGACGAAAAGCGTGACAAGTCATTTGTTTATTTTCAAAACTACAGATTGACGAGACGCCATTAAACGTTTTACGGTCTAATTTGATATCAAAGTAGTTTCCATTAATGTTTCCAGCCGCGGCGTATGATGGATCTATCACGGATTCGACGAATCGTCAGAGGAATGCGCGTCTACAATAACAGATTGCGTCGTATAATTAACACATCTAATGCTAATTGTAGTTGCCCCGCGACAAAAACTGGTAGTTTCGTGTAACACTTATTAGGCATGGAAGCGCGCCTTTCCTTCAAAATTTAATTATCGACATTAGAGCTGACACCAAAAACGGCGCGACAAGAAATGAGGCGGTGACGCGAAGAAACTGTTTGCAAAACTGTTCACAGACGATTCCGTTTCGATTTGTAGAAAGTCGATAATTGTCTACGACGCGCGGAGGACAGACAATTATTCAAAGTGTAATATAATTTGTAATATTGATTGGACTTTAAATTTAATGACTTGTTCGTATGTTGGTTGACAATAGTAGACACGGGGTCGCTAAATGGACGGCATTATGTCCATGCTCGGCGACGTCAAATATGAAGAATGATCTCCCACATTTGTCCTGGACGTCCCGGCTCCATTCAGGGGCGGGACAAAGCACTACACTATAACATTACATTTGATATTCAATCATTCATCATGATGATTTTGTCGGTTTTTATACGCATATGACATAAAATACTCGACCATTGGAGAGATCGAACAAAAGCCAAAGAAATGATGAACTCTAACGGATACAACTAAAACTGTGTGTGACTGCGCACAATGTTACTTATTGCTATGTTCTATTTAAACTACATGATGAAACCGTTAAAAGCTAAAAAATAAATTAGCATGAGCATGCAAAGACAAATAAAATAAGTCAATTTACAAGTCGGCAACAAGGTACTGGCTACCAAATTATGGTACAAGTATTTGAGAATGTTTCACTCGTGATGGTTGCGTTAACACTACGCCGACCAATGATGCCCTGGGAGCGCTTTTATTCTAGAAACGACTTAAAGACTTAAACCAACCTTCTATTTAAATCTCCACCTTAAGCACATTAAGGTTTAAAATGCCTGATCTGCTTGAGAATAAGAAGGTAGTGAGTTAAGAGAATGGAATAGCTTATCCAGTGGTCGCTATATGGAAAACCTCTAATTAAACGACTGAAAGACGTAAATGGAGGATTGATGGTGGGAAATGCGTAAATTTAAACGTAAGAAGTTTAATTAATCTGCTGGCTGACGTAACGCGATTCGTTTTCTTTTTATTAGTGGCCGAAAGCGATTTGTACTTACAATTGATTCGCAGTGAGGCAACGAGCTCCAGTCTCAGCATGTTTGTGCTAAGAATTTGTGGAGTTAACGTTTCTAAAGATCAAAGCGAGAATGATTAGCGGATCACTTGTGGATACTGTTGTTACATAAGTGGATACTAATAGTGCTTCATAGATATGTAATTGTGATTTACGTTTTAGCACTTCGTTATTGCCAAGGATAGCCAACATGTCGAACAAATACGACTTGATCTCGACTGATGACTGTAATTATTATGTGGATGGCTGTAATTGTGGAAAATTATTGTAATAAATTTTCGAAGTTGACGCCATTACAATGGGAGAGACAATGTGTCCCTAATGAATGCCGGCAACTTAGAGAAATTATTTACGCCAGTGCTACAAATATGGAGACATAAAGATGTAGAAATCTGGGTAATGATGTAAAGTGAATGGATAGCAGGGTAATTACTGTGTGCACCAGTGGAGATGCTTTGGTGCGTATCGTCACAACACTAATTGTTGAGCGTCTCTTTCTAACTCGAATTACGCTGGCATTGTTGTATTTTATCGCAATTTTACAGAAGATCCAATCGCAAACCTAGACTTGACAAGACTACATTTACAGCTCGAAAATAAATACATATCTATATTAGGCTTTCTTAGTGATGTGCCTGCTATGTTATGTTTCAACTCAATCCTTAACTTGTTAACGTCACTTCGGTTCACGACAATGATCACGGATCCAAGCTTACCGAAATGTATCTATGCCCTTGTTATTCACAATAAACAAAATATGTTGTGACACAATAGATCCAGTTTACTAAAGCTTCTATTAGCTCTATTCCAATAAAGAAGACGACATTTCGAAGACATTAAAATTCTCTGGATCGTATAATTACAGATGACACATTTTAACATTAAGTCGCCCACGCTTGGTGTGTTGTGGCTTTAAACTCGTATAATTTGTGTTAAAGCTGTAATATATGAGACGTTAGGGGTCCCTCGCACTCTCCGCTCCGTGCATCGATCGTTAATAAAATTATCAAAATCTAAACAGGTTTTAGAGCGTCCGTGGACTTATGAATGGAAATGGTGTTCGAGAATCCCAAATATTTCAGTCGTAAATAATAAACCAGCGTGATCTTTCGATCGATTTTATTGAAGTTGGTAGAATCGCGACTGTTTCGCTACTGGATGCGGCCCGGTAAATAAGGTGACTGTTATTTCAATGATTTAATTATAATATTATAATGTTGAAGGCGCGGCTAATGGACGACGGAGCGTGTTTTCGTAAGCTTATTGCTACTTTACGTTGATACGAAATTTAATTACGTAATTAACGAAGCAAATTGGAATTAATTAACGGTTTGTGATCGTTGAGATTTGTACAAGTTTGTTGCTTTGATTAACAATACTGCCATACTTATGGATACTCTTAGAATAATAAAAAGCACATGTAAATTTTTACGTCAAACTCACATACGCCCTTATTTCCCCCAAATTAAATAAGGGTCAAATTCCTCAAAAAGAAGCAAATCTTTAGAAATACTGTCAATAAGAGTTTTGCTGAGTGTTTTTTTCCATCGTAGAAATGTTCAATCCCATTAGGAAGTTTCAATTAATATGTATATTTTAAAAGGAAACACTTAAGTTCCTATGCGTTGTCTACCATTTAAGAGTGCTTGTTTCTCTCTACCAAGAAATACTGGTTTGATTGTAACGTGTCGAGCTGACTCCAATAAGATCGTGATTCAGCCTCGAAACCACTTAGGTATAGTTTTATGCCCGTAATTATTCCGAGCACACGTGGACGAGCTTTATGAGCGCGCATGCGCTGTATAACAAATCCAGTACTTTAACTCACACCATAACTCACCAAAACCAGTATCGTAATATGAACTTTAGAACACGATTCACAAGACTCAGTGGTGCGCTTACAACTGGTTAAGAAAACTCAAGTTACACCTTTTTGTTTTATAGGTTAACGATTCTACTATTAATAGTCCAAAACAGCTGCAGGTATGCGAGGAAGCTTATAAGATTATAATCAGTAATGCATAAATTATTGATTTCGGTATAGTCAGCATCTAATATATCAGATGTTCAGTAAGGACTGAAGACTTTATTGTGAGAGGCGTACGGATGTTCAAAGACAATTTTCACCAAGTTATGCTCCTTAGGTTACCTACTACAAAATATAGTCAAAAGGAGATGTAGAAACATGTATGTAAGTTACGCATTTTTTTATCCCGTAACTGATGATTGATTTGATTCGGTTAAAACAATTAAGACTATTCTAAACGAATGAAATATTAACTCGTCTATTTCAAGGATATAAAAAAATAAATATTTAGAAGATTAACACACACATGCATAATTTGGTTTGCAAGCTTTTTTAATATAACCCTTGATGGATGGACAAGAATTTGTCAGACATGCATTTCATTTTTGAAACTAACTATGGTCTATACCAAATCAAAATGATACCATTTGGCTTACTGAACGCGGTAAAACGATGTATGTGTACGTTAATTCCATGTTAATTCCACAAAATATGGCAATGGAATAACTGCTGGATATTTCCTCAATAGAAACGCACGTAAATATTAATCAGATAGATATTCAATGTAGGTACAATAATGAGTCCACTGTGATATTGATTTGCATAATCGTTAATATAATTTATCACCTATCCGTGTTGTCCAAGTCTCATCTTTAGACAATGATATGATACACGTAAAACCGGTGGCAGGAATAACAAAGCATTTATAAGCCGAGCAGCCTTGAGGATTATTCGTGGCAATGGACTGTACCTACTAAGTATTTGTAAATTCTATAAAGTCGTATGCGCCGAAGAGTGTAATAGGTTGTTACCACTCTTTGGATTTCACTTGTATTGGTGGAATGATGAATGAGGAGCAAGATTAGGCAACACTGGGACATATTTAGCTTTGTTACCCTTTGAACAATTGTAAAATAAGGATTGAGAACCATGTCTTGGGTTCACAAGGTATAATGAACGTGAACTATAACAACAAATTATATATTTTTATAAGGTGTCCCCGGAACCAGGAACAAATTGCTGTCTGGAAAGTAGGTTAGGTTAGGTTGGAACTGGGACCCGTTCACGAAACAAACTGCTATCATTAAAGTAAATAAGGTAAGTATAACTTTATACTTTACGAAAGTGGATATTTTGAAATTATATCCAAACACAAAAAAACTTACCTATATAAAGTAAGCTTATGTATATTATTATGACCGTTTTGTGATAAGTTTTTATACCTCGTATTACTTATATCGAAGTCTGTTATCATCCACATACCTATGTTTTGTCTAGGACATAGGTAGCTGTATGGTTTTCTAAGCTTTTCTAAGCCATATTAATGCCGTTAAACGGATCCTTTTTTTACTGAAACTCATGGAAGAATATCAAATTTATGTATGCAAAAGCTTCCGTTATTATGGGCGCAATTGGGCGCCCAACAACCAACTCTTTTAGTTTGACTTCATCTATACATTACAAATGTAAATGTAAAGAGAAGCGATATCAATTCATGGAACTACTGATTGAACTTAAGAATAACTTAGAGTCAAAAAATGAGGCTGCCGCAGAGATAATGAGAGCTAAGCCAGTCGAGTAAAACCGGTAGTAGGTTCATCTCAAGTCATTACTTGCACATTCTGTTTATTAACGATGTGGTAATACAGATTTCAATCAAAAGTGCTGTTGATTAATTTTCTACTTGATTACGGTAGCCGGCTTCTCTATTTTTAAGTGTTATTTGAATGTTAATGGGAACATATGTTTGTTTTCAAATTGGGATATACTTACCAATGTTTAGTAGCTACGTTTATTCAGTTATTCATTAACCATTTCTGGAAATTGGGCTCTATAAGGTTGTGACAAAGTGACCTGCGAAAATTTATTCATAATAATTTTTTCGATTTTCATATCGCTTAATTCAAAGAATTTTGAATGGGCTTTAGATTAAGAGGTATTTTTTTCTGAAACTATTAGCTTTTAGTGTAAAGTTTTTTTTACGCAATCAAGTGTACCTACTAGTTAAGGAAAACATTTATATTGTCATTAATCCTAAGAAGACAAATCTCTGCACTAATTTGATTTTTTTACGACACTCTGGGTTTTAAGGTTGTGACAATGTGACACCTGTGAAAATTTATTCATAATTCACTTTTCGATTTTCACTTGTCCTTCCCGTTTTGCAGTGCAAGTCAATGGTGATGTCACCACAAAATATTTACTAAAGGAGAAAACAACTAAACGTATATAATTGCCAAACGATTGAAATAATTATCTTAAACTGGCCTGTATTTATGATAATAATAAAAAATTAGATGTTTATTTTTTAGGTATATCTCAATTGTATTACTAAGTTTGACATTGGCCATAATTGGTATAGGAAGTGAATTAATTTGGATTTGAATAATTTATCTATAACGCAAACACGAGATTTAGATCATCCATTAGATAGAAATGACGACATAGCTCACGAGGAATCCGGGCGTGTAGAACATGGCTTCGTGTCTTTAGGTGAATAAGGGCATATGTGAAGACACGCCTACGTCACATAAGACATTACTGTACTAGTCATATTATAATGTTACACTAAATTTCAAGTCACGTCATTATTATCTCCACAATGGTTATTTTGCGGCATTAATCTCGGTATATTCCGCTCATCTAATTAATAAACATCCTATTACAAGGCCTTGAACTTTTGGGTACTAAGAAGTGGACAATGGAGTTAGTTATAAATAACTTTAGTTAGTCAAACAGCGAACAATCAAGTCGACGGACAGACGCGTATCTTAGTAATTAATCGTGCCTTATGATTGATTAAACACATTAAACGCGAGCACGATTCCCATTTAAATATTAAATCTATTAGGCAAGTGACATAATTCTAAGTACAGTTTTAATCTGAATTATTGCATGAAGCGTTTGACATTTTAGTTTTGGAAACAATATGGGTGGCTCATGCATAATGGATGACTATCAAACCTAATGGAAAAGTTATTGGGAATTTATGTAAAGGCAATAAATAGTATAATTGCTCGTTACAGATAAAACTAGAGAATTATGTTAATAGAGACACGAACAGGAAGAGAGTAGAAATCACAATTGCTAATTTTAAAAGCGAAAATAAATGGTAAATGAGGAGAGCTAAGAGTATAGCTTAATGAATGTCCACTTGACAATATTTGTTAAGGTAACAAGGTAAACGACGATATTTATCGACATGAGGTTCGAGTGAGCAACCCTTTACGTGCTCGCACCCATACGCCGCGCACTCGACAAACACGCGCTAGTGATGCGTAACACAAACTCCGATGTCGATATTTACCCGAGCACGGTAAACACTGACACTCGATATTTGTCCAACTCGCGAGCAAATGGCATGAGGCGCTCGGAAGTTGTTTGCGCTTGTGAGATTCACATGACCGCTACTGTAATTAACGAAAACTAACACACAACATACACATTTCAAGTCGGTTAAACATTTTCTAGAGCACGTCAAACCAATAAGACTTAGACTGGTCTTATTCATGGACAATTTAAGTCAAGTTTATTAAATTTATAAATGTACTCTGTATAATTGGGTACTTGGGTAGGTATAGGTATACACATATTGGTATTTTGTTTGTCGGCTATAACAAGTAAAACTTGACTGGGGTTATAAAATAAAATAAGACGAGAGAAAAAAGGTACGTTAAGCCATAACTTCATTTTGAATTCTGTTCAGTGTGCATCCGTATCTGCCTGCACGGCGCAGCAGGGGGCACCATCGTTCTCACCTCGCGTCGCGAGTGGTAGCCGGTCTTTAATAAGTATCGATAAAATATGTCGATAAATATGAATATGTATAAATATTTTCGATACTACCTAATTTCGATTAACTACGCGACCAGAATATTTGATCCACTAACGCTGTTCGTGTTAGAATGTTAGAAAGGAATATCCAAATCGTAATCGATTGATATTCATCGATAATCGCTCGTTTGATAAACTGAAATTCCGTACGTGGTTGTGAACACATTCTTTCCATTTCTCTTGTAAAATTTATATTTGAATTTGGAATATTCGAATCGAAATTTATTTGTTACTGATTTCGGATCTTTTAGATTTGTTTGTTCAAGATGTATAGTAATACAGTAAGACATATTTTGGATACTTAATAATTTAAAGTCTTGTTTTGATTACATCTTAATTTATATAATTTTATAGTAATAAATATCCGCTTACTAACTGATCCGGTGGACATAAAATTTTTAATTAAAATTATCCATAAATCTGCCCTCGTCCCATTATGAAGGCGAGTTATCATTGATACTCGCTATTCAAGTGTAAATCGCCATAAATCGCGTCCAACGCAGCACTTAAAAAATAAAATAAAATATTTGGGAACCCAAAACAGGTTCTCGATTTCAATTTGTAAGTCGAATTGTTCGTTATTCGATTAATAGTCGAGTAAGTGTCGCCGGGACAGCACTAATTAATCTCAGGACCGTGTTTCACATTAATTAACGAACTAACATCGGCCAAGCAAAAGTCATCCCAAGCTGAATCACGATACCATCGGATTCGATATTTAAATCTGATCGTAAGCGTACGCCTCTACATAGAGCGTTATCGTTGAGACTAAGTGTGACAGTGTGAGGTCTGCTTAATTCATTCGAAATTCGAATATAAATTTTCTTTTTTTTTTTCAAGTCGAAATGTCATCTCGCAACAATGACTATGGAAACGACCATAATTAATATAAAGAGTAGTTTACACGATATAATCGGCGCTGAGCAGCGCCTTCCGTGAGACACGGAATTATGTTTTTTTCAACACCAATTAAATAGTGACGCCTAAATGTGACCGAAACAACATAACTGCCAACGGACATTAGTAAATACTGTGAATTGTTGCTATAGTTTTGTGTGGACATGCCGGGGCCACTGAGATTACGTTTTTACAAAAAAAAAAAGATATATTTAAGATTCTCTTTGCTTTTAGGGGTCATCCACATATTACGTCACGCAAAATGTCGACTTTTTGAACCCCTCCCCCCCCCTATGTCACGCTTTTTTGCTATACCTTTAACATGTACTGTCACGTTTGGTATGACCCCCCCCTCCCCCTTAACGTGTGACGTAATTTATGGATGACCCCTTACGCATAATGCAGTTGAAACTTATATTTATATACCGTCAATTAATCATAAACTTTTTTATTTGCCCAATGTGTTCGTACTCTGTCCTCCAAAGAAAAGCATTCCTAAAGAATTTCTAAGAAAAACATAATAATCAATTTCAAATTATGAAAAACATTTCTCGAACAAAACTTAAGTAATTTAAAACACTGACAGATAAAAAGACTGAAATCCAATTGGAATAAACAAAACGCAATCTTTGACTTTCGGATAATTGTTACCTAGCCGGTCATGTCCACGTTTTTACCGCCGTCATCAAATCGTGATTGTCGCATTCCCAAAAACTTAATTGTGTTGCCAGTGTTGATGATATGAACATAATTATATACGTAACCACATCCGAAAATGTTATTAAAACACGCTTAACTCGGCTGAGCGGAGCAAATTGAGGAAATGTCTTTTGTACTTACAAAGGGACAGTTTGGATATTGAGTTTAGGTCGAAAAATAGCGGTTATAGGAGGGATAAAAACGTATCACAAAAAAAAAATTGGTTACATCAGTCTGACTATTGAACCCTATGGACTAAAGAAATGTTAGTTGAATTATGAAATCTGCAGGTAAACTTGCAGTAAAAGTAAATATAAAAGGTAGGTACACAAATACAAAAGTGTTCTACAAAAGTTGTATGAAGAGTGGTGACGTATTCAATTGCCATCAACTCCTGCGCCTTTAGCACAACTATGACACAAGACTCTTTCTCGCGTGAGACATATTACCTATCTCTTTCTGTGCAGTACTGTGAGAGAGCAACGGGTGATGCTAATCGCGAAGCATGTTGTGCTAATAGAGGGGCTAGTGTGACGATCACTATCATTCTGTTTAGCTTTTAAATAAATGATTTTTAGAAAATTGAAAGATATACTTAGAAGCTAATAAGGGTTCCGTTTTTTGCCATTTGGCTACGGAACCCTAAAAACGTAGGTACAATGTAGCCAACTAGCCACATAGTATCTTTAAACTTATCGCAATTCAATGTGTACACGTTACATTATCTGCAAGCTATGAAGTTATTTTAAATCTAATAATAAAACATTTAGCCCATTAATACGAACACACCTGTCCCGCGAAGAAGCGCGGCAGTAATTATTATGCATATCTTCGGTGCCCGGGGGAACTATTGTTTTAAGGGGATTTTTATTGCTTTTGGTAACTTTGAACAATGGGATACGCGCGGGGTAATTTGGGACGTCGGATGCACGAGCCCTTGCTCAGGGGACAGGGTTTTTTTGTAGAAATAATTGCGGAGGAAGCTGGATATGCTAATGTCTTCAGCAATATTTGGATACTTAACTTATATTAAATGCTTTAGAAATATTATCTGACTTACTATGTTACTTCGCCCAAAAGCTACGAGGAACAAAATGTATGTGTGTATGTCTAGCAACTGATGATGGTAGACCACAAACTATTTGGATGATATTTTCCAGGGTTGACCAGATCGATTAGTTCATTCAAAAGGGTTCGTGGTCTCTATTCGAAAGCCTGCTACTTTCTATAAACCTATCGCTTCCTCGAGCTACATACCTTTTGAATTTTATAAAGTTGAGATGATGTCTGATATTTGGAACTGCATTTATAATTTTTGCCCCACTTACAACGATGTTTAATTAACATTTTCACCGCTCCTATCTTTTACAGCCGTAGATATTGCTGCGAACATTCGATTTCACACTCGATACGATCCAATATTAAAATATAATTAAACCATAAACAAAGATAAAGCCATCAAATGAAACACCGCCGCTAATCTATGGTGATTTACAATTAGTCGTAATTACTCGATCGAGTTAATTGCTACCAATTTTAATTATCAATAAAATTTTAATGTACGAGAATCTATTTATGATGCACGCTTGATAAATGTATAACGTGAAGGCAAAGCGTACTTGAGGGATTGTTACCTACTATTAAATTGGATTTTACGTTCTCAACAAAAAGGATATTTTGCAGTGAAAGCTCTCTTTTCAGCTTTTGTAAACACATTCTTTTCCTGTAAGAGTCGTGACATTGAAAATACTATTTGCCTTTCTTTCAATGATAGAGCAATAATACAAAAATGCAGTTTTGTTGAGTACTCTTTTGAATAGTTCGCTGAAGTATCTGTACATTAGTTTATCTTATTCTGCAGGATGGTTTTCCATAACATTTGCTATAAAATATCGAGAATATATCCAGAATATTTCGAGAAAGTCACAAAGCTTTCTTCAACTTGAAGATCCATCACATTAAAATAAAAAGGTTTTTCATCATTTCAGGTTTTGCATCAGATCATTCATCTTGTTTATCATTTGGTTGATCTTCAAGATGAAGGTGGCGCTGTGATTTTCCCGAAAATTTCTGAATTTTCTTTACCTCCGATTTCGCACAGTTGCAACATTGAAAGAGGTGAAGAGGTGCTTACTAGAGGTTAAAATAAACTTATAAGTAGCTTAAAATGTGAGAAGTTTCTTCATTTCACGATGCTGGGTCGTTTATTAGCTATTTTCGTACCAGAACCATTCATAACAAGCTGCACAATGCTACAAACACAAAACTTAATTAAAGTGACACTCCGCATGCATAATGAAATGATTCACGCACAATCGAGGAAATAAAAATGGCCGCCAAGACGGATCCCACTGCTACACTGTCGCTGGCTGTTTTAAATGCACCTTTTTTATCTATACAGTTGTATTTATTTTTTTCAAAGTTTTACACGTGCATAACCTATTTGGTTTATAAGCGATTCCTAATAATCATCGTTTATCATAATCGTATATGATCAACTTTCTTCCAGTTTTTTTCAAGATGAATCAAAAACGGCTTATAAGATAAGCATTTCTAAAATCGATGTAACACCTGTTTTGGAAAATTACCTGATAGTACCACTGAATACTGATAACATTATTCATCACATCACAGGTGCCAAAAATGCAATTTAATTGCAGGTACCGACTAGGGTTACTATATAATTATAAAAGGGTGTATTAACGAATGTTTTTTTAAGCATGATGACAAGACTACAATGTCCAACATGATTGATGAGATATCAACTACTTAGTAAATATGTGCACATTGCAGTTTTTCAAAAAACATTCTTATATGCAAATGTTCTTCATAAGGTGGTCTTACTCGCTTCAATATGCAAAAAGAAAAACCTCACTCGGTTACGGACTCGTAAAGTGTAAAAACTTGATGTTGGTATTTATTAAATTACTTAAGAGCCAAGTTTGCATAAACTAGGAACGTGAAATTGTTAACAATATAATATTTAAAGGCTACTTCTGATTATAAAAAAATATTTTTTTTCTTTTTGTTTGGTTTTGTTCTTCGCGCATTATCTCGCAAATTATTGCAAACGATCCTTATACACTTTTAGACATCCAATTACAACTCGAATATGCATGAAAGGCTAAAACAATTTTCTATGCTTCAGATCACAATTTCTAGATAAATTCGGAAAATTTACAGATAAAGTGACAGGCGTGTTTCTGTTTTAAATTTACTAAGGCATAACGTTTGAGTAAATTCTTCGAATTCAAATGTAACGTAACCCTCTCATGATTTTTGAATCGTTAACATAGCAATGACCGTTTATCGATTAAGTGTCGTATCGATTATTTAATAGCAAACATTGGTGATAACGTTTTGGGCATCCACTATCGCTAATTATTGTCAGATAACCGGTTTATTGCTGCACTGGAGTGCCCGACAATATACTTAGATACATACAATATGGGTTGGATTACAAGATACGGTTCTTATCATGTAATTCTAGTACTTCATTTGTATCTTTATCTAGGCCATGAGTGTCTAGACCTAGAACCTTCGATGTTGACTCATTTACGTTTAACCCCAAAATTGAATCTTTACTCATCACAAAACAACAACAATGTGTCCATGGTTCAAAAATCAAATCTTAAAACCAAATCGTTCGTAACATTTGGTAGTTCAAAAATGTGAAAGTGTGGGTCCTTGAAGCTAAAATGTACGAACTTAACACCTGAAATCTAATTAAGAAATATCTATAAAGCTCGATTTGTGCAAATATTCAAAGGAAAAAAAGCCTTATTCGGTGACAGCACAATCGATTTCCGATTCTGTAAAAACGTAATTCGTTGGAGGCGTCAAAAACCGCGCGCAATGTCAACGCCAAACGCCGCGAGGCATCCGTCTTGGCAGTGTGGCGTTTTTTGTGAATCGTGGCTTTTTGTTTATAAGCTGTGACGCTCTGATGCTGGTTCCATTTTCAAATATTATTTCGAAATTTGTATAGGGTCAGTAATAAACGTATATTTTTCGAATAAATTTTAATATATTATGAGATTTTTTTTAAGTATCGAATAGCTCTTTGTTTATGATCTGTGAGACTTTTTTCTATTATTTTTAATTTGATTCAGTCAGTAAGAGATGTAAGTTAGTTCTTCGAATAATGGTAGAGTGCGAAGTCAAAGCGCTCGCTGAGCTATTTTTATTTTATCGACCAACAATACATTTATGAAACATTTTTTATGGAACTAACATAATATGGGAGTTATCGCGAAAAATAAAAAAATAGAATTCTAGTAGGTAAGTAATAAATGAATCGTAATTTTCGAAATTATTACAAAGTTGCTCAATACCTATTTAGTGCAACGCGATCACACTGAGTCAAAACGTTGACGGTCCAGGACAAACTCCAAATATGAAACTCAGAACTTAGATGTTGTCGTCTCTCTCGGAACAATCTTATAGTGAATGGGATGGAATGATTGTTTGAACTTGAGTGTTTCAGAGCAGACCCCAGAAGGTTCGACGGCTGGCCTTGGCGGAACCAGTTTCCGTCCGAAACTCCGGCAATTATTCAATAAAACAAAAGCATCGCGCCATTTTACTTTTACCAGAGAAATGCGATGCAAATTCATTACCTATGCTTATAAAAGTCATATTTTCTCTGTGCTTTTTTCTCTTATAGATAGGATCTTTCAGTTCCTTAAGTCGAATAGACTTTCATTTTGTAATATTTTCTTCGGTTTCCGTGACTGTTATACACTTAAATAAAACTATTTAAAAACGGATTGTATAGCGTAGGTACCTATAATAATTATTTGAACCTCCCTGACATCATTAATTATTTTATTTTATTTTGTAAGTTTTAGGCAGACAATTTATATCAATAGATAGATAGTGGTTTGTTTTAAATAGTGAAATTCATACTTACTTAGTGAAGCCGTTTGTCAACTTGAGTGATAAAATCAAGCATATCAAGTATCGAAAAGAAGCCGAGATAAAAATCAACAATACGACAAAAGACATCCTGAAACCGTGTCGGTCTAAAAATTAACAAGGTGTCTGTAACTAGATGCTACGGCATGTAGGTAACAAATGGGACCCGTTAGATCTACTATAGAGGCTAAACACAACCCGAAGGCTGACCCATTCTCTACGCACGTGCAGACCAAATGGGCCCTATTATAGAAAGACGGCACGAGCCTCTGAAAAATGTACCACGAAATCTGATATGGCACATAATCTATTATTAAGAATACCGCTCTCCCGAAGGTATTGTGCGTCCTAGAGGCGAACGAAATATTTCAAATGCAAATCGTGCTAACGCGATGAATGTAATAGTTTGTCGTGTCGCGCGCACGCGCGCGCGCCGGAAACAAATTATCATACCCATATAAGCACGTACGGAATCGACGAAAAACTTATTGATGTCGCTTGCTCAAGATAAATTACGCTAACGAGAAAAATTGAACTAGAAAGTGCTTCCAAACAAAACCGAAACAAATGGTACATTTTTCTTATATAGTTAACTTAATTAGCGATTCTTTGTCGCCAGTCAGGTGTGACCGTTACGGAATTCCATTTTTCACTATTCAATTTCTATTATTAATAAAGGAAATAAAGAAAAATTTAATTGCGTTTCCCAATCCGGACTATTTGCTGCAACAACCGGTGTAGAACGCTCGAAATTTAAATTCGGAAGTCGATTTTGACGACGACATGTTTTGTTGACAATCGGTTGAGCGCCGGAAATTTATAGAACACCTCGAGATTGAATTTGAAAAAGTTAACGGATGTTAGGTAAACGGTTGACGCAATGAATGAGGGATACCTACGTGACAAATTGTAACGGTTCTTAGGTTCGCGTGCGATTGTCCTCAATTGGAATTTAAATGTGGTTCTAAACTCAAAATTTTGAATGAAAACGGAGATTTTTTTTATCAAGCCTGCAGATGATTTAGATATAGTTCATTGGAATTATACTTAGGTATGTTAAATATTATGTTTCAGGCGGTATCGGTCGGGTCGAATATAAAGCGGCATTGTGATTGTGCGCCGTAATGCGATGTATCTAGGCGAGATGCCAACAGCCTTAGGTCGGTGACTTTACACGAAGATTATGCCAATTCTGATAAATCTATCAATTCGTACGTGCACTAACAACAGGACAGGTGAGGTTAGGGCTAAATTATTAAATCGTTCGAACCTTACATAAATAAAATACAGATACAGTTACTATTATTGAGTACATTCTGACATAAAGGTTGACGAAAAAAAGCATTAGAATAAAATTTTAACTTAAGAACAATTAAAAGATGTAACCATATTTTAATTAAATTAGAAACATATACCTAATTTGATAGTTCTGAGAACAACATTTCACAAAGCTATATCTGCAGTTCGATAACACTAGCTTGACGCATAAAAAAATCTACATCACCTGTCATAAACGGAATCATATTTTATTTTGAAGCACATTTAAAATATACCTATTAGTAAATACTTACATAAACTGACATTTGAACAAAGCAGAATTTCCACCCACGCTATCAAAGTTCCAATTTTAAATTTAAATTAAGCAAATACATACATATCTACTGTTATCTCCCTATCTCTTGTCCATCTCAACGAGCCGTCACGATGGGCTTATCTGTGCTTGACGAGTTTCCCAGGCCTTTCGGCGTTAGTTCCACTACCGCCCGATAGATGCCGGTAGAGGTGGCGCTACTCGCCAATTGTAACGGTTGTAGGAATGTGACTCAACGATACTTTTAACGTTCTTCTTGCATTCAAGGATTGAGTTTATTTTTTTATTGGTTATTGTGAATTGTTTTTCAATTCCAACAAGTTATTATTATAATCAGAATGAGTGTGATTATAAACATTATGTTGTAGGTAAAAGAAAACGATGTTGTGAGTCATGGCAAAAGGCTTGAATTTACGTAATTCACAAATAGAAATACCTACTAGGATAAATATTAAGATCGTCGAAATTTATAAATTAATTACTAATAGTAACCTAGTATTGCGGTTACGAGCTATTAATTCACATAAGTGGCCGCCATAATTATATTCGTGCAATTAAATAATCTAAGCAAAATTATTGTAATTTTCCTCACGGTTCAAATACCGGATAGAATATCATAATTATTGATGGCACAGTTATTTGTTATAACTGTGTCAACCTTTGTAACAATACGAAGTTATAGTTTTACGGTATGTTTTTCTATTGTTGACAGAAACAAATTATTGCATTGTCATTTGATTGTTTACGTGCGTTATTTTCGAGACTATACAACTTTTAAAATTATATAAAAATCGATATTATGATATGAAGAAATCGAGAATAGTACGCTAGTATTTACATAATAAAAAAATGCAATTAAATTACTATTGGTTTCGATATTTTATCTTGGTTATCACTTTACTACAGGTTATCCTCCGTTTTTACATTTTTATGTGGTTGTTTTTTATGAAGACGATCACAAAGGCAACACCTTGAAATTATTGTATAGCGTATTTCTTGCTATATGACAATAAAATCATCTTTTTGAGTTTAAATTAATGATCGAAAAAAATACGTTTTTATCGCTTGTCCAAGATATTGAAAACTTAAACTGTTATTCCATATAAATTATTTAAAATCAGCAAGCAGGCGCCTAATCATAAATAAACAAAAATATTGCGCGCTCACTTTTAATTCTAATTTTAAATGTAAAATAGGTAACTACTTAATAAAATTAATGATTCCGCTTCAAGTCCCACCTAAACCGTGTTTTCACGTGTCGCAAATTCAAAATAGGCATCCATTTTGAATAGTTGGTAATAGTTATGCAAACTCATTACCATACCAACAGAGGCATTGTTCCTACGCAGTCTAATCAATTACCCACTGGTAATAAATTAAATACTTTTTCCCTTAGCGATAACGATCTTTGGTATTTGATTAATGAATCAATCTGTGAATATCGATCTTTGGGAGATTGCCGGGCGCGGGAAAAATAATATGGCCGCCCCGTAGCGAGAGAATGCGACGCGTTTTGTTTCAGCGGCGGTTTTCATTAAAAAGCATTCGAAATTTGAATTACCTGGGTCGGTTTAATTTTTTTAATAACACATGTACTGAGGAAATCTGAGTTGTTTTGTTTGAGCGGAGATTTTCATTAAAAATAATCCTTTTTTTATTATTTAAGATTTGATTTAGCGGCTTTAATAAAAAATTACATTTGAAAATGTTATTAGTTCGTTTTAAATAATATGTAATTATTTTCACTAGCCCTTTACTTACAAATTGCGTAACTTAATAAAATTAAAATTTAGGAGTAAATTTGAATAAGTTACCTACCTTCCGGGTGAAACAATTTAAAATCAATAGCGGAAGTAACAAAAGAGGGCTGGCCCTTCCCTTCGAAGGCTTCAAAGTTTCGATGTAGAGACCACTTTAAAACAATAAAATTGTTTATAATAATCGTGCTTCTATGTTTTACTTCAGGATAGGTATTTGAGAAGTATCATGCTTTCTGTATCACCAGAAACACTTACCGTAAATTAGGTTTTCCTTTTATTCGATCTAAACATACTATAGGTTTAAGAATATTCGAATTCAGCGTTGATGTAAATTAATTTACCTAAAAACGAACGCGGGTCAAATGCGTAATCTCATAATTTGAAAAAATACCTGCTAGTTTCGATTTTGTATAAAAATAACAAGTGTAAATAAACCATTGTTATCATTGTTGTTGGGATACTATGTATGATTAATCCCAAGATAACACTTGAGGAAGAATGCCACCGGAAATTTATTTTTCAGGTGTAATTTACCTAAATAACCACTTTAGTAGGTATCGATAATCATTCGTCTTTTTATTTAACTTTTTCATATATAGAATAAGATATATTGTTTACATAGTTATGTAATGTAAATAATGAAGATTAACTAGGTAAAGGTAGAGATCTGCTAAGCGTACCTCATAAGAAATAGGTAAATTTTAACTCACTTTGTAGGTACCTATTTATTGGATATTGGGATTGTTGTTTTTTATCATTTTTTAATATTTTTAAGAATTATGCAAGTATTAATGAGAATAAAACAGTAATAATCTAATGATTAAGTACCTAAATGTTAAAATACGATCGAAAATAATAACGACCCATTACCTAAATATTGTTTTGTCGAAAAAATTTAAAAAATCGAGGCATAGTATGGAAGCACTTATGAGTGTATAGATACTTAACGTTATGTACCTACATATAATTATTTTTATTAGTACGTATTTTATAAATTACAATTCTAGTATATTTTTTTCCGACTTTCGATTCCGATTTCATTATTTTTAAAATAGGTACCAGATCAAAATTATATTGGCTAATTAAAATTATCACATTTATTACTTTTTTTTGTTTTGCTATTACTTACATGGCCGTCGTATTTTTATTGTTGTTTTGGCCCCCAACTCCCGACTCCCAATAATTTCTAATTAGACTTCTCGCACAAAGGAATATCAAGTAATGAATGTTTACAATCTAACCGGTATCGACTGCAAGCGAATAATCAAAAAACTCATTAATGCTGTTTAATAAGCTTTCGATCATAAAACACTGGCTTAATTAACATAGGAACCTAACAGCTACGGTCTAATGAGATACCTATATCGAGAAGAAAATTAAGTCCCTCCGAGCAAGCCTTTTACGACGTTTGCTAATTTACACTTAAGATTTTAATTGCTCGTTCGACTTCCACGTTTCTCCAATCGGCGACTGTTATCGCCTACTAATAGTTTCCTAGTTTTCCAGCGAGATTCTCACAAGAAAATAAATATTTGCAATTACAACCTTTTAGCATCGCCCGCTGAACGGCTATGCACGTCGCTGCATCGCATGCACTCACAATATCACTTGTCCAGTATCCAGAGCGTACGAACAACACAAGGAACAGTCAAAACACTAGGAACTAGCGCACCGTAAACACTTGGGAACTTAACAAAAAAGTGTGTGGTTGAGTTCGCTGTTGACGCGCGACGCTTCGCTGGCAACGGTCGCCGGCATACTACGCGGTCGCGCCGCGATCGCCCCCCGCGCTGCGCCCGCGCCCCGCGAGGGGCGGGGCCGCCGAGCGAGTCGAGGCGAGGCGAGCCTTAATTACGCTACGGAGCAAGCGAGACAGAAACATCGAGTGGGCGCGAGCTATTAGCACGGAGAGCAGGACGACTCGTCTTAAGTATTTTGTATAAGTAATGAGGGGTGCGGGGCATCTCCCGCCAATCTTTAATGTTGATTGCCGCCTCTGAGGCCCCTCATTAACGCCTGGCCACGCCTCGATTTAATTACGGGCGATTAATTGTTTTTGTGCGGTTTGTTCTTCGATTGTTCTCTAGGTGATGGCTCGTCTTAATTGGCAGGTAGGTAATTACGCGGCGTCTGAATACTTAAAATGTTGACAATTTATTCCATTTCTGTTGTATGTTAATGTTGAATTAATGATAGAGCTCGTTAAGAAAAAAATACTTCTTATATTTTGATGAAGACGCACAGTAATTAACTGGGCTTGGGACTAAAAAATAATTAAGAGGTACCTAGGTAATGATGACTATATTAACCTATCAAGAATGTAGATACTAATTTGAGACTTAAACAAACAAGCATTAATTGACAGGTTTGAATTAAGTACTTATGTATTAAGTTCTTCAACATGCGACCTAAATAGGATACGAGTTTCGTAACTTACGTAGGTAGGTACTTAGTTATAAATTATAAGAACTGAGCTAAGAAAGCCACCAACCAAAATAAAAAAATATACCTAGGTACTTTTCTTGATAATTGCATTGTACCAAAATTATTTATTAAGTCAATTAATAATATTAGTTCATAGTTTAAAAAAGGAATTGAAGAAATAATAAATATAACATAAATAATAAACAACTCTCTTATTATTCCTCCCTCATTGTTATGTTTAGGTAAACGTATAAGGAATCTCGATATAACCAACACCTAACGAACAACATTGAAAAAGATAAAATTCTCACAAAGATAAAACTCGTATGAATGCATCACTATTTAGGTATGTATTGGGTAGGTATGTATCTTTACCTAGTTAGGTATGTACTTACATAGTTGGAGTGAAGTGTATTTTTTGTGCTATAAGTATTAAAACATCAGTAAGTAAATATAAATTAATTCCTAGATAACAATAGAAATCCACTTTATTGCACACACCTCAAATAGGTACCCACCTCAGATACATAACATGAGAGACATATAGTAAAAAAATAAACAGAGGTAAAACGGTAAAAATGGTCAAACGGTAAAAATCTTACCGGTAAATTAAATAGGTACCTAAATATCAAAACTTGTTACAGTTCTTGTTGTGATTGATGCGCAATAAATCTACCTAGTTAGACAACATTCTTATTTCGTGTTTGTTATTTGATCCGCTATCTCTAGAAATTAAGGTAACATCCGCTCAGGCGTTGTATTAAGTCTCTACCTCAGTAGGTAAGTACGTATACGAACATATTAAATAAATATATGATATGTATTGCAAGTATTATAATCATGTGTTGTTGCTATGTATGTATACCTAAGTTGGTTGCACCGCCTAATACAAATTTTCTGTTTCGCCCTAAGGTTGACTGGTAGAGAATGCCTGATGGAATTAAGTTAGCCTTTTGTACGATAAGTTTTCTTTTGGGCAATAAAGATAAATAAATAAACCAACGAAAAGGCCAACTTCTTCACAACGTGGAAATGCCAGTATCTTCGGTATAACGCCGCGAGGAAGAAATTCTTACTTTACATAATTTTAGGTACTTAATGTTAACGAGCCATCGTGACATTTTAGTGTTTATTTTTAGTTACGTTAAGTTGGTAACTAAAAATTGTAGGTATCGTAGAAATTCGTACGTGGTCTGAAAAGACTCAAAAAAATTATAAGTATTTAACTAATTACTGCGACTTAGTAGGTACCTATCTTTTTACACTTTTACAATACCAGAGGTGATATTTTTACTATTTAAACTGCGTCAAGTGGCCTTAACACATTAAGTGAAAAGTTGTTATATTTATATACCTACAATAAAGGATAAGTAAAATCACTAAATTGGATTATGTTACTGGTGATATTTCTGACAGACGTCAAAGTTAGGCCTGTAGATCTATGATTAGGCGGTAATTACCAAAAAATAATACATAAAAAACAAAGGTCGTGGGTTAAATCCCACTTGGACTGCTCACTGCAGTGGATCGCATAAAATTTTGGCTTCTCATTTTTTTTTTCTAAATACCTAAATGACTATTATTATTATTATCCTTTGTAACTATATATACTAATCAAGAAAGGTGGTATTTATATGACCCCAAAAATAGGATCAACATCGATTTCTGTTCAATAAGACGTACCTATTAAGTATACCATCGGACCAACAAAATGACAGGTCAGATTATGTCATTTTTGACACTGGAATAGCTGCCATGGAAGGATTTTTATAAAATATTTTTTATCCGACTAAATACGGAGAGAGTTACAACTTTGTTTGTGTTCACGAAGTAGTATTCTACTTCTAGTGAGGTGATGAAGTCATAATTCCTTACTTATTAACCTCAACTTCACGTCAATACGGTCATTGGAAAGCGATTTGCAAAATTTTAAGTCAATAAACATAAGTAGTAAAATTAAAGAAAACAAATTACTCAGTACCTACCAGTCAGTATTTTGCCACGGCCAGCAATGACGCTGATTTTCAGAGGAAAGCCCTGTATCTAGGCATTGGAAAACCGGTAATTATTTTATGGAAATTACCGGTAATTTATCGCGAATCCAGTAATTTCCATACAATTAAAATTACCGGTTCGCATTCTCTACCTGTATCTATCTAAAGTAGCGGCTCTGATATAAGTACCTATAATTAAATTAAATACATAAAACATCCACACCCTGGAACGGGAGCCCTTATAGTTTTCTAGAAACCTATTTTATCAAATATTTAATTTCGCCGAAAAATCATTTCCCAGAATATGTATTCCTCTGTAGTCATGCATTTTTAGGGTTCCGTACCCAAAGGGCAAAAACGGGACCCTAATATTACTGAGACTTCGCTGTCCGTCCGTCCGTCCGTTTGTCACCAGGCTGTATCTCAAGAACGGTGATAGCTAGACAGTTGAAATTTTCGCAGATGTATTTCTATTGCCGCTATATCAACAAATACTAAAAATAAAATAAAATCAATATTTAAGGGGGGCTCCCATATTTGTTATAGATTATGGTACGGAACCCTTCATGCGCGAGTCGGACTCGCACTTGCCCAATTTGCATCCTATTTATTGATAAGGTTAGGTTTGTTTTATAACATTCTCAATTAGTGTACGGTTGTATGGTATAGAAAAATGCTTTCTACAAAATGATTTAAAACAATTCTATGAGTCAATATAGACCCCCAGGAACAAATATTCAAGTTCATCGCATAAATATTTGCCCCTGTCGGTATTCGATTCCAGGACCGCCGGCTCGGTATAGCTGCACTACCTACCTACTTGCCACTGCGTCGTCAAACCTATTATATACCTAGCCTAACAATTGTCGGTCCGACCCAGTAATAGTGGCGCTAATAACAGCTTTCATTATGGCAACATTGTGCATAAGTACGTAATTTTATTTGCATCAGTGACGATTTGTCAAAAATTTGTCATCAACCAAATTCAGAACATTGTTAACCGGAATGCGGCTCAATCCTTAAAATTCTTCTTCCGCAATAATTACTGAATCATATTAAATAAACTTAACTTTCATCACTGTGGATAGTTTTGGCTTGATTGTGCAAGCGATTATAATTATAGTCCTGTTTCTTCTTTGTTTATTATTATTAATTCGTTTATGGCGGCTCGAAGCTTGTGCCAGTATCAGTTTTTTGGTTTATAACCAATGCGTGACTTCCGTGTTAAATAAAACTTATCAAAAAAATCTAAAAATAAAACATGATATGAGGTGAACATGAACAAAGATGGCCGATGAATCCCCACCATCTTACAGTCAGTGACATCCACTAACTCTCAACGTCAGTTACCAAAAATTTGTCGTTGCCAGTAAATAAATTAGTAGCACTCAAAATCCGCAAGATGGCGTCGTGGGCTGAAAAACACCCTGTTGGGCTGTACGAGTAGGTAGGTGACAACACAAACGATATAATCATATAAAAATAATAAAAGAAACTAAATTATCAAACAAAAAATAAAGCTCATAAATCCTGTTTTCTCGGAAAACTGTTTATAAAAATAATAATAGTGTTTTTCACAGATACTTCTCGGAATGGTTACGAAAATCCATTGATAGCTGACAAAACTAGTCTGTTCAAGATGGATTCAATGCTCTACATTGAATGAAACCTGTGACAATGGAATCGACTTATACCATTGTACAATACAAAAATCAACCCAGCGAAGCTAGAAATTAAGTTCCAATTTCTAAACAATCTAAAACGGAGATATGATATTTGAGGTCCAAGAGTACACAGATATTCGAACGATCAAATTTCGAACACAATCTTAACGGTTTTGTTGAATGGCGAATTGATATCAAATAAAAGTTAAAACTAGTTTTTATACTAAATTATAAATAAATACGTTTTGTAAATTAATACGTTTATTTTTATTTAATAGATTGACGACTCCAACTTAATTGAAATACTATACTTACTAATTTATTACTAAGTTTTATTATAAATTAATGACATTTTTATTTTAATTATATAGCATATCAACTTTCGACTTCATTGTAAATGTAGAATTTATAAATAGAAGTTAAATAACTCATTAATTATGAAATACATATACAAATCCACCTACAAGATAGACAAAAACGAAATGACATTACATTTGTTATCTACCTCTTGAATACAAATAGAAAAATATGCGCAGATCCTAATAAGGGTATACAATTTGGTGACTTTAATAATCGAATTAAGTATGTTAAAAAAAACTTATTTCCTCCTCCAAACCATAATTGTATTGTTCTCGTCTCGTTGACCACTTCCTTCGAATGGGTAGCACAAAAATGTCATCTTTATGGGCAAGTGCGAACTGACGGATAACCGGGGACTTCGTATTGTGGTGGGCCACCCACGATGTCAATACTGAATTATTTAATGCAAGCTCTACAGTGCGTTAGCTGTCAGAATGCTTTCGCTATTTATACTTGTCTCGCTCGCTCTTACGAGATCCTCTGAGTTTTCACTCAAACAAACTCGCAATCTTAGAGCTCACGGACTTTACACTAATTGCGAAGTTGACCGAGGTTGGGCTAAAATGATAGTGGATACACTTTTGTTGAGGAAGTAAATATTTTTTTTTATTTTTTTTATTTATATACCTACCAAAAAATATATACAATAAGAATACAATTACATTATTATTATATTTAGTTGAAAATATCCATTGTTAAACCTTTATTTAAAAAAGGTGATAAAGAAAACGCTCAAAATTATCGTCCAATAGCCCTTATATCAATATTGTCAAAATTTTTTGAAAAATTTATTTACAATTGTCTCTATAGCTATTTAGATAAACATTCATTATTTTGTAAGGAACAGAAGGGTTTTCGGAAAAATTTAACATAAACATGGCTATTTTTGACTTAGTTAATTCTGTACTAACATGTGTTGACAAAAAGGTGCCTATATGTGCTATTTTCACTGACATGACAAAAGCTTTTGACTGTGTAGATCATAAGACACTTCTTCATAAACTTGACTACTATGGCATTAGAGGTAATGTCCAAAAGCTAATTAGTTCCTATCTCACCAACCGTCTACAATACACAGAGATAACTAGGATATGCCATAAAAGTAAAATGACTAAAATATTCAAATCTGATACACGATGTGCGATGTGTGGAGTACCACAAGGAAGTGTACTTGGCCCTCTGCTCTTTCTAATTTATATCAATGACCTTCCAAAAGCAGTTTGCCATCCCATGATATTGTTTGCTGATGATAGCACTTCAATAATAAAATGTAATGATGTAAGTACCTACGAAAATGACATAAATGATACAATATCTGACATTATCAGTTGGCTTAATAACAATAAACTAGTTATAAATTTGTCGAAAACCAACATAATGCATTTTTATCAGCGCATTAAATCCATGGAAATGAATATAAATTATCGTGGAAGTAACATAGAAACTGTAGGAGTTACCAAGTTTCTGGGTCTTTGGATAGATAGCCAATTAACATGGAAATATCACATAAATGAAATGTGCAAAAAGTTAAGTAAATCTGCATTTGCACTTCACAAACTCCCAAAAACTGTGAATAGAGATGCTTTAATTGTTGCCTATCACGGTATTGTTGTGTCAACACTAAGATACGGAGTAATATTCTGGGGCAATTCAACTGACAAGGAAATAGCATTTAAGGCCCAGAAAAGATGCATAAGAGCTATGTGCGGTTTAAAAGTAATGGACAGTTGTGCTCCGTATTTCAAATCGCTACAAATCTTGACTCTGCCCTGCCTGTATATAATAGAAGTTGCGATATTTGTTAAATGTAATCTTAACATATTTAGTCAAGTTGCTGATACACGCAGGCTACCTACACGGTCACAGTATCAAAATTCTCTACGCAGTAAGGAGTGCAAGACAGCACTAGTACGCAAAAGTGTTTTAGGAATGGCACCTCAAATTTATAATAAAATTCCACCTAGCATAAGGGACTTAAAATTAGAACAATTTAAAAAGAAACTGACATTACTGTTAATTCAAAAATGTTATTATAATATTCAACAGTTCATAAATGACATAGATCTATAATTAATTATTTGTTTATTATTACCTTAATTTGACATTGTTTTAATTTTATGTACCGCCAATATTTTAAATGTGACTATATCTTTTATATCATTGTTATCTCTTTTATTCATTTTATAGCTTAGTTTGGTTTTTTACAATAAATTTAATTATTATTATTCATTGTTATTATTATTATTATTTTTCAAGCCTGACAATGTTGAACTTTTAAATGATTTATTTTAATTGTGAATAATTATATTACTCTGCATTGTATAATGGGGTCAAAAACCCACGACATTTGTACGCCTATCGGCAAAGCATAGAGAGACTTTACCTATCTTTACTACATTGTATTTACCTATGTTCGACAAATAAATATATTCTTATTCTTATTCTTATTCTTATAACTCGCCAAACTGTGACGACCAGTCATGGTTTCTTCGGTCCGGGACATCCCGCCCTTGTCTTCCACAGACAGCCCAGTTAAATATTTTTTACAAACTGACAGGACAAGACCAGGTTGTTTCAGCTAGTTACTCATCCGCTGTTCCGAGCGCCCGCGCACGACAGCATCCACACGTGGTGCCGAGGTTTATGCTGCGGCTAGCCTACCACAACACAGCGACTTAAGATAACAGCCCAAGGGCTAATCGAATCAGCAACAAAAGTTCAACTTCGCGAGTAGTGTAGTGCCGGGGTAAGGTTCTAATATAGCTCTAGGCTTAAACAGATTTGCGAGTATGTAATTTTATCTTAAATGGAACTTATTGTTTATGAAATTCTAAATATATGTGAAACATATTAGCTGTTTGTTTCGGTGTCTTTAATGGTGCTTCTTTAGATCCAACAGAATCCATTCAAAGTTGTTTAGATCCGACAGGTTTACAAAGGAAATTGGCTGTTTGATGACAGTACTAATTTGAACCTCAATTCGACATTTGACACTGACATCTACGCGACATTACTGCATTGAGTATGCTCTTTTTACATGAAAATAAGGTTACCTTTCCAAGATTCGAATCCGGAGCGTATTGTTAGTAGGGAGTGCAATCAACTTGGCTAAATGTGTCACTCATTCCTTAGAACAACTCCCGTACCTACCTACCTACCTCAGAGGCATAATAACACAGTAGGTAAGTGTCTCCGTACCTCAGAAGTATAGGTAATATCTACTGTAAAACCATTGAAACAAAGATCAAAGCTTAAAGAAAAATTGGAATGAGTTACATGGTGAAAGAGACCGGGAATTCAACCCGGTACCTCTGGATTGCCGACCCAGCACGTTAACCTTTCCGCCACCCTAACTCCTAAGCAAATTTTCGAATTTTTCCTTATGTTTTGTGTGTCGATCTTTGCATTGTTTATATTGAAAGGCTTTACACCTTAGCGACCTCTATGCTAATATCCACATCTTACCGCACTACTTTACAGCAATGAACGAGCAAGCGAGAAAGGGCGCTGTTATTTTTATAAATGTATGTCTCATAAATTTATAGAATACTGTAAGTTCATACGTATATATAACATAGCACTAACAGTGTTTTGCTACTGGTTTTTTCCTTACCTTACCTATGTGGACGAAAATAACCTCCGTTCCTCGTGTCAAAATTTATTGCGTAACAGCGATGAAGAAATGCCGATGACGTCTACCGAACCAAATATGTTGTGCCTAGCTATAGAACTTTTACACTGAAAAAAAAAAACAGTGCCGTGAGTAGGCTAGGGGTGGCGGAAATTTACTAACGATATCCTTCAGGCTAATTGCATTTGCGACCTAGCGACCGAAGAGAGCGAAGAGAGTGTAGATAGAGAAGCGTCTCCGTTTTAGAATGACCAAAAATGTCATGTGTCTGTATGATCGGATGTCGGTTTGTCCGGATTTCCGGGTCTTCTCGACTACGAGCGGCATTACTCAACCGATTCTCGTATTCTGCGAGCAGGTGCAATAAAATACATTTTTTGTCGAATCAGTTTTACGATTTCAATATGGCGGATATATGGGGATTAAAAACGTAAATAAGTCAAAGTTCAAGCATTTTGAAACATTATATAGCGAGGTCTTACAGCTCACAAAACCATTCGTGCTAGCATTTTAGCAGTATTTTTAAATTAATAATAAATGAATTATTAATACATATTCATGAGTTTATTTCATCGTTAAAAGTTGTATAAGCAGCCAATTAAGCCAATGTCACTCTTCGGCTTATTATATGTCTTTAATATCTATGCGTACCTATATATATATATATATTAAAAAAAATACTTTGATCAGTCACTTCGACGAAGAGTAAATAAAGAATAACTAAATCAAGCAATTTTACACTTTTTCATTTTACTGTTGTAATGATAAAAGATAAGGATTGTATCTATTAATTAAAGTACATTTAACTTAATGCCAACCTAAGTACATTATTAGCGCGTAACCAACCTCTTCAAACCAGATATACAGCCAAACAAAAAAAAACGAATTCCAAATTCAAGTTTTTCGCGCGTAAACACGCTCAAGTTTGACCTAACCTATTCGGTTACAAAAGCAGTGCGGGCGTTGACCTGTGTGGCCAACCCCTGACCTTGTACCAAACGTAAACGCGATGCGCGTTTCCAGCTGACTGCCACCGTGACATGTAGGTAAACTTTACTCGTATTTACTCATTAATAGTGGCACGTGTGAGTATGCTTTACAGTTTTTTTACTTTTAATAGGTAGCTGGCTGGACACCTAACTTTTTTAACGTTCGTAACACTCGTGTATAGAGAAGGGATTCGACGGTATCGATGATTCGATTATATCAATCAATAAGGATCTGTTTTTATTACTTGGTAGCATTCCTAAGTACTTATTTCTTATTTCGTATCGTCCTAATTTGAAGTTTTTTTTCAACAACGATGATATACCTATAATGGCCATTTTTAATTTGAACATCTATCTTGTTGTTTTTTTTTAACTATGTCACAATATAACAAATATTAGGTTAAATATTTTGGCCTGCTATTTGTTTCAGGCCTACTAACTAATTTCCAATGATATTAAATGTAGCATTTCATAGGTTTATGTTACCTACTAGTTATTATTGTATTTCATACACGATGCATGGCTATTTTATTATTGTTCTTGAGATAGGTATATTTTTCTAAATATAAAATTAACGTCTGATGTTATTTTGGGACACGTTAGTAGACTTAGACGTAATGTGTCAGTGTGTACAGAAAAGGTCAATTTAAATAAAAAATATAGTAGTAGACATTATATTCCATAATAGTTATGTGTTGATTTATTGTTAACTAATCACATGCCATATTGAATGCTATTGAGATGATACGTAAAACGATTACGTGTTTTGATTTTATAAGACTTTATAATAACTTTAAGATTTTATCAAGGACGACTTTTTTCCTTTTATATAAACCTAATAATGTACTAAACAATAAATACAAGGTATTCGTAAAACTACGCTGTTATTTTAAAATTATCGTTACAGAATTACTAGTAATGAGTACGCTATTGAAGTAAAATATCTACTAAATAGTTTCATTGATGTTTTTTTTCTGTAAGGTCAACATTCGCACAATAACAACCTATTCACACATGAGCTCACACGACTACTCACGCCCCCTATGCAACAACGTTAAAACTATTACCGCAGAAAACCACCCCAGCTTTTCCGCGTATGAGGAAAACTGTAGAAAAATACGTGTGTGGCGCGTATGTAACTAAGACCACGCGAAGATGGTGCTGCCATCTCTTAGCGGGTAGGGGGGTCATTAGTTCTAGAAAGCTAATTAGGTGGCAGATACAGTCGTTCAGAGCTGGTTCGCCCGTTTTTAGCCTGCGTTTTCATTAAAATATATACTTTAAAAATACTTTTTGACTTATCTGCTTCATTTTTACAGCGGATTTTGGAAACCAGGAGTGATTTATCACGCGGGATTCTAAAAATATGGGTATATTTCCTAGCTTATTTTTATCTTGATAAATGTGATTTTGTGGTGTGATTAACTTCACTTACACTTAATCAGCAGTAATAGGAGACAATGTACCTGAAACAGAAAATGATTATTATAATTAATACAACTTGTCGAAACGAATCATAATAATAAATCTAAATTAGAAACTTGTTAAACTATCCCTTTGTTCTCTGGGAGTCACAGAAAATTAAGTTAGATTACAAATTTTGATACCAAATTCATATTAAGTATCACTTCGAACCTTGTACGTTTTCATAAAAAAATTAGCCTTGATCGATAATATAGACTATTGGCTTTGTTCATACTTTTGTATTTTGGCGTGTGTCCATTAAACATTCAAGGCTTTATACAAGAGGTATAGTCAAAGATACGACTCCGTTTGTTTTACATACTACATAAAAATTAAATAGTTACCCTAAAACGGGGTGTATTCGAGTGATATTCGATATCGTTCGGGTGACATTTTGGCAAAATCGATATCACCCCCTTATTGGTAGCAAAATGATTGAACATCCTTATCGCGACGTTTTTCTAATGGCGGCTCGTGTTTGGGACCCTTTTTCTTTATAAAGGGACTTACACAAGTGACGAAAAAAAAAGTATATACCTAAATTGAGTTTTTTAATTTACGAATAAGAATAAGAAGAATAAGAATGATTTATTTTGTAAAACAAAGGTACATAGGTGTCTTATGAATGAATCAGGATCACTATGTTTTGCCGAAAGGCATACAAAATTAGAGAGTGCAGCATGCAATACAAATATAAAATACAAAATATAAGTAGTCGAAATTCATTAGTAATCAATATTCATTAACATTAACATTATTGTCTAACAAATATTCTTGAGTAGAATAGTACGCCTTTTTTACTAAGAATTTATACAATGATTTTTTAAACATTAGAATATCTTGCAAATTTCTAATACTAATTGGTAGTTTATTAAATATTTTAGGTGCCATTCCAAATATACTTTTATCAAACAGAGCAGTTTTATGCGGTGTGGGGATTTAATTTACATAAACAAAAGTAGATTTAAATTTTTACTTTTATATTTAAATGACTAAGAAGCTCGAAATTTGACATTAAATTATTTATTTATTTTTATTTAATCTTTATTACACAAAATAAAGAACTTATCGTACATAAGTCCGCCTTTTGTACGATAAGATACTTAATGCCATAGGACATTCTCTACCAGTCAACCATTGGACTAAGCAGATAAATTGTGGGCGGTGCAACTTACTTAAAACAATTTTCAAAATATATGCTTAGATAAATACATATTCCTAAAGGATATCTACAAATATAATACATGTATACATAAATAAATACAGATAAACAAAGTAATCATTATATAGATTAATGTTCTTGACTTTCACACATTTATGAAACAAATACAGTCAAAAGCCATTTTAATAATGTTACTTATCTCTGTACACATAAACTGAGTAGAATAAGCATTGGTTACAAAGTTGTTTTAATGATCTCACATACCTTTAATTGTGAAATCAAAATACCACTGGAAATGTTAATAATATTTGTTTTTCTTCTCATGTGTTTATGTAGATTTAAAGTACTTATCTATTCGACTATGTTGCCTAAAACGAATGATTGACTCATTGATTGATTAATATAAGAAAAAAAAAATCCTGCATAAGCTAAGCATAAATAAATAAGAAGATCGCAAGCGTTTCCACGTTTCAAACGCTCGTCCGTTTTTCCGTCCGGCCGCCGGACACGGTGTGCAACCTCCTTTACACCCCTTTTCTTTTTACATGTCGCAGCTAACGACAATACGAAATCAATACCGACACCATCGATGCGAAAATCGTGAATAGCGAAGTGACGCACACATACACATGAGCATGTATGGGTGCAAATCATATGCATGGCTGTGTGCGACGAAGACATTTTGTAGGGTGACCGCTATTTGGGATGATGTGGGATTTTTCAAGATTTGAATGTGAAGGGTAAAGTAAATAAGGACGATACGATACGATACGATATATTTTATGTATAGTTTCTATAATTTTAAAACTTAACTTGGAAAACTATGAGTAAGATACTATGAATATACCTACCTACTATGTGTGAAATGTATATAGTAATAATTTTGAAGTAGACATTTTGAACACTTATCAAAGCCATGAGCATCCTTCATTAAGTACTTACATTCTTTATAATAACTACTAAAGATTGAATTAAAATGATAATTTTTCACTGATCTTTTTTTGTATCGAAGCAAAATAAGATGAGACTGATTATTGATTGAGATTGTTTTAATGACATAACATGAAAGTCAAAAAACAAAATATTTCTGTATATACGGAAAACTGTTTATAAGGGTATGTTTCTTGGTGAATTAAGCATCAAACATCAGCTCTAAACTAATAAAATTTACTTCACAAACTGCGTCACATGACATTCACACATCCGTCACTGTTCCTAAGCCTCGTCACCCCACAAATTGGTAAAAAGAAAACACATTAACACATATATGAATAGTCACACACGCTAAGAACGCACACACTCGCGCGCCCCCACAGGGGGTTTCCTTTAAAAATCACCCCGTCCGGAGGCTTTTGATAAGGAAATGCAGACATTTGAGGCAAAGCTAAGTATCGTTGGTGTCGATATTTGCGAAGGTCAAAACAACTTCCAACCATAGGATTTTTGGTCCATAATCCTTTGGGTCGAATAATTATCGATAGATTCATTATCGATAAACTTTAACCAGAGATATCCAAAACACCATAATCGAGAAGTAGGTTTATCGATAATTATTACAACCTGCCATTTTATTTTGTTACAAACAGTCCGACGTTTTAAAAATTGGGTTCGTCCGCGTGAATGTAAGCGTTTTGTTTTAGCTAACATTATTTTAATACCGTAAGAAAATGTTTCGTTATCTGAATGAACATATTTTGCCAATTACGTACGCGCAATGAATGCAAACTCGGTTATTTTCTCAAGGTCAATTTTCAAATGACGATTATCCATCTTAAGATTTGTTCCATTATGCATTTATAAACTAACGTCTTATTTGAAAAACGCTACATAACACTACTAGGTATATTAATTACTCGTAGTTCTACAACGCAAATCAGTAATACTAATAAACTCCATTTCCATAGTGGCCAGCATAAAAAACCTCATCGCCAAAATTCAATAGACGCTGCCCGGTAAAACAGTGTAAAACATCCCTCTAAAATTGCCTCTTAACAGCCCCAAAGAGAGATCCGCTAATAACCAAGCTCCCCTATTAATTAAGGCCCGGTTTTAATTGGCTTGAAAACGCCACCTGTTGCGTCGCCCGTCTCTGGCACCCGGTTATCCGTCTCGCTCGGATCGGCCCGTATCCGGATATACAATAGACTAAGGGATAAAGACACGGATTTTGGGAATATCAATTAATAATCCTTTTTGTGTTCTGATTGGATCTGGATATAGAGCATTATGGACGTACTTTGTAATCTTTGCCTTAGTAATTAGTATTACTAGTAGAAATGTTGAATCGTCTTGAGAAAAGAAAATTACAAACTCATAATTATTTTAATAGTTCTTTTGTTTAAATGTCGCCGCCATTTAATCTGCTGCAACTATCTTATGGTAAACCTCGTTGCCTCGTTCCTAATAAGTACATATATATGGAATATTCGTTAATATACGCGGATACTTTTGGACTACTTAGTGTAATTATACAATATATGGTTACTTCTTTGCTTAAAAGCGTAATTTGTTATATTTTTGGTATTATTTAGCTGAAATTCGAGTCTATACGTCCGATATCATCGGGCCCGATTCGGAAAATTCAATTCAATTTTAGACCGCCCTAATGGGAGCCAAATTAAATTTTCAGTATCGCCCTTTGTTCACGCAACACGAACCGTGTCTTAATTGCTTGACAAAGTAATGAATTAATTTTATTTACTTTTTCCTCTGCCCGGATCGCATTTCGTATTCGGTTTTGGCAATTAAAATTTCGTTTGGCGCCATTGTAAGCTAATTTTTGATTATATTAATAAAAAAATAATGTCACTTGAAATTCTTGCGGTTTTGTCGAAAAATTAAATACTTATTTCAATATCGATAAATGATATGATAAACATTAAATAGGGTTCAGATGTTTATCTAATGATTAACAGTTTTTTTAGTGTCTCTTATTCGGCGAAACCAAACAACATAATACGGTCAGTTTAAATTTGCACCTCTGTTTGATGTGACGTCATGGAGAGCAAGTGCACACTTAAAACAACAAAGTTTCTGGTTGACACCAAAAGACTCACCAGGCACACCCGACAAAACAAACCTAGTGTGTGATACATGAGAATAGCTACAATAGTAACAGCCTTATTTTCTTATAAATAATCAGGTTCTTCATGAAGAACACATCTTTATGAAGCCATTGTATGTAAACCAAATAGCGACTAGACGTCGCAAAAACTGTTACTCAACTCGTCACATACAATCGACACGGCATTCCGGTCTTCACTGCACTCATAAATTTAATTAACATCGAAAAGTCACATAAGCTTAGGTCCCCGTATCAGAGAACATCTTTATCATTTTCCGACAAGAGCTATGGTACCATAAAGTAGGGCCTACCACATAATTCTATCGATAATGGTAGCACAACGCCTACGCCGGAATTAATTAACATGTGATGGTCGATACAACGGGCTTAGATATCGATAGAGCGCAGATAAGACAACAGATCAGTGTGGCTACACTAAGTTACATAGTAAAGAGGTAATGTTGAGTACTGCTCAATAATAAGCTGTGGGACAGATAACAAAAGGTTACAACCTTCTTCTGGAGAAATCATTTCAACTTCAAATAGTCCTTGCTCCACCTGTTTCACGTGCTTGCTTGTATGTTTTATTATTAAAGTATAATAAAGTCATATCACACTAAAGAATATAGGTTCTCTAATATACAAAGTATTTGCATGGCTTCTCTTATTTTTATAAGGTTTGTTTTTTGCTTATCTTATTCATATATCACTGTATCCTATACAACCTCGAACTTCAGATGAAAATGCCAAAATAATTATCTAAAATATTTTATCGAATGCCAATAAAAATAACAGGACATGATAGTCATATACCATCTCCCATCTCTTTATTAATAAAAATAAAAGTTAAAGAAATAGTTTCATTCATCAACACATAACCTATATAATGGCATTAGAGTAAGTTCTCTAAAACTGTGCACTATCATTTATTAGCTATGGTCAACAACAGGTCAGTGAAACGGAACAGAACTATAAAGACGATACACATAGACATTTTTATGATACTAGATTAGACTTCAATGAGTCATTCCATCTCAACATAGCACGGTGTTCTTAGGTGTGGCTGTGCTTATGTTATGTAACCATTGTATACTTAGCGACGGTGGCCGAATTGATTTGGAAGCATAATATATCCGGCTGACAAAGTTTTTTTGTTTAAGTGATTATTTAAGCATGCGACGCATGAACAACCTTTTCTAAATCCCTTTTACTCTCTTCTTAATTGTTCTGTCATTGCTAAGGATCGTGACTCCTTATTAGAAGATGATTGGTCCATTTCCTGGCGGAGGCCGGCGCAGGCAGGTAACATAGGCGGATATATTTAATTTACCCTTCATTAAATTTAAATTTGATTTGCCTTCCGAAACCTTAGAAACTTGATTAAAAAAAAAACATTAATTTTAACCCCATAACCAGCTTGCAAAAATGTTTCTTATGTTTTGTTTACCTACTCATGAACAAAATCTTCTGCTTTTCCTTCCATTGGCTGTTTAGGTATTTTCTGTCAGTCTCTGTAATTTTATTATGTTTAATTGACTCGGAGTAAAATCAAATTTTAATATTTTATTACCTGTCATTCAATTTAAATACTACTTTTAATGGGCTATTGTCTTGATTTCTATCATACCCCGAAATTATGTCTCAGGCTTGGGCATTTTAAAACCTTTTTAATAGAATAATTAAAAGTGCGACAGTATTATCTTAGATCTAATTTAGGTCTTGAATTGAATATTTAATCATCCCATTAGATTTAAAGTAAGCTTTATAGGTAATACCTCTTCCTTACTTATATATATTTTTTTATATTTTGTTGATAAAAATAAAATAAGAACAAGAACTTTTGAAGTTTCTTATCGCATAAAATTCCTTATTTTTGTATAAATACAACCCACACGTCGGCGTTTGACAAATTTTATAAAACGTTTTATTTGACTATCGATACGATAAAATTACAAATGGGTGCATCTCTATTGCCGCGTGTGGCATAACGGCAACCCACGCAACACTGCATATTGGACAAAATTATGTTTTGGAAACGAAAATAGTGACGTGTTCAATCTATTGTCATATTTTTATGTAATTTATGGATGCGTTCGACGACGTTAATTGAGGTTAATAACGTCTATACAATTTTCTCAATTAAAATTACTTCGTAATAGCAGCTGCATATTGTTATCATTCGTTGTGGAATCAGTACTAGAAATAAAATTACAACATGTCTGTGTTTAGCAGAAATGAAACAGTAATGTATTCGGAATTTAAATCTCAGTGTCGTTAAATACGCAGCTCATTTCAAATATCGAATTAAAAACCTCGCTTAAGATTCGATTTTTGAATTTTATCGTACTCAACAGCGCTATCAACTATTTTGTGACCGTTGTAAATACTTATGAATGAACCGAACTGACCGCTCCGCGCGTGTGTCGCTCGTGTGTGTGAGTTTTTTGTGAATGGCCGGCGATATCCGGTCCTATACATCGAAGTTCCAATCTCAAAAAGTCTTAAGCGACAACAAACTTACTATAAACAAGGCCTAGCTCAAATGAAGCAGAATTAGATAACTTTATAAGGTTGCAAGATTTGATTTGTTACTGAATATCTCTTATGACGTTTTGCGTTTGGGAACTTGTCACAGTATTGACTGTTCAGGTTTTGTTATCATCTTTCGAACTCTGTCTAAACAGGCGATATAAAAATGGTGTTTTATTACCTTTTACAACTCTCGATCCGGCATGGAGACTGTATAAATACTGTATCAGGTAAAAAAACCGTTGTGGTGTCAATGAGTGCTGTTTTAAACAATTTGAGGATGGAATTTCAAAATTAGTGCGCGTCATAAAAATATATTGCGCTTTATATGTATGAGAGCTCTTATTGGATATCTTCGGATGTTGAAGTTGTTTCAAAATCTTTTGTTGGTTTTAAAATGGCGAGGGCGTAAATGTTAAGAGTCTTTCGAATTGGGTGCTAAATTTGTATTAAGTTCGATTTTTGTCAATGTCAGTTTTTAAGTCGAAAGTGAAGATTATATTTCATGGAGATTGGATGGAACTGTCGAAACGGCTTCTGTCTAAATCACACAGTATTATATATGCTGCACGTAGGTCTTTGAAAAATAAGTTCGGCGCAATTAAATCTATAATGATAAACTAGAAAGGTTTAATTAAAAGAAAGTTTTCTTGTAGACACTGTATAAATCAAACACATCAGGTCAAAATTCACTTTCAATTCGACACAAAATCTATATTCAGCATTCGAACAAAAACCTCGACTCAATTCGTATCTCCAGTTTCGGATATGTTAATTCGGTTTTCGGTTGATCCGTTAACGTATTCGGTCCGCGGGCCGCCGAGCAAAAACCGAATATTTCGAATCGTCTGGAGGCGCGTTTACTGGTGTAAAACGAATTAACGCGTCCAAGACAAATATATCACCGTATTTGTAACGGCTTTAGATGTTTGGGGTTTTTGGTGGAGGAAGTTTGACGGGAAGTATTAGTGAAGGTATAGAGACTGCCCGTCTACCACAACTATGCTTCGCGACTCTTGTCGCGTGACATAGCGCTACCCGTCACTCTCTCACATTACTGCACAGAAAGAGACGGGTCACTATCTCTCGTGAGAAATTACGTATGACAGTTGTGCTAGAGGTGCTGGTATGTCCCGCGAGTTGCGGTAAGAGCCAACCGCGTGTAGGTACCTACTAAAATCGAGTCCCGTCTTCCATTTTTAGGGTTCCGTAGCCAAATGGCAAAAAACGGAACCCTTATAGATTCGTCATGTCTGTCTGTCTGTCCGTCTGTCCGTCTGTCCGTCCGTATGTCACAGCCATTTTTTTCCGAAACTATAAGAGCTATACTGTTGAAACTTGGTAGGTAGATGTATTCTGTGAACCGCATTAAGATTTTGATGCAAAAATAAAAAAATAATAATAAATATTGGGGGCTCCCCATACTTAGAACTGAAACTCAAAATTTTTTTTTTCATCAAACACATTCGTGTGGGGTATCTATGGATAGGTCTTCAAAAATGATATCGAGGTTTCTAAAATATTTTTTTTCTACACCGAATAGTTTGCGTGACAGACGCTTCCAAAGTGGAAAAAAGTTGGTCCCCCCCCCCTCTAACTTCTAAAATAAGAAAATGAAAAATCTAAAAAAAACATATGATGTACATTACTATAAAAACTACCAACGAAAATTGTTTTGAACGAGATCTAGTAAGTAGTTTTTTTTTAATACCTAACTTTGCAAGTTTGCACCTAATTTATATGGGGCGCTATACATACCAGGTGCAAACTTAACTTAAACACTTAGGGATGGAAAGTGTTTGTACGGAACCCTCGGTGCGCGAGTCCGACTCGCACTTGGCCGGTTTTTGTTCGGTTAGATCGTCGTGAATTTGTAGCTAGACGGAGCAGTGGATACTATTGTAAATGGGTGGATCAACTTTTTCTTGCTGTTATTCTGTCCGTGACCCAGGGGAAAATAGTGATTAAATGTCTAAGAAAAGTGTTGATAATTGATATTACTGGTATTATCAGGAGGTAGTCCACATAAGAATGGGCTTATAACTGCTTAAATTACAAAGCTTTTGCTAAATATAGGTAACCACGGAAAATCGTAGTTTTAATAAGTGACCCAGGGGCATTACCATGGCAACGAGTGGCAGAAAATAGTTGATTGACCAAATTTCACTCTTCCTACCTACCTACCTACTATTGTAAAATTTTAAAATTGTATTGAAAATCAGTTTTCTGTGGAGAGGGGTCATTATTGCAGGAAGCATACAGCGCCATCTATAGGTAACATTTTCTTTATTCTCTCATCACGCCGATGGCTGGACGGGTTTATCCAATTTTTGTATAGGGCTAGCCTGGACATATAAGGAGAAGCGATACGACACTTTTTACCCAAACATGGCAAAGAAAAAAATACACATATGAAGGTGACAACCTTCTAGAATAAAACAACAGCCTGAGAACACGTAGGTACTCAGAACACGTATTAATATCAACATAACGTTTGCTTGCCCAATAACGATTTAAAAATTCAATGCCATCCCGTCACACACATTATTAAGAGACAGCAGCCACAAAAACTTGGCTTAGCACAAAACGAAGCATCGCCTTATCAAAATTTAAATTCGGAAAAAGCGGCCCTCATTTCAATAACCGTTATTTTTAACCAACTTCAAAAAGGTTGTTTTATCCCCCCCTGGGATAGGTGATTGATAGCCTCTTGAAACAATGGACACTGCACCGAATTCGCGAACCTAACGCTTTATTTTATTTTTAAAGGTATAAGGAGACGATAAACGTCGAGATCGACTTAGATTCAGGATTAACGGGCCCGCAGCTGCGAATTTTAATGTTACCCTTGGTAAAAGTAAGAATTATCCTACCCGAAGTATCGTAGATAGATATGTTTTTGTGTCCCCAAGGCCAGGAAGTCGGTGCGTTAAAAATGAAAGGAAAGGAGCGATGCTCAAGTTAACTGAATATCAGTTCACGAATGTTCTGCAAATAGTAAAAGCAACGAAGAAGGACAATTAGGAGGTGATACAATAATTATTGATATGCAAATAATTCATAAAAATAAGGGTTAAGCAGCATTAAGTCCGCCATTCATACTCATTTGTAATGTGCAATAGAGTTTAAATAAATAAACTATACATCGTGTTAACACCCCGTGAGCAAAACGTGCTCTATTTTTTGACGTCGGTTAAAAATAAAACATTATATGTATTATTTTCGTATAGAATGGTTAGGAAATACAGTTGAAAATAATACTACATATACGTTTTTGTAACTTCAGTTACTGTTTCTTGTACATAAGTGTGTAATCGCAATTAAAACCGAACCACATTAAACAGGCCAAACTACGATACAATAAACGTCCTGACTTATTCGAACCGGGCCCGCAAGTCTGCATTGAACTGACCGGTAAATAATTATGAAAACGTCTTCACAATTCAACTCTTTCGCCCCTAGCGCAGAAACCCAGTTTCCCTGTCTTCCGCCCTATAATAGAAAACGTCCGCAACTCATCAAACCCACTCATGTCATTAGCTTTATTTTGAGCTCTAATAAAACGAATACAAAATTGACATCCTAGTACTCAGGTTACAAGCAGCGGTTATGAGATTGTGAGTGACAAGTGTAGTAATTTGTCTTTTTCAAGCTATCAACTTAGTGTAAACAGCCTGGTGCGCCATGCGTGTAATTTGGAGAAGTCTTTACAATGATTATTCGAGCATGAAGCGATTTTACTTCATCGTGCAAGGAATGATAGGCCTTAATACAAAAGTTTAAGATTGAAGCCTGTTTGCGGGAGTCATTGTAATGAACGCCTGTTGTGTTGATTCTAGCCTATAGTCAGCGGCCTACTTCACAAAGCAAGCTATGAAAAAATCCTCTTAGTGAGTCCTTAGCGTAAAACTCAGAATTATATCCTTAGAAATGATTTGTTTTAAATGTAACTCAGCAGCAGGTGCGACACTGTATGTACTAAATTTTTCAACGTTTTAACCAACAGGAAGCATACATTTTATATCAGAACATAGGGAAAAAAAATTACCCGACGACGTCATAGGAATGTTTGAATTTTAGTTGAGTTGTTATGAACACAAAATATAGCAGATTTTTTGCTGTCAGTCTGCCAAATTTTGATCGATTTCTGATTCCAAAACCATTACGCAATCAATTAGCCCATTCGAAGTTGGCTGAATTGCATCATTCCGATATCCTATAACAATAGGTTCAGTTCTATCTTTAGTTTAACACAAAATACGTCCCAAATGCGGTATTTATACTAAAAACGTAAACGCGACTGAAACCTTGCATTGGAAGCTTACTTGAGGCTCGGTCAAATATTGTAGCGTCTAGTCAAACACAGGCGGTAATCACGCCGCAAAATGACAGGCTGCCCCCCCGCGTGAAAGCGTCAGCAACAGCAACGTTCTACCTACCCACAACAACGAAGCTCGATCCATAATTTGTCATTAAGAAGACTTCACGTTCAAATGACATGTCTTTTTTCCATGTTGGTATAATTGTCTTGTTTGCCTCGTCGTGGTTGTTACACCGGTTAATGTTGGTATGTACAATGCTTCATGTTGTTATAATCAATGACTTTTGTAATATAATATATTATGTGTGCACTTTTACTTTGAGTTACACCGGCGTTGCTGGCTTTGCTACAGCACATATTTTAGGAGGAAAGAGATCCATCACCTATCTGCTTATCTACGACCCTTGACGGAAAGTAATACCTACGTACTTGGAATGTTCAGAAAAATAAACGAAGATCTCTTGTCTCTTGTTTGGATATCTAATACGCTGCAAAGGTCATGAAAAGGCCATGAAGTTGGCAAATATATAGCTAGGATAGATTCAGAGCATCCCAGCCTTAGACCAGCTACACACGAATGACATCAGAAAGTTTCTCTGTCTCTGTCTGTCATATGGCGATGTCTCGCTTACTGGCGTCATTCCGTTCGGAAACCGGACCAGAATTCAGACTGTGTGTGGCTGGTCTTTAGGTAATGAAAGGATGACATCTGACATGAACCTGATAAGAAGTGAACACTGGATGGACGGATAAAGGAAGGAAGACAATATCTATGGATAACAATGGCCAAAAAATGTTACATGTAGGTAATGTACATCTCGGTTACTTTTAAATCGAGTGTTCATTATTTAATATATCTCCGTCAACGAATAAATCGTATTTGTCCTTCACTTTAGAAGCCAATTGACTTAATTATAAGTTGCTTACATTTGTGACAAAAGAACTAGCCTCATTTGTTTCTACAACCAGTTCTGCTCATTTATTTTGTCGTTAAAAATTAAAACGAAATCTCGAACGTCGATATTTATTACGTTTCATTAAATAGCGTGGGCCGTAAATAAGAATATTATCTTAATTCGCATAGCGTTCTAATGGCTAATAAACTTCTATTCTTATCTTGAATCATATTTATAAAGGGAACATCAGGTAAGTTAGATCAGGGTAATAATTCATAACTTAGTTAAGTCGTAAAACGTTTTAGTATGACATTATTTTCCCAAAGCTTTTTTGCGTTTAAACCATTATAATAGTGATGCAAATTACAAATGCACAACAAAACATGTGTGACGCAACAAACATTATCAAGGCAGACATAAACAATCCTAAGATCAGATAATACTAACAAATTAAACTGAACATTTCTATAGATAAAATCATGCTCCATACAGCCCCGCTCTCCTCAAACTTCCTAACATCGAAACACAATCAGTATGATTATGTTGCTAATGTGTATATTGTATTAATGACGTCTGTGAGAAGGCAATTAAAATTTTTATGTTAATGTCAGCACGAGACCCCGGGTCTGACCGGTTGGACGTGCTTTTTCAAGCATCAATAATTAATTAATCAAAACAATATAAATGATTCGAGATGACTTGGGTTTGTGCTATTGCGTACAGGTTAAAATTTGATGGATATCTGTGACTGAGAATTAAACACGTAAATTAATTGTGTGTGCTTGATTATATTTATATTACGGAATGGTCTATGGGCAGGTAAGCTTGTGTAAATAAAAATGTCCTCTAGTGAATCAACAAATAATTCCAACTGATATTCTTTTTATCAATTCACACGAATATCACCGACCAATCAATCATAGACAAATCCTTTTGAAATCACATATTATGTTATGATTTTGTAAATAAGCAAATAACGTGGTCACATACAACGGTTACCTTTGGTTCTGTTATTTCTGCCATTAATTACCTACTTTTCATATTACTCATAGTCTATTTGTGTGTATACAGTAGGGTAAAGAATTTTCCACCCACAATTTATAATTATGAAATATAGATAGTATATATAAGGTACCTTAATCAATGTTGGGCATACAAGGAAATAAATAACATTAATTTCCTTAGGTTTATTCCGCTCCGCGCCCCAACAACAATTATCATAATTCCCTAATTCAATAAGAAAAACGTTTTAATAATAACAAGTACAAATGACTGCTAATCAACTTTAATCATTCGTATCTCGAATTGGGTTGCCGTTATTATAGTAATGGCCGGCGGAACATACAAACAAACATGCAGGTAATTAAAGAAGGGGTTTCGTAATAGGCCGATAATTTCGCCCCGCCAGCAATTTTCTAGAATTATAAGAGTAATGGCGGTGTTTTGATTACGTTACTATCAAGTTTTGGAAATGCTCTATGATAAATGACTAGGCGATAGAATTTATCGTGTGTAAACGGGCCACTTAATTTTGTTAGCGCGCCTTTAAAATTTAATTCGAAATAGATTATCGAATTAACTGTCGACATATAATTTCGAAAATAGTTATGATTATAAATATTAAAAAGCGTTCGAATGATAAAAAGAAAATAATCAAAGAAGGAGGAAAATAATCTAAATTGAATGAAAGAAGAGTAGGTAATTGTCATTTTCATCAATCATCATGCTCTGTTAGTCATAAACGGCTAAATAGATAACTATTTAAACGGTTCAAACTCACGTAAAAATTGTCAAGAACAGCCCGACATCTTAAAAAAATAAATAAAATACATCTTCTGGATGGTAGATTTAAAGAGAATTTATCTGCAAATAATAAGGTCTTAAACAGAAGATATATAAGCTAGGCAATAAGATGATTTCAATTCAGTTAAAAAATAAAACCTAAGTACTTACAGTTAGTAGAGTTAAAGAAGGTAAGACTTAATCATCATTTATGCAAATGCATAAATATTAATATGCATTTTGACTTGTACCAAGACCAATATTAGATTAAAATCCATGTTTTTTTAACACCCTTCGTTTCTCTCCTTAACATAGATTTTAGCGTCTAGAGTTAATCAAACTTGCGGCCTTCTTAGGTTTCAGAATCAAAACAGTCGAATGGTCAAACAATTTACTTTATTAACCATTTTTCGTTCTTTAACGAACCAATCAACCAACATTGTCGTCTGCAGGCGTAAAACACATCATAAAGGCAAGCCAGTGATGTATGGAGACGATTTGTTCCAAGGCTACCTGTTTACATACTTATTTGTAACTCCATTTGTTCACGAGCCGTCGGTGGCAGGTTAGTTTTCGATAACCTGCAATATTATTTATTTTATGACTAGTTGATTTGTGAACTGTACGGCCTCGCGGATGTAATATCTGATTTTTTAATGTTTTTAATCGCAATTAAATAAAAAGAAATCAGGAAAGTCAACAAAATCCATATTATTTATAGAACTTGCTCACAACTTCATGAAAATCGGTTGAAAAAAATCGAACTGCAGAGAAGAATAGCCGGACACACGAAAACGTTTTTACCCAAGCTGAAGCGGAGACACTTTGCTCGCGCTTCGCCCTCGCGTTACTTAATAATTGAGTAGATCAAAGGTTTGGAAAACATGAAAAAAGAAATGTTTGCATGCAGAAAAATAAAAATGTAAGGAATACATTTTTACTACATGCAAGGATGGTGGTAGAACACTATACCTTCATTCGCCACCGGTGAATCAAAAGGTTTATACCTACCTAGAAGCATCATCTAGTCTACATATTTTTCCATTAATTTCGATTTTGATTCGATTGCTATCTAAAATTGAAGCTGGGTCGTTATACTTGGACTTCCTGTCCACTTTTTTTAAGAATAAAGTAAAACTGGTTATATTGAATAGCAAATGATATAGTTTTTCTATAAACATGACATATAAAATAACCTTATATCGTTAATCTGATTAATCTGGTTAATGACATAACAGGTGCTTTTTTACTTTTTACAGTTTTTGCGCATGAAAGGAGAAAATATTAAAGTTTAGGTTGTCAGAAAAAGTATTTTGTTGGTATGCCATAATTATTCGTTGTATCCTAATTAATAATACGTAAAAAAGATCTATTTTTTCAATTCAAAATATTATGTTCGAGCCTGAACTAAGGTATCGATATATGCCAATGTGCCTACTTCCTTGATTTTATAGGGATATGAGTACAGGATGGGGATTCATTTACTTACTTTAGTTTTAAGTCCGGAATCCGGATACTGCTGTTATAATTGTTGAATATTGCTATTTGTTTTAATATAACGACGTTAGGTATTTAACTACGTACCTACTTAATACTTTTGCAGTTAAATTTTTACATTACATTCCATTCGGCCACTGCGTGAAAACATCTAAGGATTTTTGGATAACATTCGTTCGACAAGTGAAGTATTAAAATGAAAGCGGACATGATATTTCCATACCCAACCATATAAAATATCAGTGATCGAAGCCCTAATGTTGAATTTGTGTTGAATCGCGTGTTCCAATTAAGTGCGCCCCATAATTCGCAGCATTACCGGCGCACAGGCCAGGTAGTCCAGTCTATGAGTCAGTTGAGTGCAACAATTATGATCCCATATAACATACAATTACCAACTATGGAGGCACCAGTATCATCATATTGCCTCGCCATTAAGAAGCCAATATTGGTTTGCTGAAAATTTCCAACTTTACTTTGTTTCTGTAGTAAAATTATTCGAAGTGAACATCTTCGTTTTTGTTCGAGTAGTATCACTGTTTCCTATAAAAATTAGAAATGAAGTACTACTACTACACATTCATTATTAAAAGGATGGAATCCTTGTGTATTGATGTACTTAATACAATTTATAGAGCAATTCTGATAGTTTACTATATTTCTCTGTAACATAATGTTCTGTAAGAAATTTTAGTGATACCAAAGTCCGCGTTGACTGGGGTAGCGGCGCGGGCGCAGTGATGGACTAATCCCGCGCGGACACGCCGCGAGCGCGGGATAAATTACGCGATCGGTACCGGCGGACGACAAACTTTGAGGCTATTCTGCAACATTACACACTAAATAAAATCAATAAAAAAAAATGTGCAGGATTGTTACGACACGCCGGGAAAACAGTATGTGCTTCTTGTATGGTCCTCACCGTATCATCATGTTCAAAATAATAGATTCAAATTGCGATTTGAAAAATCGCCGAAAAAACAAATTTGTTCTCTGGGACTAATACCAATACACTATGCCTACCAATTATTAAAAATTAAGAGCTAAAATCTTATGATCCGTGGAAAGACGGGGAAGGCACAGAAATACGGTTCCGTATCAACGGCGTCGCAATTAGTTCCAGTATGGAATCCTAGAATATAAGCTACGAGCATAAGTCAATAAATCAGCAGTATATTCTGCATCCTCATACGACTTACTCGTGTTCAGATCACAATAATCCTAAACCATCCATGTAAGCACGAGTATACACGTGATCAGAGCATTTTAAGCGTCACAGAATCGCCCTCCGGCTGGACTGCGATCGCGCACTACAAATTACAATCAACAGAGCGGACATGTTCGCACGTGGGTACAAGACTTTCCCTATCAATCCTCCTTCCCCCACCCAAAACGACCTATCTCTACACTCCTGAGCACCACTTAAACCCTTTTGGGCTTGAGTGGAATTTACAACAAATACATATTATACGCTTATGTTTATTTTATTCCAAGTAATTTCTCTATTAGGACACCTACACTCCGGTATCTGGTTCGTGGTCGTAGGCGTTTCTTTTGTCTACACGCCGATAAATCTCAGTTTCCGTGTGTAGTAACATTGCTGTTTGGGATGCAGTTATTAACACGGTATTCGGATGGTTTATGTAAGTAATGTTTAAAAAGTTATATAGGTTTAGTTGAAATTAGTGACTTAAAACATCACATATTGGCGATGTTTGGATTACACTTGTGGTCTCTTCGCGGTCTCTCCAATGCATTTAAGCATGAAATGACACACGCAAGTACATCTAGTTTCATCAAACTTAGTGTTCATGATATCTCATATGAAGTGTCGTATAAAACGGATACACAACTCTTTATACTTGGATTGCAGAAAATAGTTAATATGTGGTTAAAATAGTTTAGTTTTCTAAACTAAGACATAAATACCTACACAATGCGGAGCGAAAACGGCAAGTACCATGGCAATTAAAATCTATATGTTAATAAATGTTTCAACTTAACAATTTTATTTTAGAAATAGTAAGTACTCGTATGCCATCTAAATTCATGTAATGTTTACTTATATTTATTTATCAGTGCCTGTGTCACCCCAGCACTACCACTCTGAAACCAGTTCCAATTCAAAATGGCCACTGAAGCCGATAGCGTGGTCTCACCCGCACCACTAACACCAGTAAGGATTCTATTATCAAACCATACGATACGATTGTCGATTGGTGAGATAGAATCGCCAACGCTGATTTACAATCAGGATTGTCGATCCGTAGTCGCCTACGCGCGTGGACTATTATCTTTGGAAGACTACACGCATTATTTATGGTAAGAAGCTTTGCTTAGGATTATGTAGATCGAATGCCAACAAGGCTAAATAATAATCTTGCTTGATTATCAACTGTGTAGCTGAAGTTTCGAAGGAGCATTGACTTTGTTATCTTTTATTAGATTATTCATTAGAATTCCTAAACGTGTGCTGACTGAATACTTATTATAAAACACATTAGAATTCATAATTATGCGTATTTTAATGGTAAGTGATATCTACATTTTTTTATCCACTAGATATTAAGGTGATACGAATAGGTACTAAAGATACAGATAGAGAATATTGAATATCTCCAGCTAAATTCAATAATCATAAACATTTAAAGCGACGACCATACCAGATTCATCCAAAGACCACGATAAATAACGAGTTTTATCACACAAGATGATATATCCTACTGAAATCGCACATAAACTGGGATACTTCGCTCGCGATCACAATGAAATTTATTTGCAAACAGGCCACACCTTTGATTGCTTTAGAATTACGAGTGCGCTGATTATAATTGTGCGGACAGCGAAGCTGATGCGCGTGGCCAATCTGGGGCTTAATGACGCCTACCACTCGACTCGCCGCAGACGGGCTGAATCAGAGCTATGAGAATCGACCACCGGGGAAATTACTGGTAAAAATTAAAAATATATTTATATTATTATCTATGGAATGTCATAATTGTACTGAATGTTTTTTTTTATTTATGAAACATTTATTGCTTAATTTTTTAATGTGGGAAGGTACACGCCACAATTTTTATATTAAACCATTGATGATGAGATATTGAAATGCGTTACCTGGTAGAAGAGACCGGTCTCCGGGTTCGATTCCCAGTCTCTTCCAACTGGTAACTCATTTCAATATTTCATCACCAATGGTTTAATATAAAAATTGTGGTGTGTTGCATTACACTTGTCATAATCTCTTTTTGTTATTTTATTGCATGTAGGTAATCGAATCGAGAACCTTTTTGTAGGTATACATATTTCTATATCATGTCTCGAAACAAGGAAACAAAGCGAAATATTGAAAAATGTTAAATGTTAACTAAATATGTGTAAATGAAATGAAGCATAATGATGGACAAACTAGAAAAACGCTTGACCCCTTGATTTCCTCAAGAATCAGGAAACATACTACTACTACATAAAAACCAAACATTCCGAGGCATCGAGGACTCGTCATTTTTTAATCAGTCAAAAAAAATCGTCTGCGCCGGCGTTTCGCTTGCATACTGCGCACGACTCGCGCAACACACGTGCACATCACTTTAGCACTTAATAATTATTTGTTTTTAAAGAATCAACTTTATTCAACATCTTTTTTAACAATGTGTGCTGAGATAACTTCCAAAACGCGAAATATCTTTTTTTATTTTTATTCAGTAAATGTCGCTTCGTCTGCGCCGGCGCTTCGCACGCACACCGCGCACGGCACGACTCGCGTAACGCACGCGCACTCACTTTCGCACTTAATCGAGAAATATGGCGCTCTCATGCCTTTATTTATTGCCCGGCCGGATTAAGACCCGATTTATATTGCCCTCATTAGTGCTAAGTTGATTAGTGGTAGCTTACATATCTATAGAGCGTATATCATAATGTGTATGGCTTTTAGGATTATGTTACTGCGATCAACCGAGCTTAAGATTCTATATATAACGCTGTTTTGAACGCTTTATGATCGCTGATGCGAAAATGGCGATATTTATATGGTTAAAGAGTTATAATATAGATTTATTATTCTTTTTTAAACGCCGTTTTTTTTAGTAAATGTGTGTCTTCTACAACCTTGATATTGGCGAAATCGTCGTTAGCATCGATATCAAGGTTGCGCCGTTCCGCTAATCTAAAACATACTCTGGCAATTAATTGTACAAATTTGTTTTATATAGGTACAGTCCGACAAGACAGTGTAGAAATTAAAATGTGACAATACTGTAGTGTCGTCCCGTTTTCTTAGATTGATTAGAAAGGGACGACTTTACAGTATCGCCACTTTTTAATTTCTACATTTTCTTGTTGAACTAAATATCTAGGTAATTTTAGTTAATTTGTTTTAATACCGTAAGTGTTATGTCACTACATCGAAGTTCTTAAAAATTTACTCCTCCCTTTCTCTCTCTTGGTAGTAGGATATGTAAAAACGAGATCAATAATTTGCAATACAATTATCATATCCCAACGATGTCTTTAGCTAGTATGTGCTAATTAAAACCATCATTACAGGCTTTCCATACATGCCGTCGATTTGCTCTTCACAAAGCATCGCTAAGTATGTTTACTGCGACACAAAATGCAGTGTCCTATTAAAAATGTACAGACAGACGAATAAATTATAAATCCCGCCACGATAGCGCTTCCATCTGCATTCGCTGGCCCAACGTCCCCTTCCGTACACACGCGACGAAAAACTTCGCGTGTTTTATAACACTACTTCATCAAATTAATTACACCGTGTTAGCTCTAGATCGCAGACATCCCCCAACAATACAGCTATATTCCCAAGATAAGCACACCAGATTTATTGCATGCATTTCTTTTGTCAGCTTCGAAATTGTACTCGCATAAGTTAACCGAGATTAAAGTAATCGAACTTATAAATTTTGTCCTCTCACCTTTATATGGAGAGCGGTGGTGTCGACGCGAACTTTGTGCAAATTAATGGGACGCATTATCAGATCGAACCTCGTACATGGCGTTTATGCTGAGATAATTTTGTGTACGGACTTTTTTAATTCTTTCACGGTTGTTGGTATGTCGGCACACGACAGGCGTAGGTGTCGGGAGAACACTCTTTTAATGTCGTGCGTTCTCTATGTTCTCTTTTTAAATTATGCATTAAAATTCGATTGGAACGAGACATGTGGGTACGTTTTAAGGCGGTTTCTTACGAAGTTCTCTATTAAATTATTATATATATGATAGTTTGTTTGCTAGAAAAAGCGTTTTTGATAGTTGTGACAGTAAAATGTGCTTGTTTACGCATACCCTCTTAAAGTATCTTGTTTCACGACTGCAACCAATCAGTGTAATCTTCGACAAGCATTTTGCCACTTAAAGGCGTTCACCCGAGTACCTAGCTACTCTTTGATGATGAAGTTACTTCTGCAAGAAGATATATACAAGCGAACAGCTCTAAAAATCTACCCGATTTAGCTACATTTTATTGTAATACATATGCAATAACACATTAGAAATGAATAATTAAGATAATGCATCTCTTTTTCATAAAACATTATGAAAAGCCTTATGAAGTTACACTCTCATCTCGGAAACTGACCATAAAACAATGAAAAAATAAATTGCAGTCTTTAAAAAGTTTAAAACAAAATCACTCTAACTGGCCAGAGCGACCTTATTTTACACTGAGAAAACTGTTCATCAAAAACATAGGTGAATTCAGTTAAAATTATGATGATTTCACGTAAAGTAGGGAGCATACTGATATCACCAAAAGGTACGATGATACTACTGCCGCTGTTGCTCACTATATTATATGATGAACTGTCACCACGCTTTAGGAGGAAGCAGACACATATTTCGTGGTTTGTAACAAGCGTTTATGGTGAAAGTCATCATAAGTTGTGGGAAGACCCCATATGACAATATTACCGTCATCATACATTAGTATGCTTTCCTCATAATTTTAAGTGATTTCCTCTTACTTCCGATATTTCCTTTTATTTCTTCCTATTGTCTTTAAATGCCGTCATCGTATTATTGTATGATTTCTTACTTCTATATACGCTCTTTCATCTAATTTCAGTAATATCATATTATTTACTCCTACTACTTATCTAGGCTTTCCTGATATTTTTGTTGTTTTCCTATTAGCTCTTCCTACTTTTTATCTACGCTTTCCTTATATTGTTGTGTTCTGTCTCGTTATGTCTAAACTACTCTAACTCACTATTTATCTATCCTTTCCTATTATTTTAAGAGGACACTATGCGTCTAGTGGCATTCTTGTCACTGTAATAGTGTTTTCTACTAAACTAAATTATTTTATTAAAGTCAAATATCAAATACAACTCTATTACTATTCTATGTAATGGAAATTGTATCAATTACTTTTCCCCATTTTAACTTAACGGGGACAACTGGTGACTTTTTCCGTTGAGTTAAAAAAGTGAATAGTAAATAGTAATGGATACAAAGCTTCATTTGTATTCGATATTCGATTTTAATCAAGTAGTTTAGTTTAATAGAAAACACAATTACAGAGACAAGGAAACCTTTACACGCACTGCGTCCTCTTAAAATAAATAAATAGACAAATAGTGGGCACACATAACAAGAAATATATCAGAAGTACTTGATGCTTAACCAAAAAAGATCACAATATACCAGAGCGTTATTGAGAAGACAATGATAGAAAGAAAGAAAAATGTTTTTAGCAAAAAGGGTTTATTGATTTTAAATTAGTTACAATTTCACACAAAAAGGGCATAAGTAAACAACAAACTCGTATATCTTTAAAATTTAAATATATCTATGATAAAATTCATTTATTATTAGTTCAATACAGATGGTTTACATTCGTTGATTTTTTTATTTCAATTCCGTACACATAACGTTGTTTATGTCTATGTCAATAAATTCTATAAACATCTTTGTACAACATTAAAGTTTAACATTATATGCAAACAATCTACCATGGGCACAAGATAAATCATCTCGAGTCGATTTTTTGAGAAGCAAGCGCTCGAAAAAGCATGCATACTCGTACCTGTACAATGGAATAAGCGAAACATTTGAACGCTCTCGATTCTCAAAATTCAGCCCACTGTATGTTGTTTTTAAAGTAACATACTTACAGCATATAATTATAAACCATGAATGTCAACGCCGTTGTGGATATCACATTATCATTCTCCTGAATTAGTGTTATTTTAACTAGAACTAGAACATACATAGTAAAGAAGAGGCAATACCGAATTACATATCTATCGTCACACTAGCTTTTCCAATAGTAATTTGCTTAGACACCCGCGTAGTGCCGCGGTTATGGCGCCTGCTTTGAGGCCTTCGGCCGATGTTTCCAATATGAGTCGCACCTAAAACAAAAATGTATTTATTAGTTACATATAACATCTAGGTGTTAGTTTTTCCTAGTTGTAATTTTAAAAGAGTCGCCGTGACGCGCCCCCTGATATAGCTGATTGACCTGCTCAATAATAAGGTCCATCCATATCATATAACATAAAACAAAATCACAAAGCACAAAAAAACAAGGCGCAATTAACAAACAATACGACTAGTACTAGGTTGTATACACTTCAACTTACCAGAAATTTTCTCAATGTAACTGGCCAAATTCCATCTGCCATAAATCTGCTGTGATTGATCCATCATCATCATCAGCACAAAGACGTCCACTGCTGGACATAGGCCTCCCCCAGAGAACGCCACTATGACCGGTCCCGCGCCGCCCCCATTCAGCGGACTCCAGCTACCTTCACCAGGTCATCAGTCCACCTTGTGGGGGCGTACCCACGCTGCATCGTCCGGTGCGTGGTCGCCCCTCAAGAAGTTAATTATTCATTTCACATATTATTCACAACACTGTTCGCGTAGCGCGTGCACTTTCGTTGAACAAAAAATGGCTACTGACTTTACTCATGCAATATTTTTTTGTTATACCATGACTTTACTGTGACGGGCCTGTGACTTACGCACGCGGGTAATATAATTTCGGAACGGTCATCGTAATTTTGTACTTTCCGCGTATTTTTGTGTGATAGCTTTGTTTATTATTTAGGATGTCTTGATATTCCAGAATTACCAGTGTTAAAAAATATGATGCTAACAACGTAAATAATATGACAAGTCATACCTTGTTTCAGTACGGTGCTTTCACCGTATTTCAATGTACGTCCTGCAATTTCACTAGTAATTTCTTAAAACAATATGGTGACAGTTTCCTCGTGTAATATAATTATAATCTTTCTTTGGAGTATCATCGTATTTCTGTAATATAGTTTAATTTTAACAGGACAGCATGATATTTTATCGAGATGGTAATATTATATTCGGTGACTAAATCTTATGATGAAAGGTCATCACATTATTACATTACTTCATCTATAAATACAGTTATTTCGTTATATGGTACAATTCTAGCGTGATATTTACCGAGGATCACTTTATTTTAGTATAATTAATCATATTCCTGATCAATATAACGATATTTTAAAATGAAGCCGAAACGACATTTTTCTCAGTGTAGCTGAGACATTCCGTGTTCTGAAAGACACGTCTGTCAGGGCACTAATTAAAAAGCTAAATAACCACCTCTAAATTCCTTAGAGAAACTATTATAGTATAGTTCGACTACTCGTTACTTGGTAGACTTTATGTGTTTGCAATAGGGCTTATAGTTGAATACGACGCAGCTTTATTAAGACAAATGTGTAGTATGTGATGCTGATGTTGTATATTTTTATGACTTTATACCATGCTGACACATTATCCTAAGTAGTACTAGTTGTTTATGAAATAATCATAATTTTGGTAATTGAAGAACAGTAGTCATTACAATACATTTAATCAAAACCTTTTAACGCTTTAAAAGCGAAATGATTTTCTTTCGCATTATTAAAGATAATATCTTTAATATTTCTCACTTAAATTATTATTCAATAACCATTGAGAACATTTCGTTTTAAAAGTCCATTAAAAAGGTAAAAAATAATGTAAAGTGAAAGACGGAGATAAAGAGCGGAATTTACAAATTGTCACCCCATAAAATCTTTGTGTCGAGCATAGAAATGAATAATTAGTCCGTGTCGCAAAAACAAGAGGCTTTGTCTTAATTATTGCGCCATTATAGAGCCCTCCGACCCTTGACTGCAATGATACCAGTTAATGAAACTTAAGAGGGGCTGAAACTTGCAAGACAAGTAATTAATTCCGTGCAACACCCGCTTTAAAAAATCCTTAATTTCCCTTTAACAGATTTTTTTCGCGAACCACAGATTTCCTTAGCCAAAAAGGGAATGTAAATGTTTTGTCGCAGTTTCATTTGAATTAATTAACGAATCTAATGACTGCAAACTTTTTCATCGCTCCGGCCGCCATAACAATGTTTATAGTAAATAAAACTTGTCAAGGAAATGCTTTTTTGCCAATCTGCCGGTTTTTCTTTTTAATTCGGGCCCCGGGCTCTGGATTGTTTGGATTTATTCGTGTAATTAGCGAAGTTTGTTTCATTCGGTTTGTTTAATTCTGTTTTCGTGATACTTATTGGTAAAACAGTAAATTAGGACGCGAATTTTCTTTTTGTTCCCTTGTTTTTACGGTTGAATAATAGAACATTGTTTAGGTCGTAATGAATTAAGGTTGAATTTAAAATTTTGTTCAAGTAATTTTGTGGAAGGTATAACCAGAGAAGGCTGATGCTGATTTTTACCATTTTCTGTACGAACTTAGTGAAATGTACCAAAACATGTATGTATTGACATTAACATATGTTTACATCCATACGTACAGTTATACTGACGTACACTTTATCACGATAGAATATTTGTAGTATTTCCTATTAGTAATGGTTTATTGGTAAACCTTTGTTGCATGTAGGTACGGAATTGACACGGAAATTATGTTTCTACAATAAAACGTCATATCATCTAGACTTATAATAATTTTATTAAAACACAATACTAAAGATTATAGAAACAATTAAAACTAGAATATATGTATATATATATATATATATATATATATATATATATAAACTTAACTAAACCTAACTATAAATAAAAAACGGGCTCCAGATCGGTGCCGACCGGGAGAGTGCCCAAGAGGCTGGCCGCATTACCACACTGAATAGCCAGGGCTATTCTTTGGCATAGGTATGAACCAGCCCTTTGGTCACCCGTATCATCGACTAGTCTCTTAGCTAGTTCACGGAAAATGGTATGGGCTATAACTTATAAAACATGGTTAAATCTGAAATAAGGAAGTACAACTGAACCTTAAAAATAAATCTATTGTCACGGATAAACAAAATTTAAGTAATAGGGACGTTGCGTTGAAACAATTAAGAAACCGAGTTGAGAACTTGAACAATCATCATGATAAATCATATTTAAAACTCTCCCTAAAATTATGACAGCAAGCTACTAAATTAAACATAGACTAAATTCAAAACACCCACCTACTAATAAATTACGAAGAAGGGTTAAAAAATACCCAGATTGTTGTTCTATAAAAATTTAACCCGTTTAGCGGAGTCGAGTAATAAAGATTAAAAAGTTTATTTTTTAACACTTTCGGTGCTAATGAGGGGGCGTTGGAAACAATTTGAAGGATTACCTTCTAAAAGCTTCCGTCAGGTTTTTAATTGAGACTTTTTTTGTGGGCCGAAAGGCTTTTGGCCCCTTTGACGCCTCTCGCCTTCCTTTGTGGTGTTTGACGGTAATCTATTAATGACGAAAAATGCTGTTACATTTTTTATTGCGTAACAAATCTATTAGCATCGTGTGTAGTACTGAGTATATATATTTGTAAATTTACCGAAAGAAGGCTAACTCTTTGGTTCACTTCCTTCTAATTCCAAGGGAAGGTATGAGTACCTATACATATCCTGGTGAGTAGTATGCTTAGTCATGTGGCGTTCCCAATAAAATCCGAAAACGGAGAACGTTTCGTACCTATGGCAAATGTTTTCGAGACCGTTCTCATTCCATACATGGTTTAGGTACTAATGTTTCGCCGAAAATTATTTAGCAAATTCTTAACTCGCCGAATTACGTATCCCATATTTTTATTTGGTCAAATTTTCATTTCCCAACTCAACGTTTCGCACTGATATCTTTTCCCAATTATTGATTTGATAAACTATTGTTAGACCAATTATTATCTGGGATTTTTATAAGATGTCAATTATGCTTTCGTCAAATGTATTGATTGGCATACCTTGATTTAGCAACATATTGAATGGCATTATGCAAATCGCAGTATAATTTTATTGCATTAAGCGGGTAGGGTGATGCACCATGCACCTAAATTTAGAAGGTACTTTTGTTTACATACTTTGTGGCTCAAAATAGCATTTCATTCTTGAGTTATCATCGCTGATAGTTAATGTGCGTGTGTGCATAAAAAAAATAACCCTAACCTACCTATATTTGGGAGCAGTTTCGTCCCGAAGACTGTAATCCCGAAGACTGTAATCCCGACGGCTAGAATTCCTACAGTTCACATACATACGTATCACAAGTACAACAAATTGATTTTGATTAAAAAATATTTTTTTCGGTTTATATTTGTGTTTTATTTTGCACTATCGTCATACTGTAAGCAATGGTTGTAGGTAATTTGCCCAAATGGCTTTTGATGAATCGTTATTTGACTAAGCAAATCATTTGCTACACAATTATTTACCACATAAAATTTGACGATATGTTATTTGCCTTAGCAAATCATTTCCTACACAATTATTTACCACATACAATTTGACATAATAAAATTTTGGAATATAAAAATGTAGCGAAATAAAAAAATTACGAAGTAAAATTATGCCAAGGATTGGTTTGCGTAATAAAACTTCGGGGAAAAGTTGGTTGCCAAATGAAATTTGACGAAACATAATTCGGCGAAAAGGCAGTACACCCCATACATATCGCGATACCTTCTCGAGAATGTCACATCACCTCTTTGCATGTTTTTATGATTTCACTAATATTCAACAGTAAATAAATATTATACAACCACAAAAAAATGGTCTAGTTCTATAGTTAGATCTAATAGGCTGGTGTTAAGGGAACTAGACGATGGTACTTATATAGTTAAATATCATACTTAAATACACAGACAAAACCATGACCAGAGATTGATTTGTTTGCGAGTCAATGGACGGATGTGTGTCGAATGCTCCTGAGGTATTGTGAGGCGATGGATGATTGCGGGATTTCCTAACTAGTAAGTTTTATTTATATTCTTTTGAATGTTTATAAATTGTTCAGTGTATTGGTAATAACTGTATAAATATGTAATGCTGTATAAATTTTGTTTGCAAATAAATAAATAATAAATAAATGACGCGAGACTAAATATTCGTGTTCATCACACAAATATTTGCCCTTGCTGGGATTCGAATCCAGATCCACCGGTTCAGTTGGCATCGGCACTACCACTGCGCCGATCACGTCATCCAACAGTGGCTATATCCACGATATCGGAAAATAAGGAACCTTTATTTAATTCATGATCTGATCTATCTTTGTGGTAAGTTCCATTGAAATCTGTTATTTAAATGGTTGTGTTATTTATTGTGTACTTACTTACATTATATCCAACAAACACCAAAGAATCTTAACATCCGAGCCTCTTCGCAATCTTTCCCATTATAACTTGGATTACCATTTCAACGATTCCGTTCTTTTTATTTGAGTATCGTTTTGAAACGGTTCAATTCGGGACTATTTTGTTTGCTCCATGTAGCATGCGTAGAGGAATTGTATTTAGATCACATTATGTCTACATTGCTTACCAAGAGCAAGAAGTGCTGTTCTTAATCGTTTCTAATATTAAAGATAAAAAATCTATCTCGATCCACAATGTCTAATTTTCTTTTAGCTAATCATGATTTACCATCGTCAAACCATAAGTGTTATCAGATAGTGAGTTATGACTTAGACCTTAGGTATGCAATTACCATCAGAATTCTATTGAATCAATATTTAGCTAAGATTTTTGAAATAAATCTTTTTCATTTAAATAAAAAAAATCTAGTCTCATTTATGCAAATTATAATGCACTTTTTATTGCACACAGTTTCATTTTCAAAGTGATGTAAACTGCAACAACAAATAAAATAATACCAAGTATGTTCTTTCCACAGCTTTGCCAAAAGATTGCTGAGATGATTTATCAAGTTATCAGTCATGCCCAAATTTCCACAGTCGCTCACACTCTAAAACTGCATGTCAACGTACGTAAACAATGTTGTGCAAGTCCCTACCCTTTCATGTTGTCTGCGCTGAGTAACGCCGGTCTTGCAAGGACGTATCGTTCAGAAGTTAGGAATTTTTAATGTGTGCCTTCTTGTATTCGCAAACAACAACAAAACAATATATTAGCTGACAGCCAACATAGCTGCGTCAACATCTCATTCCAGCTTCTCAGAGACGCATATAAAAAAGCATAACTCTAATCTCGAGTATGACATTACGAGAATACCAATGCATGCGCGAAAAATCGATCGGGCACCGTCTTAAATTCCTCACCCTTTTCGAGGGCGCTCCCCCTAAAAAACGAAAGAATAGAAGAGGGAAAAAATCTAAATCGTCTCATATCTCCCCCCTCCACTGCCCTCCCCCCTCGGACACCTTCGACGTCAAGCGCCCTCCTTATTTCGTATGCGAGCTCCTCTGGCAATCATTATAAGGATATCGATTAGGCCACGTCTAACCTGCCCATATCTTTCGGGAACACTCGTGTGTGCTTAGGATTGAGCAGCAAACACTACATTTTTGTCACGCATTGAAAAGTTTAAGGGTCATTGTTTGGTCACCATAACATTTCCTTAATACTTATTTTAGTCTGTGCACAAATTATAAATACACAATATGTTTAAGTGTTCTAAGACACTCAACTCCCTATATTTTGCAATAGCAAATTTTACAAGGTTCATTTTCCTTATTGGAGAGAATTAAGCTAATATCTGAAACTCGTACTGAAGTTACCTTTATTGTATTTTATTTATATATAAATTTAGTATTGCCAAAGATTACATAAACATAAGATTTCTTCGGCGTCCCCAACGCATTAAGAATCTTCAAATTGGAAATTCTAATGTGCCTCAGATGCCCCGTGTGGTTGTTTGCTTACCATAAGAATGTATCCTCGATGTACAATATTGTGACGTATGCAAATTTGTATAAAAAATGTATTGTACGCTCCTCAAAACATCAGCAGGTTGTAAACACATGCAGCGTACGCCAAAATTGCGATTGCCTTTGTCGCAACGAAAGAAGACTCGTAGTTAACAACCGAGGACGGACCGCGCATAAACAGATGCAAATTGTTCCCGTTAAACTATTTCGGAAGGTAAACACAGAGGGTCGGAGAACACGTGGGTACCCGAGATCCGGGCAACGAGATTAAAAATGCTGGATGGCGGACCGCTCTGAGCCGGGTCGAGTATGAGCCAAGAAATATTGGAGTTTACGAAGAAAGCCGCTTTGGGGATATGTAAATAGGAAACTACAAAAGTAATGTTTGAGTTGGGACGTGTCGTGTGAGTGAGTGGAGGCGGATTATTGCGGCCACGAATTTGAGAGAAGTGGATCCAATTTACAATCTGAATGCTGATTAAACATTGATTAAACGACAATTGTAAACACAATTGAATTACGCTACAGCGAAATGCAACAAAAATTGAGTGCATAAAGACAACTTGAAATGCACCGGTAGCGTAAAAAGTGCAGGAGTAAAAAACAGGTGTTGAATCTTTCCAGACTTAACAAAACCAAGATTTGTGGATAAAATGGGACGTCCGTATTCGCAACGGTTACTGTTGCCAGACGAAGCTAAAATTATGCCAGAAAAATTAAACACGCTCTAACAAAACATTTTCGCCAAGATGCTAATGCTTATTCGTAAAAGCCGATAGTTTAAACGGAAGTGGCTCATTTGACTACTACGATGAACAGCTAACGTAAACAGCACTAACAAGTTTCCAAGAAGTTTAATTGTAAAAAGAGGAATGTTAATTAAACAGCAAATCCCGCACGCCATGACAGGCCGTTTGAATATAGAAGACGCCGCGTCTGTGTGAGTAGATATATCCCGTAAGTGCCTAATTCCGTTTGGCTGAATCTAATAAATCCCAACCGCTGAGCGGAGAATATCTCAAAGCTGTTTCATTATTCGGCATTAGCCAGCGGTCGGCCACGCAAATCTTAGCGTCCCTTCGTCCCGGCCAAGAACCCCCAATTTCCTTCATTACTTACCTCCCATCCGAGACAATGGCAAGACGACGACAAGAAAAAAATAATAATAATTTCAAGTGGAATAACGCTGAAAATCTTTTCACGGGAAGAAGAATTATTGTTGTTTTGCAAGCGAGCTCTCAGAGACAAAATGCACCATCCTTATTACGCTATTGTTCGGTGTTACGAGCGTTATTCATTTTTACTTGGCTCGACTTGAATGCTTATTAATTTAGGACCGTGATAAGCTCAAATTCTTTTCAACAGAGAATGGAGAATTTTACCTATTGTAAGTTTTATTTTACATCTTATTGAGTCCGCAAAAAATAAATTTAACCATGAAAATTCTTCAATTCCGCTCGAGTCAGCGATGCACGAACATCTTCGGACGTATAAAAGAATGAGTTGCCATAATAACTACACCGCACGGTGCATGTATTGGAACAAGTATGTATAATGAAACGTAAATATACATCACGCCAAGCGCTTTATGGTAATCGAAATATGCCGAAATATGTTGTTAAGAGGGCAGAAAACTACTACCGAACATGCGAGGGATGAACTAAGCTTTCATATTTTGCGGGTAACCTATAACGAAGCGACTTTCAAACTTTCCGGACTGTCGTGTGTGTCGTTTGGTTCTGAGACGACAATAAACATTCCGACATGCCTTTTATGCCACTATTGGAACAATTTTGGAACAATATTGTGAAGTGAATCGTGGTGTAGCTATTTTACAACGCGAGAGCAGCGCAAATCATTTAAAATGTCACGTAAACGAATTTGCGAGATGGCGGGGTCGCTGTAAAAATCTCGAGTTATTCACAAAGCGGTCGCTCGAAGCAAGACAAACCGCGTCCCCCCGGGAGACCGAGTCAAGAGTGATTACGGATTTTAATTATTTTTTTAAGCCGGTGGCAGAGAGGTGATGCTTCCCGCCGAGGCTTATGCAAACAATCGACTCGCACTTGGAATTAATCCGACTCCGGTTTTTTCCTTCGCGACAAGGAATTAACAAGCAAAGAAGTCATTAAGTCGGAAGATATTCGAGGATTCCTTTTAATTGCGGCTTCCTTGACATCCGGCTTCTAATTGGTTCGTGTCGGTGAATAACTCTTGACAAATTGAATTTGTCGTAGAACCTTTCTGGTTATTTGTAATTTATTTTTCTCATTAGATTTGAGCCGGAGAGTTTTTTTAGAAAATAATTACGGCAAAATAAATACTTTTGCACGGCACCCGATAATGATGTTTCTTTATCGTGACGAGATATTTCATCACAAGTACCGTTACTGACCTCAGACAATCCGCTAGATATAATCCGAACGCAGAACGCGGAAGCATATAGCAGACGCATTGAAATCACTCATTCATAATTGAAATTCAATAGAGCCTGCTCGTTAACTTCTCCAGACTATTTCTATCGAAAGCGACGCCACAACTACGTGTCATTACGGTGCATAACCCACCCCCATTATCCAATTATTTCTAACCTTTCAGCGGTTCAGTAATTACTCCACTTGCTAAGTCTAAACGTCCTGCATGACAGTTTAAGTGATTGTATGCGGTGGATACGGCACCGTAATGAATTATTTGTGCATCGCGTGCACTGAAAACTGTTAATTATCTAGTGTTATGACGTGACAGCGATTTCATTTACAATAAGGAGATTTTTAACGTATGAATTCGGAGTGAGAAGACTGATAAAAATGAAAAACAAGAAGTTTATGCAAGTTTAAATCATTTATTGTTTGAGTTTTTAATAGGTATTGTGTTCATACCAGGTCTCATAAATGCTAAAAGTACACCTTTAGTTTAATAATGAGTAATATTTATACTTGTAATTTTTACCATATACCTACAGATGTCCTAGAAAAGCAATATCATGTAATAAAAACAAAATATTTTTTGCAGGTGTAAGACGTACGTGTACGAGCATATAAAGACTAAGCTCCACATCATCATTTTTAGGGTTCCGTACCCAAAGGGTAAAAACGGGGCCGTATTACTGAGACATCGCTGTCCGTCCGTCCGTCTGTCACCAGGCTGTATCTCGAGAACGGTGATAGCTAGACAGTTGAAATTTTCAGAGATGATGTATTTCTGTCGTCGCTATAACAACAAGTACTAAAAATAAAATAAAATAAATATTTAAGGGGGGCTCCCATACAACAAACGGGATTGGTTGCGTTAACTTTGCACCTCATTTGTATGGAGCGCTATACATACCAGGTGCAAACTTAACCACTTAAGGATGGAAAGTGTTTGTACGGAACTCTCGGTACGCGAGTCCGACACGCACTTGAGTGGTTTTTTTAAGCTACAGTATGAGACGTGCCCTGGCGAGGATCTGGCAGAATAGAAATATCTCTAACTCAACCAAAATGAGACTCGTGAGAACGCTGGTATTTTCAATATTCCTGTACGGCTCCGAATCCTGGTCCATTCGTGCTGTAGACCGAAAGAAAATAGACTCTTTTGAGATGTGGTGTTGGCGGAGAATGTTACGCATACCGTGGACAGCCAGACGCACCAACAAGTCCATTCTCGGCCAACTAAAGGTTAAAACCAGACTCTCCACTATATGTTACCAGCGAGTCCTAAGCTACTTTGGTCATATCGCCCGCAGACAGCCAGATAACTTCGACAAACTGGTGGTAGTAGGAATAGTAGACGGCAAAAGACCACGTGGGCGATCACCTACCCGCTGGTCCGACCAGATAAAAACTATAACTGGACTTACTATTACCACTGCCCTGAGAAAAGCCGAGGATAGAGTAGGATGGAGGCAACTCGTCAACGATGCCGTCAAAGCGTTTCAGGACGGACACGACCTTCAGCAATGAAGTCCACGAACAAGAAGAAGATGAGACGTGCCCAACATTTCTATATGTATAAAAAAAACTAGATTAAATTTGCAAATGCACAATTTTATTTTTAATTGTATAATTAAAAAAAATGTAATAAAAGAAAATACAATTAGTACATACTACGGAAATAATTATAGCAGCGTGCGCTAAAGAAATAGTTATAACCCCCTTTAGCTTCTATGTATATACCTTTGAGTATTTATAATGACAGGAGATGCCATGGACGGGCGACCCCCTCCGGCAAAATAACTGGTCAACTGGTCAAGCACGTTATATAAAACTACTTGAAGTCGCTTCACCGCCATTTTGCATTGATCTGTGTCGCGTGACACTTCCCTCTAAAAATGGTGAATTGTGCAGATATTTTCTTGTAAAAGGCGATCTGACAGCTCAAATACGTAACAAGATCGCGTTTCCTATCACAGGTAAGTATTTTTACGAAGTATCAAATGTGTATTAAAGTACAATCTCCATTTAAAGAAAAAAACCGTTGCGATAAGTAAACGACAGAAAAATGAAAACATAAAACGGTGGTACAGGGGCGAGGGATGTGACAAAATCAAAACCGCGACTCAACATTTGAATGAATCATTCATTCATTCGATCACTGCAGTTCGTTTAATAGTTAGTGTATTATTAGATACTTGCGACCCTTCCGGCTTCGCACGGGTGCAAAATTATGATTAAAATATCTATTAAGAAAAACTGCATCAAAATCCGATGCGTAGTTCTAAAGATCTAAGTATACATAGGCACAGACAGACAAACAGGCAGACAGCAAGAAGCGACTTTGTTCTATACTATGTAGTGATTGAATTTAATAATAGGTATAGATGTATGTTATTTTTAAATCTTCTAAGGTGAATTAGAAATATTACCTTTCTCTAGACATACGATGTTGAAATTTAATATGAAAATGAAAACAATTGTTTGCTAAAGTATATCTAGGTAAAAGGAACATTTAATGCTGGGCAATGACTCTATGCGTTATACATATACTATTATTTATAGACTTTATTTCATATTTTTTCCATCTTCACTGCTGCCTCCTTATTTCCTTATTCTTCTTTTCTTTTATAGAATGAGAAATGAGGATATGCCGCAGAAGAACCAAGGTAACCGGGATAGCTCACAGGACTGCACGATTGAAGTGGCAATGAGCAAACCATGTAGCCCGGAGAATCGTTAGCCGTTAGGTCAGCAAAGTGCTAGAGTGGCGACCACGTATAGGAAAGCGCAGCGTAGCGAGGGTTGTGACGATTCTTGGGGAGGCCTATGTTCAGCAGTGGACGTCTGTGGCTGATAGATAGATGAATATATTTCTTCTTCTTCTTAATTATATTTTTTAGGGTTCCGTACCCAAAGGGTAAAAACGGGACCCTATTACTGAGACTTCGCTGTCCGTCCGTCCGTCCGTCCGTCCGTCTGTCACCAGGCTGTATCTCAAGAACGGTGATAGCTAGACACTTGAAATTTTCACAGATGATGTATTTCTGTTGCCGCTATAACAACAAATACTAAAAAAGAAATAAAATAAATATTTAAGGGGGGCTCCCATACAACAAACTTGTTATACCTATATATACATATATATAGGTACGGAACCCTTCATGCGCGAGTCGGACTCGCACTTGCCCAATTTTTTTAATTTTATTTTATATGTGGTAATTCTAATTAAATTAGTAACCACTTGTTTTATTGTTTTCTCTTTACTCATTATTTACTCCTATCTTTAAATCAATATTCCATAGGGAATGACAGTTGTTTTCAGTGCCCATTCAAAGTACCCTGCGTGAACGTCTACTAAAATTGTCATTTCAAACAAACGGTTATTTGATCTGTGACGATCTGTGAATCTCTAATATTAGATCCATGGACGCTCACACAACTTGCACATAGATATCGGCTCCAAAATGGCGAAAATGAAGTGGTTTCATTTTAGCAACGACAATATGAAGTCGAGTGTACTTGTTTTAGAAGTCAGTGATTGTTCAAGCCCGAAACAACCGCGGGCGACAGTTTTATTTCACAGTTTAGTTATGCGAGAGTGATAAGTGTTATAGTTTCGGCAGTGGAAGTGAATATTCGAGTATAAACGAATAAATAATGAAAATAAAGCTTTAAAATAGTTTACGTGTATTTCAATCTTGACGTGACAAAATCTAGTGACATTACGTTCTTCTTTAAGAATATAAAACATCGGAATGCTTATAAAGGAGGTTTGAATACTTAACGTTACATAAACTGCAACAATAAGGATACAATAGATATAGACAGATACGAGTATACATATAAAAAAATATATTAATTGGATTACATCTTCAATATACAGAATTTACACTTTTCAAATTTCACAATAAATAGTACCTATAAGACAATTCAGTTCATTCATTAAAATGATTTGACTCATTCTTCATATGTGTCCCATCACTATGATTTTCTTATGTATACTGCACATTTACGTGAAAACAGTATCTGTGTGCATGTCATTTTTGATGTGTTGAATTTTGCTGTAGTGTGCGTTTATCGGAACAGCAAAATTTGTGTCTGTTGAGTTATTCGTCTTTTGGTGGTGTGCTGTACGTGTTTACCTCGCCCCCCGCTAAAATTAGCGAAAAAATTTGTTCGAAGACTTTACGTTATGACATCTCCATTTGTCTATGCTCTAAGGTATATACCCAAGAAAAATTATAATATAACCATGTGTAAATGCATAACTAGTGTAACTATAAATAAATAAAAAAATATCCAATAATATATATAAAATATCCGTAGCCGCCACATCAGACAAGAGGAGGATTTAATTCCATTACAGATCTCAAAGAAAATGACACCAAGTTAAAGAAGGAACCTCCTCAAGCAGCCTCCACCAGGCGGCAAACGTTGGACCGGGACCGATGGGGACAGATCATCAAGGCAAAACCAGCCAGTGATCACGATCCTCAATAATGTGGAACCGTTTTAAGACATAAAAAAAAGCAAAAAGGGCGCAAAATGACTTTTTCTCAAACATGCTCGGAAATGTTTCACTTCCCATTTGAAAATAGAATACGCAAAGAGCCTAATTTTTACTAATTAAATAAAAAAAAGAATATTCGCTCCCTCGGGGAAAAATGAATATATGAAAACCCATTTTCACCCGCTTCCATAACTTTTTAAATTTCATAGGTTCTGTACATAAATTCAAATGGACGTAGGACAAATCCCATACAGCCAGTAGCATTCTGACATTCGTAAACTTTGTCGAGCTGATCAGATTGGCCTTCGTTTCTAATTGGCGCCCGACAACATCCAACGCCATTCGAGCGGGAGGATAGTCAGCTGATGGAATCGGTAACGTGTAAAGTACGTTTAACAGTTTGCGCAAGTTTTGTTTTTTTTTTAGATGTCAGAAGAAAAAAGTAAGTTTAGGCGGTAAAATTACAATATTCTTTCATTGCTATTGAGCGTATTGTGCGTAAATAATTTTCAAGTAAATGTTTTGACCATAGTTTTAAAAAAATGAGTTCGAGTGACGAGAGTACTTTTGATGGCACACCGCCTTATTTAAAAGCAGAAGCGAATTCTGTTATGGAAAACTTGCTACCTACTAAATCAAAAGATAAATATAATCGAGTGTATGACCAATTTCTGTCTTGGAAAGAAAGCAAACACGCAAGTTCGTTTTCTGAAAGTGTGTTTTTAGCATATTTCAGCGAGCAATCCAAAAACAAGAAGCCACCTACGTTATGGGCTATTTATTCTATGCTGAAGTGTACAGTTAATATCAAACACAACGTCAACATCAAAAATTACACGAACCTAACAACATTTTTAAAAAGACAATCCGCTGGCTATAAAAGCAAGAAGTCCAAGGTTTTGACTGGAGAAAATGTTGACAAATTTTTGAAGGAAGCACCAGACGCAAAATACTTGGCTGTTAAGGTAAAATTTTTATCATGAAATGTACCTATTTTGAACTGGGTTTTTTGTTTTTAGTTAAGTATGTGCTTTACTGTAATGCAATATATTTTCTTTACAGGTTGCCCTTATCATGGGACTAAACGGAGCGTGCCGCAGTTTAGAATTAACAAACATTACCATGGAAGACATCGAAAGCCACGCCCTATGATTGTCAAATTGTGCGACACGAAGACAAAAATTGACCGAGTATTTGTCATCCGCGGCGAATACCTGAATATCGTTCGAAAATATATAGAACTTCGTCCCCCAAACACGAATATAAATAGATTTTTCTTAAATTATAAGGAGGGTAAGTGTACGCGGCAGCCTATTGGAAAGAATAAAATTTCTTCTATGCCTAAAGAGATAGCAGCTTTTTTGAAATTAACGGATACGGAATTGTATACTGGACATTGCTTCCGCCGGAGCTCGGCGACTCTTCTCGCTGATTCTGGAGCGAACTTGACGACTGTAAAAAGGCTGGGGGGCTGGAAGTCCGATAAAGTGGCAAAAGGATACATATAGGATTCAATAGAAAATAAATCAGAAATAACAAAAAGAATAAACGAACAAATCAGATCTCGCCAACACCTGCTAGCATCTAATCCTCAAGCCGGCACTTCTGGCCAACATCTGCAAGAATCAAGTCCTCAGGCTGGCACTTCTCACCAACACCTGCAAGTGTCTAGTTCGCAAGCCGGCACTTCTCGTCAATACCTGCAAGTTCCCAGTACAGGTGAAGGAATTTCCCGCAATCAGCAAGCAGAATCTTTAAATCCACTGGTTACTTTGCAAGATAATTTGCCTACAACTACAAGCCACGAAACTTCTCAAACACATTCTTCTGAAGTTAAACAAAGAAACATAAATGTACCCGGAAAAGGCACAACATTTTCATTTACTAACTGTCAACAGTTTACTGTTAATCTTCTATATATATAAAAGAAGAAACTGACTGACTGACTGACTGACTGACTGACTGACATATCAACGCACAGCCCAAACCGCTGGTTCTAGAGAGTCCAAATTTGGCACGTAGGTTCCTTATAAGGTGTAGGGGTGCACTAAGAAAGGATTTTTCAAAATTCACCCCCTAAAGGGGTGAAATGGGGGTCCAAAGTTTGTATGGGGAAACAAGATTAGTTAGACTATTTTATTTGAAACTTCACAGGAGTATTTCTAGCAATAAATGAGTAAACACGTGTTTCAGGTTTTTTGAAAATTCAACCCCTAAAAGGGAGAAATGTGGTGACAAAGTCTGAAAATCAACATGGGTATTGTTTTTATGGTTTATCGGGTCGCTGATTACGAAAAACGCAACGATTTTAAAATCCAACGTGGCGGACGTGAATTATCATCTCCCCTGTAGGGGTGAAATGGGGTTGAAATGTCTAAATACTAAACCGCTGGTTCTAGAGAGTCCGAATTTGGCACGTAGGTTCCTTATAAGGTGTAAGGGAGCATTAAGAAAGGATTTTTCAAAATTAATCCCCGAAAGGGGTAAAATGGGGGTCCAAAGTTTGTATGGGGAAACAAGATTAGTTAAACTATTTTATTCGAAACTTCACAGGAGTATTTCTAACAATAAATGAGTAAACACGTGTTTCAGGGTTTTTGAAAATTCAACCCCTAAAAGGGAGAAATGTGGTGACAAAGTCTGAAAATCAACATGGGTATTGTTTTTCTGGTTTATCGGGTCGCTGATTACGAAAACCGCAACGATTTTAAAATCCAACGTGGCGGACGTGAATTACCATCTCCCCTTTTGGGGTGAAATGGGGTTGAAATGTCTAAATACTAAACCGCTGATTCTAGAGAGTCCAAATCTGGCATGTAGGTTCCTTATAAGGTGTAAGGTTGCACTAAAAAAGGATTTTTCAAAATTAACCCCCTAAAGGGGTAAAATGGGGGTCAAAAGTTTGTATGCGGAAACAAGATTAGTTAAACTATTTTATTCGAAACTTCACAGGAGTATTTCTAACGATAAATGAGTAGTCACATGTTTCAGGTTTTTTCAAAATTCAACCCCTAAACGGGAGAAATGTGGTGACAAAGTCTGAAAATCAACATGGGTATTGTTTTTATGGTTTATCGGGTCGCTGATTACGAAAACCGCAACGATTTTAAAATCCAACGTGGCGGACGTGAATTACCATCTCCCCTGTTGGGGTGAAATGGGGTTGAAATGTCTAAATACTAAACCGCTGGTTCTAGAGAGTCCAAATCTGGCACGTAGGTTCCTTTTAAGGTGTAGGGTTGCACTAAAAAAGGATTTTTCAAAATTAACCCCCTAAAGGGGTAAAATGGGGGTCAAAAAATTGTATGGGGCAACAAGATTAGTAAGACTATTTTATTCAAAACTTCACAGGAGTATTTCTCACAATAAATGAGAAAACACGTGTTTCCGGTTTTTTGAGAATTCAACTCCTAAAAGGGAGAAATGTGGTGACAAAGTCTGAAATCAACATGGGTATTGTTATTATGGTTTATCGGGTCGCTGTATCCCGGAAGGAAGAGGGACGAGGGAAGAGGGAAGAGGGAAGAGGGAAGAGGGAAGAGGGCAGAGGGAAGAGGGAAGAGGGAAGAGGGAAGAGGGAAGAGGGAAGAGGGAAGAGGGAAGAGGGAAGAGGGAAGAGGGAAGAGGGAAGAGGGAAGAGGGAAGAGGGAAGAGGGAAGAGGGAAGAGGGAAGAGGGAAGAGGGAAGGGGGAAGGGGGAAGGGGGAAGGGGGAAGGGGGAAGGGGGAAGCGGGAAGCGGGAAGAGGGAAGAGGGAAGAGGGAAGAGGGAAGAGGGAAGAGGGAAGAGGGAAGAGGGAAGAGGGAAGAGGGAAGAGGGAAGAGGGAAGAGGGAAGAGGGAAGAGGGAAGAGGGAAGAGGGAAGAGGGAAGAGGGAAGAGGGAAGAGGGAAGAGGGAAGGGGGAAGGGGGAAGGGGGAAGGGGGAAGGGGGAAGGGGGAAGCGGGAAGCGGGAAGAGGGAAGAGGGAAGAGGGAAGAGGGAAGAGGGAAGAGGGAAGAGGGAAGAGGGAAGAGGGAAGAGGGAAGAGGGAAGAGGGAAGAGGGAAGAGGGAAGAGGGAAGAGGGAAGAGGGAAGAGGGAAGAGGGAAGAGGGAAGAGGGAAGAGGGAAGAGGGAAGAGGGAAGAGGGAAGAGGGAAGAGGGAAGAGGGAAGAGGGAAGAGGGAAGAGGGAAGAGGGAAGAGGGAAGAGGGAAGAGGGAAGAGGGAAGAGGGAAGAGGGAAGAGGGAAGAGGGAAGAGGGAAGAGGGAAGAGGGAAGAGGGAAGAGGGAAGAGGGAAGAGGGAAGAGGGAAGAGGGAAGAGGGAAGAGGGAAGAGGGAAGAGGGAAGAGGGAAGAGGGAAGAGGGAAGAGGGAAGAGGGAAGAGGGAAGAGGGAAGAGGGAAGAGGGAAGAGGGAAGAGGGAAGAGGGAAGAGGGAAGAGGGAAGAGGGAAGAGGGAAGAGGGAAGAGGGAAGAGGGAAGAGGGAAGAGGGAAGAGGGAAGAGGGAAGAGGGAAGAGGGAAGAGGGAAGAGGGAAGAGGGAAGAGGGAAGAGGGAAGAGGGAAGAGGGAAGAGGGAAGAGGGAAGAGGGAAGAGGGAAGAGGGAAGAGGGAAGAGGGAAGAGGGAAGAGGGAAGAGGGAAGAGGGAAGAGGGAAGAGGGAAGAGGGAAGAGGGAAGAGGGAAGAGGGAAGAGGGAAGAGGGAAGAGACAGCTTTAAAAGTAAACGAATTATTATAAAATTTTGAGACGGCAGAAGGTACGGCAAAGAGCAAATTTTAGGCAGATCGAGCAGAAGTGATATAAGTGAAACGCTCTTTGAGATAGCGGGGAGTTGCAGGATGAAATAGTATACTATAAAGAAGAGCAAGAATATGGGAGTTACGCCCTAAACTTAAACCTAATAGATGTTTAAATTTGTATTTGGTGCCAACTCGATTGTCGTCAAGGCCAGTGCGGGCGGCGCGGCGGGACTGGAGGAGTAGTAAGTAAGTAAGTAAGTAAACACTTTATTGTACACAAAAACAGTTACAAAATACATCTATTACAAATAACATATAGGTACAAAGGCGAACTTATCCCTATAAGGGATCTCTTCCAGTTAACCTTTGAGCAATTGAGTGAGTACGAGAAGAAGATAGACAAACTAACACCGTGTACAAAAAGGTATTAAAAATAATAAGACTACTAATAATTACACATATAAACTATGAATACATACACATACATACATATATATATATATAATGTAATACAAATATACACATAAATATAAATACATTGTAGATCCAATTCACAAGTCATTGGAAAGCCATAACTTCTTAAGATTCGTCTTGAGCGATGCTACAGATGGAGACTTCCTAAGGGACAGTGGCAATTCGTTCCACAACTTCACAGCGCTCACTGTGAAAGATTTAGCGTACGTACGCGTCTTGTTTGACGGTACAGCCAGAGTGAGATTGGCAGACGACCGCAAGCGGTGACCACTCCCATCGGCCATATATTTAAACCTTTCACTGAGGTAAGGAGGTGAAGCAGGGTTGTAGAGAACATTAAAAAGCAATGACAGGACATGCAGGTCTCTACGCTGACGTATTGGCAGCCAACCCAGCTGCGCTCTAAAGGCGGACACGTGATCGTATTTGCGCAGTCCGAAAACATATTTTATGCACACATTTTGTAAGCGCTCGAGCTTGTCAAGCAGTTCCTCTTTGAGATTCGTCATAGCAATGTCACCATAATCCAGAAGGGGCATCGGGAAACTTCCTGCAGCCGTTATAAATGCATTCAAGATTTTCAACAATAAAACGGCTAGACGGATATGCATGAGGGATAAGCAGATAATACCCTAACTTTAACAAATAGCCTAATTTTTAACCTGAAAAAAAAGAGCATCGTTCCCGTAGCATTATGTATATTGTATAGGAACGCGGGCGAAGCCGCGGGTTAATGCTAGTATCAATTAAACTGATTATACCTCTACTTAATTTTTGTACATAACTGATTGTTGTTCGTTTTTCTTGTTCATTCTATTAAATTACTTTTTATTTAGCAAGTGTATTTTTATTATTTCCTCACATTGTTTGAGAAAAGCACTATATAGACCTCGGCGGAAACGGGGATTGCCTGACTCGCATCTTTTGCAAGCCTCGCGATGCTCGGCTTGCAAACCACCTCGTCAGGCAATCCCCTACTTTCCGGGCCTCGGCAATAATGTACTATTTCTGAATTATAGTAGGTAATACTTATTCAATTCATGATTATGACTATGAGTGACAAAATGATTAGCAATTCCCTATCAACTCAATTTCCACCCACTTTGACAAGTAAAAGTCTGGTATAAAAATGGTATGGCCTGTAATTTAGTGTTCTTAATTGCATATGCAAGTCTTTCACAAGGAATTTCTTTGTCATTATGGGTGGTAATAGAGTAACCTTGATTTACAATTATGTACTAACTGTAATAAGTATGTTACAATTATGCAATTATGTTGTAAGCATGTACTATAATATAGGGGTTTGATTCCTCGATATAATGAATCGATCGTACATTGTAATGTAACTAATAACTACAGTTAATACCTTCGTTACACGTGTGCAATATAAACGTATATTTTTTTTGCAATAAGATCTGCAAGAAATGAATTCAAACATTTTTCTTATGCGACATGCACTTCAAAGTGACAAGTAGGTAGTGAGAATGAGGGGAGATGGGGTGAGGTGGATAAGTACGTTTGAGAAGGAAAAATAAATTTGGAAACACATGGAAATGCTGTTATCATAAGAGTTTAGAGTTGTGCATTGAAAATTATCTGGATCAGCACAACTCTATATATAATTCACCTCACAAATATAACAGGCCAAAAATCTAGACAGTTCGGTATTTGTTAAATGTTGGGAATCCCGATAGTTCTGGAGCTACACCCCAGAATAATAAGTTAAATTGGATGTGGCTGGTGCAGTATTAGTGCGGCCGCCTACTGAGCTGATGGTCTTGGGTTCGTGTCCCGGAAAGCGTAAATATTTGTGTGATGAACTCGAATATTTTGTTTCTGGGTTATACATAGATGTTTTCTTTGTATTTAATCATAGTACTATGGGCTGCACAAATGTATGACCCATTTATGAATGAATCAATTCATAAATACAAATTCATAAATGCAGCGTATTGTACGTATTTATATAAGTATGTATGTATATCGTTGTTTAGTGCCTATAGCACAAGCTTACTAGGGCTTACTGTGCGACTATTATAATAGATCGATTTGTGTGTGGTTGTCCCATAATAATTAATTTCTATTTTGTAAAATCGACCACTTGCTATGCAGCCAACTGAGCCAACAAGCCAATCCACTCATACTTCAGTTGAAAGAATACGATCAGAGTTTTTTATTTACAAATACCTACCTATTCATTTAAACAAAAATAGAGCTTTGATCGTATTTTTCTCAAGAACTCTAATTTAATTTTCCATAATTACTAACATAAAATTCGATACAGATTCAAATTCTATTTAATTCTAAGTAAGTAATTATAATTACCAATATTAACCACTTGAGAACGTATAACTGTAAAAATAAAACATAATTAATCACTTAATTAACTCAATGATTCATAAAACGGATATTTTTCCAAATAAAAAACAACGGCGAAAAAAGGCTGATTCATTCCCTCTTGATTGACTCATTTATATTAACGACTAAAGCTCGTCAATACTCATTCTCTCTTCGGTTTCCCGAAGATCTCCACTAATTGAAATTGAAATCTGATTTTCCCCTAACCATTGAGCTGAGCCCCGGTGATTAAAAGTATTCGAAAAAATACAAATAATCAAATTACAATATCGCTAACGACTTCTCCCCAGAATCCTTTTTATGTTTTTGGGGGATAAATTAAAAATCTAGGAAGGGAAGAGGCCAACAACGAGCGGCGGTTTTGTGCCTGTAAGTCCGGATTTCACTAACGATGCTCTATTATTTCGGGGTTTGTAAACCTTCTAAGCATTTATGTGCCTCAGGATTTTAAAGGCGGGTCTCTAATTGTTGCAAAGCTTTGCAGGTTTTCAATTTAGGACCGATATTGTCAATGTTATAGTATAGGTACTTTTAATACCAAGAGGAGCAGCCGGCAATTATGTTATAAAATGATTAAAAATTTAGCAAATTAATACTTAAGTTTCAAATATAAACAGCTGTATTTACACTTATCACTTCATAGTACAAAACAAAGTCGCTTCCTGCTGTCTGTCTGTCTGTCCCTATGTATACATATGCTTAGATTCTTAAAACTACGTAACGGATTTAACGCGTATTTTTTTATATATATAGTGATGAAAGATGAAGGCTTATATGTATATATGTATAATACATGCACAATATAGCATTGCGCCCGTGCGAAGCCGGGGCGGGTCGCTAGTATAATTATAAATAGGGAATACCCATTAAATGTTTATTACCAATCATTCTGTCTAATATAAAAGTGGGTAAACATCAATTTGCAAGACATTCAAATTTGTTCAAATTGACTTAATCCAAAGTATCTGTAACGTGGCGAAAAATACCTAAACTCGACGTATTTCCCTAGCTATGGTTACCTAGTTCAATTGGAATAATTACTATGCAGTTACTGGAATATTCCTCAAGTTACCTTCCCCCGGCCAACGACTCACACGAATGCAAACGAAAAACAGTAATTACACTACAATTTCCCATTGCAGCGAATATTAATACCGTTTCCCGTTAGCAAGGCCTACATCTACGTTTTTACATTGCCATTAAGCTCATACAAGGCTCGCGGAATGAAAAATTGCCCTATTTTGAGGATGGATGACGCGAATTAAGAAAGTAATTACTCATCGGAAACGCACGGGGGCGGAATGTTAATAAGACGAGACGGCTGGAGATATTTTTCATTTTGTCCTCGGACATCGAATAAGGCCGCCGAAACCTAAAAAACTTCGGCACTATTTTGGCCAGGAAATTATGGATGCTGATAAGCGTTAAGGAAGATGGAATGATCTAAATGCATTTCTAACTAGGCAGATGCCCAAGCCCAAATCGTGAACTATTTATTGTTAAATAAAAAAAGTAATGAAAAAGTGTCATAATGTTGTATTGACCAAATCCGCACTGCTCTTGACTCCAACTTCCACGACGCGCTCAAGGTGGCCGAGGACCGTGGAAGGTGGCGCAACATCATCCAGAGGAAGCTAATCTATGGTGGATGTCACGACCCTCAGCAATGAGGATAACGATGCACAGATGAGGTTATGTATTGTCATTTTATTCTCGATCACGCATCGCAAATTTTACTTTAACTATATAGACCATCTGTTATCAGAGTACGCGAATGATCACACAGGACACTTTCCAAGTAGATCTTATACCGTCTTATTACAAGTCCGTATCACGTATACAAATACATAACACCTCTAGTAATTTCATCAGCTAATTTACACCCCAAAACAAAACAGTGAGAACACCACACTAGGTCAGATATTGCGATCCGGGTTACCAAATCCTCACAACCTAAATCCAGGATGTTTGATTTGCTTCCTTAACTTTTACCATCTAGGTTTATACACCCTTAACAACAAGGCAATCAAACCTTGATCTTATTACGGAACTAATAAGGATCGGGGCCGTTAGCCCAATAAGCCAGCCAGGGATGACACGTTTCACTTAGCCTCAATGTGGCTGTGTAATTAAGCCGCTACGTGTTAATTATTGCGTTGACACCTTGCCCCGATTAATTTCCTTTGACATACGACCCTATCTCTGTTTTTCTTTGCGCAACGTTGTTAATTACACCCAAGATTCAAACTGGCTTCATTAGCTTTCACTAAGTCTATGCAATGCCACAACTTTGGCAAGGCTTGAGGGAACCGTAAAAAAAAAACTGAGACTGAGTCTTATTCAATATTTAATCGACAAAAAGCACTTAATAATAATAATCATGGACAACACCATATTCCTCTTAACTAAAAAAACTTAGAGGAAGAATTTGAGAGTGAACAGGGATAGCAAAGTGGCTGAAGTGTTATAAGCAGTTGTTTAAAACAAAATAGAATTAATCCAATCAGCAAAAACTCTCCCGAAACTCTTATAACCTTGTTAGACTACATCTAATCCACCCATCAGCTAATTAATCCGGCCAAGTTTTTCACAAAAAGTTTTCAACTTGGCCGGAAGTAATTTCACGCCAAGGCATTAGGGAGGCGAACTTCACACTTAGCTCTCGGTAAACACTCATGACGTTTCGTAATTAACGGACGCAATTAGTGGTGGAGCTCGGACGGGGGTGATAAGTGGTCGGAAAAAGTTCGGGAGAAATTCGACGGATTACGAGACGTGGCCAGAGTCGCCACTCGCCAGACACGGTGCAGCGGTGACCGGCTCATGTTTGCTCCGAGAAGATTGAGATAAGGCTAAAATTTAAGTGTTCTATCTGAGTTTAAACTGTCCGTGTCCGTGTGTGTGTATACACGTTTTATCTGAGTTTAAACTGTCGATATTTTGGTCTTTCGATATGAAAGCGGAATTGTGAAGATTTTATTATTGCTTGATAATGAAGATATGTGGGTGAAGGGTAACAGCTATCTCGTATGCTTTACGCCTCCGCTTAGATAACCTGTTATGGCATTTTAACATTATTATTGGTAGAATAAGTATTTTTTTGAAATAACTTTACTTCAGGAAACTCGGCGATGATAAATGGTGACGCAACTGTTCCTATCAGATTAGTTTGGTTCTAGAAGTTTAACGGGAACGTGAAAAAGTGACTTTAGGAGCATACTTACGTAACACGTACGTTACGTGTCGCTCTTGAATCAACTGGCCATCCAAAGCCCTGAGGTCGACGTCTTTCACGACTCACCTAGCTATTTTTGCAGAGCTGTATGTATGTTTTTAAATAATTTTAATGATATGTAATGCCAGTTTGGCGCCATCTGTTGGTCAGAATTTCTTTGTGTCAAAACGGCTGTACGGATTTTAACCAATATTGGAACGAGGATAGCTGATTATCCAAAGATGGTTAAAGGATACTTTTTATCCGACATATGGTAAAGAGAAAAAAATCACGGACTAAGTTGCGGGCATCTACGAGTACAAAATTATAGGATGTATAGTTTAATTTAAACAGTACACTTCGTCCTTAGATTATTTTTACAAAACTAGTTACATCTAATTTTACGGGTTACTAATATTAAAATCAAACGCTAAAGCAATGTGATTACGGAAACATCCATTTATCGTCCATACGTCCTCAATATTGACAGCAAAAAAATGCGATGTTGCAAATAATATCCAATCCGTGGTTCCGTATGATTATGTTGTGTTATGACAGCGCGAGTTGGCAACGGCGGTCGGCGACCCCACTCCGCGTTTTAATGATAAAAAAATGCGTACCTACAAGGGGAGGCCGGGGAGGCGAGTAAGTGCCATCGAAGGAGGAAAAAACTACGTAGGAAAATATTTGGCGCGACAGGTTGCCCCTCGAGGGGAGAAGGGGGACCTTGATAAAAATTAAATCTTAACGACGGAAATTTAAAGATGACGCTCCACCGATCAAGAAGAGTGCACATCTGAGCCAGGGGCGGTTTAATTGGGCCGTGTACTGTATGTGTTTAGGGTACAGAGTGTATGGCGTTCTTTATAAAAGATGTCATTGATTGATTGCCAAATTTTCGAGAGCGGAAGCTGGAGGTATCAATGAATATTATATACGATTTTTTGTTCCAAATAGCTGATTGGATCGCATTTACAACAGATGTATTGTAACGCTTTACACGTTGAAGTATAAATAATAGACATCTGTTCATATTATAATATGTCCGTTACCGTAATGTTTATTTGTCTTATGGAGATTAATAGGTATTATATAATTTTTTGATAGCGACAATATGACAAATCATATTATGTCCTCATATTGAGCCTCGACTTGTTGAGGTTAAATTGCAAATATGCATATTGGTATACTGGGTGACACCTGTAATAGGAGTAACAAATTAAGACATAGATTCAATAATTAAATACATATGTCTCACGAAAGTTTTAATAAGATTATAGATTCTACCCTTCAAACTGAACAACATTTTACTTAGAAACTTTTATAAATAAATAGCTTGTATTTAACATTATTTACCATTTGATATTAGTAGAGTCAAAGCTATGTCAATGCTAAGGGGATGTTAATATTGGGCAGCGTACATTGAAAATAATGAAAAAAAAATTGAATTTGTTTGAAATAATGAACTTCAGAAAGCAGTGTTAATTTCAAAGTTGCTCAACCATTGTTCAATTTCTAGAGTAGAATCTATGTTTTAATTTATTGCTATTACTGGGCCCACCCATTATAATGTGAATATAATTATTTAAAACCAAGATATTTATCCAAATTGCAGATATCGCAAATCTCCGTCGGAGTAGCGCCCTGAATGCTTTCATTTTAGTCTTAGTAACATGTTCAAGCATGAAGAAACAACATAATTATATTGTTTTCTAACGTTAGCATCATAAATTACACTCTTTCACTATAACTTTTTTAAATTCATGAGAGTGAAATTCACTACAAAACAGAACATATAAATTCAGCTCAAGTTAATAAAATTATCGACATCGTTAAAAATACCGGCACGTAGGAATTACGAAAAATAAAACATCATGCACCAAACTCCAAATTCGCTGCATTGAAATTCAAATGGGGATGCAAGAAGATTTGCATCGGGACGGCATCGACTATTGATTTTCCTGCGTCTTGAGGCCATTGCAATCCTACTTGTTTAAACTTTTTATTTTACTCTTCACTCGCGTTTTTTGTTTCAGCTCTTGCCCCCTAGGCTTGTTCCCCTAACGCACTCCCTCTTGCATAAAAAAGCGTCTAATCGATAATTTGTGTGGGGGTGCATTAAGAATATCGCCAGAACTGTGCCCGAATGTTTTTCTGAACGCTTTCAGATTCGAACCCCTAAGGCTATTTTTGTTTTCGGCCATATTAGAAAATTGAAAAATCTTCCTCATCTAAATTTGCCTAATGGTATTGCTAATTTTCCCCATGGATACCCGTCAGGTTGTGTACAGAGGTGAAAATGAGGTACGGTTAATTAATTGCATTTTCCTTATGTTCAAGTATTATACAAATACTTGCCCCAGACCCTCTTTCTTATTTTATCACGATCGGAAAGCAATGGCATATCGTGTTATTATTACATAGACATGTAGCTAACGTGTGTACGTAAGTGTAGCCTGACAAGTTGAGATTTAACCCTGGAATAGTAGCGCTACAAATAATTTTGAACTTCAGTATAAATTATAGAGCATACGACATAATATGCATTGTCATTTTGCGGAATATTTAGCCCTGTTTTCCTCTTTGTTTACATCAGTGACATTTGATGAATTTCAATGTCCGTTACCTACTAGAAAGTAGTCCGTGCCAGTAAAATAAATGAGTACCACTAAAGATCCACAATATGTCGTGGACCGAAATACAATGTGTTGGGCAACACATGCTGTTCCTTGTTTGATGTTGGATGATTATGTAAGTAGGTACCTACATCCTAGGCGTCTTAGTCTCGGTGCCAATAAGTCGCCTTATTTGTCCCACAGATCCATTGAAATAATTTTTAATCCAACCACCACTGTGTTGAATGGCGCTAATGTCGTCTGCCTAGCGCCTCAGCAATTGATAACAACAATAAAGCGACGGACAGATCAACTGTAAACGAGGCTATTGGATCTAATCAGCAAAGACGCATGGCGGCTAACTGCCAATATCTGATGCATCGGCTTCGCTCCCATTGTGTGTATTCTTTATTTTTTTTACGGAGGGACGATAATGTTTTTATGGCCGCGGAGGATCGCCTTAATCAGGGGAACGCGTTTTGATTAAAGCTGATGTTTGGACGGTTCACACTTGCAGTGAGGGTCCGCGCTTCCTCAAATGAATACAACTGTGTAACATCCTCCTAAGTTCAAGAGTGCATTAAATTACAAATTTTCTTCAATCAAACTTAATAAATAAGCGTTTTAAACTCTGTTAGCATTATGTAGTAACGGATATCGGACTTCAATAAGAGGTTAAACAATTAAGCATTTTACATTAAAACTATTGAGATAATGCAATAAAGATACATTTAGATACAATAGCGATATAAAAAGGTGTCATACATTTCAATACTTTGTCATAATATTCGTTTTATAATTTCCCAAAAAAACTTTAGGATTGGGTAATAGTAATAGCGTTTCCTCAAACCACTAAATGCCAAATCTTTTTACACATGACTAAAAGCCAAAATAACGTCTCGGAACTGAATTCCCTTGACAAGTATCTCTCGACTACTCCACATCACATATATTCATCTCAACGACGACAATCCGCCCAGGAACGCCATCAAAAACACGATAATGACTCCAAAATGGCAATTCAAGGCAGAGTTTTTCATAAAACGAGGTATATGAGTCAAGAACATTGGAGTCATAAACATACCACCCCACAGTTTCACCCCTTGCTTGAAAAAGTCACCCCCGCACGTACGTAGAAACAAAAAAGGGCACCAAAGGGACGTTACGCATCCCAAGTAAGCGAAGCTCATTGCTAGGGTCTGCAGATGTCTTTAATGGCTTTAAATTATATGTAGAGAGAGCTAACTGCTGGCGTGTGTGAGTGGGTGATAGATAGTAGCTGTGATATTACTTTTGTGAGGCTATGCTACGTTGAAGTGATTGGGTACCAAAATATTTAATCCTACGATGTACGTAGTATTCTGATACCTCACTGAAATTTATTTCTTCTCATTAGATATTTTTTTTTTATTTCAACTTTATTCCTTAAATCAAAAGTATGTATAAATGGCGGACTTAATGACAAATGCCATTCTTTACCAGTGCTATAGGGCCAAAAATTGGTAGGTACATGTAGTGCGAAGAATTTTACGAAAGTTGTTACCGGGCCAGGATTATTACTGAGAACATTTAAAATATTTTTTGTCTTTACCAAACCTTTTTGTCTTTGCACTCACATTTCCTAAACTTTTAAAATATCGTTTAGAAAGCGAAAGGATACATAAAGACAAAAAAAATAAAGATTTAATAGTGTCAACCCACCTATCGCAATTAGTTTTAATATCACGCTTGATCCACACTATTGTGCAATCGAATGATTCGGTTTGAAATCACATGACTCACTAATTATCACGAACTCGCCAAAAGCTGACGTCATTTATTAATTGTAACCGTTACAATAACTACCTTGAATACAAAGAAAAATGGCCAATATTTTGTGAAATAATTCTTAAGCTCGATACTTAACAAGTATTATCGTGCGCTGAATTGATGCCTAAAAATAGGACAGAAAGAAAAATACAATGTATTACCTAATTATACGAGCGGGGTAATTTTTATTGCCGCATTTATCCTCAAATAGGTAGTAAATATGGCATAACAGGTGATTTGAGCTCGTTGCGTTCAGCAACAGCCTACTGGGCACGGATTTCATTATACGGAAAAAATGGAGAAATTGGAAAATAATGTCAATTACCGAGTACAAGCTTGCCTGAGTTGCAGTTACTTATCATTACGTATTGTCGTGATTGCGTAAATAGAGACGATTTGGAGGGGAGGGCGGCGCAGTTTTCCGCTTCGCTCGTCGCGCATCGCTTCAGCTTGTTAGTGTAATCACTGCCTTGTCTACTAATGGGTCTTATACAATGTCTGATTTGGCATTGTTTCGCGTGTTTATAAAATCTACATAGGTTTTCTTTGCAAGATTGATGTCAACCACGTTTGTGAACATCGTTTCTGCACACGGATACTAAAATTGGACTTACGTATGAATGACGTACGTTGATTTGATGAATTGAGACTCACCTTCTGTAACAATAAAAAAAAACATTGCATTATTTTGGGAAAGAATAGCGAAAACCGTATTCCGAAATTAAACTATAGAAATGTAATATTTCCACAAGTTCACAAAAGCTGAAACGCATTGTGTCTATCAAAAATAATAACATTCTCGTTCCCATTAATATCCCCGGCAAAGAATAATTCAATGTCTATTGAAGGAGAAATTTTAAAATATGTGTGACAATTATCGGAACAAGACGTTAATACTCATCTTACATTGTGACCGAAGATAGCAAAAAAAGTCCCCTAGCTAAAGGAAGATTTATTCGCAAATTACTTATAAATTTTACCTTTATCATTTTATTCCAAATCACGGACGTACCCCTAAGAACCATCTACCCATCTTCTTCTTTTTGGTACATTCACGTGAAATACACGCTGACACGATTCACGATGTCGACTTCTAGCGAAATAGAATCGCGTTTCGTAGCTTACATTGGGCTCGGTTATAAAAATGTATTTAAAACGTCCCCAAAAGAAATGATTTATAGGTAAAGTGTCGTAAATTTGTCCACTTGGATATAGACAATGGGGGCAATAAATAACCGGTTACACGGAATATTGGGCCTGTTTAGTTGGGGTGACATTAGGGCTTACTAGCGTTATAATATTGGAAATACGGACACCGAAGAAAATAGACTTATAGGGATGTTATTTGAACCTTGGATTAAAGTCAAGTCAAAGTATTCATAAAAGTTGTGAACACACAAAAATACACTTGAGTAAGGATAGTCACAAAAATGCATTGTAATTAACCCAATTTGTGCAAACATGTTGCAAAATAAAAGCATCCCTTAAAGAGTGTAATGTGTGATGCCTTTTTGCTCGTGGTACCTTTAAGAAGCACAGAATTATAAAGATGCTTCATATTTCACTTATGTGTCAAATTTGTAATCATCGCTGAATTTAAAACCAAATTTTTTGTTGATTTTTAATACATTGCATAAATACAATTTGAAGGCCCAGGTGTGACATCATTTCTTATTATGTTGACTTTTAATTTCGCCAATCGACAATCAGATATACGGATGAGCAAAATAATAATACACATGGGAATATTCATGTGCCGCTCTAAATACACCAGCTAATTTATGCAAGTCGGTACGCTTTTTTATTTACAAAAAAATGACAATGGCCGTCAGATATTGCGATCACGGTGTCACCCAATACTTCTTGGGGACAAAACCCATCAACCCTAACCTGACGTGTCATTGTGCTTTATTTTTGTCACTTAAAAGATTTTTTTCTTAATTCAAATGCCAAGGAACAAAAAGCGTCTAATTGTAACAGTTTTTTTAGAGATTAAAACTGGCCGTTTTTTGCGCTGCCGTATTGCGATCATTTAGTATTTATAAAATAAGCAACGTTTTATTGTTGCTAAGATTACATTTAAGTCGTATGTGTATGCATTATATTTTTCATCATTTGTTGTAGAACTTATTAGCCTAAAATACTGTGGAGATAAAAAATAACTTACATATTTATGATTGGAATCGTATTTCTCGGCTTCTTAAATGTTTTATGGACCCGAAGCACTTCAAATTTGACATGGCTCGTATAATTGTATGAGCTACCTGCGAGACAGGAGGTGAAAATCTTCAAGCATGTTATTAAATCAATCTGATCCTTTCGAAAGGGTTCGATTTACCAAGGAACTTATAATAATTGTGCACAAAAGAGATCCGGTCAGGGCAGGATTTCTATTATTTAAAGTTTCCGATCACCGTCTGAATACGCCTTAATTATCGATTGCTTTTGTCACCCTAGTTTCTTTAAACAGTGACGGTTGCGTGTGAAAGACTTTCACGCAATTTAAATTTGGAACATAATTTTGTTTTTAAACCGTTCCAAATTGTTGCCAGTCGGTAAAGGGTTCGACTTTATTTTATTTTATTAAATTCCTAAGAAATAAAACAACGCTATTTTCTCAAGACTTGTCAGATTGTCTGCGATTGGTGTGAAAAGATGTGGAGGATTAAAAAAAGGTAGTTACGTGTACTTTAATTAAAATCGATCGAGCATGTGCGTTGATTGTGGCAGACCATAAAGGGCCGATGGGGTTGCGATGTTTGCAAGGGCTGATTTCTTACCTGGGCCGTTTTAATAGGCCAGAAATTGTTTTGAATGGTGTTCGATAAGCGTGAAGTTTGTGCTCGGATTAGGAGCAGATCGTCAGCGTATTGCTTTAAGATGTGGCTCTCAAACTTTTTTAAGGTTACATTTAAATGGCACCGACTCCTAACAGGAAAACAATGCTTTGTTTGTTTTACTTATCAATCCTTTTCTCTGGTCACGACACTACTGACATTGCCACTTAATTGAAATCGAATTTGTTACATCGGATTATACCATACTTATTCAATTTCAAAACACATGCCAGAAGTATTAAATATTTGTATAATTCTTGTTTTATGAAATTATAAACTTTTTTTAAACACTCCCTGTGTACTAATAAAAATACCAATTTGATATTTGGGATTCGAAATTTAATTGAAAATTTGTAACGGTGAATCGTTAAGTTTGAGATCCGCTGATCATTAGAAACTGTTACACATTGATTTCTACTACAATGGACTTACAAACTTCGCTTGCACATTGTAAAGTGATATATTTATATTATTTTCGTTACCCCCTGCCTCATGCGTGAACAATACGTGTACATATTCATAGCTCTATGTATTTATATTTACTCTAGGGTTGAAGTCTGTGAAATGTTTGAAAAATTACATTTTGGTTGACTTCTTGGAGATTATTTCTTGCGTATTTGCGCTGATAGTGTTTGTTTTGTTCCCTACTCGACCGTTAAGGAATAGATTTGTCAATATTTGAGCTCAATTGTTGGTACAATTTGTATACTTTTGAGTATGATTAATGTAACTAACAGTAGTCTTTCTAATCCGGCACTTCAATAATCCGCTACGTCCAATAATCCAGAATTTTCCACAAGCACTTTCCTCGCCTCGGTCTCTCTTTCTACGTCGCGTTATTATTTTAGTTACTATGTTTCTTTATTGTATTCAATTCAGTAATCCGAACATTCCAAATCCGGTACCCTCACGCCCACTCGCACCGAGAATGTTTATTTTATTTAATCCTTAACTTGATCTATGTACAATGTATCATCTACCAGTTTATCTAAATTTTTCACGCTTTTCATATCAAATTGCAAACATCCAAATATCATTATTGCCCTCTGGGATATATGCCACGCAGATCTGAATAACTCTTTATGTTTTGTAACAATTTGGTCATCAAATTCATCAAAAGTTTTATATATTTTTTTATGTTCATGCTTATTGCTTGAACAAAAATATTTTATATCTGCAATTGTTTCTTTTTATATAAAACTAGTTTTTTCCCGCTGCTTCGCTCGCACGTTTAACATAATATACACTATCCTTCGGGAATCATACTTTTGTTGGGATAAAAATAAGGACAAGCCTAGGTATGCGTTAAGTTTGGGTACCTATAGACTGTCTGATCGGTCCAGCGCATGCGACTCCTTCCTCTTGGTCTTCTTCCTTGAATCTTTCCTAATTCTTATCAAATACAGGTACATACCCACAAACATTTGCTTTTACAATTTTAGTCGGATAAAGCTCATCGCGTATATTTGTACACCAGGATATACTTGTGTGGATTTTTCTACATAGTTCACCTATCTTAAAATTAATTTTGAAGATCAGCTAGCAATACCTACCTTCGCTTCTTGAAAATTGCATAATAGTTTTATTACTTCCTTAGTTTTCGCGCACCCACGGAGATATTACGTTTTATCAGTATCCATACAACGCCGATACATAACCGTTAAAACAAATACATAAAAAAACTGTACTCATTTTACGGCCAAACAACTATAAATCTTTACACTCTTTATCATTTCATACGTGTCAGGTGACGTATCTAGAATTCAAAACGTCACGTTATGACGTAAGAATCAGTTCCGTAACGCCACTATGGTATATTTGGGGTCGTAAAAGCCCCATTCCTCACGGTTTATTCATCGTAAAAGGTACAGCAGTGTACGGGTTAAATGTGTATCTAAATGGTGTATTAAAATTGAGATACAAACTAGTCGAGTGGAAGCCGTAAAATATTTGGCGTTAAGTTATCAGCATTTGTAAAATATTTAGAATGTATTTGCATTATCTATGTTGCGCTGGTTTTTCTTTTTTTTACCTAATTTTCTGTGATTCAGTATAATTCACTGTTTATCATCAATCTGAAAAATTATAATAATTAAATTTCAAATGTATTGCAATATAAATAATAAAAATAAAAACAAATTAAACGAATTGTACTTTTACAAAAATTTAAATTTTGAGTCTCAGTGACTTAAGTGGAAAAAGTATCTTTCAAATAACATGTTCTCGGTAAATTTTTTAAATAAATTTTATTTTTAATTTATTGCCAATAAATAACTGCATAGATAAAAGATCATGTAGGAAGTAGTAAGCATGTGAAAATTGCATGTAACTCTTAAAATGGCTTGTAACTCATAAATAAGAGACAAACCTTTGCACTCTTGGGTTAAATAGGAAACCATAAATATGACATTAGCAGATCGTATACGTATGTGCATTACTATTTGACTTTTACTTAAGTCTTTGTTATGAGCTAGTTTATGAGCAGGGGACTGAGTCTGTTTAACTTATTGTTAAATGCTGCTTAAGTTTTTTAGTGCCATTACGATCTTAATAATAACATGTTGTGTAATAAAAATATGTTCCGTCGGTCATAAATATACAGTAAAGATTTTATATATTTATTATTAATACGGATTTAAATTTTAGTATCATCTTAACAACATTTTTTTAAATGAAATATCCAAATGTGGGTCTTAAGTTTTTGTTAATTTATTTTTGTATGTTATTATAATATAATTCCGCAATAGTTTTATTCATATTAATACCCACATAAACATTAAAACGTGCATCATCAATCAATTAAACACACCATAAAACAGCGCTGTCACTCAACTAATTACAATAAAAACATTTTTATTCACATCGATAGAAATATCTTTATTTTTTAGAAGAAAAAACGGCAAGTGTCAAAAGGCGCGTGAAGTGGTCAGCCGATGGGCCGATAAGGAAACCCCACCTGTGACGTCCCCTATAAAGGGGGCTGTTCACTGGAGAGCCGGACTGTGCGCTTCATAGGATTTATTAGTAATAGCATAACTGTTGTAAACGCAGATTCGATTTTTGCAAGGCGGGACGGCGGGAGTGATGAATCCAGTTTCCTTTTCACGATATCGCCAGTTTCCCTCTAACAAAGTAAAGATAGGATGGAAATAAATAATGATTATCGCTAAAAAAATATATACTTTATAGAATATTCTTTAAACATATATATTTTAATTATTTTATTTATTCAATAAGAAAATGTATTACATATATTAAGGAAATAGCTGAATAATAATTGTAAAAATTATCTTCGATTTCAACTAGCTATCACACATTACATAATATTTGTGACAATCGCAGATAAAACAAATTTTTAATTTAAATCAAATCTAGAGGAATACCGGAACGGTACGGTGGAACGGTCAACCAGAAAGCAAGAGTTATTTAGTTTAGCAACCAGAACATTGGCAAGGAGAGTTGAAATTATCAAAGAAAATTGACACTGGCAATCTTAATTGAAAATAGAATCTTAATTTTGTTCCAGCAGATCAACTAGTTCACGCCATATAGTGAATAGCGTTAATATAGTAACGCAGGCGTCCACGGCAAGTGTGTGGGTGATTAGAATAACTGCATACTTGGAGCACAAATCATTATGGTTGTTTTATTTCCCTAATGTCTTGATAACATGACATGCTTGTTATTGCTTTTGGGATTAGAATATTTTGGTAGCTGAATTTGGAAATATGTTATTGGTATGTTTAATATCCAGCGCTCGGAGACGCGCTTCTTCAAACTCCTTCACTCTAACGGGTACAGTGGACCGCCATACATCCCGTTTACGGCTCATGGCTTCCCAACCATCAGGAGATAAACTGCTGGCGGTAAGGTGTCTCTTAAGTACATCCCTGTAACGGAGATGCTGTCTCCCAGCTTAACGCGTACCTTCTGAAAGTTGAGAGTAGAAGATTGCTTTCGGCAGACGATTATCCTCCATACGGAAGATATGGCCACACCATCTCAGTTGGTTCTTAATCAGCATAGCCTCCCAGCCCTGCATATGTGAACGTCTTAGGATGTCCGTCTCCGGATTTTTACCAACAAACTGGGTTTTGCGAGTCATATCCGCGTCCATCGTCGTAGGAGTCCTACGAGCCCTACAACTTGAAGTCGTTGTCATCGGACCCGATGAAGAGGACATCATCATCATTGGTATGTTAAATATAATAAAATTGATATTTAACACCGCAATAACACATTTTCCACGCTACAATAGCTATATTGTGTGCTTTCTGAGTTATTTTACTTACATCAAATGCGTTGTAGGTTCAAATGCGTTGCTAAACCTAAGGATATACAGACAATCTAATCTACATAATTTAGTATAATCTTTAGCCAAAATTACAACCAAAAATTAAACATTTACTCCAATCATCATCATCAGGGACACTACAAGTTACAAACGGCCGATGTTTGCGATTCGAGGTACAGAAAGTTTTTCATTTCACGGTATTATCCCGTCAAGTTCAGTTTGCACTTCATATCTATGGCGTCGCATAAATGAGGTGCAAACTTAACGTGACCGAAGTGGATCTCCAAAATATCGCCAATTCGGAGATCTTTGTGAAATATCAGACAGATATTTATGGAATAATGGCTCAGGATAGTAACACAACTGTGCCACGGATGAGTCCGCTCAATATATCGATTATGCTGAATGAAACCGTGACACACGCGTCTCGTAATTAGATTGTGCGTCTAGACGAGGAAAGGGTAAGTAACATTCATTAGCAGTCTGCGGTATTACTTAGTGAGTGGGTAAAACCAGTTATTGGACTGGCCGACTTACAATCTGTATCAAAATAAAATGTGATCATGTTTATTAAAAAAAACATGTCTATCCCTGAAAACGGAAGCTGAAAACCATCCGCAATGTCGGGAAGTCAAACAATACGCGATATTATTTGTTGGCATTAATGTATTTAAATGTGTGACAATCATAGAATAACGAGTTCATTTTTGGAAATTAATAAAAATTTGAATCTAAAATGAAATCACAATGAAAGTACAGTAACGATAGATGCTCTATCTTTGCTGAGGCATAAACTCACGAATAATTGTCAACGAAAAGAGTACAGATAAATCACTTTTTGACCGACACAAATCTGTCCACAACTTTCAAAGTTTGCTGTAAAATTTCACTTTTCAGTTTACATTTAAGGTTTAAAGAAAATCACGTAAAAATTGTTAGGAACGGCCCGACATGTTTCGAACTCATTTGGAGCATTTGTGTACCAACGGAAGATACGTGAAGCTATCGAAATTGGACGGCGCCCGAATTTCAACCGAGACGGTGGTTGGGCTCTACCTCCAGCATGGAAACCTGTGATTCCGGCGTTAAAAAACATCTCGCGTTCAGACAATGTCGTTGATACAATAAGTCAAGTGTGCGTGGTATCAGTGGGTAATAGTGAAAATGCGGTGACAGACAGTCCAGTGGTGACAGCGCAAGAGCCCTGCCCTCCCCGCGCCGCGCTATCTGCGCGTGCGCAGAGGGCGGCAAGAAGAGCGATTAAAAGTGCAGTGGGTCGCGAGTCGCGTAGCAGCACGGATAGCTACCCCTGATGAAGAGCTCCAAATGAGTTCGAAACATGTCGGGGCGTTCCTGACAATTTTTACGTGAGTTTATACCGTTTTTATAATTAGTAAAGATGTCTCACGATAGTTTTAATAACTTTAAAGAAAATATGTATAAGTTTACATTTAAGGTTTAAAGAAAATACCTATGTAGAGAAGAAGCCCGATTTCTTGGTAACTCCAGAGACATTTTGAGTAACGGCGTAGACAGTCAAAAGTGTCGGTCAAAATGTTGTTTTGGCCAGAAATTATGTAGAAGAAAAAGGGCATCGTTCAAATGAAAGACCATGAAGTGCCACAGGGGCCCAATGTCTCTAATGATAGACGCTATGTCTTGCTGATAACCAAAATTGAGTGTATTTATTATGACCGCTGACACGGGTCGCGTCCGGCCGGACACGGCGGACGGACGGCGCCGGACCCACATTCACTAGCAGTCAATAGTGTCCAGTTTATTATCAATTAAACAAATACCTGCTAAATATACACTCCATATTATACAATTCGCTTTATTACACGCTAAAAGAAAATAATACGTAAATCTAAAACAGATTGCAAAGCTTCTATCGCTAATATGTGATCTCTTCCAGACAATGTTAATATGTAGGTATCTCTCGTACGTATCTGTGTCTTTATATATCGATGGCTCAATTGAGATTTGAAAATTGACACTGTGACACAACGCTGGATAATATAATCTGAACTACCCTTCAAAGGTAACATAGACCCCTGGAATATTGGGCAATCGTTATCTGTTATACACTTATTTCTGGTTTGTTCTGCAACACTAAAACATTATATCTTTGAAAACGCAGTATTTTTTTATTGTTACTTCTTCATGGTCTCTGATTTCACCGGTTCTTTACTTTTTCCTCTGATTCAATTATTGTTTTCATATTGTTTTAAGACTATCATCAGAGACAGGGTCTTGTTGATGTTGTATTTTTTGTTCCTTCATGATCTTTATTTGATTTTTCATCCGCTTTTTCTTCTTCTTTCTTTCTTTATTATTTTAAACGCCTAACAAAATGGATCGTAACGAACGGAAAACAGTTTAGAATTGAATGGTTTCTAAAGACTTTACTAAAACCTTCTTCCAAAGAAGTGTAAGGCTATTCGAAGTTGTCGAGCCTGCGTGCAAGGTAATTTTGTGGTGACTCTTCCTTTTAACTTGTAAATTTGGCTCAGAACTGGGAACGTTGAGTAATTCTTCTTTTTTTATAACAAATCACCATTTTTATTTCTATCATAACTGGATAATTTTGAATATGCAATGATTATCGCGGTTTGAAATCGTCTTGAGTCTGACAATTGCATTAAAAACTGGTGTACGCGTAAAATGCTCCATTGCAGTACATAATTACAGTGTATGTAAGTATTTAATTACAGAGTAGGGATTACCGAAGCCGTATTGCATCGCCGCAGGGTTTTATGAATTATTAAAAATTAAACCTTTTATTATGATGTTAATATTAAGTTTAGCTTCGAGCCTTTGTTTCAACTGATCATTATCTCACAAAGATTCTAAACCTTAAAGCGAGATTTAGACCATCCACCAAAATACCAACACGCTCTGCTGTTGTTAATGGTTGCTTATGCAACTATAACTATATTAGATACGACGCAGATGTCAGTTTTTTTTTTCATTTAGTCAATACGTTTGGGCGATTTATTTACACGCAAAACAAATAGGAGTCGGTCTACGAGTATGACATCGTCCTTAATTTATTCTAAAGATGATCAATTTTCCAAAAAAATCTAAACAGCGCGGTAATTTTTTTCCTATAACATACATATAAGCATGATCGAATCCGTATGGAGAGTCAAGTAATTTTTAAAGATATTATAAATACATATATAGGTATATTAAAGCTCAAGCGAGGTTGCGTGGTAGGTAATTACAGTGTATTTAATTAGGGAGCGAGTTAATTTGCGAAGCCGTACGTCGCGCCGTAGGGTTTCCGATGGCCTCGCTCATTCGCACTTGCATCGCGTATTTATAATGCATCCTTCAAGGCATATTGCGATAATGTCTTCAAATTAGAATGTGCTCAAAAGGAAATAAGTGCCACTTGAATTTTACACAGTTTTCAAATTTGTAATTTTTAATAAACTATCTTCTCAGTAAGAGTGAAATGATACATGAAGGGTAAGAACATGTCTATTTACTTTTTTTAGAAACGAGATTTTTATCGAAAGATATAGAGAACTCTATAAACTATAACTTATTTACCACTCAGTAAAGGACCCCAGAGCTGGCGCGTACCTCTCACAGAGGATCGCTCTTGCGATCCAAAGAGGTAACGCCGCCAGCGTAATGGGAACCATGCCGCAGGCAGACCTTCTGGATGGGTTATTCTTTTTATAGAAAATGTATATATTTTATTCTTATTTTTTCTAATTAGTTTTAACAAATTGTACATAATAATTATCCTTTCTTTTATGTTTATCTGTAGTTTTTAGTATTGTAAATATTATATTGTATGTGTTTATTTTAAAATAAACTTTATAACCCCACTCAGTTATATGTAGATGCAAATATTAAATAATAAATAAAATAAAAAGATGCTAAGGTGAAGAGACATGTTCTTTCCGTGTACACAATAATGAATCGCATTATCACAATAATGAATTAAAACTACTTAATTAAAAAAAAAAAAATTGTCCTTAAGTCATGTTGTATGTAAAGAGTTAAAAATCTGCACCAAAAATTACGTGGTCTTTATATTTTTCTGAGTTGTATACTGGTACAGTCTAGTCAAGACGTTACTTACATGTTGGTTGCTTTCTCTTCGCAAAAAATGCGAATGTTTTGAGGTTAAAAATAACATAAAGCTAGGGAGTGTTTTCATAAGTATACAACAATTCGTAATGGGAGTATTTGCCTACTTAAATTGGATTATATTATCATATATTCTGAAATGTGTATCTTTATTCATTTTAAAAATAGTCGAGATACTGATACCGCTTCCGGGACTATTACTTGTTAGCACATAAGATATATGATGTATTATCTATCTAGAAATGCACTTGATGTGAGTTTAGTAAGTCGGGAAAGGATTTTAAATTGAAATAAAAATGAAAATTGTAAATTTGTAAAAAAATGTAAGTACTTAAAATGTTCAAATGTTTTTACAGCAGGCAGAATTAATCAAATACAGTAAATCAGTTTGTAGACACCTGCGTACTGAGCCGGCGGTCCCGGGTTTGAATCCCGGCCAGGGCAAATATTTGTGATGAACCGAATATTTGTGCTTGGGTCATGGTTATTCTATATATGTGTTTAAGTATAGATTTATCTATATAAGTATTATCGTCGTCTAGTACCCATAAAACAAGCCTTCTTGAGCTTAATTTTAGACTAGATCGATTTGTGTGAGGTTGTCCGATATTTATTATTATTTATTTATTTTATTTATTAATACAGTATCACATAACTTATCATAATATTAATTAATTTTTTAATTATGTTATAATCCACCGAATAAGGGTCGTTAATTGAGACTATAAAATCCCAAAATTAAAATACAACATAGTGTTTGTGATAACAAATCGACAACCCTGTTCAGACGTGGCCTGGGCACTTTGCACGAAATTTTATGCCAGTTTTTAACCTTTTGAATAATCAGTCACGCAGTCTCGATAGTTTCCCCAAAAAGGGAAAAAACAATAAAAACTTGCTGCATTTCATTTATAATTTACAGCTGTTTAATAATGCGGCTAGTTTTAATTTATTCTGCCATTTCAAGGATGTATTAGCATTTTTTCCTTGTGAAATATTAATCCGGCATGTTCGTGGTATTTAATTAACTGCAATTTGCTATAAAACTGCTCGTTGCAAATTGCCTGCCTATATCAATTTTAGTAGGCAAGTACCAACTTTTTAAGTTATATTTAAATAACAGCAAATTCATAAGAATATTCCCTTCAGGAATACAAGGAGAAACAAAAACATTAACTAGTAGGTGCCTAATTGATGTAGGTATTTAACTTCCAATGTTAGTTTTAGTTCCCAGTGTATTCTGAACTTTTATTAACAATAATAGGTAAAAATCATAAAATTCATTTTTTATGAAAATGGTATTACCCTCAAGTTTCCCAATAATTCATGAAGCTACTTACCTATGTAGAACAAGGTTTACAGTACGAACAGTATAGGTATATCATGACAAGCAAACTCGTTTGTTTCCAAAAAGTCGTATATCTAATGAAGACATTATGGATTTACGTTCTTTTATTTTAACATGTCTGAACGCATAATTTGATGAGTTATCCAAGCATTCTAGCACGAGCCAAATTTGTCGCGTGTCCATAAATATATATATTGTAATTTAAATCTTAGATCGCTTAACGGTCGGTCATAAAAAAATGTTATGCAAATCTGCGACACGAGCGCATCCGAAGGGTTAAGTTCTACATTCGTATGCAAAATATTTGGAATTTTACGCGGTGATTTTATTTTTGGCTTGACTGCCAAGGCTGTTTTTTCAATTGTGTCCCTATTCAGGGGATGTTCATCCGCAATACAATCTCATAAAACCAAGGGCCCTAGAATAACTTCAGGATTGTCTACTCGCGTTTTCGGGTATGCAGTACTGAAAAGCTTTTCATCAAATTCTTAACGATTTATAAGAAACTTAGGGAAATTCAGTCATCTATCTTATAACAACATATCGTATTTCAGGTCTAAATTGAATGGAAAGTTTAGGTTTTATAAGTTTAGGGCCTAAACTTTCCATTCAATTTAGACCTGAAATACGATAATAATATGATGTCATACGTTAAGTCTGAAAGTCAAGCTGACCTAGAAAAGAGAATTTTGATACATTTTGTCATGAAAAACTGCTACAACAACTGCGTACTACGTACTATACGACCGTATGGTAAGCCTCATAATTGGTATAAAACGTAGTGTACTTCTTCAGCAGTACCTGATCATTTTAGTGGGTTCAAAGTAGCCAAAGATACTCAAAATGGGTGGCTATTTCCATTTAATGAAAAAAAACACCACTAAATTTGACATATTCTGATTAATGTCTTTACAAAAGCTTTTTAATTTCCATTTGACTGTGATAAAGTTTAGAAGTAGGGAGATAGCACAGAATATTCTGTTTTGCATATGTAAGGACACTGTACAGTGTACAGTATCTAATATTTTTAGGCACGTTCTGTATAACATAAGAATAACACACGTCACCAAATGTATTGTACAACTAGCACGCGCTAAACTATATCTAAATGCAATATGCAAATTGGTAAAACTGATACCACATCACATGAACCGTCAGATTCTTAGGGCACCTTTATATCATCCGACTTAATTATGTAAATAAGGAAGACAATCTTGCCACGCGTCTTTTATTAACTATTCAAATGCATGCAAAGCACTTGTAGGTATAGAGCAAAAGAAATAATAAATTGTATGTATGGTAATGTATGTGAGAATTATATCCAGACAGGCGGCAGACACACCCGGGTGGCTCTAGCACGAGGCAATTGTACAAATTATAATTAATCATTATTAATCACTATTATTTCACATTTGAAGTTTATTGTAATGTTGTTTTCAGTGAATACAGCAGTTATGTGTCAGTTCAATGCGTTTTAATATATGTTTTATTTATTAAGCTAAATGGATTACATTAAAACCTATAAAAGAGCTTGTTTAAAAGGATTTTATGTAAATAAGTAGGTATTAGTATGGACACAGTCACGAAATGCACTTCGAGACGTAGATTGGTACCGTCGTGATATGACACCGCGTCTGTGGATGAGACAATTACTTTCCCAAAGCAAGCATCCTGTCTACAGACGGAAATTTGCCATAGTTTTCATAATTATGAAGGCACATACCTTGTGCCGTTTGTGGCTAGAATTTTTGTATGATTTTTGTTCTGTGCCGCAGAATGCAATTTTCAAAATTGTTAAACAATGTCAGTGCTTGGCTTACCAATAAATAATTATCTAAGTTTCATCTAGATCCTTTAGACGGTCTTTTTTTCTTTAGATGGTCGCATACAGTCCTCATAGAACACACATCTCCATAAAATCACATATAATAATAGTAGCTAGGATTCTGAAAATCTTTACAAGCTGTTATAAATGCTTGTTATTTTAATATCTTGTTGTTTTATCTCGCCCGTATAGTTAACATTGTTTAAGTAGGAACAAAGGCCTTTCAGAAGTATGCGCGGCACGGAAGTGGTGACGTGTGTCGCTATGTTTTCCACACAACCAGCCACAATTAGGTTTTCAGTCCACTGAGATGGGTAGTTTTGTACTAGCCCCGTTTCATCGCAGCCTACCGTTGTCTATCCCAACTTCAACATTGCAAAGTTAAATAACGAACACTTTATGCAAAACGTTACGCATAAAAAATAATCTAAATTGCATAGTTCTTTTGTAAATACCAAATTACGAGCGTAACGGATCGATCGAGGGTTTAAAAACAGTGCATTTAAATATTTTTTCAATCAATAACTGATATATGCAAATTCAGAAAATACATTGTTAGTCTGAATACTGCGACCGTTATCGTAACAATTTGAAATTTCATCAAAGGTAAAGAAATAATAATTGATTGAGCACTATTGTTGCGAATGATACATAGACCCTTTAGCTTCGAGAGCTCGGTTCGAAATTAACCAATGATAGGACCAAATTTAATTTTACGACCGAATACCTGCCCCTGTCACGACAAAAGTTCCGTAATCAAATTATGCAGCCGATGCCACCATTGTTGGCTACATGCATAAATTTAAGGCATTTCATTGTAGACGTAGGGTTAAGATGCTCACAATAATAGACCGATGTATCGAGATGAGTATTGAACATTCTAAGCGTGTGGGAAGAGGGGTACGCTTCTGAATGATACTTATCAGATAATTGTAACGAATTATTGCATCTGTGGCTTAGCTTATTTCCAGTCATGTTCTAACCGTCTCATATTTGCATAAAACTTCGAGACATTTCTCAAAACAATAAGGAAACGATAGATCTGGCATCACACGAACTCGTTACCTTAGAGAAACTCTACCGTCAAAGCGAACGCCAATCAAAAATCTTTGTAACAAATCCCACCCTTAGTGTAGACACTGCGAATATCACGTTACAAAAAGTTCGTTACGAAAAGAAACCGTTACTATTACTGAAGGGTATGACACTGGGGCGATCCAATTTTAGCGAAATTCCTGCAGTAATGATACGAGCACGGGCGATGCATATTTAGAGAAAAGTTTCAGAGACGCTGCGAACATTGATATGTAGATGAGATGGTTGGGGTTATTGAAATTACAGATAGGTATAGCTATGTAGAATTCAAGAATATCGGAGCATTACCCATCGGGAGCGGCAGACAGGTGGGACGAGTATGTAACGTTACTACGATATCATTTCTTTTATTGCGTCTCAAGCGAGAAAATAACTGTTTTGTAAAGGATTTAAACGTTTAGGCAGTAAGAGTTGGGATATGTTGTGCCGTATTTCATTCAGTTATGACGTGATTTTTATTTTATTCAAAGCGGTTTAAGGAGTATTTTATTAACACTTTTTTGTAACGTTATGAATTACACTTACATTCTTAGTATCCGATTTCTTTCCATTGAACAACTAATGTTTTGGTACAGTTCTAGAAATAATCAAATTTTTCTCTCTGATTTTTTTGAATACTGGGGTAATTGGTGTTAACAAAAGTCAGTCATCATTCATATCAGTCACAACAATCGTTCTTAGTCAAATAGACTCAGATCTCCATAAGAAAGAGCCTAAGCACGAGTCAACTATATAAAAAAGAGTCCACGCGTAAATTTGCATACCCAAAACCGGTCTTCCTATCTAACATTTTGACACCCTAGACCCTTAGCACGAGGTGTGGGTAATTCATAAGATATTCTATACTTTAGTATAATAGGTACGAACATTAACATAAAGTCCGGCGCGAGCCAATATTTTGCATAAGAAGATAACACTTCGGAGAAGTGTGGTTCGTATTAAAGTGATGCTGGTAAATTGTCAGGGGCTTGATTTCATTGTTAGGTAAGTGTATGCTAATGAAATGGATGATATATTACTTGTATATGAGTAACGTCTACTTAAGACCACCGGTGCAGACGAGTTTTTCAATTTGATGAACCAACGAGAGGCGAAGAAAGCACATTAGTATGAAATCTAGCTCAATTTTATATTAAGCCAATTAAAACTAGCGGCTCCGTGACCTGTAGACCTCATGAGTTTGTTTCGGAATGGCAGATTTTTTTTTTACGTATTTTAGATATGGGGGCATATCTATTACTACCTACCTTTGAACATGTAGGAAAACTGAATTAACAAAAAAAAAATCCATATAGGTGTTAATATAAAATCGATAGGGCAAATAGATGTACTCAAACCAAAATTTCATGAGAATCAGTTGAGAAATGCGACCTGTAGGCGATAACATCCGAACATCCGGGAATCGAACATACGAAAGAATTTTTGATCAAGCTGACCCTGACATTTTGTTCACTCGGTCAATAAATTTGATATTGGAATTATGAGTATCAAGCATTGTATAAAGCAATCTTATACCACCAAAACGATCCATTCCCATAGCTCAAAGAAAAGTTAAAACAAAATTTCTACTGCACCAAATTCACCATAAACGTACGAGTAGGAGTGAAAAGAAATTTTATTTAAAAACCGTAGCAATTTGTCAGTGTTCCGTATCGGGCAAGGCTCAGTCAATAATAAATTTTTAGCTGCTTTTTTCTCGTTTTCGGGTAATATTAAACACGCGAACTCCGTAGACGGTATACCGGTATACCGTTCTCCTGACATAGTAGAAACAACGTTGCAAAAAACTATATTAATTGCCGTTGAAAGTTTCATGGAGCAGAGCAATATATTTGGTTTCACTAATTTGTGGTGGAACAGAACTTTTATTTGAGTTAAATGCTAAATGAGGAATTGGTGGAATACCTCGGGTCGAGCTGCCGTGTCAGCTAACTGGTGAGCTAAGTAATGGCGACGATTTGTTAATCTACTGTGAAGAATGCAATATACTTCTCGATTCTAAGGTGCAACTGATGCCTGTACGTGTATAACGTGGTATAACTATGTCACGCTACTATTTGACAGGTGAAGTCGCGGCAAGATATGCTAGTAGCGCTGATTACAGTACGAGTAGGTATGGATACCCCATATATATTATATGCATTTCTGTTACATTTCTGATACATTTCTTATATATCTATACTAGTTTTATAAATTTACAGAAGAAAAAAAAAATACTTCTAAAAATAATACAACACAGGTTTCGTCCATACATAAAATTTGCATCCACCTCAGGGTTCGTCAATAATATTGCTAGAAGCTTCGTCAATACTTACATTGAAAATCATCCACAACACGCTTCATCATTATAAATAAAAAAAAAGAAAGAAAAATGAGCACCACACAAAATTATGTCCATATCCGAAATGTACCCGGCTCAAACGTCCCAAGAATACCCGCCGCATTCCCACAAATTACAGATTACAGATTGACAATTACAGATTGTATTGATAATCAGTTTATGGAAGCGGTCATTTTTTTAGGAAAAATCTCAACAGCGCAATGTAGGATTTGTATGGTCGCGCGGCGCCGGCCGTACAGCGACATCTGTTGGTATACATTTTCTTTGTCCTTTTATCACGCCCAAACGGCTAGACGAATTTTAACCAATTTTGGTACATGGATAGCTGAAGACTCTCTCAACTTTAAGAGTTAACATAAAGTCCAGCCTGTGAATCAGTGTGTGGTTCGTGGTTGGTTCCATAGCAAATGTTGCTCAGTGTGACCTTCATTTTCACTGCTGTAGTTAGAAGCAAAAATAATCTTAACTGATAATTTTGTCGGTCAAAATGAAAGCTACCTTTGAACGGAAATTTAACGTAAACACAATTGCAGAAAATAAAGTCATTTATCATACAGCGCAGAGCTATGAACGCGTATTAGAATAGAATTGGCAGCGGCGCTAGTCGGGGCGATTTGCTGGAGTTCCGAACGACTTCCGATGGCCGATGCTTCGCATACTTTTCCTTATTTGGACGCCTTTTGATTACGACATTTCGTATTACGTAGTTACCTCTTTTTGTTGTAAATAGTTTTGCAAGCACAATGTCTTATTTGTGAGCTAAGCTGATTTCTAATTTTTTAAAGTTTCGAGTAAGCAACGGACGAATGCTCCGCATACTTTTTCTTATTTGAACGAATTTGCTTTTGACATTTCGCAACATTTTGTAGTTATGTTGTAAATAGTATAGACTTACCGCACGATTTCTTATTTGTGTACAATTTAACTGGATTTTTTTGTATGTTTTTAGATTCAAGTGAAAATCGGCCGAAAGATTCGCATACATTTTCTGATTGGGAAGCCTTTAATTATGAAATTTTGTAGTTATCTGTATTTGTTGTAAATAGTTTTGAATGTTGTATTTTCGATTCAGAAATTTAAATTAAAAAATTACCATTGAGTTACGAATTACGAATATCATTCAGATTAGGTTATTATTTTTCACGATAAAAAATTACATTGCAAGTTTTCTTAAAAATTATAGGAATGATCGAATATCGTGATCGTCAAAAATAAGTCAAAAATTAATAAATAAAAAGTAATGTTCAAAATGTCAACATAACCTTAAATAATACTTTCCTTCATTCTTTGAAGAAATAATAAGAAAATAAAGATCTACTTTTAGGGTTGAGCTTTAGGCATGGACGCGACTTTGAATTGATTCTTGAAGATATTGATGGCAGCAATTTTAAGAACATTAAGAACATTTCGTTGCGTTCACAATGTTTGTTCGAATTCGAACATTTAAAATGTCTCGCGGTTCTTGTAACTTTGACGATGTACAGTCAGCATCAAAAGTACTGACAATTTTAGTATTATTATTATTATTTTATTTATTATTTATTATTAAAATAATCACACAGTATTACAGTTTGACACTAAGGCACTGTGAAATTCATAATATATAACAAACAAAACAAGACACTAGTATAGTACAACAGATAAAACATTAACATTACAAATAATTAACTAAAGAAGGGCGGTCATCCATCACCTCACAGAACCTCATACATTCATCACATATTATCATCCAGCTACATGCAAAAACATCACAGTAAGGTGCTGATGCGAGGAGCTCGTTCAGGTATCGTAAAGCGCGAACAAGGGGTGATTTCCTGTACGATAACGTACGCGCTTTAGGAACCGCCAGTAAATCGCGGGTTCGTGGCCTAAAATTGAACTTGGACTGAGACTGTGAAGGCACGAGAAGGCGTACTAATTGTGATACCAACTCGCGACAGTCTGACTCTCCCCGCAATATTCGACACGCCCCAGTCAACAAGAAGTAATTTCGCCTCGTTTCCAGAGAATTAAAACCTAACGTACCAAGCAGAAACTTTGTGGGATAAAGAAGAGGATAGTATCCGTAGGTTTTCTTATAAAGAAATCGCAGAAATGCCTTTTGAACTTTCTCGATTAGCAAGGTGTAAGTGACCTCGTGCGGGTTCCACACGATAGACGCTGCCTCGAGTTTGCTCCTAACTAGAGCGGTGTAAACGAGTTTAATGACAGTAGGATTGTCAAATTCACGGGTATTGCGGATGACAAATCCTAACCTCCGATAACAGTCGGTAGCTAGCATCTTCATGTGGTCATGGAAGTTGAGATGCGTGTCGAATATGACGCCTAAGTCTCTAACAGTGTCAACGCGTTTAATAAGTTCCGTTCCTAGAAGATAATTTGCTGATATGAGACTATGTGCGCGGCTAAAAGACATCACTGATTATATGCAAAAGATAGTATGCAATTTGATTTGAATACTGACGGTACATTTTGTATTGTTTAATTTTGTTAAAATGCTAGAACGAAATGCAATTGGACGTCATTTAAAATAAATCGGTTTGGAATAGAAAATATTTCTTTGCACAATTCTTAGTCGGACAAGAAAATTAATCAATTAGCATCGGAGTGATACTTATACGAATAGCCAGGGCGGAATATTCCAATACTTATGGCATATTCTAACAAGGCCGAGGCTCGGGCTAGAATTAATCAAATCAACTAACCCCAACCCACTACTTTCCGATATAATTAACGCATACTTGTATGCGTGTCTGGACAATACGTGAATGACCTTTGTATGTGTGCGGTAATGAACGATTATAGGAGAAGGGAGTTCGCCTTTAATGGTCTTATGACACCGTTGCGAGTGTGTTAATTAGGACTTTTTCGCTTTATGTTAAGGTTGGTTACTTGAATTGGGGTGCTTGGTTTTGAAGCTTTATTCGTTTGGTGGGTAGTGAGTTGTTGTTTCTTGGTGTGGGTTGATGAGTCACATTTTTTTGTTTCGTGGGTAAGGCGCGAGGGTGCGTGGGGTGGTGGTACCCCTTGCTTGGCGCAACCCCATCTTATTAATCAGTGAAGTACCGGCCGTCTCTTCACATGTCTATTTGACATGCCCATCTACGTAAGTTTTTGCGTTCAATTGATTTTTGAGAAATTTGCGTGGGTTGTAGTAGTAAGTAATAGTTGTCGACGTGGCTTACAGTGACTCTGTCAGTTGTTTTTGTCCGAGTTGGAAGGTTCGAACCTAAAAAATAAAAAATGCAATGCCTTGCAATATGTGCGTCCTATTGTGTATAAACTTACATGGGTATCGAAACAGCTTGTACTGTACGTATACACGTACAGTACAAGCTGATAAGATTATTCTCTTATAAGAAAAAAAAATCTCTGTCAATTAAAACCTGACTTACGCTAAAGCCATTGAATTTTGAACCTTCTTTCTATAAAGTCCTTTAAAAAATATTCAAAGATTCTAAATAATTACCAGTGTCGTGGCATGAAACTAAATCTCTGGGCAAGCCGGGACTGATTTAGCTTACTTTTTTAAATTATATATGCAAAATTTTCTTATATGTGCAAGCCAGTGGGAATCCGGTGCTAAGGACACCTACGCACGCACTACTATTTATATTTTCATTACTGTTGTTTTATGGTTATATAGAACAGTGCTAAGTAGGTATATATCAATGTGTCCGCTCAATGCCCTTTAGCGGGTGTTTGAGCGACAATCTTGGTTATTCTGCAGATATCCCCATTTCTAATTCGATCTCATGATAGCTAAAACCGATTAGAGTTCCATTGAATCCTTACCATGTAAAATATTCAGGGCTAAAAACTAATGAATTCCATTCCATATTTAATCACCCGATTGCGGCAGCAATGACACCAAAGCGTTAAGGCGGAGCTGAGACGTCAAATTAAAATTCTATGCGACCAGTAAACGTCTAAAAGTTTCGTGCCCAACTGAATAATTACACAAAATTGTAACCGTCCCCCTTCCATTACCGTGTCGGCGAGGTGTTGCCAGTTAGCCCCTATAATTAAAGACTGGCGACGAAGTATCCAGTGTATCGACTAAACAATCAATACACGTCTGATCTATAGAAAGGAACACAAAAGCTTGAGTAGATAACAATCCCCACCACCCCTCATTAATAATATACAGCCCCCCTTTTTCACTAATTATGTGTGTTGCGAATGCATAGCATTATCATTCTACGCACACATGTGCACTTAATGGGTGGTGTTAACCCGCATTAAAAGTATTAAAGAAAAATAAATCAATAATCGGTATCGAATTTATAGGGAGTCGGATATAGTTATTTTCTTTGTTTCGTCAGGCGATCGCGTGCTTTTCGGCTGTTGTGATTACTGAAATGTTAATCGGTGATGGGACGTTCTGAGATTTTATTAAAGGGGACTCTATTTTTTCCAAATTTGAATTTCGAACGCAGCCCGTGAACACACTTGTGGAAACGATCGTGTAAATTTACTCGTTCATTTTGCACTCGGGCTCGTTTTTTTTATTTTGTTTTCTTTCCAGCCAGTGTGTCTGTAGTTTTAGTGTTGAGACAGTTTTAGTTTCAATGGATTTAAAATGCGCGCATACACTTTCTAGTTCGTTTACCTTTGTTGGTGTAAATTTGAAAAGTTTCGTAATCATCGACGATTTTTATCGTCATCGCGTGTTAACCGTTATTCTAAACATCGGGTCATAGAGAATAGCCAATCAAAAATGGAACCCTTAATTTACATTTTCAATCAGAATTAAATGGCTCTTAATTGATATCTAGAAATTAGCCGTCTGAGATACAAAAATACAATATGTTCCGTTTTTGTTTGAATTTAATACAATGATTGTTTAGTTTGCTGCTAATTATCTGACTTATTGGAATACTGACTTAATTTAGGAAATTAAACTTATTGGTATGATGAGTTTTTAATGATCCAAGATTCGAATAAGCCATTACAGTACCAACCTATTTGGTAACAGATAAATCAACAAATTTTTTCGAACTGCCCAAAATAATATAATGTTCACAATTTAACGAGAGTCTTTTGTTCACTGTACCTATATTTTTTATGTGCGATTAATAGTTAGAGTAATTTAACTTATTTTACCATTTTCTCTTAGCACCAGTCAGTGTACGTGCGTACATATGCGTGAGTGTGAGTTAAAATATAATATTCCAATTTTTATACGTGATAGTGATAAGTCACATCATATAGTAATAAGTATTATCATCAGATAGTAATAAGTCACAAAATGTAGGAAACAAATCATATCAATTGGCTTAATACCGATTCAAAATTCGAATAAGTCACTGTCTATAACTGCTAATTTCTCTCAGTAACATGTATCAGTGTGCGTGCGTCCTACGCGCGTGTGTGAGTCTTGAGCAAGGTCAGGGCTGCTCTATCAATGGTCAATCTCGTTCGTGAAAACGGACGGTTACAAATCGATGCGTTCTAATTTTAAAAGACAAACGTTAGGTGCATTATGTAGAATATGTAGTGTTACGACGTGTTTAGAGGTGCATTTATTTTATGACAAACGTACATAGCAAAGGTATTTTTTTTATAAACTGTTTTTTTTCTATCATTATTTAAATCTAATATAAGTTCAGCTTACTACAGTACCTAAATAAATTAGTTATTTCAATAATAAAATATCAAACGTATGGCTTATAAGGAATGTTTGTATTAATTTAACAATCGGGGTAATTTTTTACACCAGCCTGCTCATACACCGTATTTTTACAAATAACAAGTTACTTAAACAGATATGTACAAAAAAATAACACCTAATACTTAATTGAAACTAAATAATAAAAATAACAAGGTACAAAAAACACTTTTCTGCTTCCTGTAGTTTGTGGTCTAAAGGTGCCCATAACGCTCGCTAGCCATTTAATTTTGGTTGTTTTGTATATTTTATGCTATTTAAAAATATAGTGTGTTTTTACAAAATATGGTTATCTTTATATTGTGATTTGTGAAACATATGAGATAATATTGGAGCTTCTAAAAATATTTTAGATTCAGACCAGTGCCAGCTCTGCCCATTACCATTCTAAGTCCTATTTGCCTTTCTATTTGCCCAAGAAATGTGGGTTCTTTAAACGTCTCCAACAAAGGTCACCTCAATTTATAACAATCGTATAACGGTAAATTAATTGCAGCAATCTATAACTTGATTAAATTATCTCAAAGTTATAGGACGTGCAGGCTTATCGGCAGATATAAATTACATAAGTAGCGTGAGAAATATTAATATGAACATTGTGAACGGGCAGCATTAAACTAAGCATGCAAAGGTTTGAAATAAAGCTGTAATTATTATTCTGTTTTGCATATATACGGTTTATCTCGTCCCGAGGAAGTGAATTGAAATACGATTGTTTTGCTGACCAGTGCGTGTAACTCGTGCAAGACACAAAATAGGTGTCTAGTATACCTTTTTAACCGAGTTAAAAAAGGAGGTTCTCAGTTTGACCTGTAAGTATGTTTAATTATTGTATTAAGCGGTTTACACTCACGTGAAATTGTCAGGAACGGCCCGACATGTTTGCCAGTGACGAGTTTGCCGCGGCGGTGTACGGGCAGCCGTCCCTGATGAAGGGCTCCATACGAGTTCGAAACATGTCGGGCCGTTCCTGACAATTTCACGTGAGTGTAAACCGCTTAATACAATAATTAAATATGTCTCACGAAAGTTTTAATAAAATTATTGTAAGTATGTTTATATGTATGTATTTATGTATGTTTTTACTTCTCCTGCTCAAAAAGTACGACATTTTACCTTCGCAAAGCGGGGTGAACGATCACTTTAGGATTTAAATGGAAACATAATGATTCAGATTCAGATCAGCTTGGCCAAAATTTGTCAGGCATTATAATATTATCAAATGAAAAAAAAAGCCTAAGTAAAAATTGGGCGATTAGACGCGTGTTTACGATCAAACGTTCTTAGGCGTTTTACTGATCTTACAATTGTAAGATAAGTCTATGTCCGCTTGTCATAGTTTAAAAAATCTGCGAATTGCGCATGGAACATCATGTATTTTTTTAAGAATGCTAAAAGCCAGTCATATTTGTCCGCAGATATATTTGTCCTCACTCACTGCGTTTGCTCGTCCGGCCTGTAATGACTTTATTTAGCTCCTTGTCAAACAACCTTCTATATATTATTTAAAAAATGATTGCGTAATAACAAGATTATATTATAGAGAAAGAAACTTAACGCAAAATTTCAGAATAACCTTCAGGTACCGGAGATGACACTTATTGTTTCACTAGTTTTCACTACTTTTTACTACTTTGTGTATAAATTTACTACATTCTCTTCATTGCAATACCTCATTACATTTAAAATTGTACGTACACAAAACTCTACCTCAGAACAAAAAGTGTTGTATGTGTGTGAAATAGCTTACAACAAAACACGTCTAATAGAAAAAAAGTTTCACCGTTTAAAACATAGAAGCCCCGACTAGAGTCAATACGACACAAAGCAACCCAACTGTTAATAGGAACTGTATAATTAATCAAATGGTTAATCAGCGGCGAATAAAAACACTGTAATGACCTGTTTCCTTAGAACTGCGTGACGTCATCACATTTCGAATGCATAGTCACTGTTTGCATTGATTTGATGCTTAGTCGGGCAAGGTTTTAGTCGATTAAAAAATCGAATCACCGTAATTAAATTTTGATTCTATATTATGTAATTTCGAATCGAATCTAATTCATTCATAGCTATGATATATGTCAAAGAGCTCTCATATCTTACTCATAATCATATTGATAATTATTTTACGGGCGACATTTAATACCCGACCTGAGTTACGGCTAAGCACACTGTGAGACGATAGAATCGAAGCAATAAATACGAATTCACTCTTACAATTCGAATGTAATCGCCAAAAAAGTTCATTGACACTATCGCAAACATTCGATAGCGATAATCGATAACGTCATCTCACACGAAGGGGGTCTTCTCGTGGGGAATAAAAAGTGAAAAGCAATCAGTGTGGCATAATTAGTGCGTTGTAAGTATGGGGCGCGTTTCCATGGCGACCGCGTCGATACCCTGCTTACCCGCCGCGTTAATTTCGAACTGAATTAATCGAATCAACGCGGTCGATATCGATTGCTACGTCACTTTTGACGGGTGGCCGTTTTGTTTTATTCGTTATTTTTGTAGCGGATAGCCACTTACCCTTTAACTTTCCAATAGATAATTACGTCAATTATCATAAACAGTAGTAATAGTCAATTTTCACTTGAACAGTTTGATAATTAATAATGGCTGCTAAGTGAAGTAAAAGCCTAGACTTTTATATTTTCTGGAACTCAATGTATGATTCATTATTTATGTAAATCAAAATGTAGAATAAGTTGGAAATCACTCCAACGACGAGAAGACTAAGCTCTCTTTAATATTATATGACGATGACAACAAATCGCAAAAAAGTAGAAATAAATATGTATAAATAAAAGTAAACCGCAGGCAGTCTTATTCACATGACTAAGAAAATTAGTAGCAAAAGTGACTATTTAGGTAGGTATACTCGTACAAATAACACTTAATATTAATTTGTATAAAAAGAGCTAACTAGTTACAACCGGTATCCCGTCTCCAAGCTACCTGTATTTTATCCATTATACACAACAATGTCTAACCAAAATTAAGGAGGATACTTTTAACCACCTTTTGTATTCAAAATTCGATAATTTATTGCCGAAATAATATAATTATGGTCGACTGACGGGACGGATTGGCTGCGAGCGGAAACTCCAAATTAAAGGAGAAATTAAAGCGGAAACATTTGGCCAGGGCCCGCTAGCAAGATGGTGCGTACTCGATTATTGTCTGTTCGATTTTCGAATAATTATTTCGCCGCGTCTAATTGCTGTTTAGTCTATGACTTTGACTTTTATTTTTTCGTCTAGTCATTATTTACGACCAGTAACTTTCTCTGTTTTTATTTTAAAATTATTATCGATGGTAATCGTAATTCAGTAATGGGCAAAGTTAATATTTATTTAGTAAAATTAACCTTGAAACCAAGCAACACTGTTAAGTAACCTAATAGCCTACGGAATAAGCAAGCAATTCTTAGTTATTTGTTTAGTACACTTGCGGGTTCCACAATCAAACCAGTGTATTTCGGTTCCCTCATGTCCATCTGTCTGTCTATTCGTTTGTCATCGACATAGCTGTGAAACTCTTATTACTAGAAAGTTGTAATAAAACATACCATATGTATAACAAAGTTACAAGAAATAGTATCATGACTAAGAAGACATCATTAGTTCTCGAGTTATAGATAACTAACTGCGCCCAGTGCTACCCGCTCATTCCACAGGAACACTATTTTTTTTCGGGATAAAAAAGTAGCCCATGTGTTATCCTGGGTGGCAGTAACCTCCATACCATTTTTTTTTAATTTGTCCAGCTGTTGGAGCGTGTGATGTAACAAACATACAAACGCATTCACAAACTTTCGCCTTTATAATATTATTATGATTATAGTGTGATGCAGAAATGGGGAAAAACCGAGTACTAATCGAAACCGCGCGTTTTTCTACCTTTCGGTTAGGGCCTTATCACACTGGCGCTTTACGAGCGAATTGTCTAAGTATACGAAAATAAGCGTCGCGGCGAACTCGCTGCGTGATCATTTAGACAAATTTCGCGCAAATCGCAAGCTTTTAGGGCATTCCCAAATTTGCACCATGTTGGGGCATAAACACTGGACTTGTGTTAGATACTATATTTTTCCAAGACAGAGAGAGCCGCGGCAAAAAAAACTCAACTTAAGAAAACTTATTCCTTTAAAAAAAAAAATCTTCATATTATGACAAATATATTGATAATTTCCACCTACTTTTTGAAGTGAATAATACTTTTCTCAGAGTTAGGTAGTAACATAGCTGCTTATTTCATGAAAAAACTAATTTTCCGCGTGAATTTAGTCAATTTCGAGTAGTTTTTGGAACAAAAGTTATCACTGAAAAATTCAAATGTAGGTTTCAAATAGCCCTGGTCTAGGTAGTAACATCAACAATATGTTAAGAAACATTTTTGATCATAGAGACAAATGTCGATAACAATCAGCATTTTAAAAGGAATAAGGCATCTTAAGAAACTTTTGTGAATCATTTGTTTGAATAGTTATTCTTTAAAATGTGTTTATTTCTTAACACACGTAAAAATATGAATACACGAACTGCAATCATAAAAGTTACAATAGAACTTGCATGAAGAACATTCAACATGCATAATAAAAACTTACACCGTTAAAACGAATGTGTAGTGTAAAATACAAAAAATATAAATTCATATAGCTGACAAATTATCACCTTCCAAACTCAAACAAATAAAGTTGAACGAACTACAGACTTGTTTATAGTTAATTTCAAATAATTATAAACTAAGTTCGTACTCAGACTATTGGTTTGTTTGCACGCGATGTCGGTCCGTCCTTGTATCAACGTCTCGGCTGGTTAGGCGGAGAAGTGTCTTTGGAAATTACGGGTCTGCCACAGAATTAAATATATAACTATAGATGTTTCTCTCCTTTGATTTTCATTAGTTTTCGTCTCATTGGTTGTTCGTGTAAAATGAAACGCAATCAGTTTTGAGACGCAGTGACGCAAGCGACTCGCGACTGGACAGTATAAAACACTAAGATGACCAATCACCAGACACGTTTGACAAAATGCGAGTGAGTGACAGATGTTTTTATCACTTTTTTATCACGTGATATACGCAACCATCATGGGCCCCAACATTTGGCCACGCGTGGCGCGAATAGCTCCTATTATGACCCATTCTGGCTATGTGTCCCGTCCGTTATCTATACTATTATAAAATCCTAAAATAGTATTAAAAAAATCAGGTTTTGAATTCTGGTAGGCATAGCTGAATCCAAAGATGGTTGTAGGATACTTTTTACCCGACTACGGCAAAGAACAATTTTACGCGATCGATGTTGCATGCACCTTCTAGTTGTTACGTAAACATAATAATAAATAGTCTTAGGAAAATATAAAAAAATAAAAACAATACAATATGTAACAACAAGCGGTCTTATCGTTAAAAATCGATCTCTTCCAGACAACCTTAGAGTAAGCGAAAAGTACTCTAAGATTCTAAGTAATTTCCTTGTTTTTTTTGTTTCATTTTAATTATGTTGGCCTTTCTCTGCCTTTCATACCGGAAATCTTCCTCCAATGCCCAAGCGTTATTAAACCAAAAAGCCCATTAGCTTATTACATTGTTCCTGCGCCGCAAGAATGCCAGTAAAAATAAATTGTCTTAATTGTCCCGCTTACCGCAACCGCAGCCATGCTTAGAGAAGTCGTTAATGGAATAGACATGTCAGAACTAGGCTTCAGGCGTGATTGAGGTAATTTAACTTCGCCGTGGATTATAGGTACAGCGTTTTTAGGCTTAGGCTGCCTGTGCAACGAAGCGGAGGGGAGTGGAGGGGAGATGTGTAAAATGGTCCAATCACATTTCTCAGATTTAAATGCACTTCTTTCGGGCTTCTGTCATCATCAGTCCATATCAGTCCACTGCTGGACATATGCCTCTCCCATGGCACGCTACTGAGCTCGATGAGGTCTCCTCCTCCACTTACCACCCGCTGTCCTGCGAATGTCGTCGCTCCACCTTGTTACTGCTACACTTACTTGTTACGTTTACTGATTTGTGGCCTCCGCTCCAGAACTCGTTTGCCTCAGTGGTCGTCCCCATTGGCACTTCAGCTTGCTTATTCACTAAAAGGCGCAACCTGATTGGTTAATTTTCTCCGCTCCGCTTCAGTGGACAGGCAGCCTTAGCTTTAGGCTCACTACTTGCCATGAGTCGCGCTAATTGACTAGGCTATGGCGCGCACCATGGTGCTTGGCTCTACCTTCCGCTTTGAGTGCGTGTTGTGCATATGTACATACACACACGCCCCTCAACCAATTGGGATATATCAGAAAATAAACACCAATTTTATCAAAATATACCCTAGGTACCTAGCAGTCACCGTAGCCGAAACCGGCATGGGAGTACATATATACTGAAACTGACTGACTGGAGTTATTTGCTGATCGCGGGGCCGTACAGGGAGCTGTTTCTGATGACGAGCTCCATACGAGTTCAAAATATGTTGAGCCGTTCCTGGTAGTTTCTCGTGAGTGTAAACCGCTTGATTTACCAATTGAATATACGTACCAATTTCGTTCGTTTCCCAATTAAATGAGTTTGATTATTTTATTTCTAAATACGTAGGTATTTGTAGTGACGAATTAGAATCTAAAAATGAAATATGAATAACTATTCTCAGGTGGCCATATAATTCAATAATGATATAATATTATAATTCAATATGTCAATGTCCTTTAATTTTTAGCTATATTAAGGTATGAACAAGAAATTATTGGACGGAATAAAAATTATGCTCACCCACACACTTTAGTAGAGCATTAGAGAATTTTCTTTATGGAAAATCAGCGTATGCGATAAAATCTTGTTGTAAATGGTCACTGCCATACCCATTGCGTTGTTACAATATAATGCTGAGTTGCTTTTACGTACTTGTCTAAGCGTATATATACATTTAAAATTCAATTACTGTATTAAGTGGTTTACACTCATGTAATACAAATAAGATTTAAAATTTAAAAAACCCCCGACATGACAACCAATAAAAAGAAAGAAATCAAATCTACGAAATGTACCTACACAATGAACAGTAGAAAAAGAATCCAAGCTTCGTTGCGTTCGGGGGACCGCTAATTACCTAAACGAAATGAAATATATATTTTTCAACGCAGAATTGCATGTATGCATTTGGGCTTCCCACTTTACGATTTTCAGTACCTACATTGCATTTCATTTACTTAGCGGTCCCCCGACGCAACGATGCTTGGATTCTTTTTCTACTGTTCATTGTATAGGCACATTTCGTAGATTTTATTTCTTTCTTTTTATTGGTTGTCATGTCGGGGGTTTTTTAAATATTAAATTTTATTTTTATTTCATATTTTTTAAACAAACAGAAGTTTCGTCCCGGAATTTTCTTCTTTTGACACTATTTTTGTTTTACACCGTTTATGGTCCAGGGTTTCCAATCTTTCGTCGAGCTTCATCCTTGACTATATGGAGGTACAGCAGGATCCCAAGCCAGTGGTAATGAATGCCGTCTTCTCTAAGATTGAAGTTAGGATATATATTTTGATTTCAATAGCCTTAAGCAACATTCTGGGAAAACATCGTTAAAGTCAGACTAGTTAATGCTTATACTGGCAAAATGGCGAAGTTGTTAGCCAAGACAATCAAAATATATACTTTAAATGCATTGCATGAGTCTCAAGAACCTCCTACTTATGGCCTAAAACAGAACCAGGTTTCTAATCTACAGGATCCAAATACGGTACGGGTGGCTTACTTAGCTCCATAAAAATTGCAGTTGGTGCTAGGTAACTTGACTTAGTTTTGAGAGACCTAATCATTGATACCCCACACCATTGGATAAACATCCCCACTTTTGTTACGTGTAGGGAAGGTACACAAAAAATTGTTTTAAAAAATGTATTCAACCACTATGTCTCTGAGCTAAGCTGTGGACAGACTGACACAAACTACAAAATCCTAAAAAGCTGTTATTCACGTAGGCAAGAGTACTTTTGCTAAAGCTTACGTGTCATTTAGTCCCGTTAAAATCTTGCAGGGTGTTGCTATTTGTGCCTCAATCAAAGGAACCTGTTCAATAGTACTATTAACAATTCAGCTTTAGCAGAATTCCGAAAGGTAAAAATAGTGACCCAGTACTGTGACAGAAATTGTAATGAGTTTTTTTGTCAAAAGTTTTTTTGAGGCTCGGTTTTATTATTGACTGTACTTTCTTACACAAATGTTAATTGCTCATCAAGAACAATCAAACGAGCCCAAACACCATGTGTTTATATTGTGCTGTTTAGGAGCTCCTTCGGCCATCTTCAGCTCCAAGGTGCCAAATGTCAAAAATGTATTAATCTGTTGATTACCTACGCTAATAAAACTTAACATTCAACCAACACTCCATGTACTCATTACACATCCACAGTTCTGATTATGGCCTGTATGGCTGATTGCAGAAAGATAAATATAAAAAAAAAAACTATGAACTAAGGTGGCAAGCGTGCGTAATTCCTTGCGGTACTTACACTGCTCGCGTGCAGCCTTCAATGCAAAGTTCAATGTAGGTTGTATGCAAATGCGTATCGATTTTGAATCTCACCTGATTACTGAACACTAATTACATTGTGTTGTCCTAGATTACTTGCAGTGGTCGAAGGTTGTAGAATTCCCTACAGTTCGGAAAATAATAACTACTACTACTAAAATAATAACTGGGCACCATTTTAGTTGCAGTAGTACCTTACCGGAAAATGCGCAATTTCTGCAATGATAATGAAAAACGAGGATTGTTGAAGTTTAGTATTTCTAAAATAAATAATGAAATAGGTAATTAAATATGTTTTTTTGTTTATCTTTAAATGAACTGTATAACACAATATAACATAATATCCTCAAGATCATGTCACCACACTTAGTATATATTTTTTAACCGACTTCAAAAAAGGAGGACTGTTACGGACAGCCCTGCAGAACGTCTAATTTTAAGAGAATAAATAAATAAATAATTCGATTATATTAGATATAAGATTTTCGCCCGTACAAGTGGCAAACTTATTGAAATATGTGTAAAATCACTTATTATACCGAGCTCCCGTCATGTCTTAGTAAAAAGACCACGGCAAAACAAAGATGACTCATCGTGGTAATTTCCACTCGCAGCGCGAGACAAAGGAGTCATGTTTGTTTACGTTGGATGCAAAATTTAGGGAAAAATTTGAGATTAATTTAAAACCTTTGTAGAATCATTTATTATGTTTAAATGAAGTAAATTCATTTATTTTGCCCCGGCCACAACCGTCTGAGAGCACCACAACGCCGAAAATAAGCGGACGCGCAGCGCGCAGCGCCATAAGAGAGATAAGGCAGGTGTATATCTCGGACGGTGCGAGCGAGACGGCCTCTGGCCGGGGACAAAGAAACGATAGGTATTTTTGCATCTCACAGTCTGACGGGAGCTCCCACAACGTAAACATTTATTAAATTTTGTGTATCTAAACAGCGTCAATCCATAACATAAGTTATTTTTAAGCTGAATCATATGTAACTATAGTAAATTAATGTAGAAAGACAGGGCGGGCGTCCCCCTGAGTCTTGAACCGTTTCAAATAAAAGGACGCTCATTTTTGTATAGAGTCACTTCTCCACTTTGCTTCCGAGTGATAACCATCTTAGTTTCAGTAGCGTAGTACCATCGGTCCGCGAATTTAGTTTATCAGTGTTTTTAAAGCGTAGTACCATCGGTCCGCGATTAGTATTTAAATTCAGTAGACAGAGACTATATTAGTTAAGTGTTAATTTAAGTGTTTCCGATCCTTGTTGTTTTGTTTGTTAATTCGTGTAATATATTTCGTTGATTTTACTTTTGCGTTTTCGTTTCGTCCGTTTCGTTTACCTTAGCCTACAGTCCACTTCGCTCCATAACTCATCCCTGAGTTTCGGAGTGCCCTTGTAGCGGATAGCCGACGGACGCGGTTGTCCTCTACATTGTTTGGTCCTTCGAGCCGGATCGGAATTAGTTTAGGTTCGTTTGTGTAGTTGGAAAAGTGCGGTTTTCCAAACGTTTAAGATGGTTATTACGCGAGGGAATAAGAGTGAGGAGAGTACGCGCTCGCAGCGTGAGCGCAATCAAGCTGCAGTCGACCTTCAACGGTTCGCGGTGACGAACGTTGCAGTCACGCACTCACCGCCCGCTGCCCAGGCCAGGCCGGGCCATTCGGGACTGCAGTTTCAAACCGACTCGCCAGAGTCTCCCGCCGAGGAAGCTCCAATTTCGCCGCCAACCGACACTATGGCTTGGCGCAGCGAACTGGAGAAACGGCTGTCGAAGAACGCCGAGCGCTTCGACCAATCACAGCACGCCGTGCCGGCCGCGCCGGCCGGCCAATCACAGCACTCCGCGCCGGCCGACCAATCAGAGGCCCGCGCGCAGCGGCGCGACTTCAACGTGACTTTTACTGATAAAGCCCACGCGCCGCGCAAACCTGCATCACTTCACTCACGCGCATCGCACGCGTCGGACGTGCTCCGCCGCGAGGCGGAGCTCGCCGCTATGGAGCGGCTCAAGCAACTTCGCTTCGAAGAAATTCGCCTTGAACGCGAGCTCGTCGAGAAGAGGCTCGCCGTCGAAATGGAGCGCATCGATGAACAATCCCGAGCCGGCGGTTCTCAAGCTGACTCTCATCGTCGAGTCGACGACTGGCTGACAGGCGTACAAGATGCTGACGCGGACAATGCGAAGCATGCTCGAGCACGGACGCCGCAACGCGAGACACGCGGGCGGCCACAGCACGAGCCACAGACGCCACATAGCCAGCGGGAGCGATCGACGAGCAGAGGACGAGCTATCGACCGCCTGACGGACACAATCGAAACAATGATGCGGCCACCTCCACGCCAAGTCTACGAGTTGCCGCCATTCTCCGGGGAGCCGAGCGAGTGGCTCACATTTTACAACGGCTACACCGAGAGCACTGCGCGCTACAAATTCTCGCCATTTGAGAACGTCGCGCGCCTGCGCCACAGCCTGAAGGGAGAAGCGAGGCAATGCGTACAACACATGCTTGCCTCGTCGACCCGCCCCGAGCTCATCATACGAGTATTGAAGAAAAACTTCGGGCGGACTGACCTTCTCATCGACCGAGCCATAGAAGAGCTGAAGAGGATGCCGCCATTGGGACCGAGCGCCATCGATCTCAACAATTTTGCCATCAAGGTCATGAACATTGTCTCGACGCTGGTGGACCTCGATCGCCGTAGCTACGGCGCCAACCCGCTGCTGATTCGAGAAGTGACGGAGCGCCTAAGCCCGCACTTACGCAGCCGATGGTGCTCCTACGCCAAGGAGCGCCTACATTCCGCCGAGAGCGAACTCATGCTCATGGCGGAATTCCTACTGGAGGAGAGCGATGCGGAAATGGAATTTTCCCACGCCAAAGCGCCGACAAGAAGACCGACGCCCGCCGCCGAGCTACAACTACGGACGCACCCGAGACGACAGCGTGCACACACGAAGTTACGGCGAGCACTGCGGAGTTCGGTCGTACCACTTCGACCGTGCTTCTGAAGATTATCCCAATCATCATCGGCGGGCCCCGCGGCGAGACACTGGCCTACGCTCTGATGGACCAGGGCTCCACAATCTCGCTCGTTGAAGAGAGCCTCGCGAACGAGATCGGCGCCGACGGCGCCACCACACGCCTACACATACAAGGCGTGGGATCGATGGCTACCGAGCAGAAGAGCCGTCGAGTACACGCTCACGTGCGCAGCCAGACGGGCGGTCCAGCACACCCTATAATGCTGCGTACCGTGGATGATCTGAGCCTCCGCGCACAACGAGCCGATAGAAGATACGTCACGCAGTTCCCGCATCTCGCTGACATGGGTGCCGCCTGCTACGACGAAGCTCGCCCACGCATACTCATCGGAGCCGACAATTGGCATCTGATGCTGCCGTACGAGATCCGCGTGGGCAGAATCAATGAACCCGCCGCCCTCCTATCTCCATTGGGCTGGGTGGTGTTTGGAACGGCGCCGAAAATCATTCGAAGAAATCAAGAAGAGGCCGTTCAACATTGCTACGCCGTTCGAGACGACGACCTCAATGTACAACTGAAAAACTTCTTCGACATCGACTCATTGGGGATAACGGCAGCAAAGAAGACTACCCCGCGAGACGAGCGGGCTGTCACAATCTTCAACAACACAGTACGGCGAGTCGACGGCCCACGCTATGAAGTCGGGCAGCTATGGCGCGACGACAACCCTAACATGCCGCCGACGTACAACATGGCCCTACAGCGGTTACAAGGCATCGAGAAGAAGATGGACCGCGACCCGCAGTTTGCTGAAGCCTACACCAAGGAGATTGAAAACTTAATTGAGAAGAAATACGCCGAGCGGACGGTGCCGGCGCCAAGCAGCACTACATGGTTCCTGCCCCACTTCGCGGTTACGAACCCGAATAAGCCTGGACGCATCCGGCTTGTATTCGACGCTGCGGCCACCTCACAAGGCCGCAGCTTGAATGACTACATATTGGAGGGACCTGACAAGCTGCGCTCAATACTGGGCATACTATACCGCTTCAGAGAAGGAGCCTACGCCGTGACGGCCGACATCGCGGAGATGTTCCTACAAATCAAACTGAGAGAAGAGGACCGGCCGTCACAGATGTTTTTATGGAGAGGCGCCGACAGATCGCGACCTCCGACCGTGTACCAGCTGACGTCGATTTTCTTCGGTGCGGCGAGCAGTCCGTTCCTGGCCCACAGCGTGCGGGATCATAACGCCGAAGAGAACGCGCAGACGTACCCGTTGGCTGTGCGAGAAATCACTGAAAACCACTACATGGATGACTTCGTCTCGAGCTTTCAAACTGAAGAAGAAGCCTGCGAAAAATCCCTAGAAGTCGCCGCCTCACACAGACTGGGCGGATTCTTGCTGCGCGGATGGAGCTCCAACGCGACTAAACTTATACAGTCGCTACCTACGGAGCTCCGAGCCACAACGCCCGCGCAGCTAGGCGGCGACAAGAGCCAGAAGATACTCGGGCTGATGTGGGACCCGAACACAGACACACTCGGCTTCAACACGAAAATGATTCGGGTCCCGGCGGAGGTGCGTGAGCTACGCCGCACTCCGACAAAGCGAGAAATGCTGAGCGCCGTCATGAGCATCTACGACCCGATCGGTCTCTTGGCGCACTACACCGTGACGGCGAAAATACAACTTCAGAGGCTGTGGGAGCTCAAACTCGACTGGGACTCTACGCTGCCGCCTGAAGAAGCCGCCGAGTTCGCTACGTGGCTACGCGGACTGGAGTCCGTAGCAGCGCTACGCCTACCCCGCCCGTACACTCTAACGGGGGGAGCCACGAGACGCGAGCTACACATCTTCGTGGACGCCAGCTCGCAAGCCTACGCAGCCGTCGCCTACTGGCGAATAGAAACACACGAAGAGACACACGTCAGCCTCGTAGCAGCCAAGGCGAAAGTGGCGCCGACCCGACAGCAGAGCATCCCACGACTCGAGCTACAATCGGCGCTAATTGGGGCGAGGCTGGCAAGAAGCATCGCGCACGAGCACCGAGTCACCATCGACGCGACGGTCCTATGGACAGACAGTCGGACCGTCCTACACTGGGTGCGCGACGACGCACGCCGCTACAGCACCTACGTCGCGCACCGACTCGGTGAAATCGCTGAAATCACTGAAACGGAGCAATGGAGATGGGTGCCTACGAAGAAAAATCCCGCCGACGACGCTACGAGGGCCGACAGCGCGCGTCGCCTGGACATAGGCGCCCGGTGGTACAGCGGTCCCGAATTCCTGTGGCAGCCTGAAGCGGAGTGGCCACAAGAGACGCCGGCGCCGCCCACAGACGAGGCGATGGAAGCCCAGCCGCATCAAGTCGCAACTACGAGCGTGTGGACATCACCGCTGCCTGACATCAGCCGGTTTTCTCGATACAACCGGCTGATAGGCGCGACGGCGCGGCTGCTTCAGTTCGCGGAGCGCCTGAAGACAAAGCGGCCCACGGGACTACAGCTGAAACACATAAAGCAAGCCGAGCACATGTGGCTTCAGCAGTCGCAACGCGAAGCCTTCCCGGAGGAGCTACGGGCGCTATCCCGAGGCGAGCCCATCGCTCGACGCAGCCGTCTGTACAAGCTCGACCCCTTCATCGACGCAGACGGCCTTATGAAGATGCGCGGGCGAATCAACGCCGCGCCCGCCTACATCAACAAGACGCCGGCCATACTCGACGGCCGCAACCCGTTCGTGCGGCTGTGGCTACAGCGCGAGCACGAGAGGGCCGCACACGCCAACAACGAGCGCGTCGTGAACGACGTCCGGCAACAACACTGGGTGCTGAAGCTGCGGCCGACTGTACGAGCCGTCGCAAACGCCTGCCGGACGTGCATCCTGCGCCGCACGCAACCCCGAGTACCGGCACTGGGGGACCTGCCGCAAGCCCGCGTCGAGCCACACAATCGGCCGTTCACCTACGCGGCGACCGACTACTTCGGTCCCGTGTGGGTCACCATCGGCCGCCGCCGCGAGAAGCGCTGGGTGGCGCTATTCACCTGCCTGACCACCCGCGCCGTGCACTTAGAAATAGTGCACACACTATCGACGGACTCCGCGATCATGGCGCTACGACGACTGGCGGCGAGGCGCGGCTGGCCGCGCCAAATGTGGAGTGACAACGCTACATGTTTTCGGGCCGCAGACATCGAGCTTCGGGCGGCCTACGAAGAATGGCTGCCCGCACTCCAGAGCTACGGACTACAGCGTGGCCTGGAGTGGCGTTTCATCGCGCCCGGCGCGCCGAATCAAGGAGGCGCCTGGGAGCGGCTAGTGCGGTCGATCAAGACCGCGCTCACGACAACGCTGCACACCAAGGCGCCTAAAGAAGAGGTGCTGATGACGCTGCTCGCCGAGGCCGAGGCGACCGTCAACGCCCGGCCACTCACACACGTCTCCGTGGACCCGGGGGACGAGGAGGCGCTTACGCCCAACCACTTTCTGTTGGGCGGACCGACGGCGACACCCATCATCGGGCCGTGCCTGGAGGCCGACCGCCGCACTTGGCGGGCCAGCCAGGCGCTCGCCGATCAATTCTGGGCGCGGTGGATACGGGAGTATCTGCCGACACTCGCGCCCAGGCAATCATCGCCGTCGGGAGCAGAGCGACGGATCCAGCCAGGCGACTGCGTGGTCATCGCCGATCACACGCTGCCGCGCAACGTCTGGCCACGAGGGATCGTCGAGGCAACGCATCCGGGTCCTGACGGCGAGGTGCGGAACGCGGACGTGCGCACCAAGGGCGGCGTGTTTCGGCGCCCTGTACGGAAGCTGGCTGTCCTCCCCATGCAACCCGAGTCTACGCGGCAGCTCGACGGGGGGAGATTGTTACGGACAGCCCTGCAGAACGTCTAATTTTAAGAGAATAAATAAATAAATAATTCGATTATATTAGATATAAGATTTTCGCCCGTACAAGTGGCAAACTTATTGAAATATGTGTAAAATCACTTATTATACCGAGCTCCCGTCATGTCTTAGTAAAAAGACCACGGCAAAACAAAGATGACTCATCGTGGTAATTTCCACTCGCAGCGCGAGACAAAGGAGTCATGTTTGTTTACGTTGGATGCAAAATTTAGGGAAAAATTTGAGATTAATTTAAAACCTTTGTAGAATCATTTATTATGTTTAAATGAAGTAAATTCATTTATTTTGCCCCGGCCACAACCGTCTGAGAGCACCACAACGCCGAAAATAAGCGGACGCGCAGCGCGCAGCGCCATAAGAGAGATAAGGCAGGTGTATATCTCGGACGGTGCGAGCGAGACGGCCTCTGGCCGGGGACAAAGAAACGATAGGTATTTTTGCATCTCACAGTCTGACGGGAGCTCCCACAACGTAAACATTTATTAAATTTTGTGTATCTAAACAGCGTCAATCCATAACATAAGTTATTTTTAAGCTGAATCATATGTAACTATAGTAAATTAATGTAGAAAGACAGGGCGGGCGTCCCCCTGAGTCTTGAACCGTTTCAAATAAAAGGACGCTCATTTTTGTATAGAGTCACTTCTCCACTTTGCTTCCGAGTGATAACCATCTTAGTTTCAGTAGCGTAGTACCATCGGTCCGCGAATTTAGTTTATCAGTGTTTTTAAAGCGTAGTACCATCGGTCCGCGATTAGTATTTAAATTCAGTAGACAGAGACTATATTAGTTAAGTGTTAATTTAAGTGTTTCCGATCCTTGTTGTTTTGTTTGTTAATTCGTGTAATATATTTCGTTGATTTTACTTTTGCGTTTTCGTTTCGTCCGTTTCGTTTACCTTAGCCTACAGTCCACTTCGCTCCATAACTCATCCCTGAGTTTCGGAGTGCCCTTGTAGCGGATAGCCGACGGACGCGGTTGTCCTCTACAAGGACGGTTCTCAATTAGACTGTTTTTAGGGTTCCGTACCCAAAGGGTAAAAACGGGACCCTATTACTGAGACTTCGCTGTCCGTCCGTCCGTCCGTCCGTCCGTCCGTCCGTCCGTCCGTCCGTCCGTCCGTCCGTCTGTCACCAGGCTGTATCTCAAGAACGGTGATAGCTAGAAAGTTGAAATTTTCACAGATGATGTATTTCTATTGCCGCTATAACAACAAATACTAAAAATAAAATAAAATAAATATTTAAGGGGGGCTCCCATACAACAAACTTGTTATAGATTATGGTATGGAACCCTTCATGCGCGAGTCGGACTCGCACTTACCCAATTTTTTTTCTGTTTGTTACCTCAGAACTTTCGATTGGGTAATTTTATTTTAGAGCCTTATTTGTAGTATGTAGATGTTTATTTGTCATGGTTATTTCACGCTAAGAATATTTAATCGTGTTATATTCATAACAAATGGTTGTCAATTATTGAAAATAGGTTGCCAAAGCAACATTGTATTTTCAATAAGAGGAGCCAACTATGGTAACAGCGTTAAGCATTGAAACATTTCTTTAAATAACAGTTAGTGTAGCGCTCTTAGAATTCGATTCTCACCAACTTGCCTATTAAAGCTTTATGGCACCATTGTACTTACTCTTTAAAAAAAAAATGGAGGTGAAATCTAATCCTGATTTCCTAAGAATACTTTTGATGCCACACCAAGCTAAATACATTCGTCTCTATCGTTCACATTGCTAGACGAAACCAAATGATTTGTTTAGGTTCATAAAATGCTTACCTAGAATGCTTAGGTGGTTCAGGCTAAGTTAATTACTGTACTTACCTTTAGTGGAGCGCGGCTGGCGCATGTTATCATGGCCATTAGGGTTGGTTCATATATCTCCTTTCACAGTTATATTAAACACATATATTAAACACTAAACACGTTTGTCAATGAAAAAAAAACTGTCGAAAAAGAAAACATTACTTCAAACTCAATGGAACCGTGAAGCGAGGGCATATACGTCAAAATTACTTTGTTGTATCAAAAAAGACAAAAAACGCAAGCTTCTGGAGGCAGCTCGGAATAAATCATACAAAAAGGAATTAAATAAATCACTCATGAGGTTAAATGTGAACTTTCTCTAAACAAAAGGGCATTGTGCATGCAAAAGTGCATTCCTCGTTGAATACTTTTCGTCGCCTGCGAGTCCGTGGCTTGTTTCATTATTTTATTTATCGAAAAAACATTTATACATTTTCGTGATTTATCGAGGAGCTCAAAATATGAAATCACGATTGCTATTGTCTCGCTGCAAAATTAAATGTCCAATAAAGTAGCTGTAACACAAGTCGGTGAAATAATAAAATTAACCAATTAGTTTTAGGAGTTACTATTAGAGTCATCAAAGGGCAATGAAGATTTAATCGAAGGCGTTTATTCATAAGGCTTGATGGTGCATAAATCATTTGTGGGATAATTAAAAGTGCCCTTTTGGATGAGTTTGGGCCAAGCTGTGATTTTTATTTATGGTATCCTCGCATAAACTTTCTAATTTGGTCGGTCAAATTCGCAATAAAAACAACTGAAAATATTCGCAGGTTGTAATGTTCGATCCTAACCACACCCGAATGGCGTTCGCTGCGTCTGTCAAAGTAGCAATTAAGTTCGTTGTCATAAACGTTCGAATACTGCGTTCGATTTTTAAAAATAATAAATTACTTTTGACCGTTCCGTTTGACTTGTTTCGACTCTAATTCTTTCCACCTATATTCACTCTTCGAATCGATGTATCCGGACTATTATACTCGATAGTATGTGTACATACATACATAGATTAATAACCCTATTTAACCTAGTAACCACATAGCTAGGGTTCTTATTAAACTCAACGTCATTCCTTAGTTTTTTATTATAGTATTTTTACAGCTGTAATCGGTGGGTGATTTATGGTCGGAGCTATGACTTTTCGACGGCGTTCTCAAAAATTTAATGCCTTTATAATCGTCGTTGGAGGCCGGAAAAATAACGCAACTTAACGTTAATTACACCGGTGTGCCACCTACCTTATTGAGCGTAATACACACTAAGTTTACAGTCTTTTGTCTATATTTTAACACTTTAAAATATAATATGCGAACACATGCGATTAACCCGTCCGAGTCGGGTAATTTATTTTAAAGCTCGTAAAAATCTCACTCTTTTAACGATAAAAGTAACATTTTAGCGATGTTACCAACCGAGCAGTTAAAACCTTAACTCTTTTTTTACAAAGAACTACCTTCAAATCACTGGTTAAACTCAACTTTGTCGCGACACTAAGAACTTACGCCTTGATTGTAAAACGTCAAAATCGCTCTTATTTACATAATTTGCTTAACCGACACGCTTACACAAGAAATGCACTATTTTGCATCCCACTCGCTTCACGTTAGAACCTCATTATGAAAAGTAAAATAAAACAAGATGAGAAAAGTTACGTTAAGAATACACGGAAGTTAATTAGGAACGGAACGAAAAACAACCGTGGCTGGTGGCGAAGTTAGCCGTTCTACGTGGCCAATGGTATAGAGCACACACACAGGCTTGGTTGGAGCCGTTTCTAAGTATTTGCATACCGCCCGCCCAGGCGCGCGCCGCCGCCCAGCCACTAGACAAGGACGGAGCATCCAACGACAACATCCAACAATCATCACTAAAATTGAAATTCGAATTATCACAAAATTCAAATTTGGAATGAAACCTCAATTGTCTTCAAATTCGATTTTAGAACGTCGTTGCCAGTTTGTTTTTTTGCGTGTTCTAAATTTAAAATTATACGCGAATTGGAACGCGATGAAAGGGATGAATGTAAATTTATCGCTGTCGCCGCGGAAGGTTGATAAGCAAATTCGGAGGACCCTGAGAGAGAGCATGAATGAGCGCGACGTAATCCTTTAATGACGCGTCGAGTGATTCCGAGTGAGCCTTACATGTTTAGTAATGGGTCATGCTGACCCTCGATACCGTTGCCCCACAGAAATGTAATTAAGGATTCGTTTGTAGGTCAAATGATAACCAAAAAGTTTTTATTTCATATAGCGTAGTTTAGATAATAAGTATATGACGTGTTACTAGTATATAGTATTATGTGTTATTATTTCAGTGTTTGTTAGATTCATATATTTTTGCACAAAGGCATAATTTATGTATAAAAGAGTAAGCAACCCATTTTAACAGTCGTGGTAAAAAGTATTATGTAAAGAATAAATTTAACTAAAATCTAGCCTTTGACATTGCTGGATCAAATACGTTTTTATTTTCTTAGTCCTAATTGGATTTCGTAGAATATTCATTTTTAGCAATAAGTACCTAGTCAAATTTTTAAACCTAGAAACGAAAGTTTTATAAATATAAAACTCTATTGTATGCTTAGAGATAAACTGAAATACTTACAAGCTTTTATTTTGTAATAAAAGTCTTGACTATCGAGATGATTCTAACCACCTAGACACCTGCCTACTGAGCTGGCGGTCCCGGGTTCGAATCCCGGTCAGGGCAAATATTTATGTGATGAATTCGAATATTTGTGCTTGGGTCATGGTTGTTCTATGTATTTAAGCATATATCTATCTATATAACTACGTATATCGTCGTCTAGTACCCATAATACAAGCCTTCTTGAGCTTAATTTGGGACTAGATTGATTTGTGTGAGGTTGTCCGATATTTATTTATTATTTATTTAAATATACAAAATCAAGGGCAGTCAAAAAATTGCTTCAGAAGAGGCACGGGGCAAGTTTGTCTTTTGATGATATCACGTAAATGCAACACTAAGTTACAAATTTATACCCCTAGGTAGGGAGTCGACCAAAAATTTGCACGATAAGCAGAAACATAAGAGCTGGAGTAGGTATATAGTTTCTTTTCCATGATATCGTAAGAGGCCGCACTTGCCTCCTATAGATGACGCAATTAGTATATACCTACCATCCTTTACAGCCTATGTTAATTAGGAAAACATATCCGGGAATAAGGTCCTTTCTATACAGCGATAAACAATTAGATTTTTGTCAATATACCTGTGAAAAGTTATTCTTATTTAATTTGTCGACTTTCATTTCACCTTGGTGTTTTGGCCATACAAGTCATGTCGAATGCTGACATCGCTGCATAATATTAGTTACTTGAAAAAATGGATGAAATCAGAAGATTAAATTGGCCTATATTTTACTATTTCAAATAAAATAATGGGGTTTATTAACACAAATTATCACAAAGTACTCAGAGTACGGAGACCACGGCGTGTGCTCAATCGTTTGCCCGAATTTCATCTGCCATAATAATCTATCACTTGCCATAAATCTATTTTTCTCTGTAAGCTGAAACTTTTCGGGATTGTCATAAAACAAACCTAACCTAATGATTTCTCCATGAATAGGGTTAAAGAAATCCCAAAGAGTAAATGATTTATGAAATAGAAAGTTTATAGCAATTGAAAGTTATGGCAAGTGATACATTTATGACAAATGAAATTCGGGTGAAGGTATCCGCGAGTGCAACCCTGCCCAAACGTTAGATTTGGAAGGTAAAGGAGTATCGCGATATTCGCGATAGACCCTTTATTATATGTGTTAATTATGTGTATGAACCGCGAGAGTATAAAGTGTCAAGAATGGGTTTTTAGGGATGTCGGAATTTTCTAAATTATTCTTACGTGCACAAAGAAAATACAGATAAATAAATAAATACCGGACAACCTCACACAAATCAATCTAGTCCCACAGTAAGCTTTAGTAGGCTTAGGTTATGCACCCTAGATGACGATAAACATACTTGTACATATATAGATAAATACATACTAAATACAAATATCCGAGTTTATCATCGACATATTTGCCCTTGCCGGGATTCGAACCCAGGACCGTCGGCTCAGTAGGCAGTTGCATAACCACTGCGCCAAACGCGTCGTCAAGATAACATACAAATAATTTACAAGCTGCCGCCATAAAATAGGGCCAACAATTACGAAATAAAATAATAGGTACTTCATAATATATGAACGGTATCTGTAAACTGCGTAGTGCCGTTGCGCCATGTGCCGAGTATGTTAAATAAAAAAAAAAATGTACGAAGTTCGGCGACGTAGGGCATCATGGAAAAGTCCTTAGAATGGTAACTTGAGGCAATTGCGTCTATAGGGACAACTGCACAAGCGCGTTTTTTTCTAATTTAAAGGCAAAATTGAAACTATCCCTGCTTTTTTTACAAGATTATTGATACCTGCTAAAATTTTGGGGAGAAGAATAGAGATTATAAAAAAAATGTTTTTATAATCTAAACTAAACTTACAAATGCGCGTTACCACTGTTGGCGTGAAGTCAAAAGTATCAAGCAAGCTAGACCAGATTTGCTTGACCATGTTTTTAAAAAGCAGATGGGAATTGAGTTCTATGGTGGCCACGCCACGACATATATTATGACATTTGGTCAAAGTCAACTATCTATAATCTATGCTATTATAAAATTGTATTGAAAATCAAGAGTCGAGACGAATCATTATTTTAGAGAAAATATTAATAGCGCGATGCAGGATTTGTATGGGCGATGATTATAGGGATACTTACGACTACGGTAAAGAAAAAAATACGCGGTCGAAGTTGCGGAGAACCTTCTAGTAAAAAAATTCATACCCAAATGACTATCCGAAGTAGATTTAATTAAAGTTTAATTATCTTTTAATTTTCTTAATAGGGTAGTGCATCCAATGAAAACGTTTCAGCGTTCAGACGTTTGTGTTTTGTCCTTAATGAAAACACACAACAGACAAGAACATTGTAATTACGGAGACTACAAGATTTATTACTCGAGGATAGGAAACTAAGCACGTGACTCAAGCCCACACACAAACCATACTATAAAGCTAATAACCACACACAAAAGTGCACCTTATTAAAGAAGCAATTAACACCTTATTTCCACCCGATGACACGCACACTTAAGCCTTATAAGATTCCCGAATGCATATGCATTTTAAGTCCCGTGTGTGAGTACCACGAAAGCGTACTGCTGCTGTACTATGTTAAAAGGTCGTATCTTTCCAAGGATTTCATAGTAAGATACGACTTTTTATCGTAGCACAGCAGTACTGTGTAGTAGTTAATTTTTGCGCAAAGCTGGTGCGAGAGAGAAAACCGACTCATTTAGAAATAGTTTGCTTAAGTGTGAGCGAGAAGGTCATATTGGGGGTTAATTAATGAACGTGGAAGCCTGCGCTCTTTATTGCTTTCGTGGCTCGACGCTAAGACGTCGACGGTTAAAGAGTTTTCCTTCGATAAAATACTAGAGATACCCTAGTGTTTGTTTTTCCTAATATCTGGCTTAATGTCGGCATTGAACTTTAATAATTGGCAGCCCTAGAACAATAAACTAAATTGAGAACAATTTATATAATACAACATTTTCCGCAGACAATACGGTAGAACAGAAATATAACTACACAAGACAGTTAATGCGGTGAATGTTTTCTTAATTTCATCCCCACTGCGTGAGTGTAGTGGTTAAGAAATTAAGAAACGCCCGCAACGTCTGCCCGCCACTTAAGGCGGCGCCTAAGTGAGTGTATTGTCTTCACAAATGGTTTTTGTTCTAATAAAACCCTAAGGTTTGTTAATGAGCGCAATAACGTCTACTGTTTATCTGTTTGTTTTGTTTAATGAAAGTTTTTTGTTTTGGTTTTGGGATTTCAGGGTTGAGGTTGATCCAACTTATGAAAAAGCTTTGAATTATAATTTATAACAATAGACTTGTTAGGTACAGAAATCTCAATTTTTACGGATTTGCACCGAAGCAGTTTAGTAGTACCTTATGAATTAGTTTTCGTCCACAATGCTGAGAGCTAACAAATTAAGGTGACATTTCCTGATTAATTTAAGGTTAATTTCACTATTTAATTACAAGAGCTCGATAGCAATGAAATTCATTGCTATCGAGCTCTTGTAATAAAATAGTGAAAAAACTACTTATGATATCCATGAAATACTTAAAAAAACATACTTTTGTGTTTAGTTCATTTCGTGTTGATAATACTCCTTTAAAACAGCATTTTATAATTCATAAGTTAGGGTTGTCACCATCGAAAATGTATTGATTTTCTCAGATTAGCTCTCTTCAAATATTAATGACGCTCTTCTGTACTAGATAAACTCAACTGTCATATTTTAGTGGAATGCAATAAGGTCGGGGGTGTCGCAGCGAGACGTCTAGGGGAGCGCACGCACACATTCAAATCGTTGTTCATACGTGTTAGGGTTGTCGATAAAGTGTCATCAAATAATCGTTTGTAGTGTGTGTATTATTCCCTGCAAAATATTTGTTCTATAATACTAACATACATGGAAGAAGCTAACAAATTAAGTAAATGATTGGAAATAAATAAGCATGCAATAGATTTAATTATTATAAAACATTGAGACAAAGACTTATCACTTGCCGGCATGGTTTACTCTTGGGAATGGTGGAATCGCGACCGAAAGTGACTATTTAAAATTTCTAAAAATGTAGATCGGGATTTTTTCACATTACAGCTTTGAATTGATCTGAACCATTTCTGGTATAGGATTATCTTCCGTAACCAATAAAATATTTATCCCTGCGGGCAAACTCGTCCCTGGCTCCTAATACATGTCAGTGGAAGATTTTATAGATATTTGAAAGGGCAAATAATAAGTAATATCTTGAGTACACATTTCTAGTACGTCAAGTGATTGTACAAGAACAATAGTTCGAGGAGGAGGAATATAGGATAGAAGGTAGTAGTGTTAAGTAAAAAAAAAAGAAATATATATATATATACTTATCTCATGGGGAGACAGTGATTCTTACTTTCTAATCTGTTATCTACATGAATACAATGAACAACTTTAACACCTTCATCATCGTAAATACCATTATAACGAGTCGAAGCGGCAACCCTAAATTTGGCGCATCATACAAGCTACAGGATATCACCCCTAAGGATTAGCAGTGCGGCTATAGGATTACCACATCGGTCGCAAATGAGGAATTACTGATTGCAATTAAAATTACCATTTTTAAAATAACATGGTTTTCTTCAATTTGGTGAAATAATTAGGATATTTCAAGTGACAACCCTAAATTTGGCGGCATCATACAAGCTACAGGATGTCACCTCTAAGGATTAGCGGTGTGGGTATAGGATTACCACATCGGTCGCAAATGAGGAATTATTGATAGAAATTAATGTCAATTTCTAAAATAACGCGGTTATTGTCAATTCGCTGAAACAAGTAGGATATTTTAAGTGACAACCCTAAATTTGGCGCCATCATACAAGCTACAAGATATCATCCCTATGGATAAGCGGTGCGGCTGTAGGATTAACATTGATCGCAAATGAGGAATTACAGATTGCAATTATTGTCCATTTTTAAAATAACGTGACTTTCGTTTACTCGCCACAATAAGGATACTTTAATCATGCGGGTATTAGTTGTATTAGAATTGGATAGTTTCCAAAATCGATTCATAGAGAGATGTATTAAATAAATTATTTTATATGTCTGAGCCACAAGGTTATTCTTGGCTATATGAGATATTGCATGTGTTACAAAAGATATTATAATGTTAGCATAAGAGTAAGTTAAGTTTTTTTTAATAGGGAAATTATTTACCTAATAGAAAAACGTATACCTATGTCCTATACATTTGACAAAAAATAAATAAAGTCCTAAAACCTTACAAAAAACGATACTTAATACAGTACATTTTGCGTTTTGTCTAAGTTTAATAGTACTTACAAATAGGTATTGATTAACTTAAAGTGCACGTCAAGAAAATACTGTTTGCACATAGTTTATTTTAATTTTATTGTAGTACCTACCGACTATCAACACACGATATGAAAACTTTACTAAATAAATACAATTTATTCTTACAAAATTTTACCGATAGGAACAATAATGGAACGTAAACAATCAGTATAATAATGTGAAAACAAATTCAAGGTAAACAGCTGACGATCAAGATTGCTTCAAAGTATCTCCCGGTCAAAATTTTCAATAAATACCTATACATTTACCGAACCGAAGCATAGCTGATAACGTTAAAAACTAATATTGCATACCAGGTCAATGCAGCTTATCCATGTGACGGTTTTTATTAAGACCTACGAGCCACAACTGGTGTTCCATGGACTGTTTATGGAAACTGAAACAGTATCATAAACTTTTTACAACGCGGCTGGCACTCGTAAAGAGCACTAACTTAATGTTTTACGCACCCGGATAGCACTGCTTATGCTCAAATTTGTCTCAAACACAAGCTCTAAGTCTAAAACAAACAAATTATTACTTACTCACACGAAAATAATCCAAAAAGATCTCCCGGCGACACTGTTGCAATTAATTCAACGTATCCAAGTTCATATTTCACGTTTCATCGCTCCGATAGTAAATAATGTCAAAATAAATTCCATACAGTAAGAGAACAACTTTTGTTTACATTTCAGATGCGAAACGTCACATGTAGCTGAGTTTTGACAGATGATCATAAAGTACAAACACAGGCGCAGTCACATTTACATACGCACGCCGCGTAGAACGGAGCGGTCCGAGCTATCGCGGGTAATAAAAATAAAATTCTTATGGTTTTGTGAGTTTTACGTTCCGTTTTCAGCTCGTTTTTCGTGTGTCCGTCACACAGTTTGCCTTAGTACTGACCACAGCTTAGGGCGCCGGCCACGCGGCGGTGTGCGTGTGTGGAGCTTTTGCACGCGATCTCTCTGAGTCCCGACGAGTGGGGCCCGCGCGTGTGTGCGTGCGCCTTACTTGTAGTATCCTAGACTCATTGACTGCGGCCCTTATTGTATGAATGTGGAAAAATTATAGTGTCGAGCTGTGTTTTGCCTGAAACAGCGATGCGCGATGTTTATGGCCCTGCCTGGTGCTCCACAGCACTTAAGTCCCCAATTTGGCCGACGTTAATGTCTGTACGTTTTGTTTTGCGACACATTATCCCTGACAAAGTATGGAGTCGTGTAATTAAAGTCTGAGCAACCGCGGGGAGGTTAATTTAATTTATTATTAAGTTATGGTTAAATTTTCTTACCGCAAGAAACCATGTTTACACAATTCAATCTATTTAGTCACACTCCTACAAAATATCTATATTACTTTAAAATTGAAATTATTTACACCTCAAACGGATATGCATACTATCTGTTTTGAAGCGCGAATTAAAATCAACGGCGGACATACATCATACACAAAGCGCTGACTCACTTTGCTTTATACAATCCCACAAATAAGTCATCTCAGTCCATTATTCACTTTAAAAACAAACGCGTACCGTCAACCTTTAACGGCACTTAAAGCACGTCTAAACATAATCGAACAGTTAACAGTGCATTATATTATATGAAGTCAAAACTCTCGCGCATTCTCCAAGTTAAGATTGCACATTTATCACGAACGGCCAAGCACAGGATGGTCCATTAAGAGATTTTTCTGAATCATAAATCTCACTTCGCCTCATCTTGGTTCGATACTGAGATATGAAACGCACGAGAGATACTACTCTGCTCTGAAAGAGCGGTAAGACATACGCCCCCCGATGACACATGTGACTTTATTTAGTATACAGTGTAACTGCAGCGATGGGGAATAGAAAATAAAAATTCTTCGCGACTACGGGGTGTAAAAATGCGAGCGTATGGTGCTTCTTTGATATTACTTAAAGATGTTACGATCTTGGTTTACTCGTAGCCTGGTACAGTCGTCATCAAAAGTAGATCAGTTTAGCATCTGACCTGTAATCATTTTAGGCCACTGTTCTTAATAATTCAAGAGAGGTTTTCACGCTGCTATTTTCAACCTTTTTTCAGAACTTTTTTCAAACCTTATCGTGTGGGGTATTACATGAAAGTTTTACGAAGCCATTGTGGACATCCATAATATTTTAAAACTCAAAAAATGTAATGGAAATAAATTTTCTTCGGAGAGTGGTCATTATTAGGAGTAAAATCTTACAGCACAATGACAGATAGGTAACACATTTTTTTTTATGGTTATAGCATACTTTTCACCTGACTATGGTAAAAGCTATGCGCGGATGAAGTTGCCCTTCTAGTATAACAATTACATTGTTGGACGTAATTATTGGACGTAATTATTTGTTTGTGTATCAAACGGTTATGCGATCGATTCTAAATATTTCCGCTACAAAATTCCGTGGTTGAAAATATCTTTACAAAACTACCGGATATTCTTCGCAATGAAACTGCATATTCCAAAAAAAACAAAAATGGTTGTCTTTGAAGGTCTTAATTATAACCTACGGTTTATTCTCCTGACATCATTCCACTCCGCCCAATGTTCAGTTAAGTACCCACCTACTGTCACTTACTCTGAAGTTCGAAATTCACGTATTTGTGCTATAAACTATTAAAAACAAAGTTTGACACTTAAGCTTCCGACTTGATTACGGCACTGTCTATTTGTCGCACTATAGTAACAAAAAAATAATGATAAAGAAAATAATTTCTTCCGTCACTTATACAAAAAAAATGCATAAAATTTGGCATTTTCTATGACGACATTTTAGTTTCTCGTAATTATTGATTTAAACACTCACGATTTCATGAGATTCATACAGGTAACAAGGACACCGGGGAATGTTATTAATTTATTATGTACATAACATACCTACATCAACACCACTGGTCACACCGAATTGGATTGTCAGGACAAACCAATCATAGCTGTGATCAAACTTCAAATTTCGAACTTCAGAGTAACCCCCCTGTTCGTTTGAGCTGTCCACAGCTGGCGTGCTATTTTAAAAAGGCGTATCTTATTATGAATTCCATATAAACATACGACCTTTTACTGTAGCGTGTAGACAGAACAGACGTACAAAAGCCCTTTTGTTTATGATCCTATGAGAATATTCTAATGAATGTGATTGAGCCATTGGTGAGCGGAAGTAGGTTGTTAATTAAATAAATTGATTTCGTTTATTGCACTCGTAAATCTGAGTCGTTTTTATACGGCGGGCTTAAAACGCTCGAAGGTAAAACAGCGTTAAATATGGTGAATGGGTGTTAATAAATAGTAGGGGTTTAATGTGTATAGGATGTCAAATTAAAAGATAAATAATGTAAAATGCTCATACCCAATACAATGCTCGTAGACCCCGTAGGCTGCGGGACCGGCAAGTTCTTTCGTGGCGACCACGGACTGAAAGACGAGGCGTGTTTAGCTCCCATAAAGTGGACAGATGACCTGGTGAGTGTTAACCGCCAGTAGAGGTTGGCCCTAGGCAGGCCATTATAGCGTTCTTTGGCGAAGATCTATTTACAGTAGTGGGCATCTTTTGGCTGATGATGATGATGATCATACATTGGAATCAAAAATTAATATAAATATAAATTGGCACACACTTACCCCTTCATTTTAAACCCGTTTGGCTCCAACTGAAACTTAGCGCTTATAAAAACATCTATACAATTGCAATACAAAAAGCCAAATTATAAAGGTACACACTTATAAAAAATATTAACATAAACAGGAGTCAAACGAGTAATCGAGATTAATTCGTGAAAATCTTCCTATACAAGATTGTGTAACTAAAAATCAAGTTTATTCCATTCAAATTAAAGCACACGTTCGAAAATTGCGCGAAATTATGATATGAGTTTGTAAAAGCAACGGTCGAAAATTAAATAGATGCCATATGGCGTCCGAACGGAAGTCCGTATCGCCTGTCAGTCTTTTAATATTATAATGAAACGTTCTCATTTCTTTCAACTGACCACTTACAATGAAGACAATGGCCGACGCCTGCGCTCATCCGGAGGGTTCGCGGATTTCGAATTCGTTTTACGTTGGGCGTCGCGTTCGAATTTTAAATGTCGTTCTAAATTTGAATTTCTTATTACAAATGAAATGTGTTCTGTATATAGGAATATTAGCAGATGCATTACGAGTCTTACAATATTTCTTGTACATTTTTTTAACACTTATTCCGGCTTCACACCGTATATAAAAAGTTTGCTTATTCTGTGTGATGCCCACATAAGAAAATTTAAAGATAGGTACTCATAAAAAGGACTGGCTTGGCTGATTGAGACAAATATTTGTATAGAATCTTTTTATCGATTCATATTTTTTATGTGGTAATACCACATTATTATTTTTATATCGGGATCCCGCTTCGATTGTAGTAGATCGCATTCAATTTTTCTTTCTTAATTTACCTTTGTGTCCTTATTTATAAAAATAATGATTGAGACAAGTTTAGATAGACATGAAGGCTAGTCATTTAAAATAGTCCATAATCTAAAATGTAAGCACATTTATTATTTTAGTACACTTATATCTATAGTGAATTTGACGCTTTTCTAAGATACCACTGGTTATTTCTTTATTCGCTTATCTTTTAACTTTTTTTACTCGACCATCATAGTTGATAAAACCCGTTCTCCATCTTTTTCGCACTAACTTACAATGTTGTAGGCCTGTTGTAGGATTCTAGTAATAAATAGTGCTAATGTAGGAACCACACGTTCCTCATATCAGAATCCTAGGCCATTCAAAAGCTTGATAAACGTGATCAGTGGTGTTATTTATAGGTTATCTATATATATAAAAGAAGAAGTCCTGACTGACTCATCAACGCACAGCCGAAACTACTAATGTTAGAGAGTTGATTTTTGCACAGTAGGTTACTTTTATAACGTGGACTAGAGATAAGAAGGGATTTTTGGAAATACCTCCCCAAAGAGGGTTAAATAGGGGTGCAAAGTTTGTATGGGGTAAACTTTTTTTTTGGAGTTAGAGACTTGAAACTTTGTAGAATGATTACTTATTCGAAAACATAAAAAGTACTTTCAGCGTTTTAGAAAATTTTACCCCTAAGGGGGTTAAAAAGGGGTGCAATGTTTATATGGGAGAAACTTTATTTTTTGAACTAGAGACTTGAAACTTTGTAGATAGCTTACTTAATCAAATACAAAAAAAGTAATTTCAGCGTTTTGGAAAATTTCACCTCTAAGGGGGTTAAAAAGGGGTGCAAAGTTTGTATGGGGAACACCGTTAATGTTGTTTATAAAGAAGTGTTACGCTAAAGTTATCAGTTTATATATTTTTTATTTCCTGTCTACTACCCAGTGACTACGTTCTTTTTTTAAAACGAACTTGCACCCCCTTTTCTATGGTTGAATGTCAACAATATTTTCTTAGTGCTGTCTCTTATTTATTGTGTTCCAAACTATATGTGTTCCTATATTTAGTGAGTTGACTATCAGCACATGAATAATTTATACTTTATATACCTATTCTTACTTTATTTAGCTTCTTGAGAGATATAGAGAACTATAGCACCAGAATATATTGAATCACTCTTCAAACAATACTACTAGCCTGTAGACCAAAATAGTAATCGCATCATTAATTTCGCTTATGTGCATTTAGTTTTTAATGGTCACATATCAGCATTATCTTTAAACACTAGCCTTTTTAATAACTGGGGTACCTGCTAGACCATTTAGAAACATTTTGGCCCCCCTCGGGAACTCCGCCACACCACTCTTTTCGTTTAATAGCCAGGCCGGCGTGTACAAATACCAGTGCTGCCTTCTTATGAACAGAGGTCATTATTTATTATTGTTTTGAAATAAAGTTTATTATTTATTATTATTAAAAGAGATACTCTTCATTAAACTGCCTCCATCTCTCGATTTCCAGTGCTGAGTTTAAGATTGTTTTAACAGCCTTATGATATTTAACATTTTTTTTAAATCTCACTCATAATAACTAAGATCCCCATTCTCTAACTCCAAATCCATGCGTCGCTCTATATCTTGCAGTCATTTTTGCCAAAGATTAAAAGCATCAGGTAACTGACGGAATAAATATTAAGCATCCTGCAAACAATTCCCGTAATCTAATTGGAAAATCTTCAAAAATTCTTTAACAATTGCATTGTCTATACCATTTTAACTAAGAATAAAATTCATTTACCTATTTTAATATCTTTGTCATCATCAAAAATCTACGCGGACGAAGTCGCGGGCGGCCGCTAGTCTATATATATAAAAGAAGAAGTCCTGACTGACTCATCAACGCACAGCCGAAACTACTAATGTTAGAGAGTTGATTTTTGCACAGTAGGTTACTTTTATAACGTGGGCTAGAGATAAGAAGCGATTTTGAAAAATTCAATCCCTAAGGGTGTTAAAAAGGGGTGCAAAGTTTGTATGGGGGAAACTTTTTTTTTTGAGCTAGAGACTTGAAACTTTGTAAAAAGATTACTTATTAAAAAACACAAAAAGTGATTTCAGCGTTTTTAAAAATTTCACCCCTAAGGGGGTTAAATAGGGGTGCAATTTTTATATGGGAGAAACTTTATTTTTCGAACTAGAAACTTGAAACTTTGTAGAAAGCTTACTTAATCCAATACAAAAAAAATAATTTCAGCGTTTTGGAAAATTTTACCTTTAAGGGGGTTAAAAAGGGGTGCAAAGTTTGTATGGGGAACACCGCTAATGTTGTTTATAAAGAAGTTTTACGCTAACGTTATCAGTTTATATATTTTTTATTTCCTGTCTACTACCCAGTGACTACGTCCTTTTTTTAAAACGAACTTGCACCCCCTTTTCTATGGTTGAATGTCAACAATATTTTCTTAGTGCTCTCTCTTATTATTGAGTTCGAAACTTTATGTGTTCCTATATTTAGTGAGTTGTCTATCAGCACATGAATAATTTACACTTTATATACCTATTCTTACTTTATTTAGCTTCTTGAGAGATATAGAGAACTATAGCACCAGAATATATTGAATCACTCTTCAAACAATACTACTAGCCTGTAGACCAAAATAGTAATCGCATCATTAAATTCGCTTATGTGCATTTAGTTTTTAATGGTCACATTTCAGCATTATCTTTAAACACTAGCCTTTTTAATAACTGGGGTACCTGCTAGACCATTTAGAAACATTTTGGCCCCCCTCGGGAACTCCGCCACACCACTCTTTTCGTTTAATAGCCAGGCCGGCGTGTACAAATACCAGTGCTGCCTTCTTATGAACAGACGTCATTATTTATTATTGTTTTGAAATAAAGTTTATTATTTATTATTATTAAAAGAGATACTCTTCATTAAACTGCCTCCAACTCTCTCTTTCCAGTGTTGAGTTTAAGATTGTTTTAACAGCCTTATGATATTTAACATTTTTTTTTAAATCTTACTCATAATAACTAAGATCCCCATTCTCTAACTCCAAATCCATGCGTCGCTCTATATCTTGCAGTCATTTTTGCCAAAGATTAAAAGCATCAGGTAACTGACGGAATAAATATTAAACATCCTGCAAACAATTCCCGTAATCTAATTGGAAAATCTTCAAAAATTCTTTAACAATTGCATTGTCTAGATCATTTTAACTAAGAATAAAATTCATTTACCTATTTTAATATCTTTGTCATCATCAAAAATCTACGCGGACGAAGTCGCGGGCGGCCGCTAGTCTATATATATAAAAGAAGAAGTCCTTAATGACTCATCAACGCACAGCCAAAACTACTAATGTAAGAGAGTTGGTTTTTGCATAGTAGGTTACTTTTATAACGTGGGCTAGAGATAAGAAGCGATTTTGAAAAATTCAATCTCTAAGGGGGTTAAATAGGGGTGCAAAGTTTGTATGGGGGAAACTTTTTTTTTGGAGCTAGAGACTTGAAACTTTGTAGAAAGATTACTTATTCAAAAACACAAAAAGTACTTTCAGCGTTTTAGAAAATTTCACCCCTATGGGGGTTAAAACGGGGTGCAATTGCAAAAAAAAGCACGTTTAGCAATTTCAACATTACTTAGATCTGAAAATAATAAAGATGTAAAATTTTCAAGATAAAGGTTCCACGCGGACGAAGTCGCGGGCAACAGCTAGTTGACTATAAAATTACATCCTAGCTGCTGGCCAAGTCATGGACTATAAAGTATTTATAGTATTTATTTAGATTGTTATTACGCATGCTGCTCGTCAGCTTAAGGGAGGTTGCATACGGAGACTTTTTGCAGCGCTTCAGTCGCGATACAGTCGCAATACGGTCGTGATACGGTCGCTGGTCATATACCCTCGCACACGTAAATACGATTCTGCATCGCTAGTATTGTGATTCAGTATCGATAAAGAATAACTTTATTATTCATTATTTCATCATTCATTATTTAATTAGTTCATTATGTCATCATTTCATTATTTCATTATTTCATTATTTCATTATTTCATTATTTCATTATTTCATTATTCAGTATTTCATTATTTCATTATTTAATTTTAAATTATTTCATTATTTCATTAATATTTACATCTTTAACCCTTTCACCGAAGTTGATAGAGAAAACATGCTAAAACGAGTTTTTCCGACAAAAAACGATGGAAATACATTACTTATACCTACACTATATCTGATCAGCCGCGAAACAGTATCAATAATTTAAGGGACACAGTTCTAATAAGAAAGCATATCAAACGTACATAAATTGTGATAAACCGTCAGGCTTTCTTGTAGTTTCTATTTTATTCTTACACTTTTCCTCACTTATGTCTTAAAATACACTTTTAATATGTTTTCTTGTAGAACTACGTATAGTTAGTTAAGTTCATATCATTGTAATATGTAGTTAAGTACTTATGCTTTCTGAAAAAATGACTGACTATTGAGTTTCTTTCGGCGTTTCTTCTCAACAGTGGTCTCCTCTTGTGAAATGCCGGTAGACTCAGACATGTAAAAGTGCCCTTGTGGCCTACTTGCAGAATAAAGTTCATTATTTCAATACAGTCTTGATGCAGAATTTAATCATTCACGGACCTGCCCTCCACTCTTCTTATGAATCAATACAGTCGCGCGTCTGCATCGATGCACAAGCGATGGTGAATCAAAACAGCGCGACTACGTCGAGTCGAGACAGTCACGCGTTTGGATCGCTTTTGTCGAATTTTTACTAGTAGGTATGGTTCTATTGGTATTTTGATGTCCAATTTCAGCCTGTGGCATCCGCAATTGTTTATTTTATCTTGGTTAACCGAAAGATTACTTTTGACAGGGTAGGGCAGCTGCTTACTGAGCCGGTATTCCTGGGTTTGAATCCCGGCTAGGACAATTATTTGTGCGATGACAGAATATTTGCACTTTGTTCATAGATGTTATCTATGTATGCATTTAGACATATCTTCGACTAGTATCCATTAGTAAGTATGGCTTAGTTTGAGACTAGATCGTTTTCTATAATACTGACCCCTAAAATTAATTTATTTATAAGCTAACTCGTGAAGCGGCTAGTGGCATGCAGGCGTAAAGATCAGCGCCTCGCATCAATATCATCAAATCAGCCGAAAGACGTGGACTGCTGGACAAGCCTACCCCAACTTCCCCACAAAGATCAGTCGTGCACCGTCCTCCTCTTTTTTTATGTGCGATAGACAAACATTTGACCTCGAACGATGTTAAGTAACGATAAAACCTAAGATGAAGCATGCTTGTCTAGAAAGTGC